>CAMRHE010000040.1:6302500-7502500 GCA_947044405.1 Leptodactylus fallax
CCCATTCAAATGAATAGGTTTTTAAGCAATGCGTCTCAAACCTTTCCCTATCCATTCCCTATACAGTTTTCCGAGATTTTCAGTCGGATTCGCGGCGGACGGACTCCGGCGCAAGTGTGAACCCACCCTAACAAGTCATTCCCCTGTGTGTCCAGGATATGACCAAGACAGATTTACATCTCATTGAATGTCCCTATTGAATGACAGCAAGCAGAGATCTTGAAAACCGAGTTTATACGAAAACTATATTAGAGAAATTTAGAACTTTTCCTAATCTCATGTTATTGTAGCATTCGGATAGGTTTGCTATGGAATCGTCTTCTACTCTGCCGGGTCTCAGACGCCTCTTCTGACACCTTGTACTGAGAGGTATCAATCGTGCTTACTGCCCCATAGACTTACTACAGGCTGCCATAAGCAGCACATGGCTTTACCAATGCAGATGGCAGTGCATGCTGGGAGTTGTAGTTATACACAAGCTATAGTACCGTAGGGCAGAGGGTTCTCTTCTAAATCAATCATATATAATTATAACTTGGCATCAGGCGATTCCTTGCCATGCAATACCCTAAAATGATTTATAAAGTGTCAGCTTCACTTTTAAGTGAATCCACATATCCTTCTAACTTAGCCTGGGTAACAAAGTAGTCTAGTCCTACCCTTAAAGACACAGTAAGCACTTCATACAAGTAGGCAGGTAGAACTGGTAGGGGATATGCTCTGAGGGCTGGATGCCAGGGAGGAATGGAGAGGCTCCAGGCTACTTTTGCCCTATGGTAAATTCAGTTTGGCAGAACTATGGGGGGTTTTTTGGTTCCTACAACCGTATTAGGGAAGTTAAAATGTCACCTCTTTAAGACCACCACCCAAAATTGCATTGAAAAGTGTCATCGTGGGGGTGCAGGATGTGTTGTAGTCTGGATAAGGGGGTGGTGCACTCAGAGTGTGGTCTTTTGGAAAGGTTTCACTACCAAGACAAAGTGGCCTAAAAATCTATTTGTTCCCTATAGATCCCTACAGTATTTTATTAAGGAGCGCCTATACTATAACCATACCCATTCATACCCAGCCCCCATAGCCAGATCTTGGAGCTGGCACTGTCTTTATTTCCTTACATTGACTACTCCATGCCATGTGGATTTACATCAACAATCTCCCTTCTCAGACTTGTGATCTCTTCAAATCCTTCCGTATAGTAAAGCACCCATTGTATAGAGCTGGATGTAGCAGTGCTGTATTTGTTAAGGGCTACATTGTAATGTAATAAAACCAGACATTGTACACTCTGCTGTCAAATAACAGACTCAACTCTGCTACCTCTGACCAACCTAGCTCTGGAAAAAGTGCAGACTGGGGCATAAAATAGCAAATGATTTGGTGAGACACCATTGAGGTGTAGTGTTTATATAGCAGCTTGCTCCTAATATGCGGCTTGTGCAGTAAAGTAGCTTTAAGGGGGACTTGCGGTAAAGGAGAAGTGGCTTTAAGATTGCCACTTGGAATGTGCATACGCCGCTACAATTAGTTCTAAGTGGTCACGTTACAAGAAAACCACATAGAAACAAACCACAGGCTTATTACAGGAGTCCGAGGCAAAACTTTAGGTATAAACCACTGCAAATAGTGCAATAATAGAGAGTGAAGTGTGTGAAAACTACCGCCATATTTACTTATGTATCAACAACTCCCACTCTACTGTACGGACACCACATTTACACACAGTTTTGTGTCGCCTTTACGTTTTTTTTAATTCCGCCGTCATAAATGGCTGGACCACCATGCGACACATGGCACATCTCTCACCCCGTAGTCTATAAGGGTCACGTGACTTCCTTGCACCAATGGCGCACAAACCGACAGCGTAAACACCAGAAGGATACACAGAATCATTCCCTACAGTCGTTTCGTTACATTGTATTCAAAAGGTAAATAAGAACAGTCATTTTGTTACATTGAATTCCAAAGCTAAATTTTAACAGAATGCAACAATATTTAACCCCTTCCTGCAGAGATAACCCTTTAAGAAAGCGAATCTGCAAATTTAGGTTAATCTTAGGTTATCTGGAAGGCGCTGTAGGCCATTGTGAGTCTCAGATCCCTGTACGGCATTAAATATGTATGATGACTTGATTTCGTGTATGCCCAACATAGTCGACGGGAGATCCCAGGCATGGAAAACTACAGGACAAAAGTTCTAGCCCTTCCTATTTGGATAGGTCTCTATAGTCTGACACATGCAATGGTGTAATTGTAAGGCATGCAAGTAGTCCTGAGGGCATGCCCACATCTATTAATAATGATAGCCAGGTACCTTACTGGCAAGTTTCAATGCAGATCAATACAGCAGTAATATCAATGTATATTGATCGCTGGGTAGAGAGAGACAAGTAGGGTCAGCCAGGGAGTTATATATATATATATATATATATATATATATATATATATGGGTCCCTTTGTTTCAGGATACAGGTTTCTCCCAGGCTAAGTTCAATCAACATGGCACCTTGGTGCCAGGTATAAAGGAGGGATCATACACAATTACACCTCTACCTATCAATGCCAATTTGCAGCTTCCACACAACTTTCCGCGATTCAGAATCCATGAGGATCAGCAACACAACAGCAATAGATTAACAACACATAAGATAAATGGTGGCGTTACCGGTAAGGTGGTCCCAGTCTTATGGAGAGGCCCCCTGAAAACTCCTTTAATACTACGAAAGTGCCCATTGCTGAGATGAGTGGAGCTAATGACAAGGTAGTAGCACGCCATACGTTCCACAGTCTCCCATATGTGGGTATATAGGGCATATAGGTGCCAGGTTAGCTAGAAGTGCATGAAGCCCTTTCATCCAGTGCTCAGATTATTGACTGAAGGGAGTCAGCCATGGGCAGAAGCAGCTAGGGTGCTGAGGATGAGGATGATGTGAGGCTTCACACTAACCCCCCTGGGTTGCTAATCCTAGTTTAGCAGTGGCACAATCCAAAAATCTAAGTGACAGATCAAGCTTCAGCTGTCACCCATGAGATTCTGCTGCTGCTGCTGCTTCCTCCCTGCTTGCAATGTGGTCCCAGCACATCCAGTTATCCTGGGCAAAGCGGCTCCTAGACAAAGTGTCCTGCTGCAAGCAACCAGTCCATCCAGGATAGACACGCATACACCTCTATCTTCTGGAATTTCAAGGCAATCCCTTCATTCTCTCCAAAGCTACACAGAGCCCAAGCCTCCAGCCTCCAGCAGTAGCAGCAGCAGCATTCAGCAGCAGTCCTGGTGTAGTAGCAGCAGCAGCAGTGGCAGAGATGGGCTCTGCACATCCAGGCTAGAGGAGGAGAGGCATCATTGTAATCCTGTGCCCATACAATGCCACTCATTTGCTGTGTTAACTTTCAGTGTGTCTGCATGGTTCCATCTACTCTGTGTCTCTGTGTCGCTATGCTGGGGCTTTGTGACTGGCTCCATCCTCCACCCCCACCTCTTCTCTCTTTCTGTCTCTGCCTCTCTGCTACCTGCCAGCTCCAGCCCTTGCTCAGTATTAAGCAGTAGGCAGAAACAGCAACAGCAGCATCCCAGCTGGCTATTACATTGATCAATTCAGCCCTAAATAGCATATAAAAGAATAAGAACCTGGGATCAATCCATAGAAAAGAACAGAGAGGGTTTTTTTTTTTTTTTTGGTTTTTTTTGTGGGTGTTTTTTTTTTTACACACTGCAGTGTGCTATGCAAGGAGGTGTAATTATATACAATAAAAAAGACTAATAATAGTAACAATAAGACAGAATAAAGTGATAATAATAAGTTACTATTAATAATAACAGTAACAATAATGACATAGAATAAAATAATAATAATAGGCTATTAATATAATAGTAACAATAATAAGAGAATAAACTACTAATAATATATATTTATTAATAATAATAATAATAATAATAATAACAATAATAATATAATAATAATAGTAACAATAATGACATAGAATAAAATAATAATAATAGGCTATTAATATAATAGTAACAATAATGACATAGAATAAAATAATAATAATAGGCTATTACTATAATAGTAACAATAATAAGAGAATAAACTAATAATATATATTTTTTTATAATAATAATAATAATAATAATAATAATAATAATATAATAATAATAGCAATAGGCTATTAATATAATAGTAACAATAATGACATAGAATAAAATAATAATAGGCTATTAATATAATAGTAACAATAATAAGAGAATAAACTACTACTAATATATATTTATTAATGATAATAATATCAATAATAATATAATAATAATAGTAACAATAATGACAGAATAAAATAATAATAATAGGCTATTAATACAATAGTAACAATAATATGAACTAAAAACTAATAATAATAATAATATATAGTTATTATTATTAATAATAACAATAAACCAGTGGACATCCTGGGGACGGGCATCGAGATTGTGAACACCTATAAGTACCTGGGTTCGCTCCTTAATAATAAGCTGGACTGGGCAGATCATATGGAGGCCCTGTACAGGAAGGGCCACAGCAGGCTCTACCTGCTTAGGAAGCTGAGAGCCTTTGGAATCCGGGGGGCACTTCTTAGGACTTTCTTCAACTCGGTAGTGGCATCAGCCATCTTCTTTGGAGTGGCCTGCTGGGGGAGCAGTATATCAACCAGGGACAGAAATAAACTTGACAAGCTGATTAGAAGGGCCAGCTCTGTCCTGGGGAGCCCACTGGACCCAGTGCAGGTGGTGGGTGACAGAAGGATACTGTCCGTGGTGAGCTCCATGCAGAAGAAGAAGTCCCATCCCATGCATGAGACTGTGATCGCGCTGAGCAGTACTGTCAGTGACCGACTGCTCCACCCTAGGTGTGAGAAGGAGCGCTATCGGAAGTCTTTCCTCCCCACCGCGGTTAGGCTGTACAACCAACACCGACCTAAGCGGAGATCATTACACACAGAGAACTGAAATATCTCTCTGCCTGTTATATCCCCCCCCCCCCCCTCTGCTACGTCCTATCTGTCTGTCTGCTATTAATGTAATGCCTCTCACCTTGGAACATTCCTGTACATGTTGTATTTGTATTTGTATCTGCTTATCTTATCTTATCTTTGCTGCTGTAACACACTGAATTTCCCCATTGTGGGACTATTAAAGGACTTTTTTATTATTATTATTATTATTATTATTATTATTATTATTAATAATAATAATAATAGTAACAATAATAAAGAATAAACTGATAATAATCTATTTAATAATAATAACAGTAATAATAAAGAATAAACTGATAATAATCTAATAATAATCGGATAACAATAATCTATTAATAACTATAATAATACATTAATAATATACTCATTTTTGTAATAATAATAATAATATGTTAATAAGGCTAGGTTCACATGTGCGTCGGTCTCTCCATTGTTTGGGTACGCTGGGGGACCCTAATGATGGATAGATGTACCACTGTATTAGCGGTAACACAACTGAAACCAATGGAGAGAAAAGTCCTATGTATTTCCATCCCCAAATCCACTTGAAAAATGCGGAGAGAAATGTCCTGCAAATGCATTTTTCAGGTGGAAACCCGGCGGACCCCATTGTAATCTATGGGGTTCGCGGATAACCGCTTTTTAAGCAGATTGGGTTTCCATTTTTTGGGTCCACTTGGGAACAGAGCCTTCAGCTCCTTGGAGCACTGTTCTTACTGCTCAGATCCCAACCATCTCCTGCCCATGCCACTTTGTAGAGCAAAGTTGATCCTCCCAATGCTACTTCGGAGCGCAAGGCCAGTGCTCCCAGGGCTGAAGGCCCGCACCCAATGCACCAACTGACTCATTTGCATAAGAAATGTGCCCTTTAAGTTGATTGGGATGATCTGACTGCTAGTACAGAATGATCATGGGACTACCAGAAAACATTATTGCATGGCCATTATAATACATGGGTATCTATGGTCTGGCCTGGCAAGGAGTGCACCAAATAAGGGATAGGCCCAGCCTTGAATATTTCAATTGTCCTGGTAAATATCCCAATATTAATAAAATTTGGAAGTTTCCCAGAATGCACTGCAAAGGGGTAACATGAAGCCCCAATGCAAAATCTGTACCAGGCCCCCCAACTATAATGTACCTTCTATAGAACTGCTCGAATCACAATGGAAAGAGACTCCTTGGCCTGGGTGTGACTGCACCCTCTGCACCCCCTCGGGTTACGCCCTGCACCCTATTTTTATATATGCACTGACTAATGCTGAATTCACACCTGGCAGATTTGTTGCAGTAATCTCAATGCCCGTCCTATTCATCTCTTGCAGATCTCCATGTGCTTGCCAACAACTTGATTCAGATGAATGGAACTGCTTTTCTGCTGCAAAAATTTTTGCACCATATCTTCCCCATGAGAATAGCGCCTAACCCCGCCGGCCGGGGCGTCACTCTCAGGTATTCGATGCATTTGCTTTACTTTCATAATAATGACTTTTATTTTTTCAGGAAGACGAACAGCTCAGTCCTTGTTGTCAGTGCGGCAGAGGAGCTGTAAATCTCCAGGCACACGATCTATGGGGTGTAAATAATGTAGGAATCCAATGGAGGACAAGTAGGAAACTGCAAATCTAGCAGAATGGTTTATTTAAAGAGCCCTGCACCCCCTCCCCCGCCTCCATAAAGGGAGCAGGGTTACGGACATAAGTGGCCATTAGGTTTAATGAGAGCCACATAGGAAAATAATAAGAATGATATAAAACCGTGAAAATATTATTATATAAAGGGGAGGTATGGAAAAGAAAGAGCGCCACTCCTGTCCATAGACTGTATTACAGCAAGGTCCCATTGACATGTGTTATTAGACTGCACCAGGGGCGTTCACAGGATTTATGGGGGGGTTCAGTGCACATAGTATAATGCTCCCTGTGCGCTCTTACAGTATAATGCTTTACCTAGTGCCCCCACACAGTATATTGTACCTGAGTGCCCCACACAGTTTAATGCTCCCCACATGATATCATGTCCCCTCCTGGCATCCACAAGTATAATGCCATAGCTCAACCCCCATACAGTATAACAAACCCAGCCCCCACATAATATTTATCTCAGCTCAGTCTGCAAACAGTATAATGCCCCCAACTTCCACATAGTATGATGCCCCAGCTCACCCGACACACAGTATAATACACTCACCCTGCAAACAGCTCAGCCCCAAACATTATAATGCCTCAATTCAACCCCTGCACAATATAATGCCCCCTAACCTCTACATAGTGTAATGCCCCAGTTCAGCCCACACACAGTATAATGCTACCACACAGTATAATGGCCCTGATCTCAACACGTGTAATGCCCCAGCTCATCCCCCACACAGTATAATGCCCCCAGCCCCCAAGTAGTATAATGCCTCCAGCTTCCACACAGTATAATGGCCCAGCTCAGCCCCTACACAGTATAATGCCCCCATCCATTAACTTGAATGGGACAGAGCTGCAAACATGCCGTGTAACCAATGAACATGATGATGTTGGCCTGTGACGCGGGACTGTTGCTCACTGCATCTCTGAGCAGCCTGGGGATCCTGGATATCGGACCCCCACCAAACAGTGATGACCTAACCTAAGTCAAGGGAATGGAGTCCCATAACAGCATTATATTTGGGGATATAATCGACCCATACAGCCATCCTTCTGTCCATAAGAGCTTACAGTATAATCTGCATTGACTGCACGTTACAAATGATTTACCATTATATCCAACTGAAAATGCTGTCATTGTATAACTACAAGTGCCAGCAATATCTTACAGCCAGGTCAGGTTGACGCTTCCATAATTGAGTGCAATGTACTTAGGTCACCCCATTATACCGACCCAGGCCGTGACATAAGTGATTCCCCCTATTCAGACACTAAACCTTTGTCCATGTTGTTCTGTATTACACGCTATCTGTAGCATTCAGGTCAATGAGCGCCTTACAGCGAATGTTATCAAGCCATCATATTCCCATTGTAGGCAGAGGTCAAGTAATCCAGAAAAGGAGATTGTTACATCAGATAGGTCTGAAATGCAACCACTTTGTCTATCTGCAATCTCTCTCTCCCCCCGCTAAATTAATCAATACTAGTCATTATTTCTCCCATAGAAGCAGAGGGAGCTGCCGCTTATTCCACCGCAGACGAAAACCACAAAAAATCGTGTTATCGGAGGATTAGATGATGATTCTGACACTTACAGTTTGCAGTGTTTAATGTAATGGCAGGGGATGCCATGAAGTGCCGAGCAATTTACTAAGAGAAAGTGTCAAGTCTACGGTACTGATGTATGGAGACTTAAAGGGATAGTATAGGACAGGGGCAGTGGCGTAACTAGGCTGGGCCCCTAGGTGAACATGGGAGCCCCCCTTCCCCAAACCGCCACCCAATCCCCCCCCCCTGCCCGAACCGCCCGCTCCAACCCCTCCCCGCACAAACTGCACATTCCTGCGCACACTATTATACCCCATAGTGGTCCCTGCACACACTATTATACCCCATAGTGGCTGCTACACACACTATTATGCGCCATAGTGGCCCCTGCACACAGTATTATGCCCCATAGTGGCCCCTGCACACACTATTATGCCCCATAGTGGCCCCTGCACACACTATTATGACCCATAGTGGCCCCTGCACACACTATTATGCCCCATAGTGGCCCCTGCACACACTATTATGACCCATAGTGGTCCCTGCACACACTATTATGCCCCATAGTGGCCCCTGCACACAGTATTATGCCCCATAGTGGCCTCTGCACACACTATTATGCCCCATAGTGGTCCCTGCACACACTATTATGCCCCATAGTGGCCCCTGCACACACTATTATGCCCCATAGTGGCCCCTGCAAACAGTATTATGCCCCATAGTGGCCTCTGCACACACTATTATGCCCCATAGTGGTCCCTGCACACACTATTATGCCCCATAGTGGCCCCTGCACACAGTATTATGCCCCATAGTGGCCTCTGCACACACTATTATGCCCCATAGTGGTCCCTGCACACACTATTATGCCCCATAGTGGCCCCTGCACACACTATTATGCCCCATAGTGGCCCCTGCACACACTATTATGCCCCATAGTGGCCCCTGCAAACAGTATTATGCCCCCAGAGTATGAAAAGACCCCAGACTATAATGATAGCAGTGTTTGTAGGGTTCGCGGGCCCGTGGCCTTACTTACCAATCCCCGCTCCTGCTCACAGCCGCCTCCACTTCAGCAGAATGGGAAGCGCAGGTGGCCATGATCAGGAGCGGGGATCGATAAGTAAATAGGGCCCGTTACCTATTGGGGCTACTCCAGCAGGTACCGGCCTATTAAAAAAAAAAAAAAAAAAAAAACATTGGGGGCCCGAAGGGCCCCCTAATGTCCCGGTCCCTGTGGCAGCTGCTACCACTGCTACTCCAGTATTTACAACACTGGACAGGGGTAGACAACCTTCGGCACTCCAGCTGTTGTAAAATTACAACTCCCAGCATGCCTACTTGCTCTGCTGTTCTTGGAACTCCCATGGAAGTGAATGGAGCATGTTGGGAGTTGTAGTTTCACAGCAGATGGAGTGCCGAAGGTTGCTGATCCTTGGTATAGGAAGTTTCATATTCTGATGTCCAACATGGCCACTGAGAGGTTAAAAAAATAATACCGTCTTCTGTACTCCTCCTTTTCTTGAGTTTGGGCCATGTAAATGCTGAAAAGGATCTGTAGATTTCCTGTGTAATATAATGGAAATTGGGGCAGGTTCACATGGCGGAATTTGCCGTAAAATTCTGCCTTGTGCTAATTTCAATGTCAGGCAGATATTCCTTTTCTGTGCGATCTGCAGGTGGATTCCTCCCAGACTGTCCTGTGAATTGAATGGGAGTAAGAAATCTTTCTGCTGCCAGATTTTGCATGGCGGGTCCACTACAGAATCCGCCATGTGAATTTCCCCTTAGTGTATCGTAATATTCTGACTTCCTTTTCAGCTTCTGCTGCGCCAATGCTTACAGGAGGCAAGCCCACCAAGCTGCAGTGTAAAGCATGGTGGAGGGACAGAGCAGGAGCTTGATAAGAAAGGAACTGACTTCATATACAACTTTCCTAGAGTTACGTATTGTTGACTGAGGATCAGTCATCAATATCTGATCAGTGGGAGTCCAACAACCGGGACCACCAACGACCAACTACTAGAAGCGGCTGAGGCACTCAAGTAGCATTGTTTCAATTCCACAGGCCAGTGGGGCCATGTTCATTGATTTATTAGTCCCATGGCCTGTTCTGATTGCAGCTCAGTCCCATTCAAGTGAATGGGACTGAGATACAATACTAAGTCTAGTCAAAATACATTGAATGGCACTGTGCCACAGTCAAAAGGCTTACTCAAACGTTGCAGTCTCCTAAAACAGCTGATCTGTGAAGGTCCCAGGTGTTAGACTCCCACAGATCAGAAATTGATGACGGATCCTAAATATAGGTCATCAATATCTAACTCCCCTTTAAGGTGGCTATACACATTAGATGAGCATTGGCTAAATCTTACAATTTTGGCAAGACCATCTAATGTGTATGGGGGTGTCTTGATAGATGTTGAGAAGAATTGGGCAGTTGGATTTCAAAATGTCTGATCCTGTTGTTCCTAAGGAAGATGCAGTAAACTGCAGTCGGGGGTGTCTAGATGTGATTTACCCCCCTCCCTGTAGGGAACACATGCCCCAATGAATGGATTCCACTAGGCACTGCGTAATGCTTCATTTGGCCACATGGTGGCGCTACATTAGACTATAATCCTTGCAGTTACTATATGTTGCCCTGCAGATAGAGAATGGATGACAATAGCTGCAAAACAATGTCATTGATTTCCATTAATGATTGCAATTAGAAAATAAATTAACCATTAAAGGGGTCATGTCATGAAAATGATTTATACTCTAAATAAATAGCTGACCGTGGGGGTCCGACTGCTGAGATCCTCATTGATCCTGAGAATGGGGTTGTTTTAACCCCGTCCTGAATGTATCTGTAGACATAAATTGTGCACCCCCACCCCATTCATTTCAATGGGACCTCCATAGATAGCCGAGTGCTGTACTTCAGCTTTTCGGGCACTCCCATTGAAGGTAATAGATCAGCGGGGTGCAGTCTGTGTCCACCACTGCATTCAGGATGGGGGTAATAGACTCTGATTATTGGCATTACCTAAATAGACAGACCCCCTCCGATCAGCAATTTATCCCTTATCCTATGGATGGGGGATAGATCATTTTTGTGGCATAACCCCTTTAAGAACTAGTTTGCCACTACTTCCTATGGGAAGTAGCTCAGCATTCATGTGAGTGCTGCGGCCTCTTCAGTATTTACCAAGCACAGCGCCAAATATTTCACAGTGGCTGAGCCTGGTATTGCAGCTCAGTCCTGTTCACTTGACAGGTCATGTGACTGATGAATGTGACATCACATGTCTGTGAAGCAGAAGCGGGCCCGGCCCCACCGCCGCATCAGTCAGCTGATCTTTGGAGGACCTTATATTCATGACTTATTCTAAGGATAGGTCATCAATACTTTAGTATCAGAGAACCCCTTTAATAGAGCAGAATCCCTCCATAATAGCCGCATCAATTAGCCAAAGTGGACAATCTATTGATTCTAATAGGCTGCATCTGGCGGGCCAGTCCGACACTGGATACTCTGGCCACTAAGCCTAATAATATACTGATTCAATTCTATAGAGGTTTACTTTGCATTTACATCACAAACAGGATTACAATGGAAGATAGCACCTCTATAGTTAGCACACCTGACCCATCATTACATCCACTACTGAAACAGATGATGTCACAGCTTATCTACTCCCCCTCCCTGCACAAGGCATATCCAGAAAGCCCTCCCATAGACCTCAATGAGTCAGCTCCAGACTATTGCTGCCCATGGCCAGACTGCTGTAAAGCAGATCACTAAATGCCGTTAACAGAGAACTAGCAAAGCTCAGCAAATTGGCTGCAGAAAATAAAATAAAAAAAAATCTACAATCAGAAAACAAATTAGAAAAAAATCAATATCTGGTTTTAATAAATAAAAAAAAATGCTGATACATTCACTTTAACCCCTTCAGGTCTGAGCCCAAAAGTGCGTTAAAGACCAGGCCTCATTTTTCAAAACTGACATATGTCACTTTATATGGCAATAACTTTAAGACGCTTTAACTTGCACAAGTGATTTTGAGGCTGTTTTTTTCGTGACACATTGTACTTCATGTTAGTGGTAAACATTGATCAATATTTTTGTATTTATTTATAAAAAAATAGGAAATTTGATGGAAATTTGGAAAAAAAAAATCGCAATTTTCAAAATGTAAAATGCTCTGCTTTTCAAACAGATAGTCATACCACCCAAATAAGTTAATAAATATTATCTTTTTTTTTTATATGTCCCACTAGGACACCTGAATCGCTGATTCAGCACTATAGACTGCAATACACGTGTATTGCAGTCTATACAGGAATTCAGCCTATGTAGACATAGGCTGATTTCCAGAGGTCCCGGCAGGATCAACCATGTAGAGGGGGCTTCAGGCAGCCTGGGGTCACTGGCCAGACCCTGGGCTGCATATTATAGATATCGGCACCCCTCGATCTCACCGCTGGGGGGTGCCGGGGGCGGCAACATGGCGGAACCCCTTGGATGCCCCTCTCCCGATGCCGTCCGCAGCAGTCAGTGCCGCTAGCAAACACTTAAAATGCCGCGGTCGCTATTGACCGCAGCATCTTAAGGGTTAAACAGCGGGGATCGGTGTTATCACTGGTCCCCGCTGTTTCAGCGGGAGCCTGGCTGTCAAATACAGCCGGGCTCCCGCGGTGATCGCACGGGCTCTGCTTCTGAGCCCGCTCGATCACCATCACGAAATCTGTACGTGGGGATGCAGTAACTAACCACATTCTCCCACGTACATGTACGTGAGAATGCGTGAAGGGGTTAAATGTGGCTGTCTATTTTGGACAAACCCTATGTGTTAGAAGGGTCTCTTGACAACAAAATTTCCTCATGGGAACCTTAGAAATCAGTTGCAGTAAGTGTTGAGTTTACCTGCAGCGCCACCACAGGGGACATTAAGCATTACAAGGTGTCCATTCACATCACTGCGTTGTCAATGTAGTGCAGGACAGGACAGGACAGGTCCTCCAGAACAAGAGACTCTCTTAGTACTTAATTTAATCGATTTATGCCAAGTGATGAAGTTCCTGAACAAAGACCTCAGAATCCACTGGACCGCGCCCTTAAACTTTACTTGTATACTGTAGCTGTATTGGGCACTTATATTTATGAAGTCACCACTAGGGGGAGCTAACTACATTTGGAGCTGTACAGATAGTACTGAACTCAGATTATGTCTGGGGTCTCAGCTCATGTTCTCAAGCAAAAAGAGATCTGGGAAATGATAACAAAGTATATTAGAACATTCTAGAACTCTTCATTATACAGTAATATTCTGGTTTCACAAGAAAATACTATTTAAAGTGATTTTACTATTTTAGACCGCACTGTCTAGTAAGGCTGGGCAGAAACCACAGAGCTGTGACAAAGCTGAGAAGATACAATGTGTCGCTTGTGTTTTACACTTTCTAGCAGTGTTTGTGTAACATAGACAACATTGTAACATCTATCTATCTATCTAACCCATATCTATCTATCTAACCCATATCTATCTATCTATCTATCTATCTATCTATCTATCTATCCCACATCTATCTATCTATCTAACCCATATCTATCTATCTATCTATCTATCCATCTATCTATCTCATATCTATCTATCTATCCATCTATCTATCTCATATCTATCTATCTATCTATCTATCTATCCCATACTATCTATCTATCTATCTATCTACATCTATCTATCATATCTATCTATCTATCTATCTATCTATCTATCCCATATCTATCTATCTTATCTATCTATCTCATATCTATCTATCTCATATCTATCTATCTATCTATCACCTACCTACCTACCCCTATATCTATCTGTCTATCTAATATCTTTCTTTTTCTATAACTATACATATTGCAGTTGCTAAAATGAAAAGTATCTTATAATAGAGATGTATCACATCACAGCGTGGATCTTTCTACCTATGTATCTATATAATTCTACCTGGGGTTCTGGCTTGCGGGTTAGTGGATGTAATATACTTATTGGCAGTATAACTAATATAAAGAGGTCTTCCATCCTGACATGTTGACTTTATGTTACATGTGCAGATACATTTCTCTTAATATCACGTATGATTGTATCTATTGCTTCTCTTGGTCTCTTGAGTACCTGGTGGAGCTTTCTCCTGTGCTCTTAGTCGCCCCCTGCTGAGTAATGTATGAGCTGCCAAGGAGTTTATGCGACAACAGCTCTGAGCACAGTTCTGCTTCAAAGATAGGTTCTGCCTTTTCAAGCCACTTCACCCACTGACCTGGAAACTAAGGGGAATCTCTATAAAATCCCTGTACATACATTATTGTGTATGGCTAGCGACAGGGTTAAAGGTATGATATGTGGAGGTTTTCATGCAGATGTGTACCTGTGGTGCCGGCAGTTCACCGCTCCCTAATTGTTGGTTTCTTACCAGTAAGATATAACTTTTAATAAATCAAAATGAATCACAGAGGGTCGGGGATGAATAGATGGGTTATGAATCCAAACAGAGCTTGTTAGGGAAGGGCAGGTATCTCACCCTATTAATGACCCTACAATCCCCAAAATAGTAAACACTTCCCTATAACACCCTAAAGAATAACGCTGCTCCTCCCAACTGAGGGGTCCCATAAAAATCATAGGGTACTCCTCAGGGGATCTGGGAGGGAAAGCAGAATAAAGCCAATACTAAGTGTCTGTTTATATCCACACAATACAATGTCCAACACTGTGGAAACACCAAGATTCCACTGATTCCAGCACAGTTGGAAATTTTTCTCTAGTCCCCACCATTCCCAATCAATCATTTTTGTTAGTTTCAACACAATTATACTGTCTACTGTCAAGTGGGCGGTCCTTGACTAGAGCAGAAAGACAGGGACCGCCCACCTGACAGCAGAACGTATAATTGTGTTTAAACTCTAATTGCTCTGGAATGGTGGGGGGGCTAGAGAAAAATTCCAACTGTGCTGGAATCAGTGGAGCAAGATGTAAAAACTTGGAGTTGGTGAAGGAGGTGAAAGGTCTTCTTTAAGAGAGCAGAGGTAATGTCCAGAAACTTTTGGGAAACTGTTACCCTACAGGTGAGTGACCTAAAGTGAAATGTTTTCAGTAAATGTAACACCTGTATTGTTGTAGGGCTGTATTGTTGTTTTTGGTTCCTCCTACTCATGTAGCTTTCAGACTTAAATAGAATTTACTTACTACATAATTTGCTATTTCACATATTTCTCATCACTTTGTGTTATTTTATGCTCACGAACAATAGTGAAAAATTGCAGGACAAAAATGATGCGTTTCCAATTAATTATCTGATGATTTCCCAGAGCTTGATGTGACCTTCGCACATCTCCAATATGTTCCGTTGCGATAAAATAAGCAAGTTCAATAAATGATCTGCATATATATTTTTACACCGCGCGAACATCTCTCACTGACCTTTCATCTGATCATGCAGTAATTCCGCTTTAACAGCTGAATGACTGCTTAATTAACAAAGTGGAAAATTAAAAAAAGAAATTATTTTGTGCAGCTGACCTTATGACTTATTTATCACGCTCATCATCATTTGGGATTTTCATAGCGTTGGAGAAATCTGAAAAGAACTTCAACTTGAGGAGGTTTGAGAGGAAGGACTGAGATGTATAGCTCTGGAGGGTACTGGCGCTCCTTAAGGAGATGTCAGGGAATCTTATAGACAATGCTTTCCTCTAGAAAGAAGAAATCTGTCTCTCTAATGCCACCTATATCTCACAGGGAGGACTGTTACTACTTGAGCGGTTCTATGGAATTATATAGGCAATGCATCATGGGAAAACTATGCTAATTAGCTCTTCCCCAGGAAGATGCCAGAGAGTCTTATAGGCAATGCTTTCCTCTAGAAAGAAGAAATCTGTCTCTCTAATGCCACCATTTCTACTTGGGGAGAGCCAGCAGGTCTATGGAATTATATAGGCAATGCATCATGGGAAAACTATGCTAATTAGCTCTTCTCCAGGAAGAAGAATAGTTGTCTCTTTAATGCCACTTATAGCTCAAAGGGAGGAATGTTTCTACTTGAGGAGAGTCAGCTAGTCTATGGAATTATACAGGATACAAATGTATCCAGGGGAAATAAAGTATGCAAATTAGCTCTTTTTCAGAAGGAAGAAAACTGTATCTCTAATGCCACCTATAGGTAGCTCTGAGATGGTACTGCCTTTACTTATGGAGATCCAACAGGTTTAGGGAATCTTACAGGCAATGAAGGTTTATTACCTTCCCTGCCTTCCTGCTCGCTGTGTATACAGCGCTATGGGCGCTGCCATCTTGTGGCTCCTCTCTGACCCAGCGGTCATGTGATCCGCTGGGATCAGAGTCTGTAAGAGCTGCTGGGTCCTATAAGACCCAGATCAGATCTATAAATCATATAGTAACGGGCAGGAGGCTGTATTCCTCCTGCAACTGGGGATAAATGTACCAGCCCCAGTTACAGGGGAAATCGGCCTCCCCCACAAAAAATAAAAGTGATCAGATGTCCCCAAAGGCCTATTATGACCTTATGGAGACAGAATGTAAAAAAAAAAAAATAAAAAAATAAAAATTAATAGAAAAGTAAAAAAAAAGTAAATAACATAATTTTAAAAATAAATAAAATGATACGCCAATAAAATGCCCTTATTAAAGGTTATAGCCCCACCCCCGACGACACCATACAAAATAAAAATTACCGTAACGGAGAGTAAAAACTTTTTTATAAAGTTTTTTAGTGGCACTTTGTGTTATTAAATAAAAAAAAAAAATGAAAAGTGAAAAACAGACGCGTTTTCCCTCTTTTTATTTAGAGTTTCCCGGATATAAAAAAAATGAAAACACATGCAAAAATAATAACAACATAAAAATAAAACCCTATGTGTCGCTGAAAAAAGATGCAGAAATTAGTTAAATAACGCAAATGATAAAAATGTTACATCCCTCAAAACCGTGCATACGAAAAACTTGAAAATGTGTCTGGAAGGGGGTAAAGCATCTGGTATGGAAGTGGTTAAAGAGGACCTTACAGGTAAAGTTTCCCTTTCTGGGAAAAATAATGCACATTAGCTCTTCTCGGAAAGGACAAATAAATTCTGAAAGGAAAAGGAAGAAAACCGTGTCTTTAATACTTCCTATAGGTAGTTACCCTAGAATTAATGTCGCTTCCAGACAGTTTCTACTTGCGGAGATCCAACTGGCTTAGGAAGTCTTACTGTCTCTTCCATGCCATTGACAGGTCACTATTCTATATTGCAATTTTGCAAATCCCATAACTTTTGTTTGCGGGAAAATTTGTACCATTTATTATTCTGTACAATGTACTGGGAAACTAGAAAAAAAAATTCAGAATAGGGTGGAATTGGAGAAAAACTGCATTTGTGTGACTTTCCTACAGGCTTAGTTTTAACGACGTTCACTGTGCAGCCAAAATGACATCATCTGTATTCTATGCTTCAATACGATGCCGAGGATACCAAATTTATATAGTTTTATTTACATTTTAAACCCTTAACAAAAATCCAAAACTTTGAAAAAAAAATTTTTTTTCTTAAAGTCACCATAGTCTGACGCCCGTAACTTTTTTATATTTCTGTGTATGGAGATGCACAGGGCATTGTTTTTTGCAGGGCCAGGTGTATTTTTTAGTTATACCATTTTAGGGAGAATGTCTATTGCTTTGATCATTTTTTATTAAAATTTTTATCGGAGGCGAAACAGTGAAAAAACGGCAGTTCAGCACCTTTGATTTTTTTTTTTTCCTGCTACGATATTCACTTTACGGGAAAAATATTTTTGTAACTTTGTAGATCGGGCGTTTTTGGACACAGGGATACCTAATGTGTATGTGTTTCTCAGTAACTCTTTAGTTTTATATGTATTCGAGGGAAAGGAGGGTAAAAACTTTTATTTTATATATATATATATATATATATATATATATATACTGTATATATATATATATATTTTTTTTTTTACTATTTTATTAGCCCCCCCTAAGGAGCTTGAACCTGCAGTAGTTTGATTGGAAGTTTCAATAGACTGCAGTACAAGTGTATTGCAATCTATGGGAGATTCGCTACTTTACTATTGAGGCTGGTCATAGACCAGCCTCAATAGTAATATTCCTATGACAGGCCTGGGAGCGTTCATAAGGCTCCAGGCTGCCATAGGAACAGGTTGGCTCCCGTGATCTCACCATGGCAAGGGTACTGGGCCGGGGGCCATTTTTTCTTACTTTGGGTGGCCACAGCACAGTGCAAAGCCCACGATCAGAGTTCACTCTGATCGCAGGCATTATCTCCTGGTTGCTATGGTGGCCACTCTGCAGCAGAGTGGCCGCCATCTTTAAAGGCACAGCATCTGCCGTAATAGTACTGCAGAGCGGCCTCCATCTTTAAAGACCTGGCATCCGCCGTAATAATACATAGGGAAGGGGTTAAATAGGAAAGGGATTAAATACATAGGCCAATGCTCACTATGATTGTATAAGCAATGACCTTCGTTCCAAGGTCACACGGTCTTCAACATTGCTGTCACTTAGGCTAAAGCCCCACGTGGCGTAAACGCCGTGATTCGCCCGTGGTGGAAGCGCCACGGAAAAAATTACGGCGTTTTACAGTCAGAGCAAAGTGGATGGGATTCTAGTGAATCCCATGCCCACTTTGCGGAAAAAAATCATGCTGCAAACACGCGGCGATTTCCAAAACGGTTTTAGAAATTGCAGCATGTCAATTATACCTACGGAAACGCCGGCGGTTTCCCCATAGGTATAATTGAAACAGAAAGTCCGCAGAGAAAACCTCTGCAAACTTTCTGTCCAAAGCGCTGCAGGAAGAACCGCAATGCGATCCCGCCGCGGTTTCTCCCGCAGCGCTTTTTTTGCTGCAGGAAGGGGCCTTAACTTTAAAGGGTTTGTCCTGATTAAAAAAATAGGGCTCCTTTTTTTTTTCTTTTGTCGCACCTGTCTATGTGTTCAGTCTGGGATTGCAGGTCAGCGCTATTGAAGTGAATGGGGTTGAGCTGCAGTACTGCATACAACCTGTGAACAGGTGTAGCGCTGCATTTAGAAGTACTTTACTATGATGCATGTTCTGGATAGACTAATATAGGATATGGGAATAGAAGTTTACACCTCTGTACCCAAAGAGCTGGGACTGCAATATGCAAATACAAAGGAGATGGTTTAAAAGCTTGAAGTGAGTCACGATGTCTGCACTCGCAGTCGCTGCCGCTTTGGGCTGAAGACAGGAATGGTAAAAAGTTCTTTTCTATTTATACTACTCAGCCATGCAGACAGATCTAGTCACCTAGGAAAACGTGCCGCAAACCCATGGAAGAGAAGTTTTCTGCGGAGGTAACAATGTGACGTAAGTGAAGACTCCAGATAGGTGATGGTAATAAAAGAACATCATCACTAGTCACGATCTAATCACAATCATCATTAATCACAATCATCACTAGTCACAATCTAATTACACAATTCACATTAGTGTAGGAAATAAAAAAGTTGTAAAGGATTTGAAAAACAGCGCCACACCTGTCCTTAGGTTATATGTGGTAATGCAGCTCAGATATATTGAAGTAAATGAGACATCGCTGCAATACCACATACAACCTGAGAACAGGTGTGGTGCTGTTTTTGGAAAAAAATCAGCAATGTTTTTCTTAGTCTAGACAAACCCTTTAAAGGCTCTGTCTATATCAATAGCTCCTTTTGGAATTAGAGGGGTTTTCCTGGACTTACTTCCTTAGGACAGGTCATCAGTATGTGATCAATGGGGGTCTGACGCCTGGGAAACCCACAAATCAGCTGTTAGAAGAAGCAGCATGGCTCATGAGTATTGCGGCCTCTTACATGTGCCAATGACATCACGTTCATGATACAACAGTAGCTCAATCCCATTCAAGTGAGAGTGGCTGAGCTGCAATACCAGCCACAGCCACTATACAATATATGGCGCTCTGCTTGGTAGTTAATAAGGAGATCAAAGCTCTCATCCAAAAGCTACGACTTCTTTGATCCGCTGATATCTGTGGGTCCCAGGTGTCAGACCCCATCAATCACATTTCAATTTTTATACTTTCTTTTAAAACTTAAATTAATAATTTTTTTTACTTTATTTTAACACCCTCAGGGGTTTGATCCTGTGGTCATTAAATCACTTACAACTGCAGTCTAATTACTATGTTGCTATTGAGCTCTGCCACAGGTGTGGCGCTGTTTTCCAAAAACTGCGCCACACCTGTTCTCAGGTTGTATGTGGTATTGCAGCGACGTCTATTTACTTCACTATATCTGAGTTGCATTACCACATATAATCCTTGGACAGGTGTAGCACTGTTTTTCAAATCCTTTAATCTAAGGCCCCACGTAGCGGTCCGCAGCAAAAAGGCGCTGCGGGAAAAACTGCGTATTGTGGGTCTTCCCGCAGCGCTTTTCATAGAAAGTCTGCAGAGGTTTCCTCTACGGAATTTCTGCTTCCATTATACCTATAGGAAAACCGCCAGCGTTTCCATAGGTATAATTGACATGCTGCGATTTACAAAACCGCGACAGTTGTTCTAAATTTGATGTGTATGGTTAGGGCGCCACATTGCAGAACTTTTTTTTCATCATGTTTTTGCTGCATTTTTCTCTGCGTTTTTTTTTTCCCCCTTATTAAATCTATGGGAAAATGCGAAATTAACACGCTGCGTTACTCCACAGAATTTTTTTTTCACCAATGTGTGGATGGGATTCATCAGATTCTCATTCACTTTGTTGTTGTTGTTGTAAAACGCAGCATTTTAGGCTAATCCCTTCCACACATTGCGGAGCGCTGTGAAAAAGATGTGTTTTTCAAAAACACAACATGTCAACTTTACCTGCGGAAACGTTCACATTTTCCCTACAGATTTAATAAAAGGAAGAAAAACCGCAGAGAAAAATGCAACAAAAAATGTTGCAGAAAAAAACGTTTTTTTAGCTGTTCCCGCAACGTGGGGCCTTAGTCTATGGGACAGTGACTGCCAATGTCTGTAAAGCGCTGCGGAATATGATGGCGCTATATAAGTAAGCAAATAAAAAAAATTAAATAGCAGAATTCTCCCTGTGCCCTGCTGTAGCTTCCAGTGTCCAGAAGCAGCCACAACACCTGATCTGTGCGGGCTCCGGATGTCGGACCCTCACAGATCAGATACTTCTGACTTATCCTGTGAATAGGTCAAACCCCTTTTAATAGAAAGACTGAGCTCGTCATTTCCTATAGACAAGAGATACATTAGTATCTTATGAGCAGGTAAGTCACCTGACATTATGTGTGATCAGTAGCCAAATCTCGAGATCTAGAGACATATTCAGCTCTGCTACATCTCCATGCCATAATTATAACTGGAATAGGAAATCTTTCCCTAGATGAAAGGCTTCTTGTACATGCCGAGTACCTGTTTTAAACTACTTTCTTGCCATTTGCTCTTTTAGATACAATACCAGAGTGAATAAAATCTAAATGGAATTCCCATACATGTATTATAAGCTATAATCATTTTTCCTCGGCCTGATCTGAATGGAAGCTATCAGTGATTTCCATGCAAGGCTCTTGTGTAGAAAGAGCATGAACAATGCAGGGCATGTACTGTACCATTTACTGCATCAGATCTAATAAAAAGACTCATATTCCACAATGCCAAAAGAAAAGCCATTTATCAGCTCGGTATGTGCTGTGCATTGCATTTAAAGGAACACTAATCTGAAATATGCTGAGCAAAGATATTCTATGTTATTTTATATACTCGATTTATACCTCAGGGTGGAGCATAGATCTCATATTCCATGTACCTGGGATGGAGATTTCACCTATGTCTCACTAAGTAAGAAGCTACTGCACCAAAGTGAGGAGAGATAAGGAGCAGGTTACTACTTACATATTTTGCCCTAGGTGTGATTATAGGTTCTCGAGTCCATTCAGAGAATATCATAACTCCATTCGCAATAACTGCTTTAATGCAATAATTTAACTATTATAATATAACTACTATAATACTGACCTCCAAAGTACAGGAATATAACTACTATAATACTGCCCCCTATGTACAAGAATATAACTACTATAATACTGCTCCTATATACAAGAATATAACTACTATAATACTGCCCCCTATGTACAAGAATATAACTACTATAATACTACTCCTGTGTACAAGAATATAACTACTATAATACTGCTCCTATGTACAAGAATATAACTGCTATAATACTTCTCCTATGTACAAGAATATAACTACTATAATACTGCCACCTATGTACAAGAATATAACTACTATAATACTGCTCCTATGTACAAGAATATAACTACTATAATACTGCTCCTATGTACAAGAATATAACTACTATAATACTACTCCTATGTACAAGAATATAACTACTATAATACTTCTCCTATGTACAAGAATATAACTACTATAATACTGCCACCTATGTACAAGAATATAACTACTATAATACTGAACTCCTATGTACAAGAATATAACTACTATAATACTGCTCCTATGTACAAGAATATAACTACTATAATACTGCTCCTATGTACAAGAATATAACTACTATAATACTTCTCCTATGTACAAGAATATAACTACTATAATACTACCTCCTATGTACAAGAATATAACTACTATAATACTGCCCCTATGTACAAGAATATAACTACAATAATACTGCCCCTATGTACAAGAATATAACTACTATAATACTACCTCCTATGTGCAAGAATATAACTACTATAATACTGCTCCTATGCACAAGAATATAACTACTATAATACTACCTCCTATGTACAAGAATATAACTACTATAATACTGTTCCTATGTACAAGAATATAACTACTATAATACTACCTCCTATGTACAGGAATATAACTACTATAATACTGCTCCTATGTACAAGAATATAACTACTATAATACTGCTCCTATGTACAAGAATATAACTACTATAATACTGCTCCTATGTACAAGAATATAACTACTATAATACTGCTCCTATGTACAAGAATATAACTACTATAATACTGCTACTATGTACAAGAATATAACTACTATAATACTACCTCCTATGTACAGGAATATAACTACTATAATACTGCCCTATGTACAAGAATATAACTACTATAATACTATTCTAATACATCTGTATATGTGGACATTATATGTGTGGAGTTTTCGTATGTGCATTGTGTATATATACAGACGTGGACAAAATTGTTGGTACCCCCTCGTTTAATGAAAGAAACACCCACAATGGTCACAGAAATAACTTGAATCTGACAAAAGTAATTTGCCAAACTACATGTTGACAAGCCACAAAGCTTCTGGGAGAATGTCCTATGGACAGATGAGACAAAAATCAAAATTTTTGGCAAGGCACATCAGCTCTATGTTCACAGATGGAAAAATGAAGCATATCTTGAAAAGAACACTGTCCCTACTGTGAGACATGGAGGAGGCTCTGTTATGTTCTGGGGCTGCCTTGCTGCATCTGGCACAGGGTGTCTTGAATCTGTGCAGGGTACAATGAAATCTCAAGCCTATCAAGGGATTCTAGAGAGAAATGTGTGGCCCAGTGTCAGAAAGCTTGGTCTCAGTCGCAGGTCATGGGTCTTGCAACAGGATAACGACCCAAAACACACAGCTAAAAACACCCAAGAATGGCTAAGAGGAAAACATTGGACTATTCTGAAGTGGCCTTCTATGAGCCCTGACCTAAATCCTATTGAGCATCTTTGGAAGGAGCTGAAACATGCCGTCTGGAAAAGGCACCCTTCACACCCGAGACAACTGGAGCAGTTTGCTCATGAGGAGTGGCCAAAATCCCTGCTGAGAGGTGCAGAAGTCTCATTGACAGTTACAGGAATCGTCTGATTGCAGGGATTGCCTCAAAAGGTTGTGCAACAAAATATTACGATGGGAACCATCATTTCTGTCCAGGCCTGTTTCATGAGTTTTCTTTTTTAAAAAAATTCTGCTGAAGCCTGGTTGGAAAGCAATGTCTGACTTTCATTTGTTCATTTTCATAGAATTTTTATATATTATTACTTTTGTCAGATTCAAGTTATTTCTGTGACCATTGTGGGTTTTTCTTTCATTAAACGAGGGGGACCAACAATTTTGTCCACGTGTGTGTGTGTCTGTAATGTGTATATACTTGTGTAAGGCTCTTTATTGCTATATTTATGAGAGATTCTGCAGTGGAGGCTTCTCCAATACAGATGTGAACAGAGCTTACCTGGTATACTGTATATGTACATAACATATATATGTACATGTATGTGTAATTTATATATGTATATGTAATGTATGTTCATGTGTATTTTATATATCTGTGTATATATGTGTCTGGGGCTGATGGATGGAGGGCTCATACACTATACACATCCTGCACAGGGGCCCTTTGCTCTCAGTATCCGCCCCGACCTACCCTATACATTACATATCTACCTTGCGTCCACCTTCTAGAAGTAGACTTTGCATTTATCGTGAAAGTGGAAACTGAGAATGACACAAAATAAATGCAAGTTTTATTCCTGCAGTGGAGAAATCTGCAAGTCTGCAGCAATGCGAGTCTTATAAAGATTGAGGATCCCGCATATATAAAGCAATAATGTTCTGTCCCAATTCTAGAGCAATTAAGTTCTTGTCAGGAAGATAAAACATGATGGCGCTTCTTCTAGACGATGGACTATTGTAATGTTTGCGCACATATTCCATTCATCAATCTTCTTTTTAAGAAATGGAAATTTCTTCGCATTTTATAATTTGGATTTTGACATCTAAGGAAGACAGTCCGAGAAGAAACGGAAGTATCTTAAAGTCAAAGTCATCAAAACGTAAGTCCCCGAGCTGTGTAACATGTCGTGCGGCAGCTCCATTAATATCAATTACCCCTCGTCTGGTCAGTTTCTGTCTTGTTTATGTCTCTTTTATTCTATTAGTACTAAGATGAAATCAGGATATGGAGGAAATTGCTGGAGGTGACTATATTTGCCATCTACTTCCAGTATATACCAATACAGAGTAAGTGATAGATGTGACTACTACTGTACTGCAACACTGCCTTCTATAGGGGATGGGTGGTATAGCGACGGGAGGCTGTAAGGAAGAGTCCTTAGAGGAATGGAATAATAAATCCTTGTTATGTATATACATTAAGGCAAAACCATATCCTATAATTCAGAAATTCTAAAAGTATCTTATAGAAAACTGCAAATAAACTGGAAATGCAACACAATATTCAGACAGTATATAGTTATAGTATAGATCAGCATATGCCATATCTATCTATCTATCTATCCATATCTATCTATCTGTCTGTCTATCTCATATCTATCTATCTCATATCTATCTATCTCATATCTATCTATCTCATATCTAACTATCTATCTATCTCATATCTACTGTTTCTATCTATCTATCTATCTATCTATCTGTCTGTCTATCTATCTCATATCTATCTATCTATCTCATATCTACTGTATCTATCTATCTATCTCATATCTATCTGTCTGTCTATCTCATATCTATCTATCTATCTCATATCTATCTATCTATCTATCTATCACATATCTATCTATCTCATATCTATCTATCTCATATCTATCTATCACGCTATCTATCTATCTCATATCTATCTATCTATCTATCTATCTCGTATCTATCTATCTCATATCTATCTATCTCGTATCTATCTATCTATCTCATATCTATCTATCTCGTATCTATCTATCTATCTATCTATCTATCTCTATCTATCTATCTGTCTATCTCATATCTATCTATCTCATACCTATCTATCTATCTATCTATCTATCTATCCCATATTTATCTATCTATCTCATATCTACTCTATCTATCTATCTATCTATCTATCTATCTATCTATCTATCTTATATCTATCTATCTATCTATCTATCTGTCTGTCTATCTCATTTCTATCTTTCATGTCATATTTATCTATCTATCTCTACTATCTATCTATCTATCTATCTTCTCATATTTATCTATCTATCTCATATCTATCTATCTCATATCTATCTATCTATCTATCTATCTCATTTCTATCTATCTATCTGTCATATCTCATATCTATCTATCTCATATCTATCTATCTATCTATCTATCTATCTTATCTATCTCATATCTATCTATCTATCTCATCCATATCTATCTATCTATATTTATCTATCTATCTATCTCATATCTATCTATCTATCTATCTATCTATCTCTCCGTCTATCTATCTACTGGCTCAGATATTATCTAAAATGGTAGGTCTTGGGGTGTTCATAATATGCAGTGGTATACAAAGGACGAAAATTCATCCAGGGAAGGACAGGTGGTGACATGGTTATGGGCACCTTAGTCTGTTGTTATATGTTATATGGGGAACAACGACTAGACTATCTGGTCCAATCCCACAAAGGATCTACTTTAGCACAAACTGCTACAGAGGTTAATGTTGGCCATGATAGAAGGGTATTAGTATACATAGGATGTCCCGGGGCAGCGCCTTACACATAGCGGTGTCACGCCTATATCCTATCCTGAGCGCCTCAGTTTATTGGAGACTGGTCTCCTTACTTCTTGGCCTAATAAGAGTCTGATGAAGGTCGTGTAGACCGAAACGTCACATGTACTCTACTCACTATGATTGAGAGCCAATAAAGCATACTTCACTGCATTCAAGCTTAAGCGTCCGGAGTCTGTTATCTCTGTAGTATACATAGGATATCACAGCCTGATATGTATGGGGCTATGGAGCTACAGACTGGTAAGTACCCATGCTGACCTCTGACCCTTGCTAAAAGTGCATGCAATGGGCAGGTGATCATGAGAAGTGGACCATGGACAATGGAAGAAGGTGGCACAGTCTGATGTGGATGATCAGGGTTATAGGATTTACTTACCGGGGAATAGATGGCACCAGGATGCGTTATGGGCAGTAGACAAGTGGAGGCAGGGAGATGATTTGGACTATGTTGTGTTGGGAATCTTTGGGTCCTGGCATCATGTAGATATTACTGTGACATGTACTACTTACCTAGAGATTGTACAGACCAAGGACCCCCAGTCATGGCAGTGTTGCCCCCTAAAGATTATGTGCCTACCGCACTACAGAAATTATTCAGGAATGGTCTGAGGAACATGACAAAGAGTCCATGGTGTTGGCTTGGTCTCCAAATTCCCCAGACCTCCAATGGAGCGTTAATGGGATGTGATGGAAAAGCAAATCCAATCCATGGAGAATCCACCAAGTAATTTTCAGTACACGAAGGATCTGCCGCTAACACCTTCTGCCGGATACCACAGGAAACCTTCTGATATCATGGAGTCCATGCCTTGTTGGATCAGGATTGTTTTGGTAGCATGAGGGATCTACACAGTATATGTTATGGCTGGTCAGTGTACAGTATTGAGCAAAAGTTTTAGGCAGGTGTGGAAATAACTGCAAAGTAATGTTAGGTGCGCAGTAGCATTCGGGTTCCCATCCTTTGGGTCCGCTTTGGGACTTGAAAGATGGAAACCCTATCTATAGACTATAATGGGGTCCGCCGGGTTTCAGCCCGGTTTCTGCCAAAAGTGGCGGAGAGAAAAATCCTCCTTACAGGACTCTGCCAATTTTAAGCGGAATCTGGGATGGAGAGGCTCGAACTCTAGTGTGAACCTAGCATAAGAATGCTTTCAGGAATAGAAGGGTTAATAGTTTATTTTTGTGAATGAAGAAAAGAGAAATCTAAATCCCATCAATATTCGGTGTGACCTTTGCCCTTTATCAGTTCTTCTTGGCACTTGCAGACAGTTTTTGGCAGAATTCGTCAGGGAGGTTGTTCTCGCCGCCATCTTGGAGAACTAAGCACAGATCTTCTGTGGATGTTGCTTGCTCCAATCCGTCTGTCTCTTCATGTCATCCCAGACAGACTGGATGATGATGAGATCAGGGCTCTATCTGTGGGGGCCGGATCATCACTTCCAGGACTCCTCCTCCAAAGGGCAAAGGTTACACCAAATATTGATGGGATTTACATTTACTTTTTTTAACCCTTCTATTTCTGAAAGCATCCTTACTCTGCAGCATTTTTATATTGTTACTTAGACGCCGTTGTCTTCCCACATCTTCCCTGGTCCATCCGCATTCCCCGTAAGATATTTATAGATAACATAGCAGTAAATTTACTGTATGTCACAAGCCAGCAGTGCATGAAGCTAATATAGTATAATGTAATGTCAGGACTCGGCCTCCACTTATTGACACCCCTTCTCCCTCCCGCTGCTCACTCTGCCTTCAGAAAATTACTCACGCCTAAAACTTTAACAAAAGATGTCACTGTAGAAGCGGAAAATAAATGAATATAAAATGTAGAAAATAAGAAAGGGGAAGCGTAACAAACACAGCAATGAGAAAAGTGAAATGAGAACACGGGAAGAGATAAAACAAATAAACAGCGAGATTAAAGATTAACAGAGCAAGACATTGGACAAATCTAATAAACAAAAAAATCATACAAAAGAGAAAGATTAACTTTAACCGAAAATAATAACTCGCCGAACGTACGAAATTCATCAGAAAGAGCATAGACGGCAGTGGCGTCGGTGACGTGCGCTCCAACCTACTGGAACAATAGAAAGGCTGCGCCCAAGACGCAGAACAATATCCCAAAAGTTTCAGCATACATATTCTTTCTGTTATTAAGAAAATGGTTGCATTTTCCCCAGAAATGGCACCACCCTTGGATATAGGTTGCGTGTGGTATTGTGACTAACTTTTTGGTTTTAATAAATACATTTAAAAAAATTGGTGATACATTCCCTTTAATTCGGAAATAATTCCCAGGCTATATGTCATACTTTGGAGTAAATTCCAGGTTCTCCAGCCCTATATGTTCCCAGCAGTCAGGGCTGATCAGTGTGACTTACAATAAACTAGTCTTTTCCTAGAAATTCCTCGAGCGCTATCGGCCCGGCCCCTCCTCTAATCAGCGCTTATTCATGTTTCTCCTCTGACTTGAAACAAGTAATTTTTCCCCGTCTGCCTTTCCTATAATATTTCACTTTATAATCAATCAATCTAATATTATAATTACTCTGTCACGGGGATCGAGCTTGTCTTACTGCCATGATATTTTTATACAGCAAAAACCAACGCAATAAATAATTGGAGTCTTAAAAGGGAGGAAATGAAAAATTTAAAGGTAACGCACAATTTTTTATTTTTTTTTTTAAAGAGGTTGTCCAGGATATGAATGTAATTTGATATGGAATTAATATAATAATGTACAGCACCATGGGATTCATATAATAATGTACAGCACCATGGAATTACTATAATAACGTACAGCACCATGGAATTAATATAATGTACAGCACCATGGAATTAATATAATAATGTACAGAACCATGGAATTAATATAATAATGTACAGCACCATGGAATTAATATAATAATGTACAGAGCACCATGGAATTAATATAATGTACAGCACCATGGAATTAATATAATAATGTACAGCACCATGGAATTACTATAATAATGTACAGCACCATGGGATTACTATAATAATGTACAGCACCATGGAATTAATATAATAATGTACAGCACCATGGAAATACTATAATAATGTACAGAGCACCATGGAATTAATATAATAATGTACAGAGCACCATGGAATTAATATAATAATGTACAGCACCATGGAACTAATATAATAATGTACGAGCACCATGGAATTAATATAATAATGTACAGCACCATGGAATTACTATAATAATGTACAGAGCACCATGGAATAATATAATAATGTCCAGCACCATGGAATTAATATAATAATGTCCAGCACCATGGAATTAATATAATAATGTACAGCACCATGGAATTACTATAATAATGTACAGCACTATGGAATTAATATAATAATGTACAGCACCATGGAATTAATATAATAATGTATAGCACCATGGAATTACTATAATAATGTACAGAGCACCATGGAATAATATAATAATGTCCAGCACCATGGAATTACTATAATAATGTACAGCACATGGAATTAATATAATAATGTACAGCACATGGAATTAATTCTGCTTTAAATAAACAATAATAATAATAATAATAATAATAATAATAATAATCTTGACTCCACTGACTAGTCCTGGGACCCGTAAGGGCTCCTGTGCCACTTGGCATGAAAGTGCCATACTATTATGGCGCTGAGCATAAACTATACGCTCGGCACAGGGTAATACTACAGCATGGAGCAGAAAGGGATTAAAGACCATTGGGAGAATTTATCATAAGGGTAATTTTTATGCCACTTTATTTTGTATTGTTTTATTTGTCTAGCACAATTTGCACCAAATTTCCAAAAGTGTTTTTTTGACTGTTGCCCGTGTTTTGTGCCCAAAAAAATACTTGTCTTGTTTTCTCCATTATCTGAAAATATGCCAGATTTTCCTAAACTCTCATATTTGTCAACTTTGGCGCAGTTTCAGAAAGCTGAAGGTTAAGAAGTAGAGTGCTGGGATGGGAGGAAGAAGGAAGACATCTTTGGTTGACTGCTACATCCCATGCTTTCTATTTCATTGTGGTGATCCAATGTCATTGCAGGATTGTCCCACTCACTTCTATGAGACAAGGCTGAAATTACATGTGACGTCAAAACTAAACAGTGAAGAGGTCACGGCGCTCGTATGAGAGTCCTGGCCCCATCAGACAGCTGATCGGCGACTGTCCCATGTGTTGGATCCCCACAATCTCTTATTGATGACCTATCCTGAGGATAAAAATGAGTGTGACAACCCCTTTAACCCTTTTGTTGTTCTATGCGATAAGATTTCACGCTGCAGACAGTCAAGTTAAACTCTGCTACATCCGTATTTTGATGGACCTCCAGACAGAATCTTCTATCAGCGACCTGACAATTTAGAAGACATGTTTTCCTCTGTCCTATTTCCAGGGCTCGGCTTAGAAAACGAACCTTGCAAACCAAATTTCAAAACACTCCAAAGGACAAAACAAGGAATAAATTGCAGTCTCTAATGGCTGAAAGATACAGGTCTGGTAATTCCTAAGAACTTATGGAAGATGAAAGAAACTGTTCTGTGATAAAGTGCTCTGATAAAAACGAATTTGCTTTTGCACAATACAAAATAGCTCTCTGAACAGTAAAAATGTAAAATCAGAGCCCGCGCTCCTTGTTGGTATTCTGAGGACGGACGCCGGGATAGGTGCAAAATTGTTCTGAAAGTTGTTTTTAATTTTCTTTCTTCTATGGAGGGAAAATACAGCGAAATAACAGGTCTCAGGAAACTTACTTAAGAAAATGAAATACATTTCGCTCAAATAGCCAAAGTGACTGAATTTCTGTTTTTACCTCCAACTAACCACTTGAGGGTATAGCCATTCGTGGCATTTAAAGGGGTTGTTCGGGATAAATTAAAATCTTCGTGGGGGTCAGGGGTGGGGTAAAATAAAAAAAAAAAGAATCTTCCCCATTTCCTCCAGTCCTTAGACTGCTGGGGCCAGAAGGGCAAAGGGTCAGGTGACCGCTGCAACCTATATGGTGGGTATCGGAGATGCCAGTGCCGATACATCACCTGACCCTTTGCTCTTCTGACCCCAGCAGTCCATGGAGCGGAGGGAGTGGGAACCGAGAACCAGAGGTAATGTAGAATGATGTAGAGCCATAACCATCAATAGAGTTGTTGGCTTGTTTTTTGTGATATGAGTCTCTCTCACTCTCTATCTCTCTCTCTCTCTTATATATATATATATGTAAAAATACAGTGGGTACGGAAAGTATTCAGACCCCTTTAAATTTTTCACTCTTTGTTTCATTGCAGCCATTTACTAAAAGCAAAAAAGTTCATTTTATTTCTCATTATTTCTCATTTTGACAGAAAAAAAAAACAGAAATGTAGATATTTTTGCAAATTTATTAAAAAAGAAAAACTGAAATCTCCCATGGCCATAAGTATTCAGCCCCTTTGCTCAGTATTGAGTAGAAGCCGCTTCCTTTTGAGCTAGTACAGCCAGGAGTCTTCTTGGGAATGATGCAACAATTTTCTCACATCTGGATTTGGGGATCCTCGCCATTCTTCCTTGCAGATCCTCTCCAGTTCCGTCAGGTTGGATGGTGAACGTTGGTGGAGCCATTTTCAGGTCTCTCCAGAGATGCTCAGTTGGGTTGAGGTCCGGGCTCTGGCTGGGCCGGTCAGGAATGGTCACAGAGTTGTTCTGAAGCCGCTCCTTTGTTATTTTAGCTGTGTGCTTAGGGTCATTGTCTTGTTGGAAGGTGAACCTTCGGCCCAGTCTGAGGTCCCGAGCACTCTGGCAGAGGTTTTCTTCCAGGATATCTCTGTACTTGGCCGCATTCATCTTTCCTTCAATTGCAACCAGTCGTCCTGTCCCCCATAGCATGATGCTGCCACCACCATGTTTCACTGTTGGGATTGTATTGGGCAGGTGATGAGCAGTGCCTGGTTTTCTCCACACATACTGCTTAGAATTAACGCCAAAAAGTTCAATCTTCGTCTCATCAGGCCAGACAATCTTATTTCTCATAGTCTGGGAGTCATTCATGTGTTTTTTGGCAAACTCTATGCGGGCTTTCATACGTCTTGCACTGAGGAGAGGCTTCCTTCGGGCCACTCTGCCATAAAGCCCCGACTGGTGGAGGGCTGCAGTGATAGGTGACTGCTGCTAGAACTCTGTGTGGCATTGACCTGGTCTCTAATCTGAGCTGCTGTTAACCTGCGATTTCTGAGGCTGGTGACTCGGATGAACTTATCCTCCGCAGCAGTGAGCCAGTTTCTTTGTAGCACTTGATGGTTTTGGCCACTGCACTTGGGGACACTTTCAAAGTTTTCCCAATTTTTCAGACTGACTTACCTTCATTTCTTAAAGTAATGATGGCCACTCGTTTTTCTTTACTTAGCTGCTTTTTTCTTGCCATAATACAAATTCTAACACTCCATTCAGTAGGACTATCAGCTGTGTATCCACCTGACTTCTGAACAACACAACTGATGGTCCCAACCCCATTTATAAGGCAAGAAATACCACTTATTAAACCTGACAGGGCACACCTGTGAAGTGAAAACCATTTCAGGTGACTACCTCTTGAAGCTCCTCAAGAGAATGCCAAGAATGTGCAAAGCAGTAATCAAAGCAAAAGGTGGCTACTTTGAAGAACCTAGAATATAAGACATATTTTCAGTTGTTTCACACTTTTTTGTTAAGTATATAATTCCACATGTGTTACTTCATAGTTTTGATGCCTTCAGTGTGAATCTACAATTTTTATAGTCATGAAAATACAGAAAACTCTTGGAATGAGAAGGTGTGTCCAAACTTTTGGTCTGTACTGTACATATACAAAGTAAAGCCCATTTCACAAAAAACAAGCCTTCGACAAGCTCTATTGATGGACCATTAATATATATATTGCCCACCGACACTTCTCTAGACCTGTATGATGGTGTATGACTCTCAATATCTGCCCTGATTCATGGAATGGGGTATTATGAGGAAGTTGCCGGTGATTGGGCCCCCAGCGAAAGTACACTTATCCCCTGTCCTGTGGATAGAGGATAAGGGTTCATAATGGCACAACTCCTTTAAGGGTGGATATTCTTTCATCTAGAATTACAACTAAATTCAAAAATACAAAGTCTCACTGAAATTCTGAAGGGTAAGAGAACACTTAAAGGGATTCTATCATTGGCGAAAATGTTTTTTAACTAAACACCATGTATTGTAGCCTTTAGAAAGGCTTTTCCAGCAGTACCTTTGTTTCTCAGAAGCATCCTGTAGATTTTAAATAAACTCACTTTTCTTCTTTATCTTCAGCCTTCTCAGGGAGCACAGGGGGCATATACTTTAACCACAGAGCACCGCCGCCTCATCCTTCTGGTCCCACCTATGTACCGTTATGCGCCGTCCTCTTCTCTTTTCTAAACCTTCCCCCAATCTTCATACTAGTGTTGTCACTAGCATTCCAGCGCCGCTCTGACCGCCTCCTTGCTCCAAATCCTGCGCATGTGTAGTATGCATGGCCACTTCGGTTCCCAGCTGTGCATGCTGCGCATGCTCGTGCGCCATCTTGGATTTTCCGAATGAAGCAGTAGCAGTACGCTTTAGGAACCAAGCGTGCGCAGTACTGTGTAATACTAAATTTCCCCTGCAGTGGCGCTGCAGGGAAATTATACACTTGCTGCCGGACTCCTCCAGAGATTACAGCCGATCACTAAGGGTCTAAGGCTTTTGTAGAAAGCTCCGTGTAGCCAAAAAGGGTCTGTCCAAAGTGAATTAACCCTTTCAATGCCATTGTAGGCCTAAACTATAATCATAGCGGAGCCCATAGTTTACCAGTCTTTATCCTCAATGTGAAATCTTCTTCATTACCTTTTTGTACTGAACCAAATGTTACACCTATATTAATATTCAATCCAAAAATAGAGCTGATAATATGATCCAATACCTGTGAAATAAAAAGTCATATTAGTATGGAAAGTCATTAAATAATGGCAGGTACAGGCGCTATAAATAGGCCCGGGGTAATTATCGCCATTACATAAGTATGATTTAGCGCCCCTTGGTACAAAATGGATAGGGCCAAGTAATAAGACAATAATCACAATTAGCCGCATCGTACAGTAAAGAGTCACCAATTAGTAATAAGATATTTTTAGAAAGAGCGGAGATGTGAGGGTCATGTCTTAAGTAGGAAAAGGTTACATGTACGTGGGCTGTTTGCACACACATATACTGAAACTTAGGGAAATTTTTTCTGCTAATATATCCAGTAATATAATGTGCTAAATAAAACAAACAAAAAAAAAAGTCTACAAACCAAATCTCCACCTATTGACCACATGTGGTACTGCTATTGCTTTTTGTGGTTCAATGTGTATTTTTATTAGAGATGGGTGAACCGCTTTGTTCTGAGCCGGGTTCGACCCCAATATTCCAAATTGTTCGGTTTTAGATTTGTCTCAAGCAAACTAAAATGTTCTAAATGACATGCGGTAAATTTTTATACTCTGAGGTCTCTTTAGACCCCACAGTATAATAGGTGGAGGCTCAAGGGATGTGACAAAACTAAAAAACATTTATACTCACTTTCCTTCAACTCTTTAGGGACTCCTCACAGCATCCAGTGCTCTCCTGGTGACGTCATACACAGTGGTGGTCACATGGGCATGACCTCATGACACTTGCCATGCCCATGTGACTGCTGAGGCTCAATCACAGGCCTCAGTGGTGACCCCGGGTGCATGACATCACCAAGAAGGCCGAGAGAGAGTGCTGGACGCCACAAGAAGGCACAAAAAAGGTAACGAAAGAGTCCCCGAGTATAATAATTTCACTTCCAGTTCCATCTGAACTTGTTTGACCCCAAACAAATCAGGGACCCGAGCCACCCTCACCCGAAACTAAACAAATCTTGGAGCACTAGAGACAGATGAATATGTATTTTTTTCCTTTTATACCCACTCCAGCTGCCCCACGGGTTGCTCAAAATCCTAGACAACCCCTTTAAGCATTTTGCTGCTGAATTGAGATGAATTAGGAGATTTGTAACAAACTGGGTTCATTACAATTTTTCCAAAAATTCTGAACCTGAAATTTTTGGGGTTCACCATGCATGAATCATTATTAATCTCTATAGTATAATAATTAGATCCTCACCTTTCCTGGGCTCTGTCACGGCATCAGATTTTCTTTCCTAGGCATCCTCAGAGTTTTCCAGCTCTCCCACTGACATCATCAGCTCTGGGTCACCACTGATGCCTGTGATCGGACCTCAGTGGTCACATGTGGACCTTCAAAGCCATGACAATTTGACAATACACCTTCCATCAAAGTGTCATGACATCGATGCCCCCACATGACCACTGAGGCCCAACCAGGAGTCAGACCCAGGGGATAGGGGTTGGTTCCAAGCACATGACCAGGGGTGGAAACCAGTCTGGAACCCCCAGGTCTGGCATCAAGAAAACCCTAACACATGTAAATACAATTACACTCTTTAAACAACCCCTTTAACTTGACTTTTTCAATGTCTTGCATTGTATGCTGCAAGTTATCTGCTTGAAGTTAAACTTTGCTACATCTGTATGGGCATGGTGCAGTCTTCTCTTTAGCACGTTCAAAAAACTTTCAATTTTTACGGAGTTCAAGTCGTATTATTCATAAAATGACATGAGTTATATGGAGTCTGTAAGCGCACCAGCTGTAAACTCAATTGTTTATAATAATTGTATCCGGAATTAATCTCAGCGAGATGAGATTTTTTAGAAGGAAAATAGAATGTCAGAGACATATTAATATAAAGCCCATAAATTATGTCACCTTATTTATAACACTTTGGAACCCATTTAAGTTCTAAGCAGAAATAAATTGTAAGTTTATCGGCTACTTCGAACTCCAGGACAAGCATAAAATTACTGTGTAGGAAGCCTTGGTCAAGCAGAGGATAAATATGGTGGTAGAGTATTGTAGTAACGCATAGCAACATTTTATAACACAACAGAACTTTCGCAACTTTTTTATAACACAACAGAAATTCCACAACACTTTAGAACACAACAGAACTTCCACAACATTTTTATAGCACGACAGAACTTTCACAACTTTTTAATAACACAACAGACCGTCCACAACACTTTAGAACACAACAGAACTTCCACAACTTTTTATAACGCAACAGAACTTCTGTAACTTTTCATAACACAACAGAATTTCCACAACTTTATAGAATACAACAGAAATTTCACAACACTTTAGAACACAACAGACCGTCCACAACTTTATTACACAACAGAACTTCCACAACATCTTCAAGTGAATCTGCCGCCTCTTTTGGCATCAGTTCTAGCAAATAATTGAATATTCCTAGGAAATACCAATTCACGAGTGGGTGTTACCAGTTGGCAACATGTCACTTGGTTTAAAGGTTAGTTGACTTGATGAGTTTAGAGATACTTCTCGAGAATTTTTTGGCAAATATTTTTGAGGTTTACCAGCAAATTTCATTTTTCGAACCAGAAGTTCTACTGTTCTACTTTGGAGTCCAACAGGGGAGGTGCAGAAAAATAATAAACACTGATACTCACCTCTCTATCTCGGCACCCGGTTCCTGGGTATCTTCCGGCCTCCTGAGTGATAACAGGAGCCCCAGGTTACTGCTGAAGCCTGTGGTTGGGCCTCTCTGGTAACTAAGGGCCTGTCAATGCTACAAAGGACAGCTGAAAAAAAACAGAAAAGAAAACCGGACACCACTGGGGAGCCCAGGAGAGGTGATGGAAGGTGAATATGACTGGTTATTATTTTTCTTTACCTCCCCTTTTATACTCTGGGGTCTGAAGACTCTCCAGGATATAATAATGATTCCTGGTTGCCAAGTCTCTAGGCTCTGCTAAACCTGAAACTTTTAGAAAATTCACAACAAATCCAGCTTATTACAAGCCAATTCACTCATCTCTAGAACAGTCTAAGGTGCAAAATATTCTATTGCTACAGGAGATGTAAATCCAATACTACTAACATCTACCACAAATTATTAAAATGTCTTCAACCCTGATCCACTATGTAAGAGTTTTCGGTATCCATCTTTCTCATAGAGCTGGCGAGAGTCATCGACGGATTCAGCTGACTCTTAGTTTGACTGCATACAACACTAACTTCAGGCAGGCAAATAAATGAAATTCTACTTCAGGTTTATAAAAGATATAACAAAAAAATTGTCAAAACCAAATGATAACCAATGAAATCTATGGTGAGGGGAGGAGGAGAAGGAGAGAGACAGAGACATGAAGCCATCTACAACATTAAATGAGACATTTCTGTCCGGAGAAGGCTGGATAGTAATTCCTGATAACCCAGCTGTGTTGTGAAAGAAAACTGTCTCTCTATAGTGCAGATGTCTCTCTGCTTTGAGGAGATCTCCTCTTCCTCCTCTCTCCATAGACTTCTGTTTTACAGATTCAATTAGTGGCAGAAGGAGGCAAATAATTGAAGAAACAAGCACTTTTCTTTAATAAAATATATTACAAAGTTTATAATCTTGACTCAGTAGTTAGGACCAATGACTTGCATCACTGGAGTCCTGGGCTCAAATCCAGCCAAAGACAAGATCTGCAAGGAGTTTGTATGTTCTACGTGTGTTTGTGTGGGTTTGACAGGGATTTTACATTGTGAGCCCTATATGGGACAGTGTTGACAATATCTCTGTAAAGCGTTTCAGAATATGATGGTGCTAAATAGATAAATAAAAATAAATCTTCACCTAGGATTTATACATAAAAGTTTAGTTATGCTTTAAAGCAAATTCTGGGGTCAGAGAAGTTCAACAATCCAAATGGGGTTGTAAAGAAGGGGGTTACATACAATCCCTGTCAAACACAATGTGAACAGTGAGCAGGCTAAGTACCATGGGTTTCCACCATAAATGGTAATGGTTTGAGGCCAATTTGGATTTTAAAGAATGTGTTCCCTCTTTATATATTGACCATGTATCTGCCAACAGGCATTCTACCAGACCTCACTACAGATAGAGATAAGAGGCCCAGGTCATAAAGATTCGGGTTCATTATAAATTTTCCAAAAACCTCAGGTTCGGTCGAAACCAAGATTTTTGGGATTTGGCACTCACAAATCATTATTATACTCTGGGGTCTGAAGAGCTAAGTGGAAGCTCAGGGAAGGTGTGGAAAATTAATATACAGTCATACTTACCTTCCCTCGACCTTATTGGGCTTCCCTATGGTGTCCATTGCTCCTAGCAGACGTCTTTGGTCTTCTTCTGGTCTCTCCTGATCTCCTTGGTCATGTCAGTGTCCATGGGGGACTACTGAGATGCGTATTTGGACCTCAGTGGTCACGTTGGGCAGGCCAATGTCATTACTCTTGCTTTAAAGCATCATGACGTTGAAGCTCCCCACGCGACTGCTAATGTAACCCAGGAGGCTGGAAGAGACCAGAAGAAGACCAAAGACATCCACGAAGGAGCATTGGAGGCCAGAAGGTGAGTAGTCAGGAACTGAGTCAAGATCGGTCACCTGGAGAGTGGTCAGAGTGTGACAGGACATAAAACAAGCCAGGAATGAAGCCAAGTGTCAGAGAGCCTGGCGTATCAACAGGGTACCAGCTGAAGAAACCCAAAGGAAGGGCAGATGAAATATCCAGGAATAAGACTGAGGTCAATAAGGAGTCAAAACCAGGAGCAATAGCGGAAGGAAGGGAATGGATTCTGATAGCTAGACTCTATTAAATAATGTATATTTTTACATTTCCCTCATATATTAGTGCAGGATCTCCAAATGTTATCCTCATCGTAACAAGTTTTATAGTAAAACTCTGCAAGTTTGTATAACTGTAGAATAAATTTAGAACTTCCAGTTTTCTCAACATCTTGGATTCCTACAATACATTTCATTAAAGTACAAATTAATTCATGAAAATGCAAATAATTCATAGAAATTAGCACATCTATTTCCCAGTAATTGCAAGCAATTAAAAAATGATGGGGCCGGTTTATGCTCAGAGAATTTTTATCTTTTATTTCAGAAAGATTGGAAACCTCCAAAGAAGATCTTAGCCATAAAAAGAGTGTGAAGCCAAATGAGAAAAACCGTCTGTGGGATGAATGAAATGAGCGGATTGGTTTGGCTTCCATGGAACTGATTGTTGTGAAAAACAGATGTAGCAGAGCTGAATTTGTTTTTTCATTTGAGTCTGTTTTCTGTACCATCTTAGCTTTCCTCTTCTTCCTAGACCAATGCCATAGATGCCCTGTGTGAGTTGTGTTGCATGCTCTTCTACTCCCCCTTAGGATTACTCATTTCCCAGCATACATACTTGCCCTGCTATTCTTGGAACTCCCATGGAAGAGAATGGAGCATGTTGGGAGTTGTAGTTTCACTGCACCTAGAGTGCCGAAGGTTGCTGACCACTGTCGTATGTTGATGAAGGATAGGCCAACAATATGAAGTCTTGGAAGCCTCCTTAATCCATCTTTGGTAACCTAAAGGAGTTACCCAGGACTATGATACTGAACTCACCTTGGTCTTCTCAGGAAGTGATATTACATCCTTTGGTCACATGGCCATGATGAAGCTCGGTCCCATTCAAATGAATAGTGCAGAGATGTAGCATGGCCATGTGATCAACAGCTATGATGTCACTTCCTGAGAATAGAAAGTGGAGATCGGTATCGTAGTCCTGGATTACCCCTTTGACCTAGTGGCAGTTCCTGGAAGACAAAATTTTATCATTGAAAAAAACCTGTCAAGAGGATTTAGGCCCCCAAACTAACTCCGGCTTGTTACCCAGGCTGATAACAGTTTGAGAATGATATCATTCTACAGATATATTCATAACATAGAAAAAGCACTATATTGTAATGATCTATAAGGAGCCATGGAAGTTGAACCGCTCTCCTTAAGTCATGCTGGAATGACCGCCATAACAAAAATAGGAAAATGGGCAAAAAGAACATTTCAATGTTTGAGATCCTAATATACAGTACTTTATGACAATTGTTACATTTTGGAGGAATTCTGTACAAATTTAACCTGCAATAGGCAATGGAGGCCGAAACATCTCCTAGTGGTGAAGCTATGTCGTGTCGTTTTACCTGCTTGTAAGCCTCCAGATATTTCTATAAGATCAAAGATCAGCTTACCTTCCCTGGGCACATCACTCCTCTGAAGTTTTTTATTTGGTTGACTTCAAAGACGAATCCATAGAAAGACGAGTTGCTCCTACGTTCTTTGTCTCCTCGTCTCAGTTATTTTTCTCTAGGGGACAAATCAACCTTTACATCTATAAGATCCAATGAACCACCCATGGCCCTGAGGACTACAAGAACATGGCACCTCCTTTGAGTATAGAACTTCACTCTGTTAGTTTAGTATGGAGGGCTTTTGGATCATTCCTTAGGAGAAAAGTAGGCCATAATGATGAAATCCTCTTTGGTCCATCACACATTAGACTGAGACGTAAGGATGGAGAATGAATGTCAGTTTTTCAGAACTTAATAGTGAAGTGCTTTGTATTATTTTCCCACAAATTGAGTATTTTGTAATAGAAGGGATTGCCATTAGATCGACGTCTTCTTAACTTGAGACCATCTTCTTTTTTGACAAATGCTGTAGCTTTGGCGGATTCAACATTTTATAAAAAAGACATGGGCTGCACATCCAAATAGTATACACTGATGTAGGCTTCTTAGAATATTCCTAAGAATATGGAGTTCTTAAGATACATTTTAATCAAAGTGTATATCCTCACTAGCTACTTCACAGTGACCTCTATATACTGGGTTCCTGTTCACATAGTGACTGCCACCACAGCAGCAAAGTTCTCATGGGGGGCAACCAGCAGTCCAACATCATCCCTGCTGCCGACCTAAGCCCCCCGGCTCTGGGCCATACCACACCACAGCAACAGTAGCTTCCGTGGAACCATTTGAACAGATCTCAAAAAGTTCCCCTTACCATATGGTCTTAGTCAAAGGACTGATATCTAGTAGACTCAACAGGTCCACTTATTACGTAGATGGCCATTTTAATGGCTTCAATCAGACAACTCCTTAGGCATTGTCCACATGTCAGTCGCATATTTTTGTAGAAGAAATCCAATACAGCCATGGTGATGGCTACTATTGTGCATTTCAAACCCCTGCTTCCCTTCAATGGCAATGGCGGAGGGAGGGAATAGAGCAGGTAGACCTAGCTGACCTCACTCACCAGCCAGGGAAGAAGCTGTGTGGGAATGGAGGTCAATATTTCTTTAACATTATTAATTACTAACTCACATCTTGGGGGACCATAAAGGGGTTTTGCAATGAACATAATCATATTTAAGTTTGTAAAATAAAATGTACAAATTTTTGCAAATATATGTAAGAAATTAGCAGTTTGAAAATTTTTCTCTAACTATCTTGATGACATTTTTTGTCATGACCATGAATGAGAAACTTTCTATGGTCTGGGACATGTCAGAAACCCAGCAATGATGTCCTTATTGTGTCCGGGTTATCTTCTCATACATGTAGTGTCCCCTCCTGATAACCAGCCATGATGTCCTTATTGATGTCTGGGTTATCTTCTCATACATGTAGTGTCCCCTCCTGATAACCAGCCATGATGTCCTTATTGAGGTCCGGGTTATCTTCTCATACATGTAGTGTCCTCCTGATAACCAGCCATGATGTCCTTTTTGTGTCCGGGTTATCTTCTCATACATGTAGTGTCCTCCTGATAACCAGCCATGATGTCCTTTTTGTGTCCGGGTTATCTTCTCATACATGTAGTGTCCTCCTGATAACCAGCCATGATGTCCTTATTGTGTCCAGGTTATCTTCTCATACATGTAGTGACCTCCTGATAACCAGCCATGATGTCTTTATTGTGTCCAGGTTATCTTCTCATACATGTAGTGTCCTCCTGATAACCAGCCATGTCGTCCTTATTGAGATCAGGATATCTTCTCATACATGTAGTGTCCCTCCTGATAACCAGCCATGATGTCCTTATTGTGTCCGGGTTATCTTCTCATACATGTAGTGTCCTCCTGATAACCAGCCATGATGTCCTTATTGTGCGGGCCCCCCCCCCCCCCCGTCCCCGGGTTATCTTCTCATACATGTAGTGTCCTCCTGATAACCAGCCATGATGTCCTTATTGTGTCCGGGTTATCTTCTCATACATGTAGTGTCCCTGCTGACAAGCCGCCGCCTTTGTGGCCGGGTTATCTTCTCATACGTGGTGGGGCCCCCGGTTGATAACCAGCCATGATATCCTTATTGTGTCCGGGTTATCTTCTCAGACATGTAGTGTCCCTCCTGATAACCAGCCATGATGTCCTTATTGTGGCCGGGTTATCTTCTCATACATGTAGTGTCCTCCTGATAACCAGCCATGATGTCCTTATTGTGTCCGCGTTATCTTCTCATACATGTAGTGTCCCTCCTGATAACCAGCCATGATGTCCTTATTGTGGTCAGGTTATCTTCTCATACATGTAGTATCCTCCTGATAACCTGTCCACAAAAAGGACATCATAGAAAGTTCGTCATTCATGGTTGTATCCATTGGCAAATAATCAAGATCAAAACTGTCACCATTAAGATGGTTAGGGAGAAAATCTTCAAAATTCAGCAACATTTTTAACTTAATTAATTATACTTAGAAAATATTTATCTTTTAATTGTTTACAAATTTAAATTTGGTTATATTCATGAGAAACCGCTTTCATGCTTGTTAAAGGGATTGTGTATAACTCGAAAACATGGCTGCTTTCTTCTTCTCAGGAAGTGACATCACTTCAATTGTCACATGGCCATGCCACATCTCCGTCCCATTGAAATGAATGAGACTGAGCTGCATAATGGCCATGTGGCCAACGGAGATGATGTCACTTCCTAAGAAGTAAGCAGCCATGATTTTGAAGTCCTGCACAACCTTCAGGTCAAGATACTGGAGAGACACTTTTAGGCTGTGTTCACATGTCAGATTCTTTGCCAATATCAGATCTGACGACACCACATGCTAACCATGTAAACAAGTTTTCTGCAATCCTATTAACATGTAATTTAAATTTTCCAGTTGGATTTTTGGTGCTGCTATGGATTCTACTTTTTGGGGGCAGAAATGCAAAGAACTATCCCAACGAAATGTCAAAAAGGCAAATTCTCATGTAGATCTTCCGCTGTCGCCATGACACATTGTGGCACACTATTAGTGATAAAATATACAATCATATGAAAAAGTTTGGGCACCCCTATTAATCTTAATCATTTTTAGTTCTAAATATTTGCGTGTTTGCAACAGCCATTTCAATTTGATATATCTAATAACTGATGGACACAGTAATATTTCAGGATTGAAATGAGGTTTATTGTACTAACAGAAAATGTGCAATGTGCATTAAACCAAAATTTCACCGGTGCAAAAGTATGGGCACCTCAACAGAAAAGTGACATTAATATTTAGTAGATCCTCCTTTTGCAAAAATAACAGCCTCTAGTCGCTTCCTGTAGCTTTTAATCAGTTCCTGGATCCTGGATGAAGGTATTTTTGAGCATTCCTCTTTACAAAACAATTCCAGTTCAGTTAAGTTTGATGGTCGCCGAGCATGGACAGCCCGCTTCAAATGATCCCACAGATGTTCAATGATATTCAGGTCTGGGGACTGGGATGGCCATTCCAGAACATTGTAATTGTTCCTCTGCATGAATGCCTGAGTAGATTTGGAGCTGTGTTTTGGATCATTGTCTTGCTGAAATATCCATCCCCGGCGTAACTTCAAATTCGTCACTGATTCTTGTACATTATTCTCAAGAATCTGCTGATACTGAGTTGAATCCATGCGACCCTCAACTTTAACAAGATTCCCGGTGCCGGCATTGGCCACACAGCCCCAAAGCATGATGGAACCTCCACCAAATTTTACAGTGGGTAGCAAGTGTTTTTCTTGGAATGCTGTGTTTTTTTGACGCCATGCATAATGCCTTTTTGTATGACCAAACAACTCAATCTTTGTTTCATCAGTCCACAGGACCTTCTTCCAAAATGAAGCTGGCTTGTCCAAATGTGCTTTTGCATACCTCAGGCGACTCTGTTTGTGGCGTGCTTTCAGAAATGGCTTCTTTCGCATCACTCTCCCATACAGCTTCTCCTTGTGCAAAGTGTGCTGTATTGTTGACCGATGCACAGTGACACCATCTGCAGCAAGATGATGCTGCAGCTCTTTGGAGGTGGTCTGTGGATTGTCCTTGACTGTTCTCACCATTCTTCTTCTCTGCCTTTCTGATATTTTTCTTGGCCTGCCACTTCTGGGCTTAACAAGAACTGTCCCTGTGGTCTTCCATTTCCTTACTATGTTCCTCACAGTGGAAACTGACAGGTTAAATCTCTGAGACAACTTTTTGTATCCTTCCCCTGAACAACTATGTTGAACAATCTTTGTTTTCAGATCATTTGAGAGTTGTTTTGAGAAGCCCATGATGCCACTCTTCAGAGGAGATTCAAATAGGAGAACAACTTGCAATTGGCCACCTTAAATACCTTTTCTCATGATTGGATACACCTGGCTATGAAGTTCAAAGCTCAGTGAGGTTACAAAACCAATTTTGTGCTTCAGTAAGTCAGTAAAAAGTAGTTAGGAGTATTCAAATCAATAAAATGATAAGGGTACCCAAATTTTTGCACCGGTCAAATTTTGGTTTAATGCATATTGCACATTTTCTGTTAGTACAATAAACCTCATTTCAATCCTGAAATATTACTGTGTCCATCAGTTATTAGATATATCAAATTGAAATGGCTGTTGCAAACACCCAAATATTTAGAACTAAAAATGATTAAGATTAATAGGGGTGCCCAAACTTTTTCATATGACTGTAAAAGGCTGAAAACAATGGGATTTACCAAGGAATCATTCCTTTTATTTTTTCATACAAAACCACTATTGTGAATGTGGTCTTATATTACCCAACAGACAAATCACATTCACTGCATTAGGGATGGTATATTAGTTTGAAGGACCTAAAAAAACGGGGGGAAAGGAGAAAAAAAATTCCCTGTTACAATAAATGCATAGACATTTCAATTACTATTCGTTCTTCTTACAGGAAAAAAAAAATTCTAAAAACATGCCTGTGATTTGCTTGCCCTGATCCCTGCAACTACCATTACAGCCCGGGCGTCCTTGACAGTCAAAACAATTGGAATTTCATCTTTCACACTTGTATTAAGAATTGGAAAACTCGGAAGCGCTTTCTAAGTCGAAACTTTTTGATTTGTCATTGGCTCAAGGTCTTGAGTAAACAGTTCCCAATGTGAATTATGCTGAAGTTTTCTTTCATAATATTACAGATACTTTTACCTTCACCATCAACATCAATATTCCTAAAAATAAGAGTGGTAACGATAATGGAAATAATAAAAACAATAATAAAGTGTTTTTGAGGATTTTCATCTTCTCAATCACTGCCAAATGAAATCATGAATTATGAACGTTGACATTTTTAGACAGTTTTTGTCATTTCAGCTCACATAATACCACCATATAGTGCATACATAATTTTCCATTCAGTTTCCCTGACCATTCACAACAACCTAAGGTGAGAGTAAATGCAACGGATCCATTGGGATTGGAGCTCTGAATCCTACGGAATATCCTGTGTGGTGCTCAACGCTGTTCTTTTTCGGTTTCATTTACGTAACAGAAAGGGGAAACAATTAGAAAAAAGTGGAATTTTGCATTTTAAGAAGATATTTTAAAAATTACTAAAATGATTTATGTATCTCTGAAAAAAGATGCTAAAATTATTTTAGTTACGGAATGAAAAAACATGTTGATACGTTAAAAACCGCACAAGTGAAAAAACTGCAATATGAGACTGGTCATGAGACAGGGAAACTGGAACAGTCCTGAACTAGTTAAACAGACAACATAATACTGCCAGAGTCCCTACATAGTACTGTCATCTAGTTGCCAAATGCTAGTAGTTCTATTGAAGGAAAAAGGAAAATTCAATCTAGTGCCACCTTCTGGAAGGTAGCACCCTAAGTATCAATGCCTCATTGATAAAAAAAAAAAAAAAAAACCTATAGACATTGTCTGGAATTAAAGCCAACCCTCACCATTCCTGAGCAATCAGTTCTGTTAGTTTAAGCATTCAATATGGTAATTAGGCTCTCTATTGTAAGGTGGGTGGTCCAGGGCTGAAGCAGAAAGTCTGGCACTGCCCTCCTTTCAGTAGAGAGCCTATTTAGCATATTGGGTGCTGAAACTCACAGAAGTGATTGCTCAGGAAGGGTGGGGGCTAGAGAAAAAAATTCCAACTGTGCCAGAATCAGAGGAGCGGCGACTATTACAGAATGTAAAGTTGGAGTCGGAGGTGGTGAAAGTTCCTCTTTATGGAAGGAAATTGAAGAAGGAAAGAGAGATGAATGTATAGGAAGGAAAAGTGAATGGGAGTGAAAGGAGTTTCATATTATGAGAATATAAAGAGCCACATCAGGAATTTTTTTTTTCTTCCTTCTCATCGTTGTATTGAGTTTTAGTCATATTTTCCCTCAATACAGCTCAGTAAAGTTAATTCCCGCTATAAAGTAAGTGATGTTTCAGAAATGGTCAGTTTTTCAGATCCTATGAAGTTGACTATTAGCACTAATGGACCTTGTGAAAGCCGATCCTTCATATTTTAGTGGTCTCGCCAATCTATTCAATGAAAATGTCATCTAAGCATATAAATAACAAATCGAGACCGACAAGTGTGAAAACCTCCCGATAAAAAACTCCAGCCTGAATGAGGATGGAAGAAACTGTCTGATTTAATGACACCTCAACACGGGGCAAAGCTTAAGCATGGAGAAGTTCCATTAAATCAGTGGCCCAAAAGCATAGTAATTACTTTCTCAAGAGATGGTAAATCAGTCCAGACAAGGGTAGTCCTTGAGTAGTTTGTCTTTACCGAATGTTTCTAAAAGTGAAGAGTGAAATGTCAGAATCACCGAGCGGGTTTTACATACCGTAGTGCGGAGCCATATACATCTACATTATTAGAAATATACAGGTCAATATTGTCAGAGCTGAAGGATTCTGCAGAGATAAGCGGCACTACACTGGCGCTGCTTATCACTACCTGCAACGGTTGTATCACCCACAGAATGACAGGTATGTAGATACAGGTATCCCCTCTTAGATATCCACAGGAAATGCCATAAATGTCCAATAGATGTGGATAGTTACAAAGTAGACGAGGTTGGATGAAGACATCAGTCCATCAAGTCCAACCTATAACCCTACAGTCCCCTACAGTGATGATCCAGAGGAAGGCAAAAAACCCCATGAGGTTTATGCTAATTGCCCCATGTCAGGGGAAAAAAATTCCTTCCCGACTCCAATCTGGCAACCAGTATAAAATCCTGCAATAACTTGTCCTTACCAAATCTAGAACGCGTAACCCGTCATATTTTTCGGTTTGAGACAGACATCCAAGCCCTTTTTGAACTTGCACAGTTAATCCACCATCACCACTTCCTGGGGCAGTGAGCTCCATAGCCTGGATGTTCTTTCAGTAAAGAATCCCCTTCTATGTTGCTGGGGAAACTTTCTCTCCTCCAGACATAGAGGATATCCCTTTGTCACTGTCACTGGTCTAGGTGTAGAGAATGTCCCCTTGTCACTGTCACTGGCCTAGGTGTAGAGGATGTCCCCTTGTCACTGTCACTGGCCTAGGTGTAGAGGACGTACCCTTTCTGGCCAAGTGTAGAGGAGCCCCCTGTCACTGGCCTAAGTGTAGAGGATGTCCCCTTGTCACCGGTCTAGGTGTAGAGAACGTCCCCTGTCACTGGCCTGGTGTAGGGACGTCCCTTGTCACTGGCCTAGTGTAGAGGATGTCCCCTTGTCACCGGTCTATGGTGTAGAGGATGCCCGTCCGGGGCCTTCTTCCCCATGTCACTGGCCTAAGTGTAGAGGATGTCCCCTTGTCACTGTCAATCACCGGTCTAGGTGTAAGGACCCCATGCACGGCCTAAGTGTAGAGGTGTCCCCTTTCCTGTCACCGGTCTAGGTGTAGAGGACATTCCCTTGTCACTGGCCTAAGTGTAGAGGACGTCGCCTTGTCACTGGCCTAAGTGTAGAGGATGTCCCCTTGTCACTGGCCTAAGTGTAGAGGACGTCACCTTGTCACTGGCCTAAGTGTAGAGGATTTCCCTTGTCACTGGCCTAAGTGTAGAGGATGTCCCTTTGTCACTGTCACCAGCCTAGGTGTAAAGGATGTCTCCTTGTCACTGTCACTGGCCTAAGTGTAGAGGATGTCCCCTTGTCACTGTCACCGGTCTAGGTGTAGAGGACATTCCCTTGTCACTGGCCTAAGTGTAGAGGATGTCCCCTTGTCACTGGCCTAAGTGTAGAGGATGTCCCCTTGTCACTGGCCTAAGTGTAGAGGACGTCACCTTGTCACTGGCCTAAGTGTAGAGGATTTCCCTTGTCACTGGCCTAAGTGTAGAGGATGTCCCTTTGTCACTGTCACCAGCCTAGGTGTAAAGGATGTCTCCTTGTCACTGTCACTGGCCTAAGTGTAGAGGATGTCCCCTTGTCACTGTCACCGGTCTAGGAGTAAAAGATCATTAGAAAGTTCTTTGTGCTGTCCCTTCATGTATTTGTACATTATTATTAGGTCTCCCCATAGACGTCTTTTTTCTAAACCCCAAGTTTATCAATCTATCGTTGTTTTCCAGTCCAACCATTCTCCCAATAGTTTTGGTCGCCCTTCTCTGCACTCTCTCTAACTCGATTATTTTACCGCACTTTCCTTGGGCCTCCAATTATTATGCTAGACCTGAGAGTACAATAATGGTTTGTGGGTAGCAAACCCCAAAATCTCGGGTTCGGATGAAACCCAAAAATTTTAAAACGTTCCTAATGAACCCTGTTCATTATGCACCCATTTGCTCTCATCTCTAGATGTGGGTCCCACCTATTTCCAGAGGCTGTGTACCAGAAAAGTGAATGAGATTTCATCCTATCCACATATTGTGCAAAAAATTGCAGCCTGTTAATTTTAGCTATAATATCCTATAGATTTAGTAGGGGAAGAAAAGAAAACGCAGAGGAAAACATTGCATGAAAAAAAACACAACGCATCTTCGCTGCATTTCTTTTCTGTAGCAGTTTTTAGCTGTCTTTCGCTATGTGGGGACTTAGCCTTAGGCTAGATTTTGAATACTAAGGTTTTGATGAGACAAAAAAATTGGGGTATTTTTCTCAGATGAACTAAAATAGCTGCCGCGGCATGGATTGCAGTATGTTATTATACTCTGGGTCTCTCTCTAGGTGGAGACCCTGGGAAGGGAAAAAAAACATTTATACTCACCTTCCCTCATCTCTTTTGGACCTCCTTGCAGTGTCTCCTGGTGATGTCATACACCTAGGGTCACCGCTAAGGTCTATGATTGGGCCTCAGCAGTGACAGGGGCACACCAAGCATCTTGACAGGCCTCAGCAGTGACCCTGGGAGCCTGACGTCCCAAGAGAGAGCGATGGATGCCGCAAGGAGGCCCAAAAAGGTGAGGGAAGGAGAGTATGAATATTTTTTGATTTTTACATCACCCTTGGACCTCCACCTATTATACTCTGGGGTCTGAAGAGTAAAATAGTTTCACTTCCAGTTCTATCCAAATTTGCTCAACCCAAAATGAATCAGGGACCTGAGACAGCCGAACCTTAAACTAAACAAATCTTGGGAGGTTCACCCATCTCTAATACTAACAAGAGATAAGAGAACTGGTTCATATTAATTTGGATTTGTTACAAATTTTCCAAAACTTTGAAGATCTTTGGACCCCAGAGTATAATAACGATATTCTTATACGAAGTGATTTGCTATATGCGACACCACCCAGTGGTTGTATTTTGTACTGTGGCGTTTCATGGGTATTACTAGTATGTCGTAAAATTGCATTGAGCTGGATCTCTTAACCAAATTCATGCTAAGTTAAAGAGGTTGTCAAGGCTAAAAAAAATGTTTTAATTAGGTCAGGGGAGGTGAAAAAAAAAATTAAAAAAAATATTCTCACCTGTCCCCGATGCTCTGATGTCCTCCCAGTGCGGTCCGGTCCTGCTGCTCAGTTGTCTTCTTTTGCGGAGGTCCTCACCGGCTGTGACGTCCCGTGTCCCTTCCGATGAGGCCACTAACTGGTTTCAGCATTCATGTGTGGCGGGGATGTCCTCTGGAAGAAAACACTGAACCACGCTGGGAGACACTGGAGCACTGGGGACAGGTGAGTATGTGTTTTTTTTTTATTTTTTAACCTCCCTGGACAACCCCTTTAAGGGTTGGTACATCAGTAATTTTTGGGTACATGTATAAACACTAGAGATGAGCAAACCAGTTTAAGATGAGGGTTATTACAAATTTTTCACAAATTTCAGGTTTGAACAAACCTGAATCTTTATTATACTCTGACATCTCTTTAGACCCCAGAGTATAATAAATGGAGGCCCAGGGCAGGTGAGTAAAAATAACAAACAGTCATACTCACCTTGCCTCACTTCTCTTGGACTCCCTTGTGTTCCCAATGTTCCTTCCATCCTCTACTAGCTGCCTAAGTGATGTCAGCTGCCCCAGGTACTACTGAACCCTGTGATTGGGTCTCAAGGGTCATGTGGGGCTTATAGACATCATGATGCCCCCAGGGGTTGAAGATGCCTGTGAAGGAGCACAGGACGCTATGAGGGAGGCCAGGAGAGGTGAGCTAAGTGTATATTATTTTTCTGCACCTCCCTTGGGCCTTCGCATATTATATTCTGTGGTCTGAAGAGTCCCGTGAGTCTAATAATGATTAGTGGGTGGTGAATCCCAAAAAACCCAAACCCAAGATTTTTGGAAAATTTGTAACAAACTCGACTTACTATGACCCAGTGTTAGGATTCAGATGCAAGGCCACAGTAACAAGGAGTGAGTTACAGGCTTTAGGAGAGCAGCAGCACAAATGGGCTGACAACTGCGAGCAGTAGAAAATGCTACCTAAACCTAATACACCTCTGCGAGCCAAGACCAGCCCCAGATGCCTCCACCAGAGCTCCTCGCAAGAAGAGATGGATTTTCACTGAATCTAAAGACCGGAATTGTCACCTAAACAGATGAGTACTACAAATAGATGCACTGCAGCAGAAACCAAACACCAAATCCACAAACTACTCACAGGAACAGAGATCACAGAATCGTCGACAAATCACGGGTCAGCAGCTGAAGAGGACAACGAGAAACCAAATCATAAGACGAAGTCGAGTCCGTAAAACCAAGCCAGTAGTCAAATTCAATCCGGAACACCGGAACCAAAATCGCAAGACAGAGAGGAATCCAGGGACAAAGCCAGAGATCAGAATAGAAGTAGTCAATGTAAGGTCAGGAGCAAACCAGGAGCAGCTAACTGAGCTAATAGTTCGCACATGAGTCAGGAGGGCGTGGCCTTGTATAGGCCTCCTCTACTGCTAACTGGACCAAGCCAGGAAGCCTCTGGAACTGCAAAAGCTTCCCAGGTTGTCCAGGTAACGTTAAAGGTGCAGCAGCCGGATAGAGAATCCTGACACCCAGTTTGCTCATCTGTAGTCTAACGGCTTAGACTGAACGAGTTCGGTCCAAAACTGAACTGACGAGCGAGCCTTGTAAAAATTTGCAAAAGGAATCTCTACTTCTGACTTTTTGATTCTGTACCCTCCTACATCAGTATTATAAAGGGCACATGGTAAATGGAAGGCTTTATTGCAAAATCTTGCATTGCAGGTTAGGTATTTGCAAAAGGAATCTCTACTTTTGACTTTTTGATCCTGTACCCTCCTACATCAGTAAATGGGGGGCTTTGTTGCAAATCTTGCATTGCAGCCTAGGAGTTTACATCAGGTCTTAGACTTGTAAGTTGATAATGGCGTTCTATAAAAATCCTACATGAAAATTGTTTATGCACGGAGCTGTGATTACCGAGGGGGAGGTACAACCCAGGTACAACAAGCAAGACGGGCAAACATAATGAAAAACAGGATTCGGCCTACACTACTTGCCAACAATAATTCCTTTAATCACCCTCCTGTCTGCAGTGCCCACACATAAGCAACACATGCTGATGGCTCTGACAGTGAAGTCCTGATGAAACGTGAACTGCGCTACAGATTTTAATTACATCCAGTTCTAACACAGAGAAAGGTGCAGTTTTTCTGTCATCTATGAAATGGTAACAAAATGAAAAAAAAAAAAAAAAAACATCTTGAAATATGAGCATGAATGTAATGAAATCAATAAATGTCAACACGAAAAAGTAATCACAACTCAGGAGACACACTGACCTTTCTGCAAATTCCATATTTAATGCACTGGCGTGAGATACAGACATGACAGTCGGAAGCCGACACAATTATTAAGAGAGGGGGAAATAACAAATAGATATATTTTGCTGGGAAAAACATTGCATTTTCAGAGGTAAGAAGGAAATCGATAGGTACTTGTTGCGAATTGCACAAAACGATGATCAAACGGATGAAAATGTTAGTAGTTGTTAACATCAGATTATGTACCGATCATAACTCATTACTATGCATGGCAGGAAACGGGAACTGTTCACACTCTACGTCCTTAAAACCTTGCGTTCAGGACTCAAAGGGAATGTGTCACTATTATATGACCTATTTTTTAATCCAAGTTTTTATGTTAAACCCATTTTTTCAGATTTTTTTATTATTTAATTTAGAATTTTCCAAGCTGCTATTTTTTGTTGAAAAAGTAATTTTAACTCTGACCACTAAGCCTAATAATATACTGACAATTGCCAATTCTGTAGGGGCAGCAGTCAACTCATTTAGATCACAGATAGTATTACAATGGAAGATAACACCTCTATAGATAACACCACTGATGCTAGATTCACACCTAGGTTCGGGTTTCCGTTCTTCGGGTGGAAAAACAAAAATCCAATCTACTTAAAAAGCAGTTACCCATAGACTATAATAGGGTCCGCTTGGTTTCTGCCTGGTTTCCGCCCGAAAAATGCGGAGAGAAGAGTTGTGCTAGCAGGACTTTTCTCTCTGTATTTTTCAAGCGGATTAGAGGAAGGAATCCCCAAATGGAGACCGGTCCCAGGTGTGAACCTAGCCTGAGCCATCATTGCATTTACCACTGACAATAGATGATGTCACAGCTTATCTCCTCCCCCTCCCTGCACTGAGCATGTCTAGAAAACTCTCCCCTAGACCTCAATGAATCGGCTCCAGTCTATTACTTCCTATGGCCATGACTCTGCTGTAAAGCGTATCTCTAAATGCTGTTAACAAGGCAGAAGAGAAGCTCAGGCAAGAGCAGGCAAAAAAAAAAAATCGAATTTAAAAAATTGCAAACAGAAAATGAAAACAGAAAAAAGTGATGGATTTCATCTGGTTTTAATAAATAAAGAGAACATTGGTGATTCATTCCTTTGACATAGGAGCTTTAAGGATGAACCGTCAGTTTTAGTAAATACTTCTGGAGCATTGTGCAGTCCCTCTGCTATTCCTCCTGGAAATGTTCAAATAACTGACAACTATGTATTACCATTTCTTTTCTCAAAAGGGTGTGTCTCTTTACCTGCTTGTCATTCTCAACACCGTTTGGGCAGTGTCCAAGTTTATAAGGACACGCCCAATTGACAGGAGTAATGGTAAGCCAGTTGTCAATTTATTCATATTCACTTGATATTTTTGGATTGGAAAGGCTCATTTTCTTGCAATACAGATGTGCCCATACATAACTGTGACATCCTGCCCCTCTTTATTCTCCCCCTTGCTCCTGTACTGAGAGCTGTTCCTGCCTCTCACTGAATGTTACTGTGTATGGAGTACGGGCGGTGTAATATGTAGAGAAAATGAGAAAGGGGAGGGTCACTTCATACAGTTATATCTGGGACATCTCTACATGTTCTCTACATATTACACAGGCCGTACTCCATACACAGTAACATTCAGTGAGAGGCAGAAACAGATCTCAGTACAGGAGCAAGGGCAAAAATAAAGAGGGGCAGGATTTCACACAAAGGAGAAAAATCTGTTAATAAAGTATATTACAAAATGTATGAATAACACAAATACTGCCAGAAAATCAAAAGTTGTCTGAAAGTTTGGTTACACTTTAACCCCTTCTTGACATCCGCCGTAATAGTACGGCAGATGTCGGGTATTTAATATGGTGGCCGCTCAGCCAGGACTGTCTATCATTACTTTATATTGCAGGCTGCACCATACAGCCTGCAATAGAAGTACCGATATTTTGCAATGCATTGTGTAATGATCAGATCCCCTGGGACTCAAGACCCCCAGAGGGTCTAATAAGTGCAATGAAAATTTTTTTTTTTTTTAAAAAGTAAAAAAAAATATAAAAAAATATAAAAATTTCAAATCACCCCCTTTCCCTAGAACACATAAGTACTTCAGTACTGTGAAACACATACACATTAGATATCCCTGTGTCTGAAAAAGCCCAGTCTACAAACTTATAAAAATATTTTTCCTTATGGTGAACGCCGTAGTGGGAAAAAAAAAATCTATAGTGCTGAACCACTGTTTTTTCGCTGTTTTGCTCTGATAAAAATGAAAAAAAAAGTGATCAGAGCAATAGACATTCCCCAAAATGGTATAACTAAAAAGTACACCTGTCCCTGTAAAAAAGACACCCTATACATCCCCGTACATGGAAATATAAAAAAGTTACGGGTGTCAGAATATGGCAACTTTTATAAAAAAAATTTTTTTGCAAAGATTTAGATCTTTGTTAAAGGGTTAAAATGTAAATAAAACCATATAAATTTGGTATCCCCTGAATCGTACCAACCCATAGAATACAGGTGACATGTCATTTTGGCTGCAGAGTGAACGCTGTAAAAACAAAGCCCGTAAGAAAGTCTCACAAATACACTTTCTCCAATTCCACCCAATTCTGAATTTTTTACCAGCTTTCCAGTACACTGTACAGAATAATAAATGATACCATTTTGAAGAAAAATTTGTCCCGCAAACATTAAGCTCTCCTATGGCTCTGTGAACAGAAAAATAAAAAAGTTATAGGTTTTGGGAGGCAGGGAGTCAAAAACGAAAATTGAAAAATTTCATCGGTGAGAAGGGGTTAAAGCCAACTCAACACAATATCAGAACATCCTAAAAGAAGGCTTGAAAAGCTGCAATTCACACTGCCACCACTGAGGGGGGTCACACAGATACAAATAGAATAGTTAGCATATTACTTTGTAATAACTTGTCATAAAATCATGCTGTGTCTGGAAAAGCTACTTACATATGTGATACGCATATCTGAACATGTCCTGAGGAGAGGAGAGCAGTCTAATAAGTGGAGAATGAAACAGATTTCTTTATTAAGATATATTAGAAACTTTTTCACCTGTACCATTCATTTACAAAAATTTGTAGATACTCTGTAAAGGGGCTTAGCTCCTGGGCCCTCTCCATACAGCCCCTCGCGACCAATGACGTACAAAAATATTTGCGGCGGGAAGGGGTTAATCCTAAATTCCACACTTCATATTTCGTCCATGCATTTTATTTTTCAAAGTTTTAGATTTTTGTTAATATGTTAAAAAATATAATAAAAAACTATATAAATTTGGTATTACTGTAATTGTGCCGAACCACAGAATATAGAGAACATATCATATCGGCTGCTGTAAAGCGAAAACCATAAGGAAAGGGCACCAATGATTTTCTAATTCTACCCCATTCTGATTTTTTTTCCTGCTTCCCAGTAGATGTTATGGCCTATTAAATCATACCATTGAAAAATTAAATTTTTCCCACAAAAAATAAGCCCTCATATACAGTGGCATGCAAAAGTTTGGACACCCCTTGTCAAAATGACTGTTATTGTGAACAGTTAAGCAAGTTGAAGATAAAATGATCTTTAAAAGGCATAACATTAAAGATGACACATTCTAAATGTATTTTTTGGGAAAAAAAAATTCATATTTTACATTTTCAAAATAACAAAAAAATGGAAACAGCCTGATGCAAAAGTTTGGGCACCCTGCATGGTTAGTACCTAGCAGCAGGGGCGTAAATACCAGGATAGCAGCAGTAGCGGCTACCACAGGGCCTGGGACATTAAGGGGCCCGGAGCCCTGTGGCAGCCGCTACCCTGAACCCCACAAGCACTGCTATTATTATACTCTGGGGTCTGAAAAGACCCCAGAGTATAATAATTGTTCATGGGTGGTCCACAATGGGGCATAATAGTGTGTGCAGGGGCCACTATGGGACTGTTTGTAGCCAGCCAAGAGTCTTTCAGTTCTTTTTTGAGGGCTTTTCATCCATTCTTCCTTGGAAAAGTCTTCCAGTCCTGTGAGATTCCTGGGTCATCTTGCATGCTCTGCTCTTTTGAGGTCTAGCCACAGATTTTCAATGATGTTCAGATCAGGGGACTGTTAGGGCCATAGTAAAACCTTCAGCTTGCACCATTTAGTCTATGGTGAATTTTGACGTGTTTTTAGGATCACTAGCCATTTGTAGAAGCCATCCGCCTCCTCTTCCTCCTCCTCCCTTTCCTCCTCCTCCTCCGTTTCTTCCTCCTCCTCCTTCTCCTTCTCCTCCTCCCTCTCCTCCTCTTCCTCCTCCTCTTTTCAATCTCAGCTTTTTTTCAGATGGTATTATGTTTGCTTCAAGAATTTGTTGAAATTTCATTGAATCCATTCTTCCTTCTACCCGTGAAATGTTCCCCGTGCCATTGGTTGCAACACAACCTCAAAGCATAACTGATCCACCCCCATGCTTAATGGTTGGAGAGATGTTCTTTTCCTGAAATTCTATGCCCATTTTTCTCCAAACATACCTTTGACCATTGTGGCCAAAGCTTTGTAGTTTAACCTCATCGGTCCACAGGACTTGTTTCCAAAATGCATCAGGCTTGTTTTAGATGTCCTTTTGCAAAGTTCTGACGGTGAATTTTATGATGAGGACGCAGGAGATGTTTTCTTCTGATGATTCTTCCATGAAGGAAGAATTTGTGCAGGTATCGCTGAACAGTAGAACAATGTACCACAACTTCAGAGTCTGCTAAATCTTCCTGAAGGTCTTTTGCAGCTTTGCCACTCTGGCTATCCTACGAGCAGCTGTCTCTGAAATTTTTCTTGGTCCTCCAGACCTTATCTTGACCTCCGCTGTTCCTGGTAACTGCCATTTCTTAATTACATTTGGAACTGAGTAAAAGGCAACTTGAAAATGCTTTGCTATCTTCTTATAACCTTCTCCTGCTTTGTGGACCTCCACCATTTTCATTTTCAGAGTGCTAGGCAGCTGCTTAGAAGAACCCATGGCTGCTGTTTTTTGGCACAAAGTTTGAAGAGGCTGGGGATTTATAAAGCTGTAAAATTTGTATTACTTGGTCTTTCCTAACAATGATAGTGAATAGAGATGAGCGAATCGATTCTGCAGAAGTGGAATTCGATCCGAATTTCAGGAAATCTTCGATTCTCCATGATTCCAGATTTCCTGATGCTTCGCGGTAACGAATATTTAGTAAGGACCTTTGTGACATCAGACGGTCACATGATGTTCTCTAGTGATGTGATTGGGTAGGCGTGTCTTTGCTTGTTAGCAGATCCTTCCACATGAATAAAACTTGTCCGTGCAGAAGAGAGAGAGAGAGACATGACTGCGGCATCCAAGGGCTTCCGCCATTTTGCCGCCCACCCTGGCTCTCTGAAGACCGGAAATAGCTGTTTAGTCGCCGCGAAGTAATTCGGATCGAAGTGAATTTTTTTGGAACTTCGTATCGAACTTTTGAGAAATTCGCTCATCTCTAATAGTGAACAAGCCATAACCCTAACTGGCTAATGAAGGTCTGAGACCTTGGTCAAAGTTATTGGAGCTCACAAATCTACAAGGGTTCCCAAACTTTTGCAAGGTACTCCTTTCCCTTTTTCATTTAAAATTGTACTCAAACATAATAATACACTGATATTGCTTCAAAATTATAGACATCTTCAACTTGCTTAACTGTTCACAATAACAGTCATTTTGACCAGGGGTATTCAAACTTTTGCATGCCACTGTAATTCTGTGAATAAAAAAATTAAAAAGTAAAGTCAAAAACGGAAATGAAAAAATGAAAAATGTCTGCGTTGGGAAGGGGTTAATCCTAAATTGAACACTTCCTATTTCTTCCATGCATTTGCACCTTTCAGCCTCATTTTCCATATCTCCGGTTATGTCGATTTCGCTGGAGCATGGAGCAACATTGCAATATTTAGAGCAGCCTTGGTACGCCATATGCTTTTATTAAACCCTCTTTTGAATACTTATTCTAAATTTATTTCCTAATATAGATCCAGAAGATTGCCTGTCATCCATTACATAGAAATTAAAAGAAGCAAGCAAAGCAATTGGAATTCAAGAATGCTTGTAACAAGTTTGCATAATTCATATTTTACATAAGACAGAGCACGGAACAGATTAGTCAAGTGATATATATCAAATAACTGCAGACGCTGGGATCATTCCTCTCATTTGCATTTAACTCCATAAATGAAGCTCGAAAACTATCATCGACAAGGTATTAATCTTAATGTAGCATTAGTCAATGAAAATTACTTTATCAGAGAGCATTAGTCAAAGTAGAATAGGACTACTTGATGTTACACAAGGACCAAAACAGGCAGCAATGCAAATCTGACATTTAAATGTGCATAAATCATTGCCGGGATCTCATCTGTATGCAGAAATAATAAAGCGCTATTTCACTCCGAGAGTGATATTTTATAAACAAAGTCATGTTTCTTCTTCTCAGAGTAATGCGTTACCTATGTTGTTTTATACTCCTACAATAATATCTTTGATGCCTCCATTTCTTTACATCTACGGAGAAACAGTGGTATATTCTGGGGGATAATGGATAAGTATGAGATGCTCTTATCTACCAAGGCAATGTATCGTACTGTACTATGATGATGGAGGAGTAATAGTCATGGGGGGAATTTATGAAGACTGGCGATTCTTACACCAGTCCTAATGGATTCCCCCAACAAGCAAAAGACTCGCCAGAATGACTAAGCGGCCTCCGAATAATTTTAGCGCATGTAGATGCGCCTGATCACAAGTCTAAGGCGGTCAGGAACTGGTGTCGATTTGTGATATAACTCAAGAGCCTCGATGAGCCCACTGTCTGAAAAAGTGGTGAGCGAGACGCAGAGGCTGAGATGTGCCAAAGTGTGCCAAAAATGCGGCAAGTTGAGGCTCAGTTTTTGGCCAATTTCAAGGCACAAATTCCTAGATAAATGTTGATCATAGAGTGAGTAAAGGTGCCTGTACACATTAAGGGCTCATGCACATTAAGGACACATGGATGTCATCCGTGTTCTGTCCGTGAACTGGACAGGACTAGGACCTGTCCTGAGTTTTCCGGCACGGGCTGCGGAAATCACGGTCATGTGCATGGGCCTATACAAACTAATGGGTCAGTCCGAGAAAAACCAGAACAGCACACTGAACTCTGCAAAATACAGCTCAAATGTATCATCAGTGCGTGTTCAGCATCTGTGCCGTATGTCTGCAAAAACAGTCAGCGCTGCATCAGTGTGTCATCCGTATTTGCTGATGGACAAAAAGAACCCCCATCAGTAGGTAGGGAACCGTTCTGCAAATATGGTTGTCACACGGATTACATCCGTGTGATGTCTTGTTTTCTGTCTCCCATAGGCTTCTATGGGCAAGTCCGTTTCTCGGCCCGCACACAGATCCCTGAAAAACACAGTAGTGTGCATAGGCCCATAGAAAGGAATGGGTCTGCGGACTATAATGGGGTCTCCTGGGTTTCTGTCTGGTTTCTGCCTGAAAAATGCGGAGAAAAAAGGCCTGCTTGCAGGACTTTTCTTTCTGCATTTTTGAAACGGAATGGGGAACAGAATCCCTCAATGGGGTTCAAGTGTTGGTGTGAACCCATCCTGAGTATGATTTTTTTATCACCTATTCCAACTCCACTGTGATTTGTCCACTTCCTGGACAACCCCTTTAAAGAGGACCTTTCATGTCCTCATGAACCTGTGATTTTATATACCGCTAGAAAACCGACAGTCGGCTTTCCCGTTATGTGCCCCGATGGAGGAGATATCGGTGTCGTTAGTTTCGTCACATATCTGTCCCCACTGTCAAAAGGGCATTCCTGACAGTCTAGCGTCATCGCTGGCCTGTGAGGGAGGCCCTCCTGACAGTACTCTAACATAACCTTGTACTGTCAGAGGGGGCATTCCTTACCGCCCTGTGATGACGCTGAGCTATGAGGAAGGCCCCTCTCCCCCAGTACAAGTCTTGAGGGGTACATTCCTCACAGCCCAGCAATGACGCTAGACTGTCAGGAACGCCCTTCTAACGGTGGGGAGAGATCAGTGCCGAAACTAACGGCACCGATATCTCCTCCACTGGGACACATAACAAGAAAGCCGACAGTGCGCTGAATTCAGTGCACTGTCAGCTTTCTAGTGGTATATATGGATGTCACATGGATTACTTCTGTGTGATGTCTGTTGTTTTCTGTCTCCCATAGGCTTCTATGGGCAAGTCCGTTTCTCGGCCCGCACAAAGATCCCTGAAAAACACAGTAGTGTGCATAGGCCCATAGAAAGGAATGGGTCAGTGTGCTATCCGGGAAAAAACCTGGCAGTGCATGAGGCCTAAGGCTAAGGCCTGGTTCATATCTGAGCATGGGTTTCCGTTCGGGGGAGTCCGCTTGGGGACCCCCTGAACGGAAACCTAACCGCATAAAAAAGCGGTTAGCTGAGGAAACCGGCTGACCCCATAGACCATAATGGGGTCTGTGTGGTTTCTGCTCAGTTTCTGCAGAAATATGTGGAGGGAAAAGTCCTGCAAGCAGCACGTTTCTCTCCGCATATTTCGTGCGGAAACCACACGGACTCCATTATAGTCTATGGGGTCCGCCAGTTTCTTAAGCTAACCGTTATTTTATGCGGTTAGGTTTCCGTTCGAGGGGTCCCCAAGCGGACTCCCTGAACGGAAACCCATGCGTAGATATCAACCAGGTTTAAGGCTCCATGTCACGAAAAGCAGCTAAAAAATGCTTCAGAAAAAAATACAGCCTTTTTCATAGAGTTTTTGCTGCATTTTTCTCTGTCTTTTTTTCCCTTCCCCTAATAAATCTATAGGGAAACCGTGTGAGATTCTGCAGCTAAAATTAACATGTGGCTATTTTCAAAAAGTAGCTCTTTTTTTTCCACAATGGTGGACGAGATTAATCCAAAATCTCCTTCACTTAGCTGGTCCTGGAAAACTCTACATTTTTTTCTTCAATGTGAGGCCGCAGGCTAAAGGAGTAATCCGGGGACTTTCTTTTACCTTACTTCCTGTCTAGATTCTTTTCTTCCTGGTCTGATTCACTTAAGGGTCATGTGATTGGAATCAGCACCAAGAACCCGAGTTGTTCTTTTTCCTACCTTTTCTCCATGTTCAGAGGAATTACTTGTATTATGGGGCTTTACTGTTAAGGTATGTTTACACAGAGGAATTTGGCTCTGATTTTGAGGCAGATGCCATCTCGAATTCAGTGCCAAATTCCATCCATTGTCTTCAAAGAGAGCTGAGATGGAAGCATGGCACTAAAATCGATCTTGCCACACTGCAAGCCATTCTGATAACTAGGCCCATTTATAAGTAACAGCCATGACAGATAGGAGAAGGGTCAGAAAGTGAAGGGGAATTTGAGATGGAAGTTCACCTCAAATTCATCTTCCATTTCCATACCCTTACAATGATTTATTCTGGCAGCCTACATAGTACATGTAAGACAACTGAACGCAAAGAAAAAGGAGGAACAACTAAGGTGTTGGGTATTAGTTTAGACGAGATGAGCCAAGATTTGGGGAAAAAAAAGAACCTGAGTAGGAAGTAAAGTTTAAAAAAGCCCCTGGATTGTACAGAATACCAGTCAATGCTGAAGACGGAGGAGCTGGAGCGACTCTGGTGCCAGATGCTGGTTCAGATCACATGACCTTGAGTCAGCCCCCGGTACAGGAGGAATGCTGCCTCCTGAGCTACACTGCAAAGCTGATCTGGGTCCTCTAGGACCCAGCAGATGATACAGTTCCTGTCTCAAACCGGGTCGCAAGAGAGAAGTCGCATCTTGGCGGAATCATGGTGGCTTGAAGGTTTATTAACGTCCCTGCCTTCTCTATGAGACGTCCAACTGTTGTATCAGCCAACACCCTGCTTCTGCAACTGCACAATATCATGCCACTGCTTAAAGCGGTTGTCCAGGATAACACATTTTTTTTAATATGAGGACAGGGAAGGTGAAAAACAAAAAGAAAACCCATACGCTCTAATCTCTGGTTCTCCAGTGTCTCCCACCATGGTCCGGTCCTGCTGCTACCGGGTCTTGTTTTGGTGGAAGCAGCAGAGCCAGAGCTTTCCCCTTTAACTTTTTAAGGACATACAGGTACATCCTTGCAGCGTTAAGAGTGGTCCACCCATATGTATATAGTTTGGAACTAATTAAAGGGGATGTCCGGCATAAACTAAAACTTTAACACTACCCTAAACCCCCTCCCCCCGCCTAACTTCTAATTTACTCCCTTTAAAAAAATGTATATTTACCCATATGCACATTTTCTGATTTTCTGGTGATTCCCCATCATCTTCGCTTCTGCCGGCGTTCTATTGTGCAGGCGTCAGCTCCCAGGTGCGGGTAGAAGAGGGGACAGCAGCACCGACGAAAATCATCTCCAGAATGAGAAGACAGGTAAGTATGATGGGATGGGGAGGAGGTTGGGGGACTGAGTTAGTTAGTTAGGTAGGGCTAGTAGTCCGCGAGCTAGCTAGGGAAATCGGAGGGGGGTTGTGAGGGAGGAAGTGAGAGGGGGATCTGAGTGAACTGCAATGCATCATGGTAGTTGTAGGCTAAGACAGCAGGAAGCTACCCATGTAAACAAATGCAGAGGATAACAGGAGCTCCCATAGAAAGCCAGAAATCACTCAAAACACTGCTAAAGGTATTTGGGTGCACTTATTAACCCATTAATAGCACCAACAGACCTTTTTTAAAAATAATTTTTTTGCTCAGAAAACCCCTTTAAGTCTGGTCCTGATTCTCTCAAATGTAACAAACACTACAGAGGACTCGCCCTTTACATACAGTACAGGGAACAGCTTTGCAAAAAGTTTCAATTTTCTATTAAAATGAAAACATGCCATAATTCTGCTTAGCTTCCTCCGCAGTTTCTCCGCATTATTCACACTTCATAAAACCTTTATATTGTAAGTACAAAAAAAACAACAAATAAAAGGTGAACACAAACAATGCAACAAAATAACTGGCATAGCACATTGTTCTATAGATTTAAGCAAACCTACCACTAGAGTTAATATGACTGGTGATGACAAACACGGCTCTTTAACAAGACAGAAACCGCAGTTTGTATACGATTCATGTACTGTAACATTTGTCAAAATGGATGTAAAGGCATATTGTGATAAATAATGCATAACATAGCGAGGACTCTTTCTAAGGCACAGCTGGGGAGATTCTTGCCTCTGTGTGCAAAACGAGTTAATAATAGGAAATAAATGAGTTATTATTTTGTATATTATTTTATCCCATACTGTTTCTGCCTCTTCAGAAATCCTTAACAGATTTGATAAAATAGAGGAAAACAAATTATAGAAGTATACAATTTGTCAGATTTGCATATTTACTTCTGTGAACCTTAATGGTAGTTTATGAACACTTCTCAAAGTTATTGAAAAGAGCTTAATCGGTGAGATCCCCCTCCCGATCGCCAGAACAATGGATCTGCTATTCCTTCCTGCAAGACCGCAGCCAGGAGTAGAGATGGGCGAACCTCTGAAGGTTTGTTTTGTTTAGGGTTAGGACAAGTTGATCTAGCGGTTTGTATTGGTTCAAACTTGTTCGGACAGAACTGGAAGTGAAATTTTTATACCCTGAGGTCTCTTCAGAACCCAAAATATATTAGGTGGAGGTCCAGGGGAGGTGTACAAGACTACGGCCAGGAGTAGAGATGGGCAAACCTCTGAAGGTTTATTTCATTTAGGGTTAGGACAAGTTGACCCACTGGTTCGTTTTGGTCCCAACTTGTTCGGATAGAACTGGAAGTGAAATTTTATACCCTGGGATCTCTTCACAATCCGAAATATATTAGGTTGAGATCCAGGGGAGGTGTACAAGACCACGGCCAGGAGTAGAGATGGGCGAACCTCTGAAGGTTTGTTTTGTTTAGGGTTAGGACAAGTTGACCCAGCGGTTCGTTTTGGTCCGGACTTGTTAGGATAGAACTGGAAGTGAAATTTTATACCCTGGGGTCTCTTCAGAACCTAAAATATATTAGGTTGAGGTCCAGGGGAGGTGTACAAAACTGCGGCCAAGAGAAGAGATGGGTAAACCTCTGAAGATTTGTTTTGTTTAGGGTTAGGACAAGTTGATCCTCTGATTCGTTTTGGTCCGAACTTGTTTGGATAGAACTGGAAGTGAGCTTTTATACCCTGGGGTCTCTTCAGAGCCCAAAATTTATTAGGTGGAGGTCCAGGGGAGGTGTACAAAACTATGGCTAGGAGTAGAGATGGGAGAACCTCTGAAGGTTTGTTTTGTTTAGGGTTAGGACAAGTTGATCCTCCGGTTCGTTTTGATCTGAACTTGTTCGGATATAACTGAAAGTGAAATTTTATACCCTGGGATCTCTTCACAATCCGAAATATATTAGGTTGAGATCCAGGGGAGGTGTACAAGACCGCGGCCAGGAGTAGAGATGGGCGAACCTCTGAAGGTTTGTTTTGTTTAGGGTTAGGACAAGTTGACCCAGCGGTTCGTTTTGGTCCGGACTTGTTAGGATAGAACTGGAAGTGAAATTTTATACCCTGGGGTCTCTTCAGAACCTAAAATATATTAGGTGGAGGTCCAGGGGAGGTGTACAAAACTGCGGCCAAGAGAATAGATGGGTAAACCTCTGAAGATTTGTTTTGTTTAGGGTTAGGACAAGTTGATCCTCCGATTCGTTTTGGTCTGAACTTGTTTGGATAGAACTGGAAGTGAAATTTTATACCCTGGGGTCTCTTCACAACCCAAAATATATTAGGTGGAGGTCCAGGGGAGGTGTACAAGACCACGGCCAGGAGTAGAGATGGGCGAACCTCTGAAGGTTTATTTTGTTTAGGGTTAGGACAAGTTGATCCTCTGATTCGTTTTGGTCCGAACTTGTTTGGATAGAACTGGAAGTGAGCTTTTATACCCTGGGGTCTCTTCAGAGCCCAAAATTTATTAGGTGGAGGTCCAGGGGAGGTGTACAAAACTATGGCTAGGAGTAGAGATGGGAGAACCTCTGAAGGTTTGTTTTGTTTAGGGTTAGGACAAGTTGATCCTCCGGTTCGTTTTGATCTGAACTTGTTCGGATATAACTGAAAGTGAAATTTTATACTCTGGGGTCTCTTCAGAACCCAAAATTTATTAGGTGGAGGTCCAGGGGAGGTGTACAAAATAAAAAACATTTCCTAGTAGCATCCGGGGCCCTCTATCTCTCTGTCCTCTTCTGGCCTCCTGGGTGACATCATGCACCCCAGGATCACCCTGACAGTGGTGGTTTGTGGGGGGCAAACACCAAAAATATTGGGCTTGGCCAAACCTGAAATCGCTTATCCCTATGCAATAGTTGAATTGTAGAATGTGAGACTATGAAGCTGTGCCCCAGTGGGAATATACACCACATTGGTAGGCTCTATGTATTAGTTGGTAAGCAGAATGCAGAATTAGTGGTCTGTGCACTTGTGAGACTGTCAAATGTGAACCAGTGGCCCTTATAGTCTATTTCGGAGATGTTCTTGTACCATACAATGATCAAGGAGCCATTATGTTCACAAATAACATTTAGTAAATCTGCTAATCGTCATCTTATTGTCATCCAATGCTCTCACCATACGCCGTCCCTCTAGGGCTCTACGCTATATTGATTGCAGTTGTTTACATTGGTAGAATACTGTTCCTTGTAATATCTGGAGAAGCCTGCCCTTTGTATATTTTTTATTGCAGAGAGATTCATACAAGCTGACAAGTATACCAGGATTAAGCACAAAAATCTGTTTTATGAAATTTCATTTATTTTTCTCCACTGTTTTACGTTGATCGTAGCTCCTGGACCAGATGGTAGAACAAGAGAATTACATAAAATATTTTGGCATGTTGTCAAAACACTGCTTTTTAAAATGGCTCGAAAAATCTGGTGAACTGCCAAGAATCTGAAAATAAATAATTAGTAAACAAGTGAGAAACGCATTTCATAGGGAAATAGGAACAACTGTCTAAGTAGAAGTGAAGCACTTCATAAAACAATGCACTGGAAGATATCCTGCATAGCCATGGTTAGACTGTTATACCGGAGTACAAGAGTTTCCTCCAGTGGGTCCAAGCACAGACACAAAAAAAGGTCCCCAAGGTCCAGCAGAAAACTCCATGACAGATCCCTGCAGAGTTTGCTTTCTGTCTATACATGTGGATTAATTCTTCTCCTCCTGCAAACTTTGTTTTATGTGCTTCCTACTGTGTGATCTGCCCTTCCCGATAACTTGGATGCTGAGCACTCTCCACTGTCTAATCTGCTATGTGCAACCTCCTCCCCCTCTCTGCTGCTATTTGTAATGTTGTCAGAAGGGAGGGAGAGGGCAGAGAGGACGTGGACACAACAAGGAGTGGTGTGGTGTTGGATATATGTCAGATTCAGCAGGGCTGAAAGCTAGAAGGAGTTGCATAAACTCTAGAAAAACCATTTGGTAGGACATTTATAATGACTATTTTAAAGGGATTTTCCAGAACATCCTATCCTCAGAATAGGTCATCAATTGAAGGCCTGAGGGGCCACCAGACACCAAGGGGCCACCAGATGCTGCAAGGAAGCCCAAGAGAGGTGAGGCAAGGTGAGTAGAACTGTTCGTTACTTTTACTCCCCTCCCCTGGGCCTCCACTTATTATACTCTGGGGTGTAAGGAGACCTCAGAGTATAATAATAGCATTTCCATTTGGGGCTGAACTACTTTGGCCCAAAAACAGAGCCCAGAGGAGTCCTCTCTCTCTGCCTCCTCAGTAACATCTGGTGCTATCCTGTGATGTCATGCAGCGATCCCTAGGACATGACGTCACAGGAGAGTGCCAGACACTGTGAGAGGTAACGGTGCTGCGGCCATTTTTGCTCATCCTTAGCGAATCTCCATTTCGTTAACAAACAATTTGGAATGTTCAGATCGAATCCAAAGTCGTCTAAAGGCGCTCACCCCTTTAAATGTTTCAATGTTTCAATAATGTAAGCTGACAAACTATAACTGTGTACCGTTCCACCCGCGCTGCGGTCACAGTAATCTATAGGTTTCTTTGAATCGCTTTTGTCTACTAAAACTCAATTTGTTCTCGAGTAGGAAACATAATTTCAGAGTAATATTTCATAAATCTCTGCAGCAGAAGATTAAAGTTATCTGTAATTTACAAATGCGGCAATCAGGCTTTTCTGCTTACACTGCAGTGTTCTTACAGTCGGCAAGACAATGCCGGCCGTACAATGATTGCTTTAACTAGAATTTTATCTTTCTAAACAGAAATATTCTAAGGCAAGGATGGCGCTGATTTATAAGCCACAAAGACCGAGATTTACTAAGCTCCATTAAATCAGGGCACATAATGCGATACTACTTTTGAACTGGAAAAGTTGCTGCTTTCCGTATTCAGGAAAGTTAATCTAGTCATTTATTTGGGACGTTCAAGAGCAGAAGAGAAAGGAAACTTATACAATAAAACCGAGAAGCAATGAACTGAGGTCGCAAGTGGTTTATGGTCACTCTCAATTAGAGTGTAATATTGTAAGAGGGATTTCTTAATGTGGCTTAAAGTTTGTTTTTAGATCTAAAATTCTGCGACAATTAATTTATACCATAGATTTGGAAGGTTCACAGTTACTGCTGTATAAGCCATAGGAGCTGAAATGGGCACCAAGGGCGTGGGTGTGATTGCCGGTCAGCATCAAGACCTTGCACATACATCAGCTTGACAACATTAAGACCTTGTGAATGGCAGCCCACACATGTCCTGATTTTTCCTTGGAGATCCAAGAGTGAAGAGTAGAGATGAGTGAACCTCATATGTTATGTGACCACTGAGAACTCAGAATCACGTGCAGTGGGGACATCCGCCAAAACAACACACCGGAGCAGCAGGACCGCGGTGGAAGACACTGGAGCATCGGGGACAGATGAGTTTTTGTTTTTTTTAATCTTCCCCGGCCTCATATCAAAAAACTGTTATCCTTGACAACCCCTTTAATGCTAAGGTCGGAGGATGGATGTGGTGGTCATGTGACATCATCACTGCAGGAGCGGCGGCCCACTGTAGCGATAACTGTGGAGCAGCGGGAGATTGAATGAGAGATTATCATTTATGTTTCTTAGTTTATCACCTTGCCTATTTGTAGACAGCTTTTTGAGAATTCCTTTCAATTCTGGAATCTGGTCTGGGGTCTAAATCGATTTTGGGGTCTGGGGTCTGGAAGCTGAGATTTTTTTCTGCCTGTAAAATCAGTTTCATTTATCTGATCGGAGTTCCATTCAGTTGCAAGTATGTAGCTAAAGGCAAATATGGACCCTTGTACAAAATTCCAATTTTGGCCCCCTCCAGACCAGACCCTTAAAATTAGTCCTGACCCAACAGTTATTCCAGACCCTAGACTAGACCATAAAATTAATTCAGAGCTGCAACCCCAAAATAAATTGAGACTTCAGACCCCAAAATGAATTCTGACCCAGACAAGACCCTAAAATTAATTCAGACCCTTGACCAGACCACAAAACAAATTGACACACCACACCTCTCCAACAATTGAGACACCAGACCAGATACAAAAAAATATTCAGATCACAGTTCAGAGAGCAAAATAAATCCAGACCCCAGATCTGACCCCCTAACTTAATTCAGATTCAAGATGAGACCCTTAACTTTATTGAGACTCCCAGATCAGACCTCAAAATTTATTCCGATCGGACCCCTATCTATATAGGTACTTCTTTCTCTAAAGTTGGGTTCTCCCTATATGTGGGTGCCACCAAACTGGGTCCCAACATAATCCAGACCTGAAGTAATCCCGACTCAAGAGTGAGGAAGGTAAGAATAGGGATGGTTTCTATATCCATTTAGGTTGCGTAGTTATACCTAATAGGAGCTGCACGGGCCGCAGTTATTGCACTACTGCAGGTCCTATGACCCCCCATGGTGCTGGAGGGGGTCACCGAAGTCCGTTTGCATTTGTTCCCCCCATAGCTATGCTACTGTTCACATGAAAGGGGCAGTCACAGAGATGTTGGGAGCCAGTCAGCTGTGTATGAGTAGATCCTAAATGCCCCACTGCCCTTGGGAGCTCGCTATGTTTTTGCTACTGTATATTTTTGTATATCACAAGCCATCCTTTAATTACCATCTGACATTGTATGATCGATGGGTTTTTTGCATGAGACTCGGAGGTTTTATACGGGTATGGAAGCCTTTCTAAAGCAATTTCATAAATTTACATGTTCGAAAATGAATGTTTTTTTAATAGCTTTAATTTCTCCAAAAACATAAGGCGAGATGTAAAAAAAAATAAAATAAAAATCTGCTGTGCTACAAGCTGTGGTCTTCAAAAGAGACAGCAAACAATACAGTAAAGTGCTCGTTGTCTGCAAATGCAAAAACACTTAATGGAAAACACGGCCTACCCTTTGACAGCAATTTGGAAGTGTCTCAGATCATTGCTGAGCCAGGAACTTTCTTATTTACATTGTACATCTTTCCAAGTGAGTTGATGGGCTGTGCTGTATCTGTCCTGACCTTAGCGGTGACCTTCTTCCATCATGTTGTGAATGGCTTTAGAATAGTTATAGAGGCAATGACTGCCAGTGCCAGCATTTATGAATGTTACTTAATGGCCAATGACTCTTCTGAGAGTATAAACAAAAAGTTTCAACAAAAGTTGCAAGCTAAAAAATATCTAAAAATTCTATAAATAAAAATGAGGAAATATATGGGATGAATGGATCGGAGGAGAAAGCATTATTTCAGAAATTCCCTAGAAATGCCCAATGAGCCAATGGCAAATTAGAATTTATGAGTTTTACTTAATGGCCAATGAATCTTCTTAGAGCATAAACAAAAAAATTCAACAAAAGTTGTAAGCTTAAAAATAAATTCTACAAATAAAAATTAGGAAATATATGGAATTTATACATTATTTCAGAAATTCTCTCAAAGAGCCCTCTGAGCCAATGGCAAACTATAATATGGGTGGCTAGGGGGGTAGTTTGTTGCTCAAGACTTCTAAGGCGCCCTTGGCAACCAATAGCACTCAAGGATTTGTTGCACAATGTAGCGTTTTTGGTGCAAATCACAGCAAAGAAGTATTAAAAAGTGCAGGTGTAAACAGAGAGGCTCCTGTGTGACAGGGAGCCTCAGCAGAGATGGGCCCAGACAAAGTACACTAGGTGTGGATACCCAAATCCTCAGACCCAGCTTGAGCGCAGAGTCCAGGGGAGATAGATGGCTACAGTGGGGGGGAGAGAGAGAGAGAATAAATGCAAGTTCCAGAGAGAACACCATGCACAGAAGTGCCATTACTGCATTAGTCCTCCCAGCCACAGTCACAATATCATTCAGCTGGGAAATGTGTGAGTTCAAATTTGTTACGAGAGGGATGGCTGTCCCGACTGAATACAGTCATTGCAGTGAATTGTGTTTAGTTTTACATTCTCCATGTGCACCACTGAAGTAGGACCAACCACACAGACAATACGTGGGGAGAGAGGGAGACTCCCACCCTACAGGAATGCTGCTGAAGAAATTTGGATGTCATGGTGCTCATATTGGTACTATTCTATGGAAAAAATTATAAAATAGTAAAGAGGCATCCAAATAAACCAGTGTTAGAGGAGTCTGTCAGCATACCTGCACACTCTTACAGTCCCACCCTATACTAATACATACTAATAAGTTATTCAGCCTTTGTATTTAGAGGGGTTATCCAGGGCCTTTTTATCAATGTACTTCCTCTGGGGTTCTATTTCACCTGACTCTCAGGTTTCTGGGCTGGTTTTTATTCAGGGTCACATGGCTGGAACCATATCCGGGTAGGTACTTAAGTCACTCCACCTTCTCCCCCTTCTCCTGTGTTCACTTATATTACCTGTACTGTTGGATTCTGGCAGATATTTGTAACAGTCAAGCCAATCCCATAGCACAGGTAATACCAGTGAACCCGGGAAAGGAAGGAAGAGGCGGATCGACTCAAGAGCCCAGTGCTGGTTCTGACACATGATCCTAATTCAGAACAAGCCCAGAAACCTGGGGTTTGGGTGACATAGAACCCAGGAGGAAGTTAGTTGAAAAAACGGGTCCCTCGATAATCACTTTAAAGAGGACTTTTCACCATGTTCAACAACTCCAACTCTTTGCCTCCCTCAATAGGTGCTCCACTGATTGTGGCTCAGTTGGAATGTTTTTTCTAGCTCCCACCATTCCTGAGCAACCAGTACAGTTAGTTTCAGCACCCAATATGCTAATTAAGCTTTCTGCTGCCAGGTGGGCGGTCCTGGGCAGGAGAAGAGATGGGTACCGCCCACTTGACAGTAGAGAGTGGTGCTGAAACTAACCTACTGATTGCTCAGGAATGGTGTGGGATAGAGAAGAAATTCCAACTGTGTTGGTATCAGTGGAGCAAAGAGTTGAAGAAGGTGATGAAAAGGTCCTCTTTTTATAACCAAGTGGCACCCAAGATGTTCTAATTTTTCATGGCCTGGACTATTAGGACCATTTTCCCGGATCCGATTCAACCATTGAAAAAAAGGGGGGCCACACAGATGCTGCTAAATACACGGCTGAGTCTCGGCTCCGTCGTGAGAATGAGGCAATAGTCAACTCCGCTGCTTAGGCTAAGCCATGAATATTAAGCAACTTGGGAATAAAAACTTACTTTATTGCAAATAAGTAGAAAATAAGTATAAAAACTTCCAGCTGTAAACACATAAATTAGATGAAAAAATATGAACCAAGCCCTTAATGTCCGCAAGGAATAATAAGACAAAAAGGGCAGAAGAACACATTGATAGAGCCGTCTCAGAACATTGAGTATCCATTCACGAGATAATAACGCTGCGGAGAATTCGAGGTAACTTCAATGTATTTTATTGTAACAATAATGCTCTACACAACATGTATTTATAATTATACAGTAGCCAATGAATAATTACTTGGTCTACTTCAACCTCTCGTCGCTATTTGTGAATGCAAGATTAGTTTTAATACATGGAGACAAAGAAGTTTGATGAAGCACAAAACATTCAGGGGAGAAAAAAAAAAAAGATGTTGCATAATTTGTTTTCTAATCCTCATGAAGTAGAAGCTTACATGACAAGATTGCGGTATTTTTAATTATAATACATCAACAGCAATGCCGCCGCTCCACGGAATACATGATGGGGTCTGATTGAGAGTCAGCTCCTATTTGTACTGTACAAAGATTACCGAGGCTCTGACTTAGACTGGAGAATAATAAAAAAAATAATATATACAGAATCTGGGACGGGTATTTGCATGAAATATTCCTGAAATGTTACTAAGACATCATTACGGTATTACGACTTTAACCCTGTCGTATGGCAGATGTCATCCTCGGCATATCGACGCAGGGCAGGACTTGTGTTGGATGTGCCCTTACTTCTATCACCCCTTCCACACCATATGGCGGTCTGTCATCAGTGCATTATATAAATACCCATGCCAAACAATGCCTACTTATCAGCGTCTTACAATATGGTGTCCAAATAACACTGCCATATGTTGGGCAAATAACACTTCAATACAAATGTCTAAATAAATAAACAATACAATTATACTGTAAAAATGCTTAAAGGGGTTTTCAAGGATGTATATATTGATGACCTATCCTTAGGAGAGGTCATCAGTATGTGATCGGTGGGGGGCTGATTCACTTGAAAGGAACTGAGCTACTGCTGTACCATGAGACTGATGAACATGACATCATCCGCACAGTGAGACACCGCAGGATTTACAAATGCCTCTTCAGCTGGGTTCTCAGGTGTTTGACACCCGCCGATCACATATTGATGACCTATCAATATATTGCAGTAACCCATTAGAGGGAATCCAGAGGCTGGGAGTAGTAGTACTTAGAATAGCAGTTATAACAGTGGCTTGTAAAATCAACCAATCTCTCCAACTCTTCTCCTGGGCTGGTACAAAGCTGAGGGGGCCTGCAGGGTACCCAATGGTAGTGGTCGTCTTCCCTTGGGTCACTTCCCAACATTCTTCAGCCTTCCTGAGACAGATGGAAGGTGGAGTGCCCATGATGGTAGTTGCAGGTAAAGGACTCAAGAGACACAGGGTTGCAGGAGGAATAGCTCAAAACTTTATGGGTAACAGCAACCAACAACTTTCACATAAAATACAGATCTTACATGAGGGTCTTCTGAGCATGCGGAGGTCTGCATCAACAGGGTCTGAACTCTAAGGCCTGTGATGTAGCTGTCCTCAAACTCTACAAAATGGCTCTAACAGTCTCCAAACTTCTCTCACAGTTGAAGACAGCTTACTTTTCCCTGTCTCAGGGCTGTAGCCCAGTTGTATAGACTTAGCTATCACACCCACAATATCCTTTCTAGGAGGCTGGATGGGACACCTCTACTCTGCACAGACACTGGATGAAGACTCTTAGTTTCCTCCTCCCTTCCCTGAGCTGGCCGGATTATATCATCGCTCTGAATTACTCAGTGGAACAGCCCATTTAAGGGGCAATATCACAGTTACATATACTACATTATACAAATCTATATACACTGTGGCACAGATATAGCAAATACAAAATTTACTAACTAGAGTTGGGTGAATTGGTTCCTAACAAACCAGATTTGACCTGAATATCCCAAACTGTTCGTTTTTTACCGAAACCAAACAATGTGCGATTTGTCTCAGACAAAGTAAAATAGGGAACTAGTTTGTAATAATTTGTTACTAATTTTATTAGGTTACTAATTTTCCAAACATTTGAGGTTTGGTAGATTCCAACATTTATGGGGTTCACCACGCATGTACCGCTATTACTCACCTCGCTTGGGCTCCTTTGTGGTATCCGGTGCAGGTCCCCATCCTCTTTGGGTCTCCTCTGGTCTGAATGTGACATCCAGTCACAGGCCTAAGCGGTCAAGTGGGTTGCACTGACATTTGAGGCCCAATCAGTGATCCCCAGAACTGCTGACGTCATTCTGGAGGCCGGAAGGAGCCTGACTAGGATGGGGACCAGCACTCCGCAATGGAGCTCAGGAGAGGTGAGTATGACTGTTTTCTCTCCAGGGCCTCTGCCTATAGCAGTTCTGACTAGTGAGATGTGAAGGATCCAGTACTAGATGTAAATTCCTTTTACAGGGAAGAGCACCACAAATTAATATAATTAAATCAATGTGTTTGACAAGTCTGAAAGATAAGGATGAATTGAAGTAATGACAAGTTATACAGTATAGATCAGTTCTGTGGTGGCCTCCAGGTATCGGCTTCATTTGAGAACATTGTGGTTCCACCTTCATCATAAACTTGGAGGACTGTCTATGAAAGGCCAAACCGGGTCATGAGAACATTTCACGACTAAAGCTGATTGATTATGAAGTCATTGTTCTGCCATCTGCAACTCCATGATCTGTCTTCAATGATGTCTCACCTCTGCTTGACAACTGTCTGCTTTACCCGGATTAAGAGGGACATCTTTCCTATGGCTGTCACATTCTGATGAATCAGTCTCAGAGATTAGACACGTAATGATCATCAATGTTCTGTCCTAACATACAGTAAGTGCTTCACCCCAAACAGTAAATTGGAAAAGTTGTAAGGTTCTCATAGCTTATTACCATGTATGACACGTACTGTAGATCAGCGAGTTTTTAGCTCTCAATGACACTGTGATGGAAGATATATATAGTATATTGTGTTATTAGAGGTGACTAGTTATGTTTTATCTGTTGCATTCCTTGTTGTAGCAGGGTTATGGTGCAATGTGTCAATAGGTCTGTGCTAAGTAGTGATGTTTTATAGATAGGTTCCTAGGAGTCCTGACAGTGTTCTACACTATGTTTTATAGATAGGTTCCTAGGAGCCCTGACAGTGTTATACACTATGTTTTATAGACCAGTTTCTAGGAGCCCTGACAGTGTTCTACACTATGTTTTATAGATAGGTTCCTAGGAGCCCTGACAGTGTTCTACACTATGTTTTATAGATAGGTTCCTAGGAGTCCTGACAGTGTTCTACACTATGTTTTATAGAAAGGTTCCTAGTAGCCCTGACAGTGTTCTACACTATGTTTTATAGATAGGTTCCTAGGAGACCTGACAGTGTCATGCACTATGTTTTATAGATAGGTTCCTAGGAGCCCTGACAGTGTTATACACTATGTTTTATAGATAGGTTCCTAGGAGCCCTGACAGTGTTATACACTATGTTTTATAGAGAGGTTCCTAGGAGCCCTAACAGTGTTATACACTATGTTTTATAGAGAGGTTCCTAGGAGCCCTGACAGTGTTATACACTATGTTTTATAGAGAGGTTCCTAGGAGCCCTGACAGTGTTATACACTATGTTTTATAGAGAGGTTCCTAGGAGCCCTAACAGTGTTATACACTATGTTTTATAGATAGGTTCCTAGGAGCCCTGACAATATTACAAGAAGCCCTAAGAGTGTTCTACACTATGTTCTAAGCCAATTTAAGGTGTGGTTCATACTGAACTTGTTTGACCTGAAGCAAATCTTGGTACCAAAATGAAACAAAGTTCGCCCATCTCAAGGCACTACCCATTTAATCACCCTACTGCAAAACAGCCCTATCTTTTAATAGTCTTCAAATACTAAAAACTTTACGATGACAAGTTTTTAAGTTTTTTTTTTGGCACCAATAATCCTAAAATTATTGTCATGTATTTTTCTTCATGGAGAAATTTAACACATCATTAATAAACAAGGAACTTCTCTCCTTGATTTAACTCAGACATCACATTCTTGAGACATCTGTCAATTATCAGAAGAAATATCTTTCGTTTTGTGCAATCCGTAAAATTGTCAATCCCGCGACGACCAAAGAAATCAAAACAATTAATTGGAATTAAAGAGTTCCTTGTCCGACTGTCACTCGTCCTCTGCCGAACACTCCTCACTCACTTGTGTCACGCTGTCAAAATTATAACGTTGTTATCAGTTTGAGTGACACCATAAATGAAGCGCCGCAGTCTGATTGTGATGTGCGGTCTGAAAAAAAAAACATCTTCGGCTTGATGAATAAATGAATATATTATCTTCACTGATCATTTAAACAGGTTATAATTATATTTAGCTTAAAAAAGATTTTGCCTAAGTGCAGAGCAGCTGGAGAATTTAAGGTATCCTGCAAATACCCTGCAGATTTAAAGGAACAGTCCAGGAAAAATGTGATACATTGTGTTATGGCCTGAGGGGGTGGAGTATGACACAGCGACTCATAGCGATAGAAGTCATGCTCCACCCCTTCAAACCCTGGACAAATCAAAACAGTTTTCTTGAAGTGTTTCTTTGAGAGCTGGATTTAGCATACAGCAGATAAAATGAGGTGTTGCATATGGTTTTACATAGGACTGCGGAGCTTCACCCTTTTGAGGAGCAATAACCCATGAAACAGCTGTCTGCAGATGGGTCTCTCTTCCTTTTGAAGGATATGTTCTAGATTGGCTTTAATACCAGACAATGTCTCAGGTGTGATCTATAGGGATTTACCTGCCAAAAGGTGAAATTAGAGTGTCTTCCTTTTCTCCCAAGGAGAGCTTATTTCCATATTCCCTTCCCAGAATTCCTAGTAGAGGATACATGGTCTGTAAACTTTACACAACAAAAGGTGACCTGCAAAGGCAGTCTCCCTAAGAAGACATCATACCCCTCCTGACCCACGACTATGACCCCTCCCTCCCTCATCTAGTACCCAGCTTTGCACTGATGAGGGGCAATAACCCCAAAACTGCTGTCTGGGAATGGGTTTTTTCTTCCTTGTGGGAAGTTATCCTGGTTTAGCTCAAATCCCACACAATGTCTCTAGGTTTCTTAGAAAACCAAGCATTGAGCTATAGGGAGCTATGTTCTAAAAGTTGGCGCCAGAGTGAGCTTCCCTTTCCCCTCAAGGAGAACTTTTTGCATATTCCATTCTCCAATCTCCTAGTATAGTATGCATAGTCTGTAAAACTTTCCATAATGTAAATTTATCTGCAAAGGCAACCTCCCTAAAGAGACACAGTACCCTCCTGACCCACATCTATGACCTCTCACTCCCAGTCCCTTGCTTTGCACTGATGAGCGGCAATAACCCAGAAACAACTGTCTGCGGATAAGTCTTTTTTCCTTTTGGGGAGATAGTCTGGTTTGGCTTTAATCCCAGACAATCTCTCTAGGCTTCTTAGAAAACAAGGCATTGATCTATAGGGCTCTAGAGTGAGTTTTCCTTTTTCCAACAAGAATTTATTTGCATATTTCCCAGAATTTCTAATCGAGCATGCATTGTCTGTAAGACTCTACACACCATGAGGTGGCCTGCAAAGGCAGTGTCTTCCTTAAGAGACACAGTACCCCTTCTGACAGTGGGTTGCTCATGCCCAGATGGGGTAGGTACTTTGGCGTGATAGATGCTTTTTGTAGTTGCTCTCCTCTCCCACTCATGGAGGGTCCTCGATGGAGAATTTGCCCCTCAATAGAATATTTGCATGTACATTTTCTAAAGAGGATGACTCGAAACCTTTCTTGATTTGGCTCTTAATGCTAGTGCCAAAGACGTAATTTAAAGGTCCTGGGCCCCAATGCAAAATATGTAACGTGGCCCCCACTTACCATTTGTTATCTACAATACTGATGTCTTCTTATGTTGTAGAGAGGCCTTTGAGCCCAGGAGCAATTGTTACTTCTGCACCCCTTATAGCTATGCTGACTCTTCTAGGTTTTCTTTGTATGCCCCTGTATGGAGGTTTTGTATTACTCTGGATTATGGAGATACAGTGCCTTGCGAAAGTATTCGGCCCCCTTGAACTTTTCAACCTTTTGCCACATTTCAGGCTTCAAACATAAGGATATAAAATTTTAATTTTTTGGTGAAGAATCAATAACAAGTGGGACACAATCGTGAAGTGGAACGAACTTTATTGGATATTTTAAACTTTTGTAAAAAATAAAAAACTGAAAAGTGGGGCGTGCCAAATTATTCGGCCCCCTTAAGTTAATACTTTGTAGCGCCACCTTTTGCTGCGATTACAGCTGCAAGTCGCTTGGGGTATGTCTCTATCAGTTTTGCACATGGAGAGACTGAAATTCTTGCCCATTCTTCCTTGGAAAACAGCTGGATCTCAGTGAGGTTGGATGGAGAGCGTTTGTGAACAGCAGTTTTCAGCTCTTTCCACAGATTCTCGATTGGATTCAGGTCTGGACTTTGACTTGGCCATTCTAACACCTGGATACTTTTATTTGTGAACCATTCCATTGTAGATTTTGCTTTATGTTTGGGATCATTGTCTTGTTGGAAGATAAATCTCCGTCCCAGTCTCAGGTCTTTTGCAGACTCCAACAGGTTTTCTTCCAGAATGGTCCTGTATTTGGCTCCATCCATCTTCCCATCAATTTTAACCATCTTCCCTGTCCCTGCTGAAGAAAAGCAGGCCCAAACCATGATGCTGCCACCACCATGTGTGACAGTGGGGATGGTGTGTTCAGGGGGATGAGCTGTGTTGCTTTTACGCCAAACATATCTTTTTGCATTGTGGCCAAAAAGTTGGATTTTGGTTTCATCTGACCAGAGCACCTTCTTCCACATGTTTGGTGTCTCCCTGGTGGCTTGTGGCAAACTTTAAAGGAGACTTTTTATGGATATCTTTGAGAAATGGCTTTCTTCTTGCCACTCTTCCATAAAGGCCAGACTGATTGTTGTCCTATGGACAGACTCTCCCACCTCAGCTGTAGATCTCTGCAGTTCATCCAGAGTGATCATGGGCCTCTTGGCTGCATCTCTGATCAGTCTTCTCCTTGTTTGAGATGAAAGTTTAGAGGGACGGCCGGGTCTTGGTAGATTTGCAGTGGTCTGATACTCCTTCCATTTCAATATGATCGCTTGCACAGTGCTCCTTGGGATGTTTAAAGTTTGGGAAATCTTTTTGTATCCAAATCCGGCTTTAAACTTCTCCACAACAGTATCACGGACCTGTCTGGTGTGTTCCTTGGTCTTCATGATGCTCTCTGCGCTTTATACAGAACCCTGAGACTATCACAGAGCAGGTGCATTTATACGGAGACTTGATTACACACAGGTGGATTATATTTATCATCATCAGTCATTTAGGACAACATTGGATCATTCAGAGATCCTCAATGAACTTCTGGAGTGAGTTTGCTGCACTGAAAGTAAAACGGCCGAATAATATTGCACGCCCCACTTTTCAGTTTTTTATTTTTTACAAAAGTTTAAAATAACCAATAAATTTCGTTCCACTTCATGATTGTGTCCCACTTGTTGTTGATTCTTCATCAAAAAATTAAAATTTTATATCCTTATGTTTGAAGCCTGAAATGTGGCAAAAGGTTGAAAAGTTCAAGGGGGCCGAATACCTTCGCAAGGCACTGTATTTCCTCCTACAAACAATGCTTCTAGGATAGAATACTTCTGTAGTAAGGCATGCCGCAAAACCTCTGTGCAGAATTTTTTCCTATGCCGGACACTGCGATGGAGACTCTGGTGCGGAGGTGAATGTAACCTTTCAGCTAACATCCTCTCCCGATGGCGCTGTGTCAACTCTAGCGCTGGCGCCATCTTCATGACTTACTATTATAGTACATCCCCAGACAGGAACTGGTTAATGGACATAATAAGTCTGCAGAACGTCTCTGTTGTCCACGGAGAACAAAGACAGCACACGTCAGTGACAAACATTAGTGTGAATAAGCCTCTAACTCAGAATTCCCATTTAGAATATTTACATACAGATATTCTAAAGCCGACAGACCCTTGAAGATAATAAGAAATCTTGGAGTGGCCATCGTTTCTTGATTTGGCTGTTATTTGCTGAGCTGAGTCTTCCAGGATTCACCTCATTTTCTTCATATAATAACCATTACAATTTTCCATCATGAGATACTTTGCGGTCGCATTCACTTTCTGAACTTTTTTTTCTCCAGACCTTAAACTCCCATTTAGTAGACTTATTGATTTTAAGGCTCCTTTCCTTCTGTCATTAAAAGAACATATTTAGTAAATGCTGTTTGCCGATCATCTGGTGTACGCCTGCCGTATAAGAAATGTAGCCCGTGAACAATCTTTTCCTGCAATCCATTTGATATCCAAACTAAAACTCACTTAAAAGTGCATAGATCTGAGAAAATGTCACAGGCATCCGCCATAAATCTGCAGAATGGTTTCTTTACTGCTCTTAAAAAAAATCTAAATGGAGTCCTGGCAAAACACAGCAAATTGTGTCCTATTATACACACAACAGAGGAATATGAGCCCGGGAAGAGAGAAATTCTAATATGCTGCAGCTGGAGTAGACTTTGGTGCATTAGGTCTGCATTAGGTAATTGATATAGTATCCAAAGAAAACGAGGGAATCTGGGCCGGAAAATCCAGTCCAGACATTGTTCGGCAGACAATGGCCCACATTTATAAAGACGGATGTGCCTTGAAAGTGGCCAAAAATATGACACCGATTTGAGATCAGGCGCACCCACGAGCGCTAGTATTACTAAGAGACCGGAGCATCTTAGGATCACTTAGAATCAATTGCCATTCGTGCACTTGTTGGTTAACCCACTTAGGCCCGGTTCACATCTGCTTTCGGGTTTCCTATACGAATAAAAAAGCAGCAGCACATTCCTCTCCGCATGTTTCATGCGAAAACCGAGCGTAAACCACACGGACCCCATTATAGTCTATGGGGTCCGCGGGTTTCCCGGGTAAACCGCTTTTATATGCGTATAGGTTTTCGTTCAGGGGGTCCCCGAACAGAAACCCGAACGCAGATGTGAACTGGGCCTAAGACTGGAGTACACTAGATTCCCATTAGCATGGGAGAACCAGAACAACAGACAAATGGGACGCTAAAATAGCGACGGACCCCATTGACTGAAAGCGCCAGATGTAAAAGTCATGCTTACAGGACTTTTTTTGCCTGAAAATTTTAGATGGATACTGTGAGATTCTTACACAGATGTGAACTCAACTTTAACCCCTTAAGGACACAGCCCAAAAGTGCGTTAAGGACCAGGCCTTGTTTTTCAAAACTGACATGTGTCTCTTTATGTGGCAAGAACTTTGAGACGCTTTAATTTACTCAAGTGATTTTGAGATTGTTTTCTCGTGACACAATGTACTTCATTTTAGTGGTAAACACTAATCAATATTTTTGTATTTATTTATAAAAAAAATAGGATATTTGATGGAAATTTGGAAAAAAAATCGCAATTTTCAAAATGTGAAAGTCTCTGCTTTTCAGACAGATAGTCATACCACCCATATACATTAATAAATATTATCTACCATATCTCTGCTTTATATTGACATCATCTTTTAATCGTCCTTTAATTTATTTTGAATGTTAGAAGGCTTACAAGTGTAACAGCGATTTTCCAGATTTACAAGAAAATTTCCCAAACTAATTTTTTAGGGACCACTTCAGTTCTGAAGGGGATTATAAAGGCCTATATATTAGAAACCCCCCATAAATCACCCCATTTTCAAAACTGCACCCCTGAAATAATTCAAAACAGCATTTGGGAAGTTTGTTAACCCTTTAAGCATTTCACAAGAATTAAAACGATATCGAGGTGAAATTTAGACATTTCATTTTTTTCCACTAATCCCTTCATTTAGCCCTAAATTTAACACATTCACAAAGGGTTAAAGGAGAAAATGCATCTCCCAGTTTATTATACAATTTCTCCCGAGCACAGAAATACCCCACATGTGGGTGTAAATTGATGTTTGGGCATTCGGCAGTGCACAGAAGGGAAGGAGCGACACTGGACGTTTGAAAAGCAGATTTTGCTGGAATAGTTTTCAGGTGCCATGTTGCATTTGAAGAGCCCCCAAAGTACCAAAACAATGGAAACCCCCTAAAAGTGACCCCATTTTGGAAACTACACCACTCACAGAACTCATCAATGGGTATAGTGAGCATTTTGACCCCACAGCTGTTTCACAGATTTTACTAACACTGGGATGTATAAATGAAAAATTACTAAAACGTCACTTTATCCCCAAAGTTTTAATTTTCACAAGGGGTTAAAGGAGAAAAAGGACCCCATAGTTTGTTAAACAATTTCTCCTGAACACAGTAATGCCCCATATGTGGTCATAAACTGCTGAATGGGGACATGGTGGGGCTCAGAATGGAAAGAGCGCTATTTTGCTTTTGTAGGGCAGATTTTGCTGGAATAGTTTTCAGGTGCCATGTCACATTTGCAGAGCCCCCAAAGTACCAAAACAGTGGAAACCCCCTAAAAGTGACCCCATTTTGGAAACCACACCCCTCACAGAACATGTCAAGGGGTATAGTGAGCATTTTGACCCTACAGCTGTTTCACAGATTTTATTAACATTGGGACATGAAAATGAAAAATTTCTTTTTTTTCCAATAAACTGTCAATTTAGCCCCAAATTTTTCATTTTCACAAGAGGATAAAGGAGAAAAAGCTCCCCAAAGTTTGTTACACAATTTCTCCTGAACACAGAAATGCCCCATATGTGGTTGTAATCTGCTGTATGGGTACATGGTGGGGCACAGAATGGAAAGAGCGCTATTTAGCTTTAGGAGGGCAGAATTTGCTGGAATAGTTTTCGGGTGCCATGCGCATTTGCAGAGCCCCAAAGTACCAATACAATGGAAACCCCCAAAAGGGACCCCATTTTGGAAATTACACCCCTCATAGAATTTATCTAGGGGTATAGTGAGCATTTTGACCTCACAGCTGTTTCACAGATTTTATCATCGTTGGGACGTAAACATGAAAAATTACTTTTTTCCAATAAACCGCCATTTAGCGACATATTTTTAATTTTTGCAAATGGTTAAAGAAGAAAAACACCCCACAGTTTGTTACACAATTTCTTCTGAACACAGAAATGCCTCATATGTGGTTGTAATCTGCAGTATGGGAACATGGTGGGGCTCACAATGGAAAGAGCACTATTTAGCTTTAGGAGGGCAGATGTGGCTGGAATAGTTTTCAGGTGCCATGTCGCATTTGCAGAGCCCCTAAAGTACCAATACAATGGAAACCCCTCAAAAGGGACCCCATTTTAGAAACTACACCCCCCAAGGAATGTATCAAGGGGTATTATCATTTTGAGCCTAAAAATGCTTCCCAAAAATTAATGTACAAAGTGAAAATTGAAGTTTTTGAAGAAATATCCAATTTCAGAATATGTTGACGGCCACTTTGTGGCATCAGAGACATGCACTCCTAAAACTATTAAGTGGACTATCCCGGGGGAAAAAAATTATATATGTGGGTGTAACCTGCTGCTTGGGAACACAGCAGGGCTCAGAAGGGAAGGAGCACTGTATTTTTTTAGCTTTTGGAGTACAGATTTGGAGGGACTTTCTGGACACCATGTTGTTTTTGCAGAGCCCTGGAGGTGCCAGTAAACTGGAACTCCCCAAGAAGTGACCCCCATTTTGTAGGGGCGATTTTAGGGTCTCTGCAAATGTGACATGGCGTCCAAAAACCAACAATTTAAATCTGCGCTTCAAAAGACATAGCGCTCCTTCACATCTGCACCCTGCTGTGTGCCCAAATGGCAGTTTATGCCCACATGTATGACACTGGTGTATCCAGGATAACGGACTTAATGCCATATGTGGGCATAAACTGCTGTTTGGGCACAGCCGAGCACAGAAGGGAAGGAGCGCTATTTTGGTTTTTAGAGCACAGTTTGGTTTATGGACACCATGCCACTTTTGCAGAGCCCATGAATTGCCAGCAAAGTGGAATCCACAGACTTGTGACCCCATTTTGGAAACTATACCCTTCAAGGGATTTATCAAGTGGCGAGCATTATTAACCCTTAAGTGTTGCATTCTTTTCATTTCCAGAAATGAATGTGCAGATGATAATGAAAAGTTAAAAATAACATTTTTCCATAGATACGTCATTTCAGTGCCCGATATGTTGTGCCCAGCTTATGTCTGCACAGACACACACTCCAAAAACTGGTGAGCGGGGATCCCGGGCACAACAGCTTTGGAGCGTTTGCCTCTGATACAAGCTGGGCACAACATATTACGCACTGAAATGACGTATTCCTGGAAAAATTGTCATTTTCACCTTTCACAATCAGCTGCGTATTCATTTATGGATAATAAATTATAGCAACACTTGGGGGGTTAAAATGTTCACTGTCCCCCTGCGATAAATTCCTTCAGGGGTGTAGTTTCCAAAATGGGGTAACATGTCAGGGGATTCCACCTACCGGCGGCTTCAGCTCTGCAAAAGTGCAATGGGCCCAAAAGCCAAACCGTCCAAATCTGTGCTCCAAAACCAAATAGCGCCCCTCCACTCTGTGCCCAGCTGTGTCCATACAGCAGTTTATACCCACATATGACATTAAGTACGTTATTCTGGGTACGACAAGTGTAATACATGTGGGCATAAACTGCAGTTTGGGAACACAGTAGGGCACAGAAGAGAAGGAGCGCTATATGGCTTATGGAGTGCAGATTCAGATGTTTGGGATCTGGACGCCATGTCATGTTTGCAGAGCCTGTAAGGTACCAGAAAAGTGGATTCCCCAAAGGAGTGACCCCATTTTGAAAACTACACCCCTCAAAGAATTTATCAAGGGGTGTAGTAAGCATTAGTATCCCAGACGTGACTGCACAGCGGATGGGGAAAAGTGAATATGTAAGCTGTGCGGAGTGCATTGGGAACACCAAATTCCCTACTATTTCCCCAGTAGTTCCTATTATTGGGGAGGTCACTCTGGGGGTCACTTCTGGTTTATTTTCCCTCATAAGCTCTAAATCTGGGCTGTCCCCTGATATCCGCTCGCACAGCTTATACATTCCCTTCCTGCCGCAGCCAGTTATGTTCTAATGATTTGGCGATTTTTGGGGTTTTTGTCTTCACATTGTACGAGCTATATTTTCTTTATTTCTCTGGTGATGTAGCCATATGAGGGCTTGTTGTTTGCGGGGTGAAATGTATTTTGTAATGACATCATCTTTGGGTGCCTATAACCTATTGAATAAATTTTATTAACTCTTTCTTGTTGGATTAAAAAATACCCCATTAATTCTGACACTGCGTTTTACCTTTGAAATTTTACACCATGCAGCATAAAGCATAAGTAACATGTTACCTTTTTTCTACGGGTCAGTACGATTACGGAGATACCTCATTTATATTGTTTTTTTTATGCGATACTAATTTTGCAGAACAAAAACCCATTTGGGGACATAAATTAATTGTTTTTTGCATCGCCATCTTCTGAGATGCGTAACATTTTTATTTTACGGTTTACAGAGTTGGTTTAGGGCTTATTTTTTGCGGGACAACCTGTGCTTTTTATTGGTACTGTTTTGGGGTACATATGACTTTTTGATCACTTTTTATGGCATATTTTGTAAGGTGAGATGGCAAAAAATCATTACTTTTGGCGAGTTTTTTCCGTTTTTTTTCTCCGACGTTCACCGTGTACATTAAATATTGTTTCAGTTTTATTGTACAGGTTGTTACGGACGCGGCGATACCAAATATGCATTGTTTTTATAAATTTTTAGGGTTTTTTTATATAATTCATTTTATATAGCAAAAGGGAATTTTTGGGGCTTTATTCTTTTATTAATTTTTTTAAAACACTTTATTTTATTTTTTTTCACTTTTTTTTACTTTTTCATGTGTCCCATTAGGACACCTGAGCCAGCAATGCTTTGATTGCTGGCTCAGCACTGTAGACTGCAAGACACGAGCTTACAAGTGTCTTGCAGTCTATACAGAAAGTGAGGCTATGCAGACGCATAGCCTAACTTCCGGAGGTCTCGGCAGGATCAACCAGGTAGTGGGGTCTCCAGGCAGCCTGGGGTCACTGAACAGACCCCGGGCTGCAGGTTATAGGTATCGGCACCCCCCGATCTCGCCGCGGGGGGTGCCGATTGGAGCGGCAACATAGCAACTCAGTTCCGACCGGGGGATATGGAGCAGGGTGTTAGTTACAGCTAACACCCGGTTCCAATGCCGCCCGCTCAGATAGTGAGCGGGCGGCCGCCCCAGGGCGTATTAGTACGCCCTGTTGCGCTAAGTACCAAGCGCACAGGACGTAATAGTACGTCCAATGTCGTTAAGGGGTTAAAGGGGTTGTCTGGGATAAAATGATATTTCTACCCTACGCTAAACACCCACCCCCAGCCTACTTTCTAACTTACTTTACAAAAAAAATCTATATTTACCTAGATCACTGGGGCGGTCATGTGACCGTCCCAGGCAAATTTTCAGATTTTCCAGTGATGTTCCATTTCCCTGTTTATGGAAACGGAACTTCACCAATATTAACCCCCCCCCCCCCATCCCATTGTACTTACTTGTCTTCCTGACTATCTTCTGGGGATGGAACATCATGTCCTTCTGGGGGGCCAGCTCCTCCTCTTCTTAACGTCTGCCGGCCTCCCGCTCCTGCGAGAAGTAGCTGGCCCCACAGAAGGAAGTGATCTCCCGTGCCCAGAAGATCTGGACAGGAAGACATGTAAGTATGATGGGGGGTGGGCTTTTTAGTCAGTTGGGAAGGGCTAGCTAGGGAAATCGGGAGGGGGAGGGAGTGTGAGTCAGTTCATGCAATGTATTATGGTAGTTGTAAGAAAACAGAACAGGAAGCTACATATGTAAAGAAATGCAGAAGATGCCAGGAGCTCCCAGAGAAATTACTCAAAACACTGCTAAAGGTATATTGGTGTACTTATTAACCTATTAATAGCACTAACTGACCTTTTTTGAAAAATGATTGTTTTCCCAGAAAACCCCTTTAACAAATTCTACCCAATGTATAGTGCCGAAAACTGCAGAATACACCAAAAAGTCAAACAGATTCTAGGATATAATAAAAAAAATTATGCAATTAAAGATTGGAAAAAATGGCCAGAAATAGCGCCACCCCTGTCCACAGGTTGTGTCTAGAATTGCAGCTCCGCTGAGCTGCTATACCATCCACCACCTGTGAACAGGCATGGCACTCTTTTTGGAAAACTTTCCAATCTTGCACAATGCTGTAAAGATAGGATTAAATCACCAATACAGGATATTACATGATACAGTATTGTATGTCACTGCTTATTGTATACCTATTCATATGCTGATCATAAATGTATCAAGTATCAGAGGTAGAGGAGGGTGAACATTACTGTCAGTGACCGAGCGCCCTACCGGCCGTCACATTCAGTAAGCGTTAAATACACATTTATAGGGCATCTGCATTTCCCATAGTTAGCATTTCTTGTAGCTTCCAGATGTATCAGTCTGCCGTGTAGGAGTTCGCCACAGGCAGCGTGTTATAGCACATTCTGTCACCGCGGTTTCCTGCAGCTGTCCGGAACGGCTGGAAATATCAGACACAGTTGTGTAAATCCTGACCCGATAGGACCTTGAGTTAAAGGGACGTTGTTGCTGCAAATTTCATATAGAACCCATGTAGATTAATATTGGATTTGGTATGTCCACCATGACCTGCCATGGGTTAGGAATATTTTTATACCCAGTCCTCCAGTGTTGTCCTTTATTGTAAATGCCCAGTTATTTATGTTCGGTATGAACCTTTCTTTACCTCTCCGCCTCCTTGATGACATCATGCTCCTGGTGTCACTGCTGGGGCCTTTGATTGGGCCTCAGTGGGGACTTGGGCACGCCGAACGTCATGGCGATCGCTGTGTCCATGTGACAGCTAATGGCCCAATCACAGGCCTCAGTGCTGAGCCTTGGCCAATGTCGTCACAGAAGAGCACCAAACGCCGCAAGAAGACCCAAGAGAGGTAACGGAAGGAAGGTGAGTATCCGTGTTTTATTGTTGTCACCTCCCCTGGGCCTTCACCTATTATATATTATAATGCGGTGGGCATTTTAGTTCACCCGAGACAAATCTCCATTTTTGTTCTGTTTCGTAATAAAAAAATTACAATTTGAAATATTTTGTGACGAACCCTATTTTTACGAGCCAATTCGACAATCTCTACTCACAATTAGGGATGAGTGAATTGATTTTGATCAATCCGGATTCAACTTGAATTTTCCAAAACTTTTAGGACTTGTCACCCATGAAACACTATTTTACAAGACCCCAGAGTATAATAAGCGGAGGCCCAAGAGTTCTACCCACCTTGCCTCACCTCCCGTTATTTTTGCTCACCTTCTTGGGTCCTTTACTTTCCACTTTTATAAAAAAAAAAAAAGAAAAATCTTGTCATAGCCAGGAGGGAATCCAAAAAGGTTTAGAAATGATAGGACTTATACTTCTATCTGCTGGATCCACTACTGGTTTTTTTTTTTACTAAAAATGTCAAAAAGTGCTGGTATTTTTCAATGCCTAGGGGGATCTAAAAATTATAGTAAAAAAAAAAAAAAAAAGAAAAAAAAAAAAAAGAATAAAATTCAAATTGCCCCCCCCCCCCCGCCCTTTTCCTAGAACACATTTAAAATACTTAAAGGGGTTGTCCAGGAAAAATGGTTGGTGACAGGTCAAAAATAAAAAAAAAACACACTCACCTATCCCCAATGCTTTGGTGTCCCAGGCCGCTGTCCAGTCCTGCGGCGCCCCAGGACTGGTTCTGGCCGAAGTCCCCGCTGCACGTGATTGCTGAGACCAACCAGCAACCTCAGGAGCCTAATGAAAGGATCCAGAACGTCACTTCCATGCATCACCTGTGATATCCCGGGTCCTTTCCTTATGTGCGGTGAGGACACCTGAACAAGCCCTTAGGTGCCGCGGGACTCGACTGCGGCCTGGGACACCAAAGCGCAGGGGACAACCGAGTATGTGTTTTTTTTTTTATTTTTAATTTTTCAGCAAAATCAATTTTTTTTTTCCTAGACAACCCCTTTAAATAAAGTGAAACACATACACATTAGGTATCCCTGTGTCCAAAAATGCCCAGTGTACAAACTTATAAAAATATTTTTCCCATATGGTGAATGTCATAGCGGGAAACAGAGCCAAACTGATGTTTTTTCACTGTTTTACCTCCCATAAAAATTTAGATAAAAAGTGATCAAAGCAAGAGACATTCTCCAAACTGGTATAAAGAAAAAGTGCATCTGGTCCTGCAAAAAAGGCACCTTATGAGGGGTACATGAAAATATAAAAACTTCCAGTTGTCAGAATATGTTGAATTTAAAAAAAAACCTATAATATTGGTATCTCCATTATCTTACCAACCCATAGAATATAGACGACATGTCATTTTGGCTGCACAGTGAACACCGTAAAAAGAAAGCCCATAAGAAACACCATTTTTCTCCCATTCCACCCCATTATGATTTTTTTTCCAGATTCCTAGTACACTGTATGGAATATTAAATGGTATCGTTATGAAGAACAATTTGTACTGCAAAAATGAAGCTCTCATATGGCTCTGTGAACAAAAAATTAAAAAAGGGATCCGGCAATGGGAATAACCTACTGAGCATGTGTGACCACCAGCACTGGACACAACTGGTGGACATTCAGAAAGAGAATCAAAAGAACACCAGAGGGCACCCTAGCAAGTAAGTAACAATATTTAGACACAGGATAATTTTTTTTAATACTCTCAATTAAAAAACGTGACACATTTTTCATGATATTTATTTGTGTGTTAAGCCCATTAAATGCTAATATATACGTATCCCAAAATGGTGTATGTACAAACTACATATTACGCTAGATTCACACTACCGTTTGGTCCACTTGGGGACCCAAAGAATGGAAACCTAATCTGCTTAAAAAGCGGTTACCCACGTAAACCCCCATAGACTATAATGGAGCCTGCTGGGTTTCCACACGAAAAATGAAGAGCAGATTTGGGGGTGGAAACCCCGAACAGAGTTTGAATGCTGGTGTGAACCTAGCCTTATCCTGCCAAATCAATCAAGATCCGTATTGCATGAATGATGCAAAATTTAAAAAAATATATAACATTAAAAATATAATTTCCATGTTATTAATTTGTATGACAAGCCCTTTAAATGCGAATATATATGTACCCCAAAATGTTGTATGTACAAACTACAGCTTATCCTGCAAAAAAGATCTGTATTGCATGAATGATGCAAAATTTAAAAAAATAAATAAATAATTAAATAAAAAAAAAAATAAATAAATAAAATAAATAATATATATATATATATATATATGGAAATTAAAATTTTATTTGGTTCTGAATCCCTAATGAATCCTTCATTTGTAGGTCGGTTGCTCCTAAGGAGGGGTGTAGCGTCCCATTCCAGCTCAGGCAGCAGAAGTCACCCGTAATGCATAGCACTGTATGTAGCCTATGCAGATAAGGATGTGTCTGATATGACCATTGATTTATGCTAATGCTGTGTATATTACTGTATAATGTATGGCAGGTTCCCCCCCCGTATCTCTCGCCTCTATGCACTGACGTCTCCTGCACTGCACGGCTTACATTATACGAATGCCATAATATATATATATATCCATATAGAGCGGCTTCTTTCATCATCTGGGAATACTTTCCTCTGTCACAGGAAATATTTCTATTCCATCAAATGTGTGCGGTGCATCCATCAATCTAAGGGTCCGCGGTGTTCTAGCGACCTTCTTATCAGGCTGATGAAGAGGATGGTTCTCGTGAGCTGGAGGACATACATTTATCTGGCTAAAGTCACTTTTGTTTCAAGCAGAATCCCAGCAACAGAAGACAACAATAAGTCACAGCAGAATGGAGAAACTAGGAGTAAGAACACATTATGGCAATAGATCCCAGTGATTTATTTCGGAAAGTATCCGTGGAGCATCTCTACCAACCTGCTGTCATACGGCAAACAACGGAGGGACCTCAAGTTTCAGTATAAAGTCTTCTTTTCTGAGAACACAAATATTTAACTATTAATTTTTAAAATAATTTTTCCATTAGGTCTTATTTTTTGCGGGACAAGTTGTATTTTTTCTGGCACCATTTTGGGCTCAATATAATGTACTTAAAATATATTCTTAAATTTTGGGGGGCTGGATAGAAATGAAAGAGATTGTTTATGGGGTTTTATTGTAGAGTATTAGTAGTGCAGTATAAATGATATGTTTTGCACAATAAATAATTTTTAACAAATTGGTATTGTGTCACCATTTTTTTTTTCATTGACTGAGGGCTTGTTTTTTGCAGGTGACCTTCTATTGGTACCAGTTTGGGATATATATGACTTTTTTCAAATCACTTTTTATTCCATAATTTGGGAGTCAGGATCAACAGGAAACAACAACTTCTTTTTTTATGGTGTTCACTGAATGGGATAAATAATGCATTAGTTTTATATTATGGGTTGTCAGTGTAATACAGCTAAGCATCCTATTAGGCGGGGGACTGATACGAGTACAAAGATGGCAGACCTGCAGACCTCCATTAGGTCCTCAGCTGCAATGGGGCTCAAGCTGACATGCACTGTTATCTGTGCATACAAATGTAGTAAAGTATTTGGAAAGTTTTTGGGCCAATGAATAGTTTTATAATATAGACAGTATAGAACTCTATTATGTAGGTGTTATGTTGGACTATTTGGACATGGCATACTGTACTTGTATATTTTTATATTTTTTTTTTTACATGTAGTCTGTTTTCAGAGCCAGTTTCTCTTCCCCATTCTTTTTCATTGGCTTGCCCAGGGGCCTCCTACTATTTGAGCAGGAGCATAGATAGGGTGCTCTGGCAGGATGCATGTTATGGTTGACCCCGAACCAAATGAAACATAAACAAGCATGCATAATAAACTGGTTTATTAAAGAAACACAAAACAAATAAAGGGCAGACAAAATAACTGGGAAAGTAAAACAGAGTAGGCAGGAGAAAATAATAATAGAAATCGCCCTGCGATCCGCCCTGACTGATCCTGCCTGACGCCAGAGTTTTCCTCTGAAAAGAAGACACCTCACAGGAACCTTACTAGAATCCCTGTGAGCTGACCCTGAAATTAAACACACTATAAACCAGCAGTCCCCTGCACTGACCACCCAACAATCCAAGAATCCACATACACAGTGAATTGCATACCAAACCTGAGAACCAGGCCTCACAGCACAGGTATGGCTGGACACACAAGTATAACAGCAGTGTGAAATAGTGAAGCCCCAGTTTATATATATCACCACAGAGGGTGTGGCAGAGGCACCGGGAAAAACCCCTCCCCAAGGCAGAAAGTACAGACAGACAAGATTTAACCCCTGCCCGTCTGGACCAACTACCTAACAGTACCCCCCCCTTAAAGGAGGTGCCTCCGGAACCTCCGGACCGGGCTTCAATGGAAACTTGCGGTGGAAGGCCCTAATGCACCGCTTAGCAAAAATGTCTGACAACGAAACCCATGATCTCTCCTCAGGCCCATAACCTTTCCAATGGACCAGATACTGAATGCGTCCGTGAAAGAGCCGGGACTCAATAGAGCGAACCACGAACTGCAGCTCTCCATTAACCAAGACAGGTGGGGGTGGTGAAACTGAATCACTGCCTGAGGAAGAAAAATACCTCTTTAGTAAGGACACATGAAAGGCATTGGTTATCCCCAAAAAACTGTTTTTTTTTGGAAACAAAGTCAGACATGCAGGACTTTGTTTCCGATGAAAAAAACTGGCTTTGCGGCGCAGAGGGGTTAAGCGCACACCTGCGCATTGCTTTAAAAACCCATTCAAGTGAATGGGTTTTTAAGCAAAGCGTCGCAAACCTTTAACTGCAGAGCCCTGATAAGGACTACACCGGGCTTGATCATTGGCATCAGCTGTACAACTAACAGGCTATGTCCACCAACTTGTCGCTGAAAACAGGAAGGGGAGAAGAGAGGAGATACAAAAGGAGGAGAAACCCTGAGATGAGAAAATCCCTTTAAGTTCTAGTCTCGTGTGTACATGTCTATGCATCATTGCCCAAGGTGAAGAGAAGCTATGACTCTGGTGTGTACCTCTAGAGCAGTATTCAATCTTTGGCGCTTCAGAATTTTGCAGAACTACAACTCACAGCATGCCCGGACAGCAATAAGAAGTTGTAATTTTGTAGATGGAGAATGATAGGTTGGATACCTCTGCTCCAGGTCACAGAAAATTGATCAAATTAATCTAATCAGAGAAATCAATATAACAAATTCATTCATTTTGTCTTGATATTGATTCAGTGCAAAACGTATTTTCCTAAGCACGCGAAAGGGAAAAAACAAGAAATTGCATTTTCAATATTGGATTTACATGGTCGAGGTGAGCAAATGAGTTTTCAATTTTTTTTTTGCTTTCCAAAAGAAGACAGAAAATCTGGTTATGTTCTTATTGCAATGTTTCATCAGGAGATACATCAGTCTTGTCTGCATTCCCTTAAGAAAACAAAGTCTGCAATAAACAAGATGCCGAAATGCTGCAATTTTCAAAGCATCTATAACATAGTAGGTTATAAGGAGTAATATTGTAGATTTACTTTTACACTCAGCAATAGTCACTGCCTGGGAGAAGAAGAAGAAGAGCGCAGTGCAGGAGCTTGGGAGAGGTAAGTGTATATGTCTGTACTATAGGGAACTGTGGTTTTAGGTATTCGGGCACTGTGGCTATACTTACCATATAAAGGTACCTTAGGCTAAGGCCCCACGTGGCGTCCCGCAGCAAAAAAGTGCTGTGGGAAAAGCCGCGGCGGCAACGCATCACAGTTCTTCCTGCAGCGCTTTGCACAGAAAGTTCGCAGAGGTTTCCTCTGCAGACTTTTTGCTTCAATTATATCTATAGGGAAACCGCCAGCATTTCCGTAGCTATAATTGACATGCTGCAATTTTTCCAAAACCGCAACGGTTTTGGAAATTGCCGCATGTCCGCTCTGTGTATTTTCCCGCAAAGTGGGGGTGGAATTCGCTAGAATCCCATCCACTTTGCTGTGACTGTAAAACGCTGCGTCTTATTCCGCAGCAGAAACGCCACGTGGTGCCCCGGCCTAAGGCCACGTCTTTTCCCGCAGCGCTTTTTTGCAGTGTGATAACCATTAGAGATCACACACAGCGCAGGTTACATAGAAGTCTACAGAGTGAGGAGGGGGATGAGGAGGAAGAGCCCAGTGAATGAGGAACTATTAGAATATGTTCACAAGGAGTTTTTTGCAGGCTGAAAAAATCTGCTCCAGGAATTAGGAAACGTTTTTTGATGCTTTTTCTTTTTGTTTACACAATACGTTTTTTTCTTATGCGCTTTTTTAAGGGTTTGTTTTACTCCAGCACACTGTATGGACCTGGAAAATCTGCTTTTAAAACTGATAGCGGTTTTTGATGTGTTTTTTGCAAAAACCATGTCAATAAAACACATGACAAAACATGTTGTTTTTCTGCCTCTCATTTTCAATGGGATTTTCAAGGTGTAAGATAAGAAATGTTGCCTTTTTTTCCCCCTATAGGTGAAAAAAAAATCAACTACAGGAAAAAAAAACTGCTACTGACTCCAACTGAAATGAATGGGAGATGTTTTTTGAAGTAGATTTTAAGGCAAATTTCAGCTCAAAATCCTCCTGCAAAAAACTTTGTGTGAACTGTGTTCTGCAGGAAACATTAGCGATTTTTATTGCAGTTTTTCAGTATGTCTTACGCTAGGTTCACACCTGTGTTCAGGAAACCTAATCCACTTAAAAAAGCGGTTACCCGCGGAACCCATAGACTATAATGGGGGCAACGATTTTCTGCCTGGTTTCTGCCTGATAAAGTTAAAATTGCGGAAAGAAAAGCGCTGCTTGCGGGTCACAAGGGTGGCGCATTTTATGCACATGTCACAAAAGGGGGTGCATGCCGATATTCAGAAGAAGGCAAATGACCAAAACCGAAGTCCAAAAACGGTGTAGGACCTTGTCAAACTGTTCATGGTACTCTGTGTGCACCATTCCCCTGCACTCACCTACCCCAATGTTAACAAGTATGACTATGTGCCATTTACAATACTAGTGTATTTGTTCTCAGACACCACACCTGGGATGTGACTATGACTATGGCGCCCCCTATAGCTCCACCCTGTCTGGAGTACTCTTTTAACAATCACAAAGAAGCCCGGACCCGATTGACTTATCATTATGCGTCCCCCGTCATGTCTTCTGTTGCTATGCCGCAGTCTGAACACATTCCTACATCTGCTTAGCAAACAGCCCGGCTATAAAATCTTTCATTAGACAGTCCGAACAATAAATAATAATTACAATAGGAAACTCCGGATTTTACTAGAGTTTCTCTTTAATGCTTCCCGTGCAGAAGAACTGAAGATGCTGAAAGTATTCTAGACTGAAATTCAATAGCGTCTGACAATGGCGTGCCGCGCGGCTTGCTTCTCTATGAGACAGTAGGCGCACATAATAACCTTTTATACAATGGAAGCGATGGGGCCCTTGGAAAGCATTTGCAAATGTTGGCAACTATGAAAACAGTGATGAGGCGAGACACTTCCCAATCTCCATACATCTCATCCTTCATACTGTAAGTGCAGGATAATAATAGTCAGCAGAATCGCTGTAATAATCCGCTACCTGTTAGTACACTCGTGGAGCAGAAGGATGTGCAAAGAGATTGTTAAACGTGTTAAGAGAACAATGCTTCCTTCTGTTTCCATTTATATCGGCGGGGGCTGCGGCCAAAAGAGGCAAAAACACACACACACAGGCGCCGTCACAAATATCATCGGGCTAGGACTCCAAACCTGAATGGAGCTCGCCGTAACGTGTGTGTTTGCTGATTCTGTAAGTGCACCCATCAAATGCGCTATCAATAATGGGGAGATCCATAAGAGTTATATATAGAAGTATATAAAGCGGATATGTCAGCTCCCTGACTGGTCTGTTTTAGTACATACTGGTATTCTCTATGGTATAACATCTTTTCTTATAACTCTGCATTGTGCCTTTTCTCTGTTATTCCTCCTAGAAATATATCAGTAATTGGTAATTGGGTATTACCATAGTCTCCTTGTTAAAGGGAGTCTATCATAACCAAAAACACTTTTAAGCTAATGGCACATTGGAATGGCCTTTAAAAAGGCCATGCTACTCCTACCTTTCCTTGTTTTCTTCTCCCAGCCGATTCCAAGATAATTTGTTTCTTCATGTATGTAAAGGAGCACCACGGAGCACTCTGGGCATTCCTCCTCTTCTGCGAGCACCCACCTCGTCATCGCTTATCACCGCCCCTTCGGCCGTTGCGGTGACTCCCCTCTTGGTCTTCTTTCTTCTCAGTTCTTGCCGGCAGCGCTGTACTGCAGCTAATTATCGTGACTGCGCATACGCAATCGGGCCGCCATTTTCCAGTGGTCTGTCACAAGAGCGTACTGTGGCAGAGTCAATTACGCATGCGCACAGCGCTGCATACAAGGACTTAGAAGAAAGAAGCTACAGAGAAGACCAAAGGGGAGTCACCGCAACGGAAAAAGGGGCGGTGATATGCAATGACGCGATGGGTGCTCGCAAAAGAGAAGGAACGTCCTGGGTGCTCCGTGGTGCTCATTTACAGACATGAAGAACCGAATTATCTTGGAATCGGCTGGGAGAAGAAAACAATGAAAGGTAGGAGTAGAATGGCCTTTTTAAAGGCCATTCCAACATGTCATTAGCTTAAAAGTGGTTTTGTGAATGATAGACTCCCTTTAACCACTTCATGACCGGGCCATTTTCCCTGGTTCGTAATTGGGCACATTGTGGGGAATTTATTAAGACTGACATTACTTACGCCATTCTATGTTCATTTCCCTACAGATGGCAGAATCCCTAGGAGGCTCTGGACTCTTAATAATTCTTGCACATGTAGGTGCCCTTGAAGTCAAATCTATACCAGTCAGGAACTGGGGTAGATTTGTGGTTTAACCATTTTTCTGGGGTGAATTATAGTAAAATAGTCAGAGCAGAGCATCTCCACCCCAACTCACCTAGATTCCCACCCGGCTCTACGAACTGCCCAAAAAAGTGACAAGTAGGCTGCACTAGCTGAAATGCACTATTATAGAAAAAAGGGGAGGAAAATGAGTTTGTTTTTCACAATTTTTCCTTCTTTTTTTTTTTTTTTTAATAGTATAAAGTTGACGGAGAAAGGGCTAGAACCTGTGAGGTTAGGCTACGTTCACACTTCTGCCTGGTATCTGTCCCCTACCAACCCCTACGGAAAAAAAAACAGATTGGTCAAAAAACAGATTCAAACAGTTACATAGCTCATACCATAGCCTGTCTTTGTTGACAGATTAGTCATTGGGTGTCATCAAAAAAACTGTCCGTTTTTGTCCTTTGTGCCTCCCAAAAGATTGCAATAGACCTTATCTGGGTCCTCTAGGACCCAGCAGCTCCTGACAGCCAGTTCTTATGCATCCCTGTATATGAAAATATAAAAAAGTTACGTTTTGAATCAGGGTCTATGAAATTTGGGGGAAAATTACTAAATTCTGGGTTCTCCTGTTCCTGGATCCTCATCTCTTGGCCAAAGTGGAAAAAGGTTACAAAGAGCGTCTCTCGCTCTGGAGGACCCGACATGTTCTGTATTATACAGACAACCCATTGATGGGAATGAACACTGTGTAATTCACTGTGGTGCCATATAGGCATTATAGAAGGGGATCCTCTGCTTAGAGCCACCCTGAACAGGAACGTACAGCCAAACCTGTGCATTAAATGGACCGCCATTCATTTTAGCTGCTGCATGTAATAATAAATTTAGCCTGTAGTGGCCACTGTAGGGAATATTAATCAGCTGATCACCACTGCATCTCTGACATTAAAGGTTTCGTCTGTGACAATCCCTTTAATTACGAGTAAGAGGTGATGAAAGAAAATGATGCAATATTTCCATCCCTAGAAGAAAAGCGTCTCCAGCACACGCTGTTCTACCTCCGTACGAGCAGCCAATGATGCTATTTACTGCCTGAGCAATTTATATGTAAATATAATGAGAGAAACACATATAAAAGTGAAAACTGGAGCTAGACCGAGGATATTGGAAAAAATTTTTATGGTTTTGTTTAAAAATAAAGATCATTTCACACCTTGTCAAATCTCAACATTGTATCTCAGGGCGCAGTGATAATAATTACTTCAAGAACTCGGGAAGGAACCATCTTGCTCAATCTACCAAGAAATAAGTAAGAGTGTGAATTTCTGGAAATTATAATGGCTCTACTTTCTGTAGATTGGGACGACTCAGCTTCAAATTAACAGAAAGTAGAAGAATATAATGAGGTTGGATGTACCTTGGCAAAACAGCAGTTCAGAACTTTTTTGGAGTTGTTCCTGGATTTAGACGTCGATTTCGCACTTTTTGAGATTAAGTAATTAGCGGGGAATTGTTCTAAATAGAACTGGAGAGACTCATCATCATTTCTATGCCGAGGAGTTTTCTACAACAAGGTTAGCTGGTTTCTTTGCAATGTTCTAACCCATCGAAGGATTAGGTCCCAACGCGATACATACTTGTATTATCCATTAAAGGAGTTTTCCCACTAGACCTTACGAGATTCGTTTCGATAAATATTCATGAGGTTTGGCCCTGGGTTTTTCTCAGGCTGAACTAGTTCAAATAGAACTGCGAGATTCCCCCGACATCCTCTTTCGGCCTTTTCCGGCCTCTGGCTGATCTTACATGCTTTGTCAGTGTCATGACAGCGGCATCGGCATGGCCCATGTGACTGGGGGCTCATGACATCATCTGGAAGCCGGAAGAGGAAGCTGTGAGTATACCAATTTGTTGTTTTTACTCACCTCCACTTATTATACTCTCAGATCTGAGGAGACCCCAAAGTATAATATTGTTTCGGAAGTGATGAACCCCAAAAGTTTTGGGTATGGGCTGAACCTGAAACTTTTGGAAAATTTGGATCGAATCTGGTTCTATCCGAATGGGTTTGCTCAACCCTATTTCTCAGAAAGACACCATGGATAGGTAATGCAGTACATTTCTGATGGCTGAAGGTCGAAGCACAGGGTCCCCGAGTGAGTAGAATAGAAGTGCACATGACTGATCACTCCTTAACCTCTATGGTATTAATGGAGTGCTCAGCTATCTCTGTCATCACCACAGAAGTAATTGAAGCTGCTGGTATAAACAGTCCTCTTGCATGGGGCAATTGTCCAGGGCTGGATGGAAAAGAGGCATGTTGGCCATAGTGGATGGGAGGAGCTGTGCCGGACAGTCACGGAAGCGCCATGTTGACATCCTGCCCCAGGGACTGGTGGCTGCATGCCGGAAAATTCCCAAATATTGCATGGACTGGCCAGGTCAGTCAGAAAAGGAACCACTCTTACTGTCAATCAAAGGACAGTGGTTGTCTTTATGAGACAACTCCTTTGGGGGTGTTCCAGTATTGTGTAATGTTGGTTCACTGGCATCCTTCTGGACATGGGTTACAACAAGCCTTCACCTGGGGACTTTACACATTATGGGTATAGCACAATGGTTTATTGTATATAATAGTACTTGTATTTTATCGTACTTTATAGATAGTTCTGCGTATTTACTTATGGGGTGATGTATTCGATTTGTATGCTATCTAATATATCAAAACTGAGACCTTGTTCTTGGTCCCCGCTGGATACATGTCTGAGAAGAAATTCAGTTTTGTCTATATTTTGCACAATACATGGTATTTGGATACATTTGTTCTCTCTTTTTCGGTTAATTTTGCCACTTCTGATTCTGTGACACTCTATACATATTTGGAATTGCCATAGTGCCAGTGCATTGATGCAATGCCATATTCTATTCTACTTACTGGTCATAGATTGATGTTTTTGGTGGGGTTTTACAGAATATAAAAAAGATTATCAAAATTCGGGTTATTAGCAGGGGTGCTTGTAGGGGCTCTGGTACACAAGCTCCCACACACAACTCCTCACAACCATCAGTCCTGTCCCTTCTGTACATTTTAGCAACATTTACATTTCCCTTTCCTTCTCTTTTTGGCCCAGACCACCATGAAGACTTCTCGACAACAAGTCTGTGCACACAAGTTTCCCATCATTCTCATCCCCTGTCAGTGCCCCACAAAGTAATTGCCTTCTCTTTTGTGCCCCAGCCTATTCTTCTTTCTGACAGTAAAAGACTGTGTATTATCAATTTTCTTCCCCTGTCTTACTCCAATGTTTCAGAGTACAGGGGTAATAATTTTATGATGACTGTCAGCCATCACAGGAAATCAGAAAGGAGATCAATGAAGTTTAAACAACCTTAGCATGGTGAGGACGACCTGTGGGCCCATAAGGTTTATGCGACTACTATAGATGTGCAAGTGTTTATAGCCCCCTAAGGCTCCTGGGCCCAAGTTCAACTGCACCCCCACATGTTACACCCCTGGTTATATAGTAAAGGTCAATACAGAAATCTCTACCCAGGACTGAACAACATCCTCTAACCCTAGATATAAGTAGGTTTCTACACCAACATGGCAGGGCTTCTTTACAGTAAGAGCAGTGACACTTTAGAACTCTCTGCCAGAAGAAGTTGTTGTGAATCATTACAAGAGAGGGGAATGGACGCCTTTCCTGAGTGTAATGTAATATTGCAAACTATGACATTAGATTTTGGGACAAGGGTCATTGATCCAGCAGTTGCTGGAGATGGATCAGTAACTCACATACATCACCGGTTCCTTATCTGCCACTGCTGATTCCATTGATTTGTCTTAGTGGTCCTCTCCATAATTTGTCCAATTCTTCGACAACCCTTGACAATGGGGCAAATTCACTCTTACTGTATGCCGTTGTTGAGTTTGCAATTTTTTAAAAGTCTCTTTTTTGTTTTTTGGTACAAGTGATATTTTCAGGCCCTTTCTCACGACTTTTCTGAAAGGGTTGGGCCACTAGCCACGCCGATTTATGATCATTTAAGTCAGAGCTGGAGAGGATTTCAGTGCAGGCTCATGGCCCAGAGGGGGTCTTCATAAATCTCCCCCAATGATTTTTAAACCAGATGTAGAGGCTGGAACTAAAAGAAATCCAGTGACAATGTGTTGAACACCACGGTCCTCAGATCTTCTCTTCCTACCAATACTGGAGGGGGCAATAGCAAGGGTCAGAAATTGGCCCCCAATTATGGGCAGATGGATCTGTTGCTTCTTTTCCCCAACACTCCTTTTCATGACTCGGGTCAATTCTCCTTCACCTTTTCGCTTGCACTGTAGTTACTGTAAAGAGGGGAGTCTGTACAGGCCCCGCCTGCGAGGAGCAAAAAGTATGAAACTAACTAGTGCTGAGCCCCTTTCTGTACGGGCCACATATCAGTCCCATGCTATTTATGCCCTTGCTTATTTTATGCTATTATTTAAAGGTAGAAGATAAACATTAAGCACCACAATATCCCTTGCCTGCATCATTAGAGCGCGGAGCAGCAGGATACATATGTATAAAGACCTTAGCTAGTCTCATTTGTGACAAACTTTAATGAGTTACATATTGTGCTTACTTATTTCTCTGCAAATTGACAAAAATACATTCCTTAACTGCATATTTTTATGCAAAATATCCATTCCCATTATCATGAAGATTCTCCAGTGTAACGTGCAACAGCTGGTTATGCAACAATTAAGCTGGATTAAAGTACATTTATCATTGCGGCGAATACTCCGCGTGTTAAAAATTAATTGCATGGTTGAGAATAAAAACCTTGTCGGTCATAGACATATTTCAACAGATATGTGCAAATCAGTCCGTATTCCTCCTTGCATATTTTTGCAAATAGATACAAATTCTCGTAAATAGGATTCTTCCAGCCATCCAACAAAAAGTTCACTTCTCCTTACAAAAAGGTCACCAGAAATCAAAAAAAGGCTGAAAACAAAGAGGTTCTATATTTTGTTTTTGTTTTATTTATAGCCAGAATCCTGATAAGCTGCATTCACAAATCTGTTTGGTTGTGATTGGAATCTGTCAACAAGCTTGTCGACAGACACACCTCTAGCAGCTTATCTCATCTACTATAATTTAGTGGGATAGTTTGTTACATAATTTACCATAAAACTAGGGCTATAGGGCTACTTTGGTCACAAGTAGAGATGGGTCAACCATGCGAGATTCATTTTGCAAACAATTGCAAGGTTCACCCACCAGTTTAGTATAGGATTGAACTTCTTCACTCTGAACCCCAGAGTATAAGGCTAGGTTCACATGGAGGAATCTGTCATGGATTTGGAAGCGGATTCCGCCCCCAAATCTTTGCCAGATTCCACCCCGAATCTGCTTCCCATTGTTTTCAAAATCACCTTCCTGCTCAATCTTGCTACGGATTCTGCTACGGAATTCCGATGTAGTGTATCAACATTCCATCGCACAATCCCGTAACCGAATATGGTGGCGGAAAATGAAAAGGAATTTCTCATTTTCCAACATGTCAACTTCGCCTAATAAGCCCAGGGGAGGTGTGCTAAAATAATATACATTGATACTCACCTTTCCTCTCCTCTCCTGTCCCTTATCATGGCACTCCATCACTTTCCTCTTTAGTCATCTTAGCGGTCCCCCGGGGCCAGTGACATCACCTGGCCTTCTGAGTGATGTCACTGGGTCCGGGGGACTGCTGAGGTCCAATCACATGGGATGCACCAACGTTGTGATGCTTTGATCCAAATATCTAGACTGCAAGGTGACCCACTTGACTGCTGAGGTCTAATGACAGGCAGTTCCCTGGGGCCAATGAAATTACCCAAGAGACCTGAAGATGACTGAAGAGGACCACAATGAAGCCCAGGAGATGTTCGACAAATTGAGCATCGGTGTTTATTATTTCACTACACCTCCACTGGACCTCCACTTATTAAACTCTGGGGTCTGAAAAGACCCCTGAATATAATAGTGATTCATGGGTGGCGAACCACAAAAATCTCAGGTTCGACCAAAACCAAAATTTTTTAAAAATTCATATCAAATCCTGACTTATTATTAACTGGTTTGATAATCTCTGGTCACAAGGCATTAACATATTATTGTGTTTGCAACATGGCACATGACATGCTATAACACAACCACAACATGAATGTAGCCGAAAATCCAAACCTGCTAGATTTTGGGTCATAGGTTGCACCCAGCTGTGCCACAAGGTAAGTCACATGCATCTGCAAATTGTTTATGACCTGTCTCTCATGAGCCAAATTACAAATCTAAAAAACTCATGTGAAAGCAAGCCACAGATAAAACACACCCAATTTTCATCATGTAGCCATAGACCAAACTAATTTTTGGAAATTTCCAAGTTCTGGACAAGTATAGTATACAGACTGCAACTCAGGAAGAATAAGAGCACGGCCCAACATGGAAAATTTGCAGTAGAACATGTGAAATGTGGATATTGCTTTAGATTTTCCAGACAATTTTATACAGCTATCAAACTACATTGCCAAGGATAAAATTTGTAGTAAGATTTTTAATTTCTGGAATGAGAACTTCGAATTTCCGCAACATGTGAAGGAGGTTTCGGAAGCATCTACACGTGCTGAAACGTCTAAACTCACCCTAAAGAGAGCTTTGACTTCCAGTGATCCCACAAAACAATTCTCCCTACAAAAAGGTCACAGCCTCAGAAATAAAAAAAAGGTGCAAAGAATTTCTATATACTTTTTAATTTTTTTTTTACTTTTATTTCTTTACTATTTGTGGAGTAGAAATTTAAAATTTCCACCATGTGTGAATGAGATTTCGAAGGCATCTACATGTGTTATGCTGACACATCTGAACTCATCCTAAAAAGAAATTGTCTTTTCAACTAGAGCTGGCCGAACCTAGATGGCCCAAAGAGTCGAGTCGAATAATTTTGTCACAAACCGGAAGTGAAATCATTATATTCTGGGTCTCTTCAGACCCCAAAGTATAATAGGTATAGTCCCAGGGGAGGTGTAAAAAGTAACAAACAGTTCTACTGGCCTTCATCACCTCTTCTGGTCATCCCTCTGGGTCCTCTCCTAGCCTCTTACGGTCTTCGGAGTGATGTCATGTGCTCTGGAGTCAAACGTCATGATGTCAGCATGCCTCAGCAGTGACCCCAGGACACATGACATCACCCCAGAGGCCAGAAGAGGTAGTGCAAGATGCCATGAGGATGAAGATACCCAGAAGAGGCGAGTGAATGTGAATATAAGTGTTATTTTTTTGCACCTCCACCTGGTGTATGAACAGATCCCAGAGTATAATAATTTCACATCCGGTTTGTTGTCTCTAGATACAACCAAAAATTTTGTTCTCCTACAAAAAGGAAGCAGCAGAAATATAAAAAGGTCATTACGACTATGGTCACTTCTGCTTTTGGCTCGTCCATTGCCAATTTTTCCGATATCTATACTATTGTAAAATCTCCAGATTTCATCCTTCTAGTGAAGCGGGGATTCGGGTTTTGGATAAATAGAGTCTATAAACACAATTGCTCGTCTTCTGCAATGGCTCAGTCCTGGTGTAGTTCCTTACACATGATGATCTTGGAATGGAGAATACAACTGTTCTATAGAAGGTCGACTTCATTATATTCCTGGACGCACATATCGGTAGTTTTGTTTCAGTGTCACAGCCAGCTCGGTGCCATTGCAGGTTCACACAGAGCCCTTTAGTTATATCTTTTACCGCTGCAAATGCTAGATAACACGGACTGGCACATTGGGAAGGTGAGATAGAGAGTGTCGTCAGTTTATTGGGACAAGGCCCTTTATGTGTTCGCTTTCTGCTAGCTAGATGTTGGTTATCATCTGCATACAATGGCATTGTCTTCCCATAAAAGATCATTTCGCTTTATTTTTTATGACGAACCTACTCCTCGTAAGCCATTGTCTAATAAAACAAGGGGCGGACATTTACTCCGATACTGTAAAATATAGCTCAATTTCTTCATCTAAGCTATTTTTAGTTAACGTACTTGTAGTATCTTTTGACTTTTCAGGATAAGCTGTGATGTGAGTGTACATGAGGTCATTATACGATCAGTTTTCCCCTCCACAGGTTCTATCTGTAGTTCACGGTTCTCTCTGAGATGGTGGGTGAAGAGTCGAAATGGGTAAACCTGTGAGATTTATTGTGCCAATATTCACAAGCTTTGTGTGGCTGTTTCTTGCCTGGAAAACCTCTCTAAAGTTCCTGCCACTGCGTGTCTCTCTTCTAGCAAATTTGCAGTTCACTCCTTGTAGATAGGGATAGATAAAAGACAAGCTTACAGTGAGTGAAGGGGATGGCTCTTTTCTCTCTTTACACAGTAAATGGAGAGGGGAGGGACTGATTCTCCTCACAGCCTCCACATGTGTCTGAAAACTGCTTTCTCTGTGCAAAGGACCGAACATTCTGCAAATCTCACATGATGTAATGTAAGAAAAGTGTTCTATGTACATGTTTCTACTTCTGGCTGCTTGTGTGGTTACAGATGGAATATTCACAAACAGCAAGCAGCTTTCCTGACTGTGCTCATAGATTGCTCCTTTCCAGAGTCATACCTGCATGTATTTTCCCTATAGTTGCAGTTCAGTGTTCCTAGATCTCCTATATAATGGTCAATTCAGCTTCTCTGACCTATTGGTTTGCTATTGTATAGTTACTCCTGGCAGAATTACATGTAAATAAACCAGTAGTATCAGTAATGGATGGAGAAGGAGGGCAGACTGCTTCTTATTGTACATGCCCCCAACCTAAGAGAAAAATGTAAAATATGTTTCAGCCATGATGTCATTACATCAGCATTCTATTACAGTCATAGAACAGACTGCCCTGAAAGACCCTGTACATATTTCAGCTTTTAATGAAATCTCAGGTACCCTTTAAGAAGTGATCTGTATAGAACAGGAAGTGTCAGCTATTATGATGTCCAGTGGTCAGTGTTAAAACTGCAAGATATCAGGATTATTTTTAATATAGAAAATGATATGGAAAAATTAGTAACAAAAATCATCAAAAATTATAGTTAATATAAAAACATGATTAAACAAAATCTTATTTTCTTAAGGTATTGCACATTTGCATTAATGTATACCTCCTATGAAATGTAAAATCAGATATGTCACAGTCACTGTGCTGTCTCTTCTGTGAGCTCAGTTGTTTATGCTCCTGGCCAAAAGTACAAAAAGTAGGTTAATTTATTATGGCGTCATTATAACTCGAGAAGTCCCATCTGTTCTCTCTGTATCTGTCTCACACATCCCTATTGGACAAATCAACATTTTTTACTTGTACCTGTTGCTGGAGTTTTAGTTTAGTAGTCACAGTACTCAATACTGGGAAGATGCTTTGATCCAAGCAAAAGAACCTGAGGAGATCCAGAAGATACAACTAGAAGATGAGTCAAAATCACAACCAGGAAAATGGTCCAAGGTGTCAATCTGATGTAGAAGACAGGAGCGAGGACAATGTAACAAATGGCTTGGTAACCCAAAGTGGAGGAATCTTGAGGGGAATTAAACATGGTGCCACATTCTATCTGGTGGTGCCAGTGGTAAAACAACATGGCCAGGATAAGAGTGGAACACTGGATAGGCTACGCTGGTTCACGTGGCATCTCAAATCTGACAGTGGACATGCACTTACATGGTGTATCCAGAGTATCTGCTGACAACGTCATCTCCTTTGGAGAGTCCTTAAAGGAACTAAGCAACTCTTTGTTTTCAGTTACTGTTCAACAGTAGAGTCAACTCTTTATATGACCAAGATGTCCAACATGGACACTCCTGATATGACACAAGTTGAGATTTCCATTGTACAACTTGGGTTCTCCCAAGGGGCTCTCATACGGGTTGTACAAACAGAAAAATTCGTATAACCCACTTAACAAAAACCAAAATAGTATTTTCTCACAATTTCCTGAAAGACAGATGAAGGTCTAATGTGCTTACTGAACACCGCTTGACATTACTTATTCATTGTGACAGAGTCCTCCTTACATAGGGCTGTAATTTAAAGATTTCTATTTCTCATCTATCATATTTCATGTGTTTATTTTAATAAATGAATATTTAATTTTTCATTCACTTATAGCTTCCATTAGTCAATCCAACTTTAGGTCCCGATTTGATAAATGTTTTAATAATTTCCAAAGACGTTAAAAATTGATATTCACATTTTTTTTTTTACATTTAGTAACTGGAAATTTCAAATTAACAAAAGTAAAGAAAAATGGATGCCTTGCGGGATATCAATAAATTATGGATATCAAATCCACGAATATGATCCTCCCAGCACTTGGGTGATTAAAAGAATTACGTACAGTAGTGAAGGAAGAGATCTTGGAAAAGTTATCTAATATTAATCATCGAGAAAAGTAAATTTGGTTATCAAATGGGTTTTAAAGGGAACTTGATGTATCAAACATGTCCTTCAGTCTGTGGTCATCATGTTATAGAACAGGAAGAGCTGAGCAGATTGATATATAGTATGATGGGAAATATTCTATATCACTTGTAATATGTTGATTGAAATCCCTCCTCTCTGTGGGATTAAGAGTCCAGTGGGCGGTCCTACTAGTGATTTACAGTTGTCTCTTTAAAGAAGACCTCCAATCGAAAGACAGCTTTCCATCATCACACTTCTCTCCTGACTGTATATCATATTGTTCTTATGTATATTTCTGTACTTCTTTTACTGCAGCTAAATTACATGGGCAGCTAGAGCCAGTGCCATCCCTGCCTGCTGGGAGTACAATATAATAATCACCATAAGTATACATTCAGGGAAGCTGCACTGTTATCATCATATGACAGTAGAAGAAGTAATTGTGATAGGATGTTTGTACTTGTGTGGTACAGTCCATGCAATTTCATCATACAGGATCTGCTGAAGCTTATTACAGATGACACATACACACGTGGACAAAATTGTTGGTACCCCTCATTTAATGAAAGAAAAACCCACAATGGTCACAGAAATAACTTGAATCTGGCAAAAGTAATTTGCCAAACTACATGTTGACAAGCCACAAAGCTTCTGGGAGAATGTCCTATGGACAGACGAGACAAAAATCGAAATTTTTGGCAAGGCACATCAGCTCTATGTTCACAGACGGAAAAATGAAGCGTATCTTGAAAAGAACACTGTCCCTACTGTGAGTCATGGAGGCGGCTCTGTTATGTTCTGGGGCTGCTTTGCTGCATCTGCCACAGGGTGTCTTGAATCTGTGCAGGGTACAATGAAATCTCAAGACTATCAAGGGATTCTAGAGAGAAATGTGCTGCCCAGTGTCAGAAAGCTTGGTCTCAGTCGCAGGTCATGGGTCTTGCAACAGGATAATGACCCAAAACACAGCTAAATACACCCAAGAATGGCTAAGAGGAAAACATTGGACTATTCTGAAGTGGCCTTCTATGAGCCCTGACCTAAATCCTATTGAGCATCTTTGGAAGGAGCTGAAACATGCCGTCTGGAAAAGGCACCCTTCACACACGAGACAACTGGAGCAGTTTGCTCATGAGGAGTGGCCAAAATCCCTGCTGAGAGGTGCAGAAGTCTCATTGACAGTTACAGGAATCGTTTGATTGCAGGGATTGCCTCAAAAGGTTGTGCAACAAAATATTAAGTTTAGGGAACCATCATTTCTGTCCAGGCCTGTTTCATGAGTTTTCTTTTTTTAAAAATTCTGTTGAAGCCTGGTTGGAAAGCAATGTCTGACTTTCATTTGTTCATTTTCATAGAATTTTTATATATTATTACTTTTGTCAGATTCAAGTTATTTCTGTGATCATTGTGGGGTTACAACAATTTTGTCCACGTGTGTAGCTCTACATAGACTAAAGTAGAAAAGCGTGTCACCAGAGACTGAGTCACACTGCTGCTATGCAACCACCACTGTGATGGAGTGGAGTATCCCTTTAAGCACACCCATACATGAAGGGCGGCAGATCTTTGCATGCAGTCCCCCGTGGACTCTTAAACACAGGGAGAGATTTCATTGAATATATAACACGTAATGCTGAATATCTTCCCACAAAACTTCCCACAGTGCAGTACTGCATATCGATCAATAACCTACTGATGAAGCCTTTCATGGCGAAACACGCATCGAGATGGCGCTAGTTTACACCATCATTGGCTGCGGGTATCATGTCCGTGGGTATGTTTTTGCACATTATTTACTATATTTTTTACTATTTATATGGGAGGGTGTAATTTGTGTATTTTTTGATCTTCAGTATAAAATGTAGACGTGTGCAATAATTGGTGCTGTCATTTATTATATTGCACTACTTATTTATATTATGTGATATATGGTAAATGTTGCACCATTTACTTTTGGTGAGTAATTTGCATAATCCACTGGTGTTATTTCATATATTATTTTTAGTGTTCATATTTATATATGTATGAATTGGTTCACTATATCTATTATGTATAATTATTGATTATGATATTATTTATTTGATAATATCAGTTTTTTGATACATTTTTCCACGGACATTCTATTGTTATTTATTATCTGGTACGGATATGTATTTATTTTTAGTGTCTATATTTATCCAGCATCCATGTTGTCTGTCCTAGTACTTGTTTCCCCGTAGATGAGGTAGATTATATTTTATATTCTCTTCTCTGTGTGGTGTTTCTGTGTTTTGAGTTTTTTTTATTTGTATGACTTTTTCAATAAATCTAGCATTTTATCATTACGTTTCGGGGCTCTTGTTCTTTTTGAGTTTATTGCATATGTTTTGGTAGGAGAGGCACTTTTGATGTACTTATTTTGAGGTATTTGTCGGATGTTACTGCCTATCATTATGTCCTGCTCTATAACATGGTGACCAAACATAGAACTGTATATGCAAGGTGTCAGGTTTACTTTAATGTATTGACTAGAGATGAGTGAATTTCTCAAAAGTTCGATTCGGGAGTTCCAAAAAAAATTTACTTCGATCCGAATTACTTTGTAGCGAATAAACAGCTATTTCTGGTCTTCAGTGAGCCGGGGTGGGTGGCAAAATGGCGGAAGCACTTGGATGCCGCGGTCATGTTTCTCTCTCTCTCTCTCCAGCACGGACAAGTTTTATTCATGTGGAAGGATCTGCTAACAAGCAAAGACACGCCGAACCAATCACATCACTAGAGAATATCGTGTGACGGTCTGATGTCACAAAGGTCCTTACTAAATATTTGTTACCGCGAAGCATCAGGAAATCCGGAATCGTGGAGAATCGAAGATTTCCTAAAATTCGGATCGAATTCCACTTCTGCAGAATCGATTCGCTCATCTCTAGTATTGACTGGGTGTCACAAAACAAAACTCACAGTCCTGAGTTGTTTCCCATTCATGGCTCACTTAAATCCCAAACCATTATATGAGGCGCCTCAGTAACCATCGAATATCCATAAATTCGCAGATATCCCATAAAATAACAGACTTTAGTTTTTTGTCATGTTTTTGAAGCTGGATGAGCATGTGTAAGTTATTAGAATGCTCACAATTTTACAGACTGATCGGAATATGAGCGCAGGATCAGACTACACAGATTTTGTTTGTAGTCTGTTACCATGGTGACACATAGCTTTGTATAGTAACCATAGTAGAATGATAACCATTAGTATCTCATAAAGCCTTACGTAACTGTGTCAATATTTAGGACTACACCTAGAGCAGACTTCTTATATCTCACTACAAATGCTTGTGATATCCCTGTCCATGTGAATGCACTGGGAAAATCTTTTCAACAACTCTCTGGCTACTTGAGTCACTAGCAATTTCTTCTTTTATCCCCTTAATGCAAAATGATGTCCTGTAACTGTACATCAAAGTTTTGTACACCTTTACACCTGACAACGTGGCTAGAGATACAATGGTGGACAATAGAAGCCATGAAGAGGACCCTTCACCACCTCCACAACTCCAACTCTTTGCATCCTTCAATAGGTGCCGCTCCACTGATTCTGTTGCAGTTGGAATTTTTTCTCTAGCACCCAGCATTCCTAAACAATTGGTGCTCGGTAGTCTGAGCACTTAATATGCTAATTAGGCTCCCTACGGTCTCGTAGTCTGCTCCAACTAGGACCGCCCACCTAACAGTAGAGAGTATATTGGGTGCTGAACTAACTGCACCAATTGCTCATGAATGGTGGGGGCTACTGAAAAATATTCCAAATTTTCCATAATTAGTGGAGCGCCACCTATTGAAGGATGCAAAGAACTGGAGTTGCTGAAGGTGATGAAAGGTTCCTTTAAATAGCTTTCTAATAATATGCTGCTATCAGTAATATTCTTCTGGCCAGTAGGACGCCCCGCAAATCATTAGGTGGCCAGGCTAGTGATAGGCTATTGTTTATTGGTGGCTCCTACTAAAAAAAAAAAAAAAATTCTGCTGGTCATTTTGTGATCCTTCTAATAATATTCATCTGGGCATTAGGTGGCCTTATTAATAATATACTGCAGGGCATTAGACGGCCCTATTAATAATATACTGCAGGGCATTAGACGGCCCTATTAATAATATACTGCAGGGCATTAGACGGCCCTATTAATAATATACTGCAGGGCATTAGGCGGCCCTATTAATAATATACTGCAGGGCATTAGGCGGCCCTATTAATAATACACTGCAGGGCATTAGGCGGCCCTATTAATAATATACTGCAGGGCATTAGACGGCCCTATTAATAATATACTGCAGGGCATTAGACGGCCCTATTAATAATATACTGCAGGGCATTAGACGGCCCTATTAATAATATACTGCAGGGCATTAGGCGGCCCTATTAATAATATACTGTAGGGCATTAGACGGTCCTATTAATAATATACTGCAGGGCATAGCTCCATTAATATAACTGCAGGACATTAGACGGCCCTATTAATAATATACTGCAGGGCATTAGACGGCCCTATTAATAATATACTGCAGGGCATTAGACGGCCCTATTAATAATATACTGCAGGGCATTAGACGGTCCTATTAATAATATACTGCAGGGCATTAGACGGCCCTATTAATAATATACTGCAGGGCATTAGGCGGCCCTATTAATAATATACTGCAGGGCATTAGGCGGCCCTATTAATAATATACTGCAGGGCATTAGGCGGTCCTATTAATAATATACTGCAGGGCATTAGACGGTCCTATTAATAATACACTGCAGGGCATTAGACGGCCCTATTAATAATATACTGCAGGACATTAGACGGCCCTATTAATAATATACTGCAGGGCATTAGACGGCCCTATTAATAATATACTGCAGGGCATTAGACGGTCCTATTAATAATACACTGCAGGGCATTAGACGGCCCTATTAATAATATACTGCAGGGCATTAGACGGTCCTATTAATAATATACTGCAGGGCATTAGACGGCCCTATTAATAATATACTGCAGGGCATTAGGCGGCCCTATTAATAATATACTGCAGGGCATTAGACGGCCCTATTAATAATATACTGCAGGGCATTAGACGGTCCTATTAATAATATACTGCAGGGCATTACGCCCTACTGTACGCAGGGAAAGACCTATTAATAATATACTGCAGGGCATTAGACGGCCCTATTAATAATATACTGCAGGACATTAGACGGTCCTATTAATAATATACTGCAGGGCATTAGACGGTCCTATTAATAATATACTGCAGGGTATTAGGTGGCCCTATTAATAATATACTGCAGGGCATTAGACGGCCCTATTAATAATATACTGCAGGGCATTAGACGGTCCTATTAATAATATACTGCAGGGCATTAGACGGCCCTATTAATAATATACTGCAGGGTATTAGACGGCCCTATTAATAATATACTGCAGGGCATTAGACGGCCCTATTAATAATATACTGCAGGACATTAGACGGTCCTATTAATAATATACTGCAGGGCATTAGACGGCCCTATTAATAATATACTGCAGGGCATTAGACGGCCCTATTAATAATATACTGCAGGGTATTAGACGGCCCTATTAATAATATACTGCTGGGCATTAGACGGTCCTATTAATAATATACTGCAGGGCATTAGACGGCCCTATTAATAATATACTGCAGGGCATTAGACGGCCCTATTAATAATATACTGCAGGGTATTAGGTAGCCCTATTAATAATATACTACAGGGCATTAGACGGTCCTATTAATAATATACTGTAGGGCATTAGACGGTCCTATTAATAATATACTGCAGGGCATTAGACGGCCCTATTAATAATTTACTGCAGGGCATTAGGCGGTCCTATTAATAATATACTGCAGGGCATTAGGCGGTCCTATTAATAATATACTGCAGGGCATTAGACGGCCCTATTAATAATATACTGCAGGGCATTAGGCGGTCCTATTAATAATATACTGCAGGGTATTAGGTGGCCCTATTAATAATATACTGCAGGGCATTAGGGTAGCGGCCCTATTAATAATATACTGCAGGGCATTAGACGGCCCTATTAATAATATACTGCAGGGCATTAGACGGCCCTATTAATAATATACTGCAGGGCATTAGACGGTCCTATTAATAATATACTGTAGGGCATTAGACGGTCCTATTAATAATATACTGCAGGGCATTAGACGGCCCTATTAATAATATACTGCAGGGCATTAGGCGGTCCTATTAATAATATACTGCAGGGCATTAGACGGCCCTATTAATAATATACTGCAGGGCATTAGGCGGTCCTATTAATAATATACTGCAGGGCATTAGACGGCCCTATTAATAATATACTGCAGGGCATTAGACGGCCCTATTAATAATATACTGCAGGGCATTAGACGGTCCTATTAATAATATACTACAGGGCATTAGACGGTCCTATTAATAATATACTGCAGGGCATTAGACGGCCCTATTAATAATTTACTGCAGGGCATTAGGCGGTCCTATTAATAATATACTGCAGGGCATTAGACGGCCCTATTAATAATATACTGAGGGCACAGCGGTCCTATTAATATTACTGCAGGGCATTAGCCCCTATTAATAATATACTGCAGGGCATTAGACGGCCCTATTAATAATATACTGCAGGGCATTAGACGGCCCTATTAATAATATACTGCAGGGCATTAGGCGGTCCTATTAATAATATACTGCAGGGCATTAGACGGTCCTATTAATAATATACTGCAGGGCATTAGACGGTCCTATTAATAATATACTGCAGGGTATTAGACGGCCCTATTAATAATATACTGCAGGGCATTAGATGGCCCTATTAATAATATACTGCAGGGCATTAGGCGGTCCTATTAATAATATACTGCAGGGCATCAGACAGTCCTATTAATAATATACTGCAGGGCATTAGACGGCCCTATTAATAATATACTGCAGGGCATTAGACGGCCCTATTAATAATATACTGCAGGGCATTAGGCGGTCCTATTAATAATATACTGCAGGGCATCAGACAGTCCTATTAATAATATACTGCAGGGCATTAGACGGCCCTATTAATAATATACTGCAGGGCATTAGACGGCCCTATTAATAATATACTGCAGGGCATTAGACGGTCCTATTAATAATATACTGCAGGGCATTAGACGGTCCTATTAATAATATACTGCAGGGCATTAGACGGCCCTATTAATAATATACTGCAGGGCATTAGACGGTCCTATTAATAATATACTGCAGGGCATTAGACGGCCCTATTAATAATATACTGCAGGGCATTAGACGGTACTATTAATAATATACTGCAGGGTATTAGACGGCCCTATTAATAATATACTGCAGGGTATTAGGTAGCCCTATTAATAATATACTGCAGGGTATTAGGTAGCCCTATTAAAAATACACTGCTGGCCATTAGGCAGCCCTACACATAATGCTCTGCAGGTCATTAGGTGGCCAGATTAATAATATACTACTGGCTATTAGGCGGCCCTGCGAGTGTTAGCGGGCTGGTCATTAGGTGGCCGTATTTATATACTGCTAGCCATTAGTTGGTTGTAGTAATATATTGCTGATCATTAGGTGGTTGTAGTAATATATTGCTGATCATTGTGCTCTCGATCTTCCATACTTCCGGAGAATTCTAATGTCGAGCAGCTCTGTCAGGCAGCAGATGGCCGTTATGGAAGATACGTTAAAGAAATTTTAAAAGCGTTGCCCCGGGGTCAACAATAATAAAGCGTAATTGGATACAATTCTGCTGTGTCATATAAAATATTATAGTAGCAACATTAAAGCTGTAAAAACAACAAAGCGAAAAAGGCTTAGCTGCAGAAAACGCAACGGGAAATGTCACACGGTGGCAAAATAAGCACAAACATCTGTGCGGGGATGTGCCGGGGTTGTTACATTAGTCTTTAGTAAATTAAGATGATTGAAAATGTACAGTAACACTGATGGGAAATAATAAGTGAATGTGAACAGAAAAAAATAAACCTAATCTTCTGTGCAGGAGGTTTCATGGGATATAAATAATCTCAGGGAAATCCTCCTCGTAGTCCACGAGACGACGGCTACATGATCAAGGAAATACCACATAGCAAGAGCTAAGATTTGTCATAATAACAGCGGAAATATCTGGGCAGAGACAGGGGTGTCTGGATGGCGGACACCATGTTTGACACTGCCCCACACAGATTTGCCCCTTCCCCTTGGCAATATGCCACAACATTCCCAACCACCGTTTTCCATTTATTCAGGTGGTTCCATAACTTTGGACTACTCTGTATTTTCTTAGACATGCCAGGACAAGGTGTGGGCTAACCAATTTGTATCGCACCAGGTGAACCCAAAGTTTTCCAAAAGTTTCAGGTTTGACCTGAACCTTTTGGGGTTCGTCACCCACAAAACACTCTTATACTCTAAGGTCTCCTCAGACCGTAGAGTATAATAGGTGGAGGCCCAGCATGGAGGTAAGTAAAAATAACAAACAGTTATACTTACCTCGCCTCTCAACTACTGGGCATCCTCTTCCAGCCTCTGGCTGACACCACACACCCAGGGTCACCGCTGAGACCTGTGACGGGGCCGCTATAATCAGTGGGGCTCACCAACATCACGACATCATGTTATTGGGCCTCAGTGGTGACCTTGGGGCAAGTGTCATCAGCCAGAGGCAAAAAGATTGCCACGAGGATGCCCAGGAAAAGGTTAGGCAAGGTGAGTATAACTCCTTGTTATCTTTACTCACCTCCCCTGGGCCTCAACTTATCATACTTTGGGGTCTGAGGACACCCCAGAGTATAATAATAGCACTTCCACTTCCACACGACCTCAACCCAATACTAACCAGAAGACCGAACCTCACAAAAACATTGAATCTTGTAAGGTTTGCCATCTCTTGTCAGGACAGCTCTTTTTAGGTTACAGAAAGTAGCTGGGGTAAAAACAACCTGATTTTTGCTCAGAAGCAATACTATGACATTCCTTTAACCCATTCCCGATATCTACCATAATAGTACGGCAGATGTACGGTACTTAGATATGGCGGCCACTCAACTGCCGCCATGGCTGCTGGGTCTCCTCTATATTATACAGCGGAGACCCCGCGCTAATGTCTGCAATCAGTGTCCGCATTAATGCCCCCAGTGCCTCTGTGAAAGCTGGCCGAGTAGCGCATGGGAAAATAAAGTAAAAAAAAATATATATAAATATATATAATTTAAAATTCAAGGGACCCCCCTTTTCCTAGAACACATATAAAAGTAAATTAATAAATTGCACCACATACACATTAGGTATCCCTGTGTCCGAAAATGGTCTACAAACTTATAATATTTTTGTCAAAACAAAAAGCCGAACCGCCGGTTTTCGCTGTTTCGCTTTTCTTAAAAATTTGAATAAAATGCAATCAAAGCAATAAACATTCCCCAAAATAGTATAACTAAAAAGTACACCTGGCCCCGCAAAAAAAAAAAGACACCTTATGCATTCCTGTACATAGAAATCTAAAAAAGTTATGGCTGTAAGAATATGGCGACTCCAAGAATTTATTTTTGGCTAAATTTTGGATTTTTTTAAGGGGTAAAACATACACAAAACTTAAAAAATGTTGTATCCCCGGAATTGTACCGACTGATAGAATACAGGTGATGCCATAAAAACATAGCCTGTAAGAAAGTCGCATATATGCAGTTTTTCTCCAATTCCATCCCATTCTGATTTTTTTTCCAGCTTCCCAGTACATCATATGGGATATTAAATTGTATCATTATGAAGAACAATTTGTTCTGCAAACATTAAGCTTCCATATGGCTCTGTGAATGGAAAAATAAAAGGTTATGGGGTTTGGAAGACAGGAGTCAAAAACAAAAAATACAAAAATCGAAAAGTGGCTGCAATGGGAAGGGGTTAATGAGGGATGAGTTGGACTGGATAGGGCTAGATTATCAAATATCCTGGATTATAGAATGGCCATATAAATATATATAAAACTCAATTGTCAGGTTAAAGTGGCTAAAGACAACCAGCTCAAAATAGAATTTTCTTTCTTGATTATCAAATATTCCGGATTAACAGATCAACAGATGACAATAATGGAATTTTCTTGTATGTAAAACTTTCAGAAATAATAATACTGTTTTCCAGACCATTACCCTTAACTAGAAAACCTCTTTAGAAAAATGTAATTAACAAATCTTGGCTGTTTTTGCCATAAATATAATCCCATTTTCACGTTGCACAAGTGTTAATTATCATAGACAGGAAGATAAGTGGATAAAATCACAATATTTAGATATTAAATTAAGTTTATTATTTTTGGGCATATCCCGCTAACTGGAATTCACGGCTTTTCTTTTCTCATATACATGGCTATATCAGTGCGTATCATCACACTGTTGTCCAATAGACAAGCTCACAAGAATGCAATGCATGGATAAATGTAACTTTGCCACCACTAGGGGAAGCATACAGCATTGTCGATGAGTTAAAGGGGTACTCCGATCTTACAGGCCAACAAAGATTCCCCAATCCCCTGTCCTGCCTTGTTTCATGGCTGCAGTGAATGGAGAAATGGCTGTGTATGTGCTCTCTCCATTGACTTCTATAGGGGTACTGAAAATTTAAAGGGAGTGCACAATTTCTCAAAAAAAAATCTGGATAGGGGCAGAAAATTATGAAAAATAATAAATACACCAAGATTTTGTGGGCATTCACATTTGGTTGGTCGTAGCGGTCTTTTCCACAATGCTTTTTGGCTGCGACGTGGGGCTTTAGCCTTAAAGAGGAACGGGTTCGCAAGACGAAAATACCATTTGATTCAGGTGACCCTAAGCTATCTAGGGTGATATGCTGGGTTCTGGTGAGTCTCTTTATGATTATCTTGTTCTCGCTATTGCAGATGATCACAGAGGTCCGCGAGTGCCCTGAAATGACTCCAGGCTTTATAGCGATTCCGGCCACCAATGTATAATTTTCAGCGACACAAACCAGAATAGTCAAAGCTTTGAACTCATAAGCCATAAACTATTACTCTCGAAGGTCTTAATTATGTTACGGGAAATAAAAATTCACAAAGTGTCATAAACAAAAAAATTTTGTTTGTAATAGATTTACATATCGTATATATAAGTATTCCCCCCCCCCCAACACAGCGCCAAGCAACGTCCTATCCAGAGCATAAAACATCAATAGACATAATTTATAGCTCTTTCCTAAGGTGCATGAAAACCCCTCTTAAGCAATATTCATAATACCGCTAACCGCTGCCGCTGTATTATTTCTGCAGATCTCAAACAATAGACTCATCTGAAAAATCTTTTAATCCTCCAACATTAAAGACAGATAATCAATGACCTGTGTTCTGTTGTTCTAAATCAGTCATTTATCTTAATTAGAAAATGGAACATTGCAGAAAAGCAATCTGCCAAGGAAACTAGTGACATATTTACAGGGAAAAAACATCCGAGTGCTAAACACTGGCGGAAACATGAAACAGAAAATATTCAAAAATATCCAAGGAAACTAGTGACTTATTTACAGGGGAAAAATATCCGAGTGCTAAACACTGGCGGAAAATATGAAACAGAAAAGACTCAAAAATATCGAGTACCGAGTACCGAGACTGTGTGTCAGGTACAGTGATCTGTAATACGGGGGCACCTCAGGGTACGGTTCTCGCCCCTTTCCTCTTCACACTGTACACTGCAGATTTTAGGTGCAACTCATCCAGCTGCTACCTACAGAAGTATTCTGACGACTCTGCAATAGTGGGCCTCATCACAGATGATGATGACAGGGAGTACAGAGAACTGAACCGGGATTTTGTGGACTGGTGCCACCGGAACCACCTGAAGATTAACGCGGGGAAGACCAAGGAGATGGTGGTGGACTTCCGCAAAGGCAGAAGCCCTCCTAAACCAGTGGACATCCTGGGGACGGGCATCGAGATTGTGAACACCTATAAGTACCTGGGTTTGCTCCTTAATAATAAGCTGGACTGGGCAGATCATATGGAGGCCCTGTACAGGAAGGGCCACAGCAGGCTCTACCTGCTTAGGAAGCTGAGAGCCTTTGGAATCCGGGGGGCACTTCTTAGAACTTTCTTCAACTCGGTAGTGGCATCAGCCATCTTCTTTGGAGTGGCCTGCTGGGGGAGCAGTATATCAACCAGGGACAGAAATAAACTTGACAAGCTGATTAGAAGGGCCAGCTCTGTCCTGGGGAGCCCACTGGACCCAGTGCAGGTGGTGGGTGACAGAAGGATACTGTCCGTGGTGAGCTCCATGCGGAAGAATAACTCCCATCCCATGCATGAGACTGTGATCGCGCTGGAGCAGTACTGTCAGTGACCGACTGCTCCACCCTAGGTGTGAGAAGGAGCGCTATCGGAAGTCTTTCCTCCCCCACCGCGGTTAGGCTGTACAACCAACACCGACCTAAGCGGAGATCATTACACACAGAGAACTGAAATATCTCTCTGCCTGTTAAATCCCCCCCCCCCCCTGCTACGTCCTATCTGTCTGTCTGCTATCAATGTAATGCCTCTCACCTTGGAATATTCCTGTACATGTTGTATTTGTATTTGTATCTGCTTATCTTTGCTGCTGTAACACACTGAATTTCCCCATTGTGGGACTATTAAAGGACTATTATTATTATTATTATTATTATATCCAAGGAAACTAGTGACATATTTATAGAAAAAAAAAAACATCCAAGTGCTAAACACTGGCGGAAACATGAAACAGAAAATATTCAAAAATATCCAAGGAAACTAGTGACATATTTACAGGGGAAAAATATCCGAGGGCTAAACACTGGCGGAAACATGAAACAGACCGGGGGAAAGAAGAAAAGAAAATATTCAAAAATATCTAAGGAAACTAGTGACATATTTACAGGGGAAAAACACCCAAGTGCTAAACACTGGTGGAAACATGAAAGAAAAAAGATTCAAAAATACCAAAAATATCCAAGGAAACTAGTGACATATTTACAGGGGAAAAACATCCAAGCGCTAAACACTGGGGAAAGAAGAAAAAAGAAAAAACCAAGGAAAGGGAAAAGGGGGAAAAAAAGGGCCCGGCGGGCGAAAAACAAAAAACAAGGAAAAGGGGAAAGAGGGGGAAAAAACCCGAGGGGGAAAAAAGGGGGGGAAACATGAAAGAAAAAAGATTCAAAAATACCAAAAATATCCAAGGAAACTAGTGACATATTTACAGAATAAAAACATCCAAGCGCCAAACATTGGCGGAAAAAAAAAAAAAAAAAAAAAAAAAAAAAAAAAAAAAAAAAAACAAGAAAAAAAAACAAAAAACCAAAAAAACCAAGGACAAAAAAAAAAACCACTCAACACTGGCAGAAACATGAAAGAAAAAAAGATTCAAAAATATCCAAGGAAACTAGTAACATATTTACAAAAACCAACGAACACGGAAAAAAAAAAAAAAAAAAAAAAAACGTACAGGGGAAAAATATCCGAGTGCTAAACACTGGCGGAAACATGAAACAGAAAATATTCAAAAATATCCAAGGAAACTAGTGACTTATTTACAGGGGAAAAATATCCGAGTGATAAACATTGGTGGAAACATGAATCAAAAAAGGTTCAAAAATATCCAAGTAAACTAGTGACATATTTACAGAATAAAAACATCCAAGCGCTAAACACTGGCGTAACCACACATTTTACTAGCTTTTTACGATACCTGAAAACCGCAGCTTTTTAATCTCATCCACAGATTGCAGAAAAATATCTGCAGTGGAAATTCAGCGATTTCAAAAATGTTGTGTTTTTGTAAACATGTCAATTATACCTATGGAAATGCTGGTGTTTCTGTATAGGTATAATAGGGATAGAAAGTCTGCAGAGGACTGTGGACTGTCCGTGAAAATGGCTGCAGGAAAAACTGCGATGTGTTTCTACCGCAGTCTTTTCGACAGTATTTTTTGGCTGCGGCTCGCTACATGGGGCCTTAGTCTTACAAAGGAAATATATCCAAGCGCTAAACACTGGTGGAAACATGAAGCAAAAATATCCAAGGAAGCTTTACACCACGTACGGCCCTGGCTTTACAGAGGAAAACAATCAAGTGATGTACACTGGCAGAACATGAAACATAAATAATCTAAATTATTCAAGGAAACTAGAGATATAAAGAGGAAAAACATCCAGCGCCAGTGTTGAGCGCTTGGATGGTTTTCCCCTGTAAATATGTCACTAGTTTCCTTGGATATTTTTTATATTTTTGAACCTTTTTTGTTTTATATTTCCACCAGTCTTTAGCGCTCGGATGTTTTTCCTCTGTAAATATGTCACTAGTCTTCCTGGATATTTTTAGAATATTTTAACATTTTTCAATGGTAGAGACAAAAACAGTTGAAAAAGTATCAAAAATAGTCCTAAAACAGAATATCCAGTATTCATACAGGTTTCTCAACTATTACTGTATAGCATATATGGCAGGACTTTATAGTTTTTGAATTATTTTTCCACACAGCATAGTGGATAGGACTTAAACAAACCACATCAACCTGCTGGGACTAAAACCCGGCAACACTATGTCAACCTTTGCAATGCAAAAAATGTTTGTTTTTTGGGGTTTTTTAATCCTTGAATTCAAAGACACATAATGTTTCTTTTTGTTCCAGTGATGTATCTGTATGGGACTTGGTTTATGTAGGACTAGTTCAATTTTTCAATAGCACAACTTTAGAGTACATATAATTTATTGTTTATTTATTTATGTTTAAGGAATTTGGAACCAATCAAAAATTCTCGCATTTCACTTTTATTTTTAGTATTGCTTTATACTGTTAGTCTATGAATATTTTGTGGCTGAAGAGATTTATGGCTGATTCAGAGCACAGATGGGTTCGTGCAGATAAAGGAATAATAAGGAAGGTTCTGCCAGACAAATTCATCGGATTAAGAGAGCAGTTGCTAAAATACCATTACACAAAGGAACAAACAGGTATGTAAAGCTGCTGGTGCCTAAGGAGTCCCACAAACCTCAAGGTGTAGGATCTACATACATGAAGACTCATTTTGAAAGTCTTGTTTACTGATGTGTGCCGTGCAACCCTGGATGGCACAGATGGATGAAGTAGTAGCTGGCTGGAGGTGACGGAGTCATGTTTTGGACGAGAGTCATGTTTCATGGGGAGACACGTTTTGTACAGAGTCATGGGGAGAGAGCTGTAGGCCCCTTTAGGATCCCTGAAGGTTTGAAAATGGCCTCTACAAAGTATATAGAGTTTCTGACTGATCACTTTCTTCCGTGCCTTCTGTAGCAAAATCATCTTCATGCAGGACAATGCACCATCTCATGCAGCAAAGAATACCTCGGAGTCATTGCCTGCTATGGGCATAAAAGGAGATAAACTCCTGCTGTGGTCACCATCCTGCCCTGACCTCAACCCTACTGAGAACCTTTGGAGTATCCTCGAGCAAAAGCTCTATGAGGGTGGAGGCAGTTGACATCAAAACAGCAGCTCTGGAGGTGATTCTGACATCCTGCAAAAAAAATTAAAGCAAAAACTATCCAAAAACTTACAGGTTCAATGGATGCAAAAATTGTGAAGGTGATATCAAAGAAGACTCCTTCATGTAACTTGGCCTGTCAAGATGTTTTTTATTGATTTCAGTAAATGTCACCTCTTAATGCTGCAAATTCAACAAATGACCATTTTCAGCTCTTTTCAACCTATAAAATGTTTAGAACATCGGATTTTGATTTTTTTTAATTTGTGAAAAAAAATGTTTTCCTTGGGAGGTTTGTCCAATAAAACTTGATTTATACTCTAACAATTAAAGATTATAAATCAGAGAAAAATATAATTTACATAATAATTTGGAATGCAGTGTAGTGTCCCCCATTTCCCTCCACCTGTATAAAAGTCCACATCACATAAGTAACAGTGCTCTAAAGGGTACAGCTTATACAGGTAATATTCCCCCTCCCCCCACAAGCCACATAACCACTGACTTCTCTGTTGAACTATATAATAATTTTCTATCTACACCATGCTGATGTGTTGTGTGCACCTTCTGTTCTCCTCCTGGCTCCCCTGGCTCCTGGGCTATGGTGCGGCTGGTTCTGAGAGCTGGAGACAGTAGAGCCGGGATGAGAAGAGAAGCTGCACACAGGCTCTCATGCACTGCATCAGCAAGGTGTAGATAAAAGATTAGTATACAAGTCAACAGAGTAGCCAGTGATAGTGTGCTGAGGGTGGCTTGTGGGCCCCCTTAGTTAACTGGCCCTTTGCAAATGCAACCGCTGCGACCTCTATGGCTATGCCACTGCTGTCCATCCTGTTTTCAACTTAAATAATCTTGACCAAAACTGACCATTGTCCTTGTTACTAAGCTGAATCCATATATAATATGACGCTTGCAGCACTATCTAGACACTGCCAGCAGCCCCGGACTCCCCACTGTCTGAATAGGGAATGGTTTGTCCTATTCATACATTTCCAGCAGGAACAAAGGAGGAACATTACAATGCAGTGTTCCACAATCAATATTTTGTGGGGAATGAAAGTGTTTACTAAATCAGACATATCAGGGGCAGCGAGAGGTCGTGTGTCCTACACCGCACAGAATTGTGGCCAAGTCCATTATTCGTACAGATAAGAGTCCGCTCAGTCACATAGAAAATGATGTAAAGCAGAAGATCTCAGTTCACAGCACATCATTATATTTCACATATCTGTTAGCACCGGAGGGGGTTCATGTCATTACCAGCACCAGGACTCAGTGACCCAGTGGCATGGCGCTGTTCAGATGCCAGCTGTTCGGCTTTCTCTATATAATTTTCACCTTATTTCCCCCGCTGTGCAGTAATTCCTCCGGTTATTGTTATTACTGCTCTATGTTGTTACATTGCGGCTTCTTAGCACCTTATACTGCCAATTCCCCACCTTCGACGAGCAATTCTCCGCGTATTAAGCTGTTTTCTGGAGAGCTTCCCTTCCGACTGCAACATAATTCCCTGCTATTGTAACATCCCAGTTACCAGCTGAGACAATATTCCGATATTGAGTATTTCTAAGAATTGCACGTTTACAGAACCTCACGAGATCGTTTCAAGGTCAATGGCTTATTTTCTTTTGAAATGTTGCTCACTCGAAAGAGATACATCTGTTACATTGCATAACGCAGGATGTAAACATGAAGACGAATGAGCAAAGCGAAGCGTAAAGTCATTTGTTAGAAAATCGTAAATGGGTTCAAGCAAGTACAATATACAGTACAATGATAGCAATATGTTACCCAGCGCCTCCACTTTTATCTATCTTGTCTGACAAGTCATTGGGATTTATCAGAACACAACATCAAGGGGTTCGCAACTCTACTGATCTGTAGAATAAGACATATACGGGATGCAACAGCGCTACAGAACTGAAGGTGCTATTAAAGGAATTGTCAAAAAGAAATATCTTACTCATCTGCCGCAACTCCCAGGAACGGAGCACAGGGTCCACACCAAGTGTAGGATGTGAAGAGGAGACAGGAGCCTGGGGTCATAGCTGAGAGCAGAACAACATGTACCAGGTAAACAATCCAAAGGGTGAGGCAGAAGCCATATCCAGGAACAAGGTTGAGGTCAAGGTCAGGATCAACAGTATTCAGAACCAGAAACAAGAGCCAGGATAGGGAACGAGCCACAATCAGTAGGCAATGTCAATAATTTCTTACGGTTACTCCTCCTGGACATGTATGACTAGATCCACCGCTGATCTTTTCTATAGGGTTCATCTGCCAGAGTGTGTAGTACATGGGATCCAACAGTAATTCAGAGTTAAAGGTGCTATTAATCGGATGGTTAGATCAGTAATGGGTTAAAAAAATGTAAAAAAAATAAGTTATAACTCACCGATTTGCTACTACTCCATTATTGACACTTCCAGGATTCCCTGTCTGTCTCTGTTGTGTTTTGTGTGACCCATCAGACAATCACTGTACAAATGTAGCAGTAGTGTAGACAGGAACAGAGCCTTGGGCCCACATGAGGAGGGCATTCGTAGGGATGGTCAGGAGCCAAGGGTCAGAGCTACGAGTAGCAGGCAAGTACCAGGCAAACAGTCCAAGGGGTGAGGCAGGAGCCATATCCAGGAACAAGGTCAAGGTCAGGGTCAATAAGAAGTAAGAACCAGGAACAATAGCAAAAGGATCAAGAGCCAGGATAGGGGATGAGCCACAGTCACATTGATCTACTATTTTCTTAGTGTTACTAGTGTACTTTAGTAACTCATGAGATAATGCTCAGCTGTAACGGCTAACTCTACATTCCATATAATAATCCATATAATAACATGACGGGTGGTACCCAAATGAAGAAGAGTAAAAACGTGCTGTCCTCATTCTCTATACATGAATATAGGCGAATAAATATCCTTGTTAATCTTATTATGAAGGGCATGATGTCATAGAGCAGCACTCGTGCCGGAGCAGTTATAATAATGGGACTAATTTTGCTACAATTTACCAGGGCATTGAGGGTAATGACTGCTGATATGTGTTTTTTAGAGTGCTTTAAAGAGGTTATCCAGGAATTGGCTGAAAGAGGTGGAACACAGACATATCATTTGACTCCCTGCAGCCACCACTAGAGGGAGCTTTGGAACTTAGTGCATACTCCTAAGCTCCCCCTAGTGGTGACAGCAGGTAGCTTGAATTTTTTCTTAGAATTTTCTTATGCAGAGAATTTAATTCCAAGATATATTAAAATAAATTCTACCTGTTCTATAGCAACCAAAGTCTAGAACTATTTGTGTTCTATTTGTGTATATTCCATCTGTACGCCTGCTGTGGTGTGACTTACAATAATTCTGTTTGTATAAACTGCCACAAAGATGTTTTAGTAAAATGGACAGCTGTGGAAGCGGAGGCATCAACATGACAATGGAAGTGTTTTAGAAACTGTCATTTGTGATGTTTTCTAAAATCTGTAAATTTTGAACAAGCAAAAAGAAAATCTGTTGTAACAAATGATAATATTTACTGTCTATAATCAGCCGGAATAGCGGACTCCGCATCAGACGTGTCCACCCTCAACCTCGCTTGAATTTCATTTACGCAACTGTCTGGTTCACAAAAAGATGTGCAATATATATTTTCAATCTTTCTGGTGCCATTACTTCACTTTCCGGCCCTCTTCATTTCTGTGAAATGGCCACCAGCTCCGCAGACTGCTCTATACACACTGGGGAGACTTTATTAAAGGGAATGTGTCAATAAAAATTGACTCTTTAGAACTTCCAGCGCTCTGTGATTGGACCGTAGCGGTGATATGAGCATGCTGAGCGTCAACTGGAGCATTTCTTTGTCCGAACACGGGATGAAACAAATCTTCAGAGGTTCTCCGATCTTTAACTATATCTTGTAATTTTTACTCTAGCCACTAAGCCTAATAATAGACTGACAGTTGCCATTTCTACTTTGTGCTTGTCTCTCTCTCTCTTGCTCAAAAGGTGCCAATCTCTTTTTCTCACACTGCACCAGGGTGCTCTATCTGTCCCGTGGCACAGGCCCTTGTTCAACTAGTCCTCAGACTCCAGGAGAATCACTTTTAGCTACAAACTCTCGATCTCTCTTTAAGCAGCGGTATATTCCTTGTCTCAGAGCAGTCGCAGACTGACTTGTTCTACTCTTCCACTCTCTCTCTACAGTCTTCCACCTTGAAAGCTGGGTGGACACTCGCAATCTCCTCCCACATTCCAGAGCTAACTGGCTGGAACATACCAAAGCTCAATCCCCCGCCCAGAGTGGTCCAGGCCAGTTAAAGCGTATAACACATGTTACATCAGAACTATATATATATCATTGGATAGAGACATAGGGTCAACACTGCGGCCTGTGATGATTCTCAGCGGTCAGGTGGAGCGACAATGTCAGGACGCTATGACCCAGTATCATGCGGTCGGATTGTCCTGTAACCCCAGAGCCATCAGCCAGAGGCTGGAAGAGGCCTGAAGAAAATATTGCAAGGATGCCCAGGAGAGCTGAGGTAAAAAGAGGAAAAAGGTGTGTTATTTTTGTCCACCTCCCTTGGACCTTAACTTCTTATATTCCGGGGTCTCAGAAGACCCCACAGTATAGCACTTCCAATGCAGGCAGAACATGTTAGGCCCGAAACAAGCTGGAGGGCCGTACCTCATGAATATTCGTTGAAATGAATCTTGCGAGGTTCTCCATCTCTAGAAATAAGCCACCAATTCATATATATATATATATATATATATATATATATGGATATGTGCAATATGCATTAAACCAAAATTTGACCGGTGCAAAAGTATGGGCACCTCAACAGAAAAGTGACATTAATATTTAGTAGATCCTCCTTTTGCAAAAATAACAGCCTCTAGTCGCTTCCTGTAGCTTTTAATCAGTTCCTGGATCCTGGATGAAGGTATTTTTGACCATTCCTCTTTACAAAACAATTCCAGTTCAGTTAAGTTTGATGGTCGCCGAGCATGGACAGCCCGCTTCAAATGATCCCACAGATGTTCAATGATATTCAGGTCTGGGGACTGGGATGGCCATTCCAGAACATTGTAATTGTTCCTCTGCATGAATGCCTGAGTAGATTTGGAGCTGTGTTTTGGATCATTGTCTTGCTGAAATATCCATCCCCGGCGTAACTTCAAATTCGTCACTGATTCTTGTACATTATTCTCAAGAATCTGCTGACACTGAGTTGAATCCATGCGACCCTCAACTTTAACAAGATTCCCGGTGCCGGCATTGGCCACACAGCCCCAAAGCATGATGGAACCTCCACCAAATTTTACAGTGGGTAGCAAGTGTTTTTCTTGGAATGCTGTGTTTTTTTGACGCCATGCATAACGCCTTTTTGTATGACCAAACAACTCAATCTTTGTTTCATCAGTCCACAGGACCTTCTTCCAAAATGAAGCTGGCTTGTCCAAATGTGCTTTTGCATACCTCAGGCGACTCTGTTTGTGGCGTGCTTTCAGAAACGGCTTCTTTCGCATCACTCTCCCATACAGCTTCTCCTTGTGCAAAGTGTGCTGTATTGTTGACCGATGCACAGTGACACCATCTGCAGCAAGATGATGCTGCAGCTCTTTGGAGGTGGTCTGTGGATTGTCCTTGACTGTTCTCACCATTCTTCTTCTCTGCCTTTCTGATATTTTTCTTGGCCTGCCTCTTCTGGGCTTAACAAGAACTGTCCCTGTGGTCTTCCATTTCCTTACTATGTTCCTCACAGTGGAAACTGACAGGTTAAATCTCTGAGACAACTTTTTGTATCCTTCCCCTGAACAACTATGTTGAACAATCTTTGTTTTCAGATCATTTGAGAGTTGTTTTGAGGAGCCCATGATGCCACTCTTCAGAGGAGATTCAAATAGGAGAACAACTTGCAATTGGCCACCTTAAATACCTTTTCTCATGATTGGATACACCTGGCTATGAAGTTCAAAGCTCAGTGAGGTTACAAAACCAATTTTGTGCTTCAGTAAGTCAGTAAAAAGTAGTTAGGAGTATTCAAATCAATAAAATGATAAGGGTACCCAAATTTTTGCACCGGTCAAATTTTGGTTTAATGCATATTGCACATTTTCTGTTAGTACAATAAACCTCATTTCAATCCTGAAATATTACTGTGTCCATCAGTTATTAGATATATCAAATTGAAATGGCTGTTGCAAACACCAAAATATTTAGAACTAAAAATGATTAAGATTAATAGGGGTGCCCAAACTTTTTCATATGACTGTATATATATATATATATATATATATATATATATATATATATATATGAATGACAGGTCTGTTGTACTGCTGGGGACTAGATAGGCAAGTTACTCAATAGGGTGTTTTTACTCTTCAATTTCCAGACATGGCTGTGGGACTTATTCAATTGTTTGGGATTTTTAAAAATTTCCTGAAACAGCGCCACTGTGGGATGTATGTGGCATTGCAGGTGTTCCTCATTGAGCTGCAATACCAGATACAACCTATGGACAAGTGTGGCGCTGTTTCTAAAAATATAAAAATACCCTATGTTTAATCTTGGGATACCTCTTTAACTATCTCTATAAATATGATAAAATGAGATAGTTACCAAAGTAAAAAAAAAACTGCTTCACTTTCCCAAGCGAAAATGTGAAAATGTGAATATGTGAAATATCGCTTAATGCTGTTAATTAACTGAGGCATTTTATTTTGTCAGCTGAAAGACAGGAACTAAATGATTCCCAAGCAAGCCATTCTCAGAAACGTATTACATGCTTAGGAAGAAACTTTTTACCACCGCTGATCCATCATCGCTTAATGAGAACATTCACTAAAGCATCCATTCTATCCAGCCCCGTCATTTACAGCACCAGCCTCAAAATCTGCTGGAGAAGACTACAAGAACACGTGTCTATGGTTCATTAAAGGGATTGTCTCATTGCAGACAACCTCTTTAATCCCTTAAGGACACAGCTCATTTTTGGCCTTCAAAATGGGAGATGAGCGAACTGGTTCAGAACCAAATTTGACCCGAATTTTCCAAAAGTTTGAAAAAATGAAATTGCCACATTTTTCGAGAATTTCTGAAGATTCATTTTCTTTCAGGTTTGGATGGTTTGGCCCAAAGATCCGTTTCGGGTCCAGTAAGTTCTAATAAGTGAAACTAATATTCACTAAGGTCTCTTCAGACCCCAGAGTATAATAAATGGAGTCCGAGGTGTTGAAACAATAAAGTAATACTCACCTCTCCTGGGCATCCTCACGGTGTCCAGTGCTGCCTCAGGGTTCCTCTTTTATGTTTCATATTTTTAAAGAATTGTTGGTGAGATTTTTAGACATTTTCCATCTATATTTTTTTTTAAAATTCTTAAAATACTGCAGTTCTGACTTTGTCCACTAGGCCACATCATATGCTGAGACTTCCTGTTTTCTGTAGATTTCTTTGCAGCAGCTGCCTCACTTACAGCACACTGATGTATCATGTATATGTAGATAAGACACAGAATCCAGGTCACAGGGCATGCTTAGAAAACTCTCCCATACAAGTGAGAAGGGTCTGCTCCAGTCCATTGTGTTTATGGCCCATGGTCCTTGTATAGGAAACAGGAAGTCACAGAGTTTTAGGCTTAGTGGCAAAAATTGGAATTGCAAGTTTGTTTGTTTTTTTTTGTTTTTTTTTAAAGATTGGAAAAAAAAATGTTTAACCTAAAATAATAGGTCATTACCTGGCAACAGATTCTTTTTAACATTTTGTCAAAAATAAAATAAAAACTTCCTGAACAGTACGGAGACAGATATTCGGTGGTTTCCTAAATTACGCTAAACAGGTTTTATAACATCCAGTTCTTAAAAATCTCTAAATTCCTGAAGAGTTTTTGGATCTGGATATAATGTAATAAATCAAAGATGGCGTTCTGGTGCCCGCAGCGCGCCTAGCTGATTAACAGCCTGGTAATTAAAAATCCTAAAAATCCCTCACCTCTGGGAGGCCTTGTAGGATTGTGTGAAGCTTATGTAGGTCACATTAATCCTGGTATTTGTGGCGGGAAGAGCTCACACCTGTGTACTGTGCAAACACAGAAAGGTGTAGCATCGTATGCAATGAGGTTTTCTACAAGGGACGTTGTCATTGACATAGGACTATGGGACGATATAGACAAGATGGTCGCTCTTAAAGGCATATTCCCATCATAGATATTCCCACATAGGTTGTGTGTTGTACATGACTAGAGATGGGCGAATCGGTTCATAACAAACCGATCATAACAACCAAATTGTTCGACTCATTTCGGACGAACAAACATGGCCGCCACATTATTCTCTGGGGTCTCTTCAGACCCCAGAGTATAATAGGTGGAAGCCCAGGGGAGGTGACAAAAAAAAAAAAACATTCATACTCACCTCTTTTGGGCCTCCTTGCGGCATCTGACGCTCTCCTGTGATGTCATGTGGGTTCACTGCTGAGGCCTGTGATTGGGCCACCAATCACAGGCCTAAGCAATGACCCCAGGAGCATGACGTTACAGGAGTGTGCCAGAGGTCACCGAGGAGGCAGAGAGGTAGTGCCGGATGCCACAAGGAGGAGGCCCAGAAGAGGTGTGAGAAGGTGAGTATAAATATTTCTTATTTTTTACACCTCCCCTGGGCCACCAACTATTATATTCTGGGGTCTGAAGATACCCCAGAGTATAATAATTTCACTTCTGCATTTAGTTTGTCCTAAACCGAATCTTCAGAGGTTCGCTCATCTCCAATAATGCATACTGATGCCTTTCTCACCTTTCCTGGGCTTCCTCACAGCAGTTGGCACTCCCTTGGGGTCCTCTTTCAGCCATTTGTGGCCTCCTGGCTGAGGCCATATGACCTGGGGATCTCAGGCCTCAGTGGTCACATATGGCACAATGACGTCATGATGCTTGCCTCTGAGTGTCATGATGTTGGTGCAACCCATGTGACTTCTGAGGCCTAATAATGGGCCTCAGTGCTCCCTGGCCACCACTGATATGATTCAGAAGGCCAGAAGAGACCTGGAACCCAGAGGACAGGAACCCGCACCAGACACTGCCACACAAGTGACCCCAATGTATAGTTCTGGTTCGGAACAAACAAATTTGGTCCAAAGCAACGGCCAGGCAACCTCACGAATCTCATGAGGTTCACCCAACACTACACACACATATTTTTTGACAGTCACAAGTTCAGGTAACTTTCAACGATTTTCATGTGAATCCTGAGTAACAAATATACAATTTAGAAAGTCATTTGGTAAGAAGCATAGGAACTAACTGCACCAAAATGGCCGCTAATAAAGACTCATCTGTGATATCTATGACAAGTGTGTTCATGCTGTTTGCAGTGACTATTTGAGCTTTACAGTCATTCAGGAGTTGATCTGCATTTCTGTGCTGCAATGTAGTGGGAGTGGCTTCTGCTTTAGGTTTTTGGAAGGTGGGAGGAGTTTAGTACAGTAGCTGCTGGGACCTAGAGTCTTTAGGCAGTGAGTTACTTCCTGTAGTTAGCCATAGATGAAGGAACTAGATTGTGGAAGAGCAACTTGAGCTCATCCCGTTAGTTAGTGGCAGATAGGGTTACCAGGCAGGCCCATGTTACCAGACCCCAAGCTTGCAGAGTCAAGACTTTTTTAAACTTCTGTTATTGAACATCTTACTATATCAATGAGGAACTTAGGTGACCATGGACAAAAATATGCCCTGCATTTCCCCAAGATTGGCCAGAAAGAGAGGACTGGGACCCAGTGGTCGCCCCATACTGTATCACCATTGGGGAAAGGGTCAGAGGACTGAGGAAGAGGTGAAGAGCAATAGCCACTTCTGTCTGCATATGTAAAGTGCCATATATATGGGACCTGTTGCTGTAAGAGATTTTTTTTTTTATTATTATTATTTATTTATTTATTTATTTATTTTGTGCACATGATTATGGGTCGGCCATCTTGCAGCCACGTGGACCATAGACACAATAGTCTGAGATGATCAAAAATAGGAGATTTTTCTACACATGCTATGTGACCTTTGCAGAGGTGACTGTGCAGGGAGGGAGAGTAGGTGAGCTCTGACCTTCACCTATTGTAAATGGTGGATCCTTTAGAGCTGTTATTTTCCTATGAAGATAATGAGATGACTGTTGAACAGTATACAGAATATATCAGACTATTATTAGGCTTAGTGGCCAGAGTAAAAAATAAATAAAAAATTTAATATAGATAATGACCTGGAAAATTAAAATAATCACCAAAAATTCTTTAAAATATGTTTGACAGAAAATCTAGATTCTAGAGGTCATTTTCTGACAACACATTGCCTTTAAGGAAAATCATAGAGGTAGGATTGTCAGATACCGAGAACATAAAATTCAATGCAGGGATGAATCTCTCTGACAGTTTCCTAAAATAATTGCATTTATTTTTATGTAGAGTACATGACCTCAGACTGGTGCTAAGATTAGATAATACTCACCTTCAGCTCGAGCTTCCACTGCAATCCTCTGAACTAACACAAGGCACCGTCTTCTTTTTATTCCGCTAAAACAATGTTCCTTAATAAAAAGGGTAAAAAAAAAAAAAATTGTGAATTTTTTTGATTATTTTGTATCCAAAAAGACCTGCACATAAATTCTGCTTCCTCTATTTTAAGTGCTGCGACTGGTGTGAGACAGTGTTTAGCACACAACGCTGATGCCCGCTCGCACTAAATTTATGAGATCCTATTTCGCGGTTTCAGGGACACCCGAGGTATGCTTAGCTCATATTTGTTATTTCTGCAACGTCTAAAATGAAAAATGCTACAATAAAGCAGGGGGTTTATTTCAGGGAAGAAGGTGACAAAATATCTGGTCCTGGCCTTTGTCCTTGTAAACAGATACATCAAGAAAGTCATTTTATTCTATGCCCGAATAAATATGATCGATCCCCGAGCTATTCAGCTCTGTAATATAGTAATATGTGTGTTCACTAAGTGGCAGCATTAATACGTTTCTTATGTTCTCCGGGTGTCAGGCTCCACCCACACCGGCTCTGTGCTAAACATACTGTATTAACGGGGCATAACTAGCAAAGACTGAGCCCCATAGTAAACTTTTGACTGGGGCCCCATTTACTGGTACCCACACAGTATAATGTCCCCTTTACTGGCCTCCATATGGTATATTGCCACCTATACTAGTACCCACAAAGTATAAAACCCCTTTTATTGGCGCCCACGTGGTATAAAGCTCCCTTTATTGGTGCCCACATGGTATAACGCTCCCTTTACTGGCCCCCACATGGTATAAAGCTCCCTGTACTTACCCCCCCACACAGTGTATTGCCTTCTTATTGGCCCCCATACAGTCAATACCCCGTTTACTGCCCCCTCATGAGCTCCCCAGCTCCTTTCCCATAATGCCCTCACAAAGTATACTGCTACTTAATTGACCCCCACGCAGTAAGTGCCCCTTTAGAAGCCACCCTACAGTAACTGCTCTCTTTTCAGGCCCCCATACAGTAAGTACCCATCATAATTTCTGATATTCATTTACCAATCCCTGACCGTGTGCAAGGTCGACTCTGCTTCCCCTTCAGCCTTCAGCCCTCCAGGAGGCCCTGTGTGTCACACATCATGTTGTTAATGCTGAACAGTGTTAGGACATTGCTGACACTGCTCATTGTGGCACACAGGACCTCCTGGAGGCTGAAGGGGAAGAGAAGTCAATTGTGGGCAGAAGGTAAGATCGGTAAGTCAATTGCCTTTAATAAAAAAAGCAGGGGGCTGGCCGGGCCCCCTAAAGATACAGCTGCTATGGCGATATTTTTGCCATTGGACCAGAAGAAAATCAAAAAATGTTTGGTATGTTTTACTACTGATCCATACAGATCAATTTTTTGCAAAGATTTGATCAACCCATTCCCTCTGCAGCCGTTTTCATTTTTGTTTTTTACTCCCCACCTTCCAAAAGACAAAATTTTTCATATAGCATACTGGGAAGCTATAAAAAGTTCAGAACGGAGTGGAATTACAGAAAAACTGCATGTTTGCCAGTTTCTTATGTGTTTTGTTTTCTATGTTATTCACTGCACGGTAAAAATGACATCATTTTCCTTATATTCTTCAAGTTGGCAGGATCACAGAGATATCACATTTATATATCTTGTGTTATGTTTTATTACCATTACCACAATCCAAAAATTCTATCACTTGCCATAATATGAAACCTGTAACTTTTTATGTTTCCATGAACAAAACTGTGTAAGGCATATTTTTACAGCAGATGATTTTGGTTTTTTTTCATTTTGAGGGATGTCCGATGTTTTGATCACTTTTTTATTTTTTTTTTTTTTTTTTAACGCTATGGTGTTTGTATGGGATAAATATTTTTATATTTTTACAGTTTGGGCATTTTCAGATGTGGGGATGTCTAACGTGTTTATGTTTAATTATGTTTATTTATTTTTATTTGTGATTTGAATTTTTATATTTTTATTAAGTTTTTTTAAAAAAAAAATTTAAAATCATATCAGATTGTTTGTACCATAGACTGCAATGCAATTGTATTAGAGTCTATGGCAAAATGTCTATGTAACTTTTGAGGCTTGCCAATAGATGGCCTGGGAGTCTCCAGAAGGCTCCCGGCTGTCATGGAGATGGGACGACTCCTGTAATCTTACAAAGTCAAAGTAAACAGCCCCAGTAGGGGGAGAAAAAGCAGCTCGAGAAAGTGTTAATTTCAGAGATCAGAGAAGGCCCCGATTGCTGACATTATCCCAGGGTGTCTGCTGTATATAACAGTTATGGCACCCGGTTTGCTTCTGAGTTGTCGACATATTAAAAAACTGGACATCCACCATAATATTAAGGCTGATGTCGGGAAGGGGTTAATACTGAACTACGAAAATTGGAAATACTTGGTATATTTTACTGCTGGTTCATGTATCCCTCTCTCTTTTTGCAAAAATTTGATTAGTATTGAAGTAAGAGAATCCGAAATTTTCTGATTCCTGCTGCCCCCATCCTATATTTTACACTTACAGGGCTGATATTGTGTGTTACTATTGTTTGCGCTTTTTTTTGGCCACCTAGATTTTATTCTTGGGAGTAGAGATGGGCGAATCAATTTGTAACAAGACAGATTTGACCTGAATATTCCAAAAGTTTCGGATTCGGGTGGCTCAGGGTCCCTGATTTGTTTTGGGTCAAACAAGTTCAGACAGAACCAGAAGTGAAATTATTATATTCTGGGGTCTCTTCAGACCCCCAAGTATAATAGGTGGAGGCCCAGAGGAGGGGTAAAAAATAGGAAACAGATATACTGACCTTCTTACCTGTTCTGGGCCAGGGGAGCGCTGAGGACACTGCGAGGAAGCCCAGGGAAGGTGAATATAATTGTTACTTAAGATATCGATCTGGACCCCAACTGATCACTTGATTGAGGAGGCTGCAGCATTTGCATAGCACCATACATTGTATAGTGGCCGTGCTTGGTATTACATCTCAATCCAATTCAATTGAAAGGGTCTGAGCTGTAAACAGGCCATGTGACTGATGAATATGATGTCACTGGTCTGTCAAACAGAGCATTGCATCCGATTCAAACAGCTGACTGGTGGGGGTGTTGGGTGACAGACCCCCAACAATCCAATATTGATGACCTATTCTTAGGATAAGGTCATCAATTTTACTTCCCTTAAAAAACCCTTTAACTTAGAGCTATTATGGTGTACAGGAAAGGAATTCTATAGACTTATAGAAAAATATGTAGCCTCCATCCATAGGATAGAGAATCAATTGATGACCGTGGAGGTCTCCGTGGTTGGACTCCATAATTTGCAATTAATTCTCTATTCTGAGGACGGGGCAAGTTTTACTCCCATTGAGAATGTAACCAAGGTGAACCCCAGCTCCATTCATTTCAATGGGAGCAAGCGCTATCTCCAACACTCTCATTGAAATGAATTGAGCAGGGGTGCGCCCACGTCTATTGTGGCTATAGTCTCAATGGGAGTGACACACCTCTGTTCTCAGGATTGGTGGGGCTCTCAGTGGTCAGACCCCCCTCTGATCCGCAATTTATCCTCTATCCCTTTAAATTACAAACTCAGCTCTGCTACATCTGTGGTTTGCATCTCTGTAGCCCAGACTTGAGGACTATATTTGGAGGGAGGACAGGACTGATAATGAGGCGCTATATATTAGGGAATGTTGAAGGGTACAGCACCTTTGGACATACATCTCAGTAAGTGCAGGCACAAATATATAGAGTGACTTGTCTAAGGTAACAAACAGCAGACTGGGATATTGAACCAGACTCGGCCGCCTCAGACTTACAGTCTGTACTGCTCCCTTCTCTTCCAGTCAATAGAAGTGACACATTTTCCTGCAGTAACTTAATCACTTAAAAGTCAGAAAGTGGAACCGGTTACATATTAACTCCTCAAGCGGTAAAAATAGCATGACTCAGGGAGGAGGAATATGTCATCACTCCGGCTGACTTACCACAGCCCTTTACACCTCATGTCCTAACCCCCCATTTTTCCCCCCAATAAGGACTCGGACCACCTCTTGGATTTAAATTGGCCTGTTCAGGCCGATTTATTAAAACATATATATAAATACTTTAAACATATAAATAACATATAAATAACACCGCCATAAAACAGGCGGTGTATAAATACAAAGCAATACTTAACCGTTACAACTGTATACAAAAGTCACACCATTTACAAGTACATTATAACAGAACCTACCCCACTACGGGGGTAGGCACCACCACTAATCTGCCCAGGCGCAAAACCCCCACCTCGGGCAGACCTTTTAACCAACTGTACGACCATAAGCCTGACCCCCAAAGGGACCTAAGCCCAACTAGGGGACTTCCCAGGCTTACACCTTCCCCACCAGGATCCCCATACCACCGATGAGGTCCTACAACAGTGCCTGATAGGCCTCTAACCCCACCAACCCCCAGCCACAGACTCCCGGGCATGACCCCTTATGCCCGCGAGTCCCGCCACACAGACAAAGCTCGCTCTACACCATCCCTCAAACCCAGCATCCACATATCTGTCCCTATTGCGTTCAAATGCACATATGGCGCATATGATCCAGAGAAGGAACCTCTAACTCCCGATGGCGGACCGCTATCCCACCATTTCGCACCACAAAACGAGCCACTGTCCTATTTACTTTTATACGGGTCTTGTCCAAACGGGCCACCGACCTCGCATGGCGCCACACCAAACGCGCAACCATGTCAGACCACACTATAATCAATCCAGGGAACTCAGACAGCAACCGCAACATGTCAAATTGAATGTCCCTGATGAGTTCCCTGGATGATCGCGCCCCTAAATCATTGCCCCCAACATGCAGAACAACGACATGTGGGGGGCGATCGACTCGACTATAAAAGTGAAACTCAGGCAAAACCCGACTCCAAATCATACCGCGCACCCCGATCCACCGTACCCGGCATTCTCCCGCCGCAGACCCAGCTGTCGCCCATCCGGCCGGACGTCCGCACGACGTGCACCCCAAAAAACGTACGAATGACCCAATATCCAGATCAAACAGGGACCTAAAATAAAACAACAACAAAGAAAACTAAATATCAAACAGCAACACCGAAGATAGGACAGGAGGAACCTTCCCAATACCACTGACCCAGCACCGCGCTCCTCCCCACCCTACAGGGACGCCACCCACTCACCGCAATAGGGACGGGCGCACGTAAAGGCGGAACCAGTCAGATTCCCACCTCCCAATACGGCGCACAACATCGTCCCCCAGACCCCAGCAAGCGGCCTCTGTTGCCGCACCGATACGGAAAGAGTGGGAGCCATAATCGCCAGGGGGCTCCCCCACCAAACCCAAAGCCTTCTTAAATACAGCTATAAACTGAAACCTAGACAGGGCCCCCCCCACTCTCATGGCAAAGGAAGGACCCCAGGAGCGAACCCCGCACCTGCAGAAAATTAGACACCCCTGCCACCAGACAACGGGGATCCCCCCCAACCGCATAAAGCGAGACCAACCTACCGCGACCCACCTGATCCGTATTAGAGCGACGCAAATGGCACTCCACCCGATCTTCAAACAAAGCTACCTCATTCCACTGCCAAACCCCCCTGAGCTGCCACCGACTCGCTAACCAACTCCCCCACACGAAAAGCCCCAAAAAAGGCCAGCAAAAAAGCCGCCCTGAACAACAGCACTTCATATTCCGAAAAACACAAACTCTGCAGACACCCCAATAAACGCCCTAACAATTCGAAGGAAACCGGGCGGCGAAGATCGCGCCTCCCGGCCCCCCGCCGAAACCCCCTCATAGCCTGGCGCACCACAAAGTCTTTTGTAACATCCCACAGACCCTGTAACTGAAAAAGAAATGCCAGACCCGCCAAGCGCTGGGAAAGCACCGCAACCGAGCGCCCTTCCGCAAATGCTACCCCTATCCAGGACAAAACCAACCCCACCCGGTCTTCATCCGAACGCAACCCCCCGCTCGACAGGCAGTCCCGGTCCCAATCACACCAAACCTGCTGGTAACGTTTCCAAGTTACGGCGGACACAGAACGCTGGATGAGCTCCGCCGCGGAACCGACACCAGGGACCACAAGTGGGCCGGACAGTCCTCGCCCACCACCGCTGCCTCCGGAGCCAACTCCCGGAACCTGCCAAACTGACACCGAGACAAGGAATCAGCCACAGAATTAAGCACCCCAGGCACATGGCGCGCCGAGACGTGCACATTCATTTCTAAGCAGCGCAACACCAGATGCCTAAGCAGCGACACCACCGGAGGGGACTTTGCAGACTGAGAATTGATAACGAACACCACAGCGCTGTTATCACAGTGAAAACAAACCTTCCGGTCCCTAAATTCGCCCCCCCCCATAACTCCACTGCGACTATAATCGGGAACAATTCCAACAACGCTAAGTTTGCCACCAATCCCGCCTCCACCCACTCAACGGGCCAAACCCCCGCGCACCAACGCCCTTGGTAATAAGCCCCAAACCCTATTGACCCCGCCGCGTCGGTATGCAAATTCAATTCCTCACTAGAAATAACGGAGGCAAGCCACAAAGAACGCCCGTTAAACCGCCCCAAAAAAATCATCCCACACTAACAAGTCCGCCCTCACTTCAGCAGTAAGCCGCACGAAGTGATGAGGCGACCGTACCCCAGCCGTCAGTGCCGCCAACCGACGGCAAAAAACTCGCCCCATCGGCATGATGCGACAGGCGAAATTCAATTTTCCCAGCAATGATTGCACCTCCCGCAGCCGAACCTTCCGTACCCCTTGGAACCTACGAACAGTCAGCCGCAGGTCCTCCAGTTTATTCCCTGGTAACCTGGATTCCATGAGCACTGAATCCAGTTCAATGCCCAAAAACTTCATTACTGACGCCGGACCCTCTGTCTTGTCGGGGGCCAAAGGGACCCCGAACAACCCCGCCACCCGTTCGAACGTACACAGTAACACCAAGCAGTCTGACGCATCCCCAGGCCCGACACAGAGGAAATCATCGAGATAATGAATGATCGACGCCAAACCCGACAAGTCCCTGACCACCCACTCCAGGAAGGAACTAAAAGCCTCGAAGTAAGCACACGAGATGGAACATCCCATAGGCAAACAACAGTCTACGTAAAACTGGTCCTCCCACATGCAACCTAACAGATGAAAGCTCTCAGGGTGAACAGGTAAAAGCCGGAACGCCGCCTCTATATCCGTCTTAGCCATAAGCGCCCCAGGACCCGCCCGACGCACCAACGCCACCGCTTTGTCAAATGAAGCATAGGAGACAGATGACAATGAAGGATCAATCCCATCGTTAACCGACCCCCCAGCCGGGAAGGAAAGGTGATGAATAAGGCGAAACTGCGAGGGCTCACGCTTGGGCACCACACCCAACGGTGAAACTCGTAAATGGGGCCAGGGCGGGGCCGAAAAGGGGCCCGCCATGCGCCCTAAACGCACCTCCTTCATCAACTTTGCCCTCACAACCTCAGGGTGCTCCCTAGCTGATTTAAGGTTCCCAGGGCGAAAAACAGGGGCCGCCGCATCAAAAGGGATACGGAAACCCTCCCCAAAACCCTCCGCTAGCAACCGTGCAGCCACCCGATCGGGGTACCTACTTAGAAAAGGAAGCATTACTGCGACCTTCACCGGCGTCTTCCCTTTTTTCCACAACATCTCCCCCTTTCCCTTTTCCTCGCTTAAAGCACTTGTTAAGCCCATGTCCACCCCCGCAACCTGAACACTCGTGTTTGAAGCGGCAGGTGACACCGAACTTGCACTGCCCTTCGTTAAACAACCAACAGTACCCCTTTTTCTGGGAAGCCGAGGATCCGGTAGCAGAGCCTGAATTCCCGGCCCCCCCACGAAAGGACGGCGCCGCTGGCGCCGACATCAGCCGCATCCACAAGGATATATCCTTATGATCCCACCGCAAGCCCGGACGCACCGCCTTACGCTGCCGGAACTGCTCGTCGTATCTAAGCCACGCTACCCCGCCGTACACTCGGTGCGCCTCCCCAATAGAGTCCATATAGCCAAACAGAGCAGAGCAGTGCTCGGGCTCCTTTTCCCCAATCACACTCGCCAATATGGCAAACGCCTGTAGCCAATTGACAAACGTACGGGGAATTAAACGGTAGCGACGCTTCTCTTCGTCCTCCTTTTTGCTATCGCTAGGCTTCACCTTATCCAGATTAAATTTGTCCAAAGGGAGCAGAGAAAATATTTCCACATACTCCCCCTTCCAAATTTTTTCCCGCACCTCCTGCTGCAAATGCGCCCCGAGCGGGCCTTCAAAGCAGATGTAAACCTCACCCTTCGCTCGGTCATCTAGACGCACAATATCCACCGCCTTCTCTTTCTCCTTACCCTTAGCCCCGCCACTGCCTCCGAACCCTCAGGGGCCCCGCCACCCACCTGGATGGGCTCCGCAGGCACCGACGCCACCTCCCCTAGCGGGCCAGCAATAGGAACTGCCGAGACCGCCATGCCCCCAGACCCCTGGGAAACACTCGCGTCCGCACCTACCCATACTCCCGTAGGCCCCACGGCCCCAGGCCGCCCACCCACCAATTGCTGGAGCAGACCTATCAGCTGGCCCCATACTGCCCCCCCCCCCCCGCAGCTGACCCCCCCAGGGAGTCTACCCCCCCCGGGCCCTAACACCGCAGCGCCCGACACACTCGCCCCAGAGCCCCCACCCATAGAAGGAGGAAACCCCATCTGCTCACCAGGCTGCGTTGGGGGGCGCCCCAGATCAGCCGCCGCCGGTCCCGCATCCTCAGGGGGGTCCGTCCGCGTCGTCCAGGGAGCAGAGGCCTTCTTCAGCGCTGGAGCCACCAGCGCCCTCGCCAGGAGATGCCGCGGTCCCCGCCGTGCCGCGCACCCGCCGCCCCGACGGTGAACCGCCGGCACCATCTTCAGCCGGCCTCTTCCGGCCCAGGCCCGAACCTCCGCGTCGAGTAGGCCCGGCCGCGCCGGAAGTACCGGCCGCATCACTTCCGGTGCGCTCGTGCGCGGCAGCACGGAGGAGGCCAGGGAGCGCCCGCTGACGTCACGCGCCGGGCACGCCCCCCCGGCCGAAGCGCGAGAGACTGCCGCGCGGGTCCTGGAGGACGAAGAGGGGGGAGGAGGCGTACTCACCATGCCTCCCTCCGGGCGACTGCGGCCTCCGCGAGGATTCCTCCCGGCCGCCGAGCGCTCTCCAGGGGAGCTGACCTGGGCGCCCGAGGCCGGAGGGTCCCTCCTGGGGCTCCTGGATCGCCGCCTCGTCGCCAGCCCCCTGTCTGGAGAGTAACGCTCCGGCGGCCGGGACCGCCGAGCGCGGGGCGAAGGGACCAGGGCAGACATGCCCTCACCAGGGGGCACCCGAACAGCTGCGACCAGATCCTCAACCACCTGCTCGCCATGGACCACCGCCGCCGCCCGAAGGAGAGACCGCAAGGCTTCCAGATCGGCCATGGTAAGTAGTGCAGACTGTCCACTTCCTTACCCTGCCACTGCTTGACTGACCCTTATCTCACCCCCCTCGCCCCTTTTAACACCCTCGATCCCACCCCCATTTTTCCCGCTCTAACTCTCCTCTTTCTTAACCCCTTCGTGTCTAATCCTCCCCCTAGTCATGTAGTCCCTATCCCCAAGGGTCTAGGGCCTTGTCTAAACATAAAACCGCAGCTGCAGCCTCCATGGCCGCGGGAACATGAGTGATTAGTAAAGATTCAGTTAGAACCCGATTCTGACTATTTGTGAAAATCAGATCCAGCATCTGAGCCCATAGGGCACATCATGAACGCTACCAGCTCTGCAGACCAGGGGTAACAAAGGGGGCACAAGAGTGATAACTGCAGCTGTATATGATGGTCAATAGGGAGCAAAAGTGTTACAAAAGATTTAGTTGAGGACAGGGCTACACTGACACTTTTTGTAGAGATCCTAGCTGGTTTTAACAGCTACTGTACAAATGAATGCTTCGAGTTGTAAGTAAGCTTGTGCACTGCAGCAGTCACTCAATAGTTAAAAGCATTCTTGGCCTAATTACTGATCATCACTGTGTCCTAATGTGAGGGGGCATTATACTATGTGGGGACACTAAGGGGGCATTATTCTGTGTCGGGACATGAAGGGGCATTATACTATGTAGGAACACTAAGAAGACATTATACTCTGTGTGGGAGCAGTAAATGGAGATTATACTGTGTGAGGACACTAAGTGGGCATCCTGTTATATGCCCCCTGCCTCATTACCCACAATTAATTAATTTCCTGTGCTATGGGGGCTGGAACCCCCGGGTCCATCATCATCATCCACGGGATCAAGTAAGTGAATTTAAACTCCCCGGACTACCCCTTTAAAGGGATTCATTTTTTCAACGTACTTCCAGGCTTCTATTTTGGCTGAACTTCCTACCTGTTCTATGAGGTTGGCTTTACTATTACAATGTTCAATCCCCCTTAGTACAGGTAAAACCCCATGCACACGACCGAGTGTGCATCCTAGTTGGAGACGATTTTGCAGCGGAATGCAGTCAGGTGACATGCGAGTGTCATCCAAGTGCATTCTCTAATGCACTCACCTCTAATGGGGCTTTCAATCTGTTCTGTTACAATGAGACGGAGCAGGATAGGACCTGAAACTAACCCTCGGATGGCACACTCGGACGTGTACATGGAGCCTAATACTAGTGAGCACAGGATAGGAGGGAGGAGGTAGAAGGTAGTGCGACTCATGAGCCAGGTTCTGCTTCAAAACATGTGACCCTAAGCCGGAACCATCCCAGAAACCTGAGATTTGGGCAAAATACTGGGAGAAAGTAATTTGAGAAAAATTTCTTTAATAATCTAATTCACCCCTCGCCATGACCAGTAATTTTTTTTTAACTTGAAGGGTATTTTTGCACTTATACCCAGTAAATGAGTTTAGATACGACATGTTTCACTGAATTTTCTCCCGATAGCAGAGTCTCTTTAAGACAGACTCACTTTTGCTCCTCAATTCTCCCCTCTCAGACAATCCATTGAAATCTCAGACTTCTCGATCATTTTTGCAAAAAAAAAAAACAAAAAAACAAAATAATTTTGGTACGGCGTGATTCAAGCAGATTTTAATATGCAATTATGCAGATGCGTCTTCATTATACAATTACAAACACACAGCAGCGAAATTTAATTAATTACCATTCGAGCCGCATGTCATGATATTAACCACTAACTGTCCGCAGATGTCTCTCTTCTCTTGATTCATTTACAGTTGGGTAATACATGGAGATAATAAAATAATATAAGAACAGATGACTAAAGCAGATGGCGAGAGACAAATTGAAAGCACAATGAAATATGCGGCTTTGATTCGGCACCAGCCTGTGGTTGAGGTATATGTTTTTGTAAAATAATGAGGTTACTTTGTTTGTACGAGACTTATTTAGCGGTTTTAACATTGTATTAATTACAATAAATACGCCAAGATTTCTGGTCAGATTTAGTTTCTTAGCTACGTGATGGTAACCGGGATTTTTGTCTATATATACTTGTATTCTATTTCCTGTACCTGATTATGGGGGCGGCCATTTTGCCTGAGCTGCTGCTCTGCTGTACGAACAGCAGTTCAGAGCTTTGCTTTACAGCAGCCACATGGACAGACAATGACTCACTGGCCCACATTTACTAAAAGATTTGCGCATCATCCCACTGGACAATGGAAAATGTATCAGGGCAGTTTTATGAAGACTGGAGTTAGTCTTTAAAGCCCCTGACCCGGTGGAGAGTGTGCCCCATTTATGGCCAAGCACATACTTCCTCATAAATAAGGCGCACCCTCCGCCTCGGAGCTGGCTTGTAGTTGCCGTACATTTCCGGCAACATTTGTGCACATGATAGTAAATGCGGCCCCGCCCCCTGCATTCCCTCACCGCGATCCCCTTTTTTGTGCAGAAATGAAAAATCCGATTTGCGCAAAAAATTGCAATTTTTTTTTCCCGATATCCCAGAAAACCGGCATATAAGGTATAAATCTGCCCCAGTGGCTTTATTTGTAAATTGTATTGGGGCAGATAAACTAATATATATGCACCAATTCCGACATAATTTGTGCCAAAAAACTGGTATGCAAGCTGTACACTTTGTAACAGCTTCTGCATCTTGTAAGACAGGTGGGCGGGGCTTGTTCAAAAGGGGTGAGACTTAATATGCTAAACTGCGTGACAACATTTCTGAAATAGCACCAAAAGTGCGCCCAATTTGTCCACTAAAATTTGGTCAGAAACTAAGCCGACTAATAAGTGGTGTAAAGTTAGACTAGATAAACTCAAAATACGCCAGATTTATCAAACAGTTTAGAAAAGACACTATAGAAATTTTTATCAGAAACTTTAGAAAATCTGGTGCAGTTTAAGACTGTCTAAAACTTGGACCCTATTATTAAATCTGCCCCACTGTGTGTGTATAGCATTTCGTATATCGCTTATGTATAATGTATGTTTTGCCCATTAAATGAGCCAATGTAACTATAAGTGGGGGCAGAGTTTTGATAAATCCCTGGTAGGGAGTTCTAGAACACAGTGGGATTAGACCAAGAGTGCTCTCTGGTTTTCGAAGAGACGTTGTGCAGGGAGATAGTTGGAAGTCTGACTGAGACCCCTGCCTGGTGTGGAGACCGTCCAGCCAGGCCAGAAAACCCTAGTCAGGAGGAGAGAGGCTGTCCACCTAGTTAAAAAACATTTATAGTCATCTTCCCTCACCTCTTTCGGGCCTCCTTGTGGCGTCCCGAGATCTGATTCTTTCTCCTCACGGCATCTGGTGCTCTTCCCCAACGTCATGACGCTCGAGGTGCCTATGTCACAGGCCTCGGCGGTGACCTCGGGCACATGACATCACAGAAGAGAGCCAGATGCCTCCTCAGGTGTTCTTCTTTGACATCAAACACCCGGAAGAGCAAGACACAGATTTCGAGACTCCGCGAGGAGGCCCAAAAGAGGTGAGGGAAGGTGAGTATACAGCGGGTACGAAAAGTATTCAGACCCCTTTAAATTTTTCACTCTTTGTTTCATTGCAGCCATTTGCTAAAAGCAAAAAAGTTCATTTTATTTCTCATTAATGTACACTCAGCTCCCCATCTTGACAGAAAAAAAAACAGAAATGTAGATATTTTTGCAAATTTATTAATTTCTGCAGCACTCAAGGTTCCTAAGAGCACAGTGGCCTCCATAATCCTTACATGGAAGAAGTTTGGGACGACCAGAACTCTTCCTAGACCTGGCCGTCCAGCCAAACTGAGCAATGGTGGGAGAAGAGCCTTGGTGAGAGAGGTAAAGAAGAAGCCAAAGATCACTGTGGCCGAGCTCCAGAGATGCAGGAGGGAGATGGGAGAAAGTTCCACAAAGTCACTATCACTGCAGCCTCCACCAGAGGTGGCTTTATGGCAGAGCGGCCCGAAGGAAGCCTCTCCTCAGTGCAAGACATATGAAAGCCAAAAAACACATTAAAGGACTCCCAGACTATGAGAAATAAGATTCTCTGGTCTGATGAGACGAAAATTGAACTTTTTGGCGTTAATTCTAAGCGGTATGTGTGGAGAAAACCAGGCCCTGCTCATCACCTGCCCAATACAATCCCAACAGTGAGACATGGCGGTGGCAGCATCATGCTATGGGGGACAGGACGACTGGTTGTAATTGAAGGAAAGATGAATGCGGCCAAGTACAGGGATATCCTGGAAGAAAACCTCTGCCAGAGTGCTCTGGACCTCAGACTGGGCCGAAGGTTCACCTTCCAACAAGACAATGACCCTAAGCACACAGCTAAAATAACAAAGGAGCGGCTTCGGAACAACTCTGTGACCATTCCTGACTGGCCCAGCCAGAGCCCGGACCTCAACCCAACTGAGCATCTCTGGAGAGACCTGAAAATGGCTCCACCAACGTTCACCATCCAACCTGACGGAACTGGAGAGGATCTGCAAGGAAGAATGGCCGAGGATCCCCAAATCCAGATGTGAGAAACTTGTTGCATCATTCCCAAGAAGACTCCTGGCTGTACTAGCTCAAAAGGAAGCGGCTTCTACTCAATACTGAGCAAAGGCTCTGAATACTTATGGCCATTGGAGATTTCAGTTTTTCTTTTTTAATAAATTTGCAAAAATATCTACATTTCTGTTTTATTTCTGTCAAGATGGGGAGCTGAGTGTACATGAATGAGAAAGAAAATGAACTTTTTTGCTTTTAGCAAATGGCTGCAATGAAACAAAGAGTGACAAATATAAAGGGGTCTGAATACTTTCCTTACCCACCTAAAATGTTTTCTATTTTATTACATCCTTACTCATGCCCAAGTTTGTTACTGAATTTTTCTGCAAGTATGAACTGTAGGCAAATATGAGACAATGTGAACATGTCACAAATGTATCACAGTGACCAATGTTGGATAATAAATCTGGCGTATCTTTAGACTGCCTTGTCTATTTTTATACCACTTATTAGTTGGCCTACTTTGGGCCAGGATTTTACGTCAACATTTTGGTGCAATTTGTCACATTTAAGCCACACCCTTTCCTGTGAAGCCACGCCCCTTTTCTTTGGAACCACACCCACTTTTCACTTATAAAAACTAAATTTCATTCTGCTACATTATGGTGCAATTGATGCCAGGGGAGATTCATATCCACAATAGTAAACATGCCCTATTGACTTCAATAGGAGGACTTTGTAGGCGTGCTCTGTGCTGGGAGAAGGAGGAGGAGCTTAGCTGTCCTCATCACCTATTGTCCATAGTGTATCCTGTGTTATCGATATATATATATAGGTGTTACCGTTCATTGTAATCCTCACTGTGATGAGAATTAGGTGGCTGTTGAGAAGTGATCTTTACAGAACAGGAAGCGTCAGCTTATTGGGAGGCTCAGTGGTCAGTGGTATCACAACTTGGTAGCTTTAAATGCAATCCTATGTAAAACGGACAACACAATAACATGGTATCTTAGTGTAGTATATATACTGTATATGCTTATTTTATATAAGAGTCCATGCTGCTTGAAGAATATGGATGGCCTTTGTTTTTGTGACTTGCAGTCCAGGACCCCCTTCCTCTGACAATTGTGGCGAGCTCATAGATGTCAGAAAGGGGCTGAGGACTTGATATTGTAGAACATTAATAAGCTCCTATCTACAGTGTTCCTGCCCAGTCATGTAACTTGTCATTATCATCAGCACATTCCATAGCTTTAGATACAATGGGGCAGGTTTATGAAGACTGACATATCAAAGCCTTCATAACCCCATCGCTGCCGGAGGGTGCCCCTTACCTATGACGAGGAGCATGCCTATTCATAAATGATACCCACCCTCCATCCCCCCCTTTCACAGAAGTGGCAAAGAGGGCACAAAAGTTAAAAAAAAAAGTCACCATTTTTTATGTGTAAATGGGCGGTTTGCAGAAAAAAATGCAACTTTTTATGCCTCGTTTGCCAGAAAACTGTTATACAAGACATAATAAATCTGCCCCAGCAATCTTTGCGAATAGCATTTCTTAACATTTTTCATGAGCTTTTTTCTGTTTCTTTATGAGTATAGAAATTATGACCAAGAAACATTGACCACAAATTATTACAGCTTTCATCCTGACCACTAGAGGTCAGCAACACTCCAGACTGTGCACTCTACAGACCGAAAAAAAAAACACATGGATTTACAGCCTGCTGTAAAAATGAATGTTATATGTGCACCGTCACTAGGGGGAGGTGGAGAGCAGTGGGAAGATAAAGTACAAATGAACAAAACCAAAGGTACAATCCATAATTGTAACGTGTCAGTCTATACACATGTCCTTCAGTAGACACGGACTGCAGGGACAGAAAATCACTGTAGAGAAGTGGCAGTGGTGGCCTTGTGTAAAGCGCTGTACACATGGCCACCATCTGTTCCTGGCTGTTCGACCCCGCATCAATCAGCTGATCTGGCAGCCAGAAGTCATATTCAAGGTATATGGCTGGAAGTTGCTCTGCTCCTATTCAGATGAGTGGGAGCAGAGTTGCAGTTCCCCGACATCACCGCTACAGTGTATAGCTCAGTACACTGTATACAGCTATTGTCACTCCATACTCTGTATACAACTTCTGGCTCCATACACTGTACAGTCCGTACACTGTATACAGCATCTGGTTCCATACACTGTACACTCCATACACTGTATACAACTTCTGGCTCCATACACTGTACACTCCATACACTGTATACAGCTTATGGCTCCATACACTGTATACGCCATACACTGTATACAGCTTATGGCTCCATACACTGTACACTCCATAGACTGTATACAACTTCTGGCTCTATACACTGTATACTCCGTACACTGTATACAGCTTCTGGCTCCATATACTGTAAACTACATACACTGTATACAACTTCTGGCTCGATACACTGTATACGCCATACACTGTATACAACTTCTGGCTACATACACTATACACTCCATACACTGTATACAACTTCTGGCTCGATACACTGTATACGCCATACACTGTATACAACTTCTGGCTACATACACTGTACACTCCATACACTGTATACAGCTTATGGCTCCATACACTGTATACACCATACACTGTATACAGCTTATGGCTCCATACACTATACACTCCATAGACTGTATACAACTTCTGGCTCCATACACTGTACAGTCCGTACACTGTATACAGCATCTGGTTCCATACACTGTACACTCCATACACTGTATACAACTTCTGGCTCCATACACTATACACTCCATAGACTGTATACAACTTCTGGCTCTATACACTGTATACTCCGTACACTGTAAACAGCTTCTGGCTCCATATACTGTAAACTACATACACTGTATACAACTTCTGGCTCGATACACTGTATACGCCATACACTGTATACAACTTCTGGCTACATATACTGTAAACTCCATACACTGTATACAGCTTCTGGCTCCATATACTGTAAACTCCATACACTGTATACAGCTCCTGGCTCCACACACTGTATACAGCTTCTGGTTCCATATACTGTACACTCCATACACTGTATACAACTTCTGGCTCCATACACTGTACACTCTGTACACTGTATACAGCTTCTGGCTCCATACACTGTATACGCCATACACTGTATACAGCTTCTGGCTCAATACACTGTATACGCCATACACTGTATACAGCTTCTGGTTCCATATACTGTAAACTCCATACACTGTATACAGCTCCTGACTCCACACACTGTATACAGCTTCTGGTTCCATATACTGTATACATCTGGCTCTATACACTGTAGTGGTGGCGCCTGGAACTGCAGTTCTGCTCCCATTTACCTGTATGTGACTTCCAGCAAATCAATCATCTGATCGGTGTGGGGTCCGGGTATATTTTTCTATTTTATTTTCCCAGTAACATATATTTTTATTGTCCCATTGGAGGACATTAACTATAAGGGTACGTTCACACAGAGTTTTTTTTGCAAATAAAATCCATCTCAAAAACACCTCTCAACTCTCTCATTCTTCTCAGTGGCAGTCATTAGTAGATTTTTTTTCTCTAGCTGATAAACCCTTATACTATATATTTCTTTCTGCCCCCTGGGTCTACTGCCGAAACCACTGGGCCACGTTGGGGGGCTCTTGTTAGGCCGCCATTTACCACTGTACAAGGCGTCCGGTAAACAGAATGCTGGGTCGCCGTTTTCTCTTTGCAGGGTGCTCCTGTCTCTGGACAGCAACTGAAAGGGTTAAATGGCCAATTTCCTATGGCTATTCCTATGGTTATGCATAGGAGGATGCAATGATATCCAATAACAGAATTCTCGCTTGCTCTCGTGTCGTGCGGTTCCTATAGTCGTGCATACACACATGCTATATAAAGCATGGGGTTCTGTTACAATTACATCTCATGCTAATATTTAATCTGTTGGAAAGTAAATTCATTAGTAATGGTACAGAGAGCAGGCGATCAATAGCGGCCCCTGTATCCAGTGCTGACTCACACTAAACTACAGCGGCTTTCATTAGAAGAATACTTACAACTTCATTGCAGTATGAGTAATAATATCCATCTATGGAGCTAAACTAATTCTGCTCAGATGGATAATGCAAACATCGATCTACTCAATTACTGCAAGACGAATGAAGAGCGCGCCTTACACTATTGAAGGGAGACATCTTGTGGTTGCACAGAGTTATGTGTGCAACACCGTCTGCCATAGAGAAGACGTGCACGGTATACAATGCAATGGTATAAGCAGATCTGAGCGCAGGGTGCAATAGTGCAAGGTGCAAATATTGTGTGCACTGCAGCATGCACTACTATGGGAGATTCTGCAGGGAGTGCACTAAGTAAATGTCCACTTTATAACAATGTGAAAGTCCAATAGTCTGAGCTAATAAATAAGAAATGTTCTATTTTCTAAAACAGAGCTTCAAAGAGCAAAAGGTTAGAGGGATACGACGAGGGGACTTGAATATCTACGGCGTATCTGGCTCTCCCATATACAAGTACATGCATACTCAGATGAGCATTCGTGTGTACTGAATTGAAATCCAACAACCTGATCCCCCACGCCATCACCCGTTATTCCCCCAACATTTCGAGGTAGGGGAAAGAAAGGAAACCCCCATACATATTACATAGATGGATGGGCCTCCCAAAATCTTGGGGTTTGGCTGACTTTAACCTTATGTGTAAGGCCAGTTTAAACCTATTTAAAGGGGTTGTCCATTTGGGACACTCTTTAGGTTGTCACATTGTAAGGTCCCATAGTGAACAGTCTAAACATGTGATGTCAAGCATTTCGCAACTCTCAGATGTCTACATAGTCGCTCTTATTGGTTGCTCTCCACTCATAGATGAGGGTCACCTGATATTCACATTGTTTTGTTCATATGGAAGGAAAGGATTTTCTGTGAGATCTAGCTGGTCAAGTGTCTTGGTAACAGTCTGTAGTATTGTTACTTCTGCACGGTCATAACCCTGATGGCGAGTCGCCACTGCTTCAGCTCAATAAGCTCTCCTCCAGAAGGAAGAAGTTGTCTCTCTAGTGCCACCTATAGGTAACTTCTGTGTGCATCAATAACCCTTTAAACATGATGATTATTAGCAAACAGAGTGTAGCTATAGGGGATGTAGAGGTAGTAATCTCTACCAGGCCCTGGTGCTGCAAAGGGCCCCAAGACCGCTCTACAACATAAGAAGACATCAGCATCAGCCACTTCACTACTTACCAAGCCCAGCGCCATATATCGTACAGTGGCTGTGCTTGGAATTACAGCTCAGCCCGATCTGTTTAAATGGGACTGAGCTGCATGGTAATGTAACTACTAGAAGTGATGTCACTGGCCTGAGAAGAGGAAGTGGACTCTATATCATAGTCTCAGACATCCCCCTTAAAGGAAGTGTCACAAGAACTCAGCATATCACCCCAGCCCCACAGATAGGTAGGTTAAGGTCACTGGAATAAAGTAGTGTTTTCCCCTTGTGAATTATTGTCTCTGTGGCCAAGATATCACCAATTTTATCATTATGTGAATAAACTCTATGGAGCAATGGCAACACTCTTATTGCTCGAAAAAACACGTTTTCATACTGACAAAAACAGTGATATCTCGGCAGTGGAGGCACTGATCCACAAGGGGAAAACAGTTTTTGATTCAGGTGACACTAAGCTACCTATCTGCGGGGCTGGGTCTATGCTAGGTTCTAGTGACCATAACCTATCTATCTGTGGGGCTGTGTCTATGTTAGGTTCTGTTGACCATAATCTATCTATCTGCGGTGCTGGGTCTTTGCTAGGTTCTGGTGACACTAACCTATCTATCTGCGGCGCTGGGTCTTTGCTAGGTTCTGGTGACACTAACCTATCTATCTGTGGGGCTGGGTCATGTTAGGTTCTGTGGACCATAACCTATCTATGTGTAGGGCTGGGTCTATGCTTGGTTCTGCTGACCATAACCTATTTGCAGGGCTGGGCCTTTGCTAGGTTGTGTTGACCATAACCTATCTATCTGCAGGACTGGGTCTATGCTAGGTTCTAGTGACCGTAACCTATCTATCTGCAGGACTGGGTCTATGCTAGGTTCTGGTGACACTAACCTATCTATCTGCAGGACTGGGTCTATGCTAAGTTCTGTTGACCATAACCTATCTATCTGCAGGACTGGGTCTATGCTAAGTTCTGTTGACCATAACCTATCTATCTGCAGTGCTGGGTCTATGCTAAGTTCTGTTGACCATAACCTATCTATCTGCAGTGCTGGGTCTATGCTAAGTTCTGTTGACCATAACCTATCTATCTGCAGTGCTGGGTCTATGGTGACACACTCCCTTTAAGGAACGACAACTAGTATGGAGTCTTGGCACTAGAGAGACATTTATTTTCAGACTACTTTGCATAGGTTTACGACATAGGTACCAGACTACAACAGTAGCCCTGCTGTCCGTCCTACAAGATGTCTGATACAAAGGTGTTATGCCTCATTTCACTAGTCGCTAGTTCACTGGCATGACCTGATCTTTTCATAACGAAAAAAAAAATACAATAATTCATTCCGAAACCGAAAGGCAGAAAATCTGATCCATTACGCAGGACAATTACTTGTACAAGATAAAATGTGAAGTAAATGAAAGCGTTTGCACATAATTACTTAACCCAGCGAAATTATCTTAAAGGGCATTCACTCAAAGAGCTCAACAATAAAGCCATTAGAAATGAAACACAAAATACATAATTGACCTATAATTCATTACAAACATAATTACCGCCGTCTTATTCATTGTGCGCCACGAACAAAAAGAGAACCAATTCCCAAGTCGGAGGACAATTCACTGAAGAACGCAAAATAATTTACTCCCATTAGACCTAGATTTAGAGGATTTGTTCATACACATTATTAGTGTTAATCTTCACCATCATAACAATTATTATAATTAATATTATTTAATAAAAGACAAATCTGTTTAGCTTCTATAGTAGAACAAAGGCTAACAGAAGTAATGGCTGCCCTACAGGAGCAGGGGTGAGTAATGCCTATATATAGGTGGAAGGTACGTACAGTGAGGTCTAAAAGTTTTAGACAGGTGTAGAAAAATTACCGCTTTCAGTTAAGAATGATTTCAGCAATAGATGGGTTAATAGTTTGTTTTTATCAATGAAGAAAAGAGAAATGTAAATCCCATCAATATTTGGTGTGACCTTTGCCCTTTGGAGGAGGAGTCCTGGAAGTGATGATCCGGCCCCCGCAGATATAGCCCTGATCTCATCATCATCCAGTCTGTCTGGGGTTACATGGAGACATAGACGGATTGGAGCAAGCAACATCCACAGAAGATCTGGGCTTAGTTCTCCAAGATGGCGGCGGGAACAACCTCCCTGCCGAGCTCTGCCAAATACTGTCTGCAAGTACCGAGAAGATAGATAGATAGATAGATAGATAGATAGATAGATAGATAGAGGATAGATAAATAGATAGAAGTCTATGTGTATGTTATGCAGTCTTGCCGCCCACTTGGCCAGTAAACCCTAACTTGTATTAATACTGATAGGCCTTATATCTGTGGAATAGCTGAACAGATTTGGATAAACAAAACATCACAATGCTCAGGGTGACGGCGCCGATCAGACGCAATGCGTCATTGGGCTTTTCAGACCTAGTACAGGTTCCCTTTAATGCAGGTTTATTTGTAAACGTGTCGGTAACTTTTTTCCCAATTCCATTCTTCACGCTCAGTACTTTGTAAACCTGCCGCAGCATCGTCCGCCATTGTATTATTTACCTTCCAGCCTTCATGGCACGTCCAGGATTTGTGTGTTTGAGGGATTAGGACACAGGACAAAGCGCAAACCTTTTGGATCATGGCACCAAAAACAGATTCTTTTTTTTTTCATATCCTAATAAAGGATTTAGTTATCTTCAATTTGTTCGGAGACATCCGGCAGAATGAAGTGTTCAGCTCCAATATCCAATTTAGATAATTCCACAGACGTGCACTGAAAAGTAAACATATTAAAATGTTAACTTTGAAGTGCAACATTAATATTCAGCAGTATGATTTGGAAATTCTTATTTGCACAATGCTCCTTTTATTTCTTTCTGTTAGCCGGGCTAGAAATTAAGAATGCATGACATTATTTTGCAGAATATCAGAGTTATTTGCCGAGCTTCTCTTTTTATTGCAAATAGATGGATGGTGAATCTTAATAGCTACATTACCTCTGATACATCGGCCGCCGTGTGAATAATCAAAGTTGCTGCATCGAACACAGTAATTATTCATTTAAGGAATGTTTGCCTGGAGTTCAGGGGAGAATACCGGGTCATCTCAAAATATTTCCACAAATTTAGAATGTGTGCAAGGAAATATTGATTTTGCTTTTGCTATTGTGTAGGGATCAGGGGTGGCTGCTATAAAGAGAGAGCACTATGCTACATCACTAACATAGTCATAACCACTGCACTATAATACCTCACTGCCATAACTACTGCACTATAATACCTCACTGCCATAACCACTGCACTATAATACCTCACTGCCATAACTACTGCACTATACTACTTCACTGTCATAACCACTGCACTATACTACTTCACGGTCATAACCACTGCGCTATAATACCTCACTGCCATAGCCACTGCACTATAATACCTCACTGCCATAGCCACTGCACTATAATACCTCACTGCCATAACTACTGCACTATACTACTTCACTGTCATAACCACTGCACTATACTACTTCACGGTCATAACCACTGCACTATAATACCTCACTGCCATAGCCACTGCACTATAATACCTCACTGCCATAGCCACTGCACTATAATACCTCACTGCCATAACCACTGCACTATAATACCTCACTGCCATAACCACTGCACTATACTACTTCACTGTCATAACCACTGCACTATAATTCCTCACTGCCATAACCACTGCACTATAATACCTCACTGCCATAACCACTGCACTATACCACTTCACTGTCATAACCACTGCACTATAATACCTCACTGCCATAACCACTGCACTATACCACGTTACTGCCTTAACCAGCACACTATAATACTTCACTGCCATAACCACTGCACTATAATACCTCACTGCCATAACCACTGCACTATAATACCTCACTGCCATAACCACTGCACTATACCACTTCACTGTCATAACCACTGCACTATAATACCTCACTGCCATAACCACTGCACTATACCACGTTACTGCCTTAACCAGCACACTATAATACTTCACTGCCATAACCACTGTACTATAATACCTCACTGCCATAACCACTGCACTATAATACCTCACTGCCATAACCACTGCACAACCACACTGCATACCGCACACATAATACTTCACTGCCATAACCACCGCACTATAATACCTCACTGCCATAACCACTGCACTATAATACCTCACTGCCATAACCACTGCACTATACTACCTCACTGCCATAACCACTGCACTATACTACCTCACTGCCATAACCACTGCACTATAATACCTCACTGCCATAACCACTGCACTATAATACCTCACTGCCATAACCACTGCACTATAATACCTCACTGCCATAACCACTGCACTATAATACCTCACTGCCATAACCACTGCACTATAATACCTCACTGCCATAACCACTCACTATACCACTCACTGCCATAACCACTGCACTATAATACCTCACTGCCATAACCACTGCACTATAATACCTCACTGCCATAACCACTGCACTATAATACCTCACTGCCATAACCACTGCACTATAATACCTCACTGCCATAACCACTGCACTATACTACTTCACTGTCATAACCACTGCACTATAATACCTCACTGCCATAACCACTGCACTATAATACCTCACTGCCATAACCACTGCACTATACAACCTCACTGCCATAACCACTGTACTATAATACCCCCAAACCACACAACACCCACCCAAACCACACTATAATACCTCACTGCCATAACCACTGCACTATACTACTTCACTGTCATAACCACTGCACTATACTACCTCACTGCCATAACCACTGCACTATAATACCTCACTGCCATAACCACTGCACTATAATACCTCACTGCCATAACCACTGCACTATACTACCCACTACCATACACTGCACAAAACCCACCCATAACCACTGCACTATAATACCTCACTGCCATAACTACTGCACTATACTACTTCACTGTCATAACCACTGCACTAACACACACAAAAAAAAAACCCCTATAATACCTCACTGCCATAACCACTGCACTATAATACCTCACTGCCATACCACTGCACTATAATACCTCACTGCCATAACCACTGCACAAAACCCACCATAACCACTGCACTATACTACTTCACTGTCATAACCACTGCACTATAATTCCTCACTGCCATAACCACTGCACTATAATACCTCACTGCCATAACCACTGCACTATACCACGTTACTGCCTTAACCACCACACTATAATACTTCACTGCCATAACCACTGCACTATACCACTTCACTGTCATAAGCACTGCACTATAATACCTCACTGCCATAACCACTGCACTATAACACCCACCACTCACTGCCATAACCACTACACTATAATACCACCCATAACCACTGCACTATAATACCTCACTGCCATAACCACTGCACTATAATACCTCACTGCCATAACCACTGCACTAAATACTACCTCACTGCCATAACCACTGCACTATCACCACGCCAAACCACTGCACTATACTTCACTGTCATAACCACTGCACTATACTACTTCACTGTCATAACCACTGCACTATAATACCTCACTGCCATAACCACTGCACTATAATACCTCACTGCCATAACCACTGCACTATACTACCTCACTGCCATAACCACTGTACTATAATACCTCACTGCCATAACCACTGTACTATACTACCTCACTGCCATAACCACTGTTCTATAATACCTCACTTCCATAACCACTGCACTATAATACCTCACTGCCATAACCACTGCACTATAATACCTCACTGCCATAACCACTGCACTATACCACTTCACTGTCATAACCACTGCACTATAATACCTCACTGCCATAACCACTGCACTATACCACGTTACTGCCTTAACCAGCACACTATAATACTTCACTGCCATAACCACTGTACTATAATACCTCACTGCCATAGCCACTGCACTATAATATCTCACTGCCATAACCACTGCACTATACCACTTCACTGTCATAACCACTGCACTATAATACCTCACTGCCATAACCACTGCACTATACCACGTTACTGCCTTAACCAGCACACTATAATACTTCACTGCCATAACCACTGTACTATAATACCTCACTGCCATAACCACTGCACTATAATACCTCACTGCCATAACCACTGCACTATACCACGTTACTGCCTTAACCAGCACACTATAATACTTCACTGCCATAACCACTGTACTATAATACCTCACTGCCATAACCACTGCACTATAATACCTCACTGCCATAACCACTGCACTATACCACTTCACTGTCATAACCACTGCACTATAATTCCTCACTGCCATAACCACGCACATAATACCTCACTGCCATAGCCACTGCACTATAATACCTCACTGCCATAACCACTGCACTATAATACCTCACTGCCATAACCACTGCACTATACTACTTCACTGTCATAACCACTGCACTATAATTCCTCACTGCCATAACCACTGCACTATAATACCTCACTGCCATAACCACTGCACTATACCACTTCACTGTCATAACCACTGCACTATAATACCTCACTGCCATAACCACTGCACTATAATACCTCACTGCCATAACCACTGCACTATACCACGTTACTGCCTTAACCAGCACACTATAATACTTCACTGCCATAACCACTGTACTATAATACCTCACTGCCATAACCACTGCACTATAATACCTCACTGCCATAACCACTGCACTATACCACTTCACTGTCATAACCACTGCACTATAATTCCTCACTGCCATAACCACTGCACTATAATACCTCACTGCCATAGCCACTGCACTATAATACCTCACTGCCATAACCACTGCACTATAATACCTCACTGCCATAACCACTGCACTATACTACTTCACTGTCATAACCACTGCACTATAATTCCTCACTGCCATAACCACTGCACTATAATACCTCACTGTCATAACCACTGCACTATACCACTTCACTGTCATAACCACTGCACTATAATACCTCACTGCCATAACCACGCACAACCACGTTACTGCCTTAACCACCACACTATAATACTTCACTGCCATAACCACTGCACTATACCACTTCACTGTCATAAGCACTGCACTATAATACCTCACTGCCATAACCACTGCACTATACCACGTACTGCCTTAACCACCACACTATAATACTTCACTGCCATAACCACTGACTATAATACCTCACTGTCATAACCAGTGCACTATAATACCTACAAACACAAAAACACTGCCATAACCACTGCACTATAATACCTCACTGCCATAACCACTGCACTATACTACCTCACTGCCATAACCACTGCACTATACTTCACTGTCATAACCACTGCACTATACTACTTCACTGTCATAACCACTGCACTATAATACCTCACTGCCATAACCACTGCACTATAATACCTCACTGCCATAACCACTGCACTATACTACCTCACTGCCATAACCACTGTACTATAATACCTCACTGCCATAACCACTGTACTATACTACCTCACTGCCATAACCACTGCCCCCTCACTATAATACCTCACTGCCATAACCACTGCACTATAATACCTCACTGCCATAACCACGCACTATACCACTTCACTGTCATAACCACTGCACTATAATACCTCACTTCCATAACCACTGCACTATACCACGTTACTGCCTTAACCAGCACACTATAATACTTCACTGCCATAACCACTGTACTATAATACCTCACTGCCATAACCACTGCACTATAATACCTCACTGCCATAACCACTGCACTATACCACTTCACTGTCATAACCACTGCACTATAATACCTCACTGCCATAACCACTGCACTATACCGCCTTCGCTCCCTTAACCCAGCACACTATAATACTTCACTGCCATAACCACTGCACTATAATACCTCACTGCCATAACCACTGCACTATAATACCTCACTGCCATACCCATTACTGCCTTAACCAGCACACTATAATACTTCACTGCCATAACCACTGTACTATAATACCTCACTGCCATAACCACTGCACTATAATACCTCACTGCCATAACCACTGCACTATACCACTTCACTGCCATAACCACTGCACTATAATACCTCACTGCCATAACCACTGCACTATAATACCTCACTGCCATAACCACTGCACTATACTACCTCACTGCCATAACCACTGCACTATAATACCTCACTGCCATAACCACTGCACTATAATACCTCACTGCCATAACCACTGCACTATAATACCTCACTGCCATAACCACTGCACTATACTACTTCACTGTCATAACCACTGCACTATAATACCTCACTGCCATAACCACTGCACTATAATACCTCACTGCCATAACCACTGCACTATACTACCTCACTGCCATAACCACTGTACTATAATACCTCACTGCCATAACCACTGCACTATACTACCTCACTGCCATAACCACTGTACTATAATACCTCACTGCCATAACCACTGCACTATAATACCTCACTGCCATAACCACTGCACTATAATACCTCACTGCCATAACCACTGCACTATAATACCTCACTGCCATAACCACTGCACTATACTACTTCAGAGTCATAACTACAGCATTATTCTAGTTCACTATCACCACCACTGCAGTATAATACTTCACTGTGATAACCAATGTACTATACCACTTCACCTTCATAACCACTACCTGCAGCTACCACTAGGAGGAGCTCATTTGCACACAGATTCATGCAGCTCCCATATAGTTCAATACTGTATCAACCCACTACATTTATAAGGCTAATGGTAGAATAGGCGTAAAACATGACAAAAATTTCCTGAGATGGAAATTTTTCACTACTCATTTTTGACAGTCGCAAAAGGTAAAGTACCCAGTAGGGGGCAACATTAAGCACCAGAGAAAGATACTTCTACTATAAAAGCAGTATGAAATCGTTGAAGTATAACTAGATAGATAGATAGATAGATATGAGATATATAGATAGAGTATTTGTGTTGCATTTTACTAGGTGATTTTGAACGTCTCCATTTTACCCCACACAACCTTCTGGCTTCAGTTGCCGCAAGAAAAAAAAAATAAAACCATCTACCCTTACATGGCTCCTGTTCTCCCAGCATCTGCGCAGTTGTTCGCTGAGGCTGGAGTAGTACACTTTGGCTTGACTGCGCATGCACCAGACCTTGGCACATGCGCAGTGAAGCTGAGCTATACGTCCCTTGCTTCAGTAAGTATAAAGGTTTTATTTTTCATGACAGGCATGGATAGAGTTAACACAGGGATATTTGGGACATATGAGGACCTGTGGGTAGTTTAGTCTTTTAAATAGACCTGACAGGTTCCCTTTAAATGATAAAAATGTCCACTGGCCGTTGCCACTAGAGGGAGCTCAATGTACTTGCATTTTTACAGCCCCTAATAAACTCAATAGTAAATCAGTAACCACTGAGCTCCCCCTAATGGAAAGATATTTTTTGCATGTGACTCTGGGGACTAGATTTGGTCATGCCTATTGTGTATGTACGTTTCAGACATACCTGCCAACTCGCCTGCAATGTCCATGAGGCACACAAAATAAGGAGTCTCAGTACACATGACAAATCTCTCTATCATCCATCACTTGACATGGGCATGGTATGAGTCAGCACATATGCGGGGTGGCCGGTACATTTTCATGGTTGCGTCAAAAAAGTGTAGTACCCCGACCAACATGGACGTAGTCTTGTAGAATGTTGGCGTAGGATCCCCCAATGCCTTGTTCTCTCATATGACTACCAGCAAATATGGTTTCAGATAACAACATTTTTAAAGGGAGTGTCATCAGACCCCAGCATATCAACCCAGCCCCACAGATAGATAGGTTAGTGTCACCTGAATCATACAGTGTTTTCCCCTTGTGAATCGCCGCCTCTGTGGCTGAGATATCGCTGTTTTTGTCTCTGTGCAAATTATATATTTGGAGTAATGGCGGCGCCCTTGTGGATCCAAAGAGCTCATTTGCATGTTGATAAAAACAATGGAGGCAGTGATTCCGAAACACTGTCTGATTCAGGTGCCCCTAACCTATCTATCTGCAGGGCTGGGGTGATATGCTGGTTCTGGTGACACTAACCTATCTATCTGCGGGGCTGGGATAATATGCTAAGGTTTGGTGACACTAACCTATCTATCTGCAGGGCTGGAGTGATATGCTGGGGTTGCCCCCCGGGGGGGGGGGGGGCTGGTGACACTAACCTATCTATCTGCAGGGCTGGGGTGATATGCTGGGTTCTGGTGACACTAACCTGGGGGGGGGGGGGGGCCTATCTATCTGCAGGGCTGGGGTGATATGCTGGTTCTGGTGACACTAACCTATCTATCTGCAGGGCTGGGGTGATATGCTGGGTCTGGTGACACTAACCTATATATCTGCAGGGCTGGGGTGATATGCTGGTTCTGGTGACACTAACCTATCTATCTGCAGGGCTGGGGTGATATGCTGGTTCTGGTGACACTAACCTATCTATCTGCAGGGCTGGGGTGATATGCTGGTTCTGGTGACACTAATCTATCTATCTGCAGGGCTGGGGTGATATGCTGGTTCTGGTGACACTAACCTATCTATCTGCAGGGCTGGGGTGATATGCTGGGTCTGGTGACACTAACCTATCTATCTGCAGGGCTGGGGTGATATGCTGGGGTCTGGTGACATTAACCTATCTATCTGCAGGGCTGGGGTGATATGCTGGGTCTGGTGACACTCCCTTTAACTGGTACCAATATGGGGATTGTCCAAACATACAACTTACTAATTGGTCTTATTTATCAAAACTTTCTACTAGACAAATTGGACATGTTGCCCATAACAACCAATCACGATGCAGATTTCATTCGAGAGCACTTTAAGACATAAAAGCTGATCTCTGATTGGTTACAAGGCGATGATGGTGGTCTCCATAAATAAGGCCCATTGTGTGCAACCCATAATGTAATAATAAGCAGAAAGCCGAGGATTTCTTCTTTCCATATCTTATTTAAAAGATCTAGCTCTGCGAAACCTTCACCGGGTTCCCCGAAGGCTCTGAGCAGTAAGCCACATTGGTTTGTTGAGCATATTTACTGTAGTGCGCGGCATACACAGCTGCTGCTCACATAAATCCTTGTCAAAACGCGTCTCTCTGGGGCTGAGCCCTATATAACATCCTTAACACTTGCAGTCATGCTCAACAAACAGCCACAAGTCCCCGCAGTATAGCATCAGGCAAATCAGAGACTACAGAGGAAAATGTACATACAGTCATATGAAAAAGTTTGGGCACCCCTATTAATCTTAATCATTTTTAGTTCTAAATATTTGGGTGTTTGCAACAGCCATTTCAATTTGATATATCTAATAACTGATGGACACAGTAATATTTCAGGATTGAAATGAGGTTTATTGTACTAACAGAAAATGTGCAATATGCATTAAACCAAAATTTGACCGGTGCAAAAATTTGGGTACCCTTATTATTTTATTGATTTGAATACTCCTAACTACTTTTTACTGACTTACTGAAGCACAAAATTGGTTTTGTAACCTCACTGAGCTTTGAACTTCATAGCCAGGTGTGTCCAATCATGAGAAAAGGTATTTAAGGTGGCCAATTGCAAGTTGTTCTCCTATTTGAATCTCCTCTGAAGAGTGGCATCATGGGCTCCTCAAAACAACTCTCAAATGATCTGAAAACAAAGATTGTTCAACATAGTTGTTCAGGGGAAGGATACAAAAAGTTGTCTCAGAGATTTAACCTGTCAGTTTCCACTGTGAGGAACATAGTAAGGAAATGGAAGACCACAGGGACAGTTCTTGTTAAGCCCAGAAGTGGCAGGCCAAGAAAAATATCAGAAAGGCAGAGAAGAAGAATGGTGAGAACAGTCAAGGACAATCCACAGACCACCTCCAAAGAGCTGCAGCATCATCTTGCTGCAGATGGTGTCACTGTGCATCGGTCAACAATACAGCACACTTTGCACAAGGAGAAGCTGTATGGGAGAGTGATGCGAAAGAAGCCGTTTCTGAAAGCACGCCACAAACAGAGTCGCCTGAGGTATGCAAAAGCACATTTGGACAAGCCAGCTTCATTTTGGAAGAAAGTCCTGTGGACTGATGAAACAAAGATTGAGTTGTTTGGTCATACAAAAAGGCGTTATGCATGGCGTCCAAAAAACACAGCATTCCAAGAAAAACACTTGCTACCCACTGTAAAATTTGGTGGAGGTTCCATCATGCTTTGGGGCTGTGTGGCCAATGCCGGCACCGGGAATCTTGTTAAAGTTGAGGGTCGCATGGATTCAACTCAGTATCAGCAGATTCTTGAGAATAATGTACAAGAATCAGTGACGAATTTGAAGTTACGCCGGGGATGGATATTTCAGCAAGACAATGATCCAAATCTACTCAGGCATTCATGCAGAGGAACAATTACAATGTTCTGGAATGGCCATCCCAGTCCCCAGACCTGAATATCATTGAACATCTGTGGGATCATTTGAAGCGGGCTGTCCATGCTCGGCGACCATCAAACTTAACTGAACTGGAATTGTTTTGTAAAGAGGAATGGTCAAAAATACCTTCATCCAGGATCCAGGAACTGATTAAAAGCTACAGGAAGCGACTAGAGGCAAAAGGAGGATCTACTAAATATTAATGTCACTTTTCTGTTGAGGTGCCCATACTTTTGCACCGGTCAAATTTTGGTTTAATGCATATTGCACATTTTCTGTTAGTACAATAAACCTCATTTCAATCCTGAAATATTACTGTGTCCATCAGTTATTAGATATATCAAATTGAAATGGCTGTTGCAAACACCCAAATATTTAGAACTAAAAATGATTGAGATTAATAGGGGTGCCCAAAATTTTTCATATGACTGTAATCTACCAGTATGGCGGGCGCACAAATGTCAGACCATCGTAGGAAACCTGATACCGAATGTCACACTAAGACTGTGCTAATAAAGGAAAGGTTATTATATTATCATTAGGATTATGAGAAGTAAGTGGCCACGCCCTCATTGCTCCAAAGAGCTCATTTGCATATTGATAAAAAAAGCAGAGGCAGCAATTCACAAGGCAAAACACCACTTGATCCAGGGTGACACTAACCTATCTATCTGCAGGGCTGGGGTGATATGCTGGGTCTGGTGACACTAACCTATCTATCTGCAGGGCTGGGGTGATATGCTGGGTCTGGTGACACTAACCTATCTATCTGCAGGGCTGGGGTGATATGCTGGTTCTGGTGACAATAACCTATCTATCTGCAGGGCTGGGGTGATATGCTCGGTCTGGTGACACTAACCTATCTATCTGCAGGGCTGGGGTGATATGCTGGTTCTGGTGACAATAACCTATCTATCTGCAGGGCTGGGGTGATATGCTCGGTCTGGTGACACTAACCTATCTATCTGCAGGGCTGGGGTGATATGCTGGGTCTGGTGACACTAACCTATCTATCTGCAGGGCTGGGGTGATATGCTGGGTCTGGTGACACTAACCTATCTATCTGCAGGGCTGGGTGATATGCTGGGGTCTGGTGACACTAACCTATCTATCTGCAGGGCTGGGTGATATGCTGGGTCTGGTGACACTAACCTATCTATCTGCAGGGCTGGGGTGATATGCTGGTTCTGGTGACAATAACCTATCTATCTGCAGGGCTGGGGTGATATGCTGGGGTCTGGTGACACTAACCTATCTATCTGCAGTGCTGGGGTGAAATGCTGGGATCTGGTGACACTAACCTATCTATCTGCAGGGCTGGGGTGATATGCTGGTTCTGGTGACATTAACCTATCTATCTGCAGGCCTGGGGTGATATGCTGGGGTCTGGTGACACTAACCTATCTATCTGCAGGGCTGGGGTGATATGCTGGGGTCTGGTGACACTAACCTATCTATCTGCAGGGCTGGGGAGATATGCTGGGGTCTGGTGACACTAACCTATCTATCTGCAGGGCTGGGGTGATATGCTGGTTCTGGTGACACTAACCTATCTATCTGCAGGGCTGGGGTGATATGCTGGTTCTGGTGACACTAACCTATCTATCTGCAGGACTGGGGTGATATGCTGGTTCTGGTGACACTAACCTATCTATCTGCAGGGCTGGGGGGATATGCTGGGTCTGGTGACACTAACCTATCTATCTGCAGGGCTGGGGGGATATGCTGGTTCTGGTGACACTAACCTATCTATCTGCAGGGCTGGGGTGATATGCTGGGTCTGGTGACACTAACCTATCTATCTGCAGGGCTGGGGTGATATGCTGGGTCTGGTGACACTAACCTATCTATCTGCAGGGCTGGGGTGATATGCTGGGTCTGGTGACACTAACCTATCTATCTGCAGGGCTGGGGTGATATGCTGGTCCTGGTGACACTTCCTTTAAGAAACTAAACAAAGAAAGTAAAAAATAAAATCTGCTGGTAGTATTTGGTCCTTTGTCCTCAATCCAGATTACAACTAGAATCACTTTATTTCTAATCTATTTATATTTTCTGTAGATTTTTTAATTCTATTTTCTGTACATAATTATGATCATCTTGCCTGAGCTTCTCCTCTGCTCTGCTAACAGCATTTAGTGATCTGCATTACAGCACAGTCATGGCCATAGGCAGCAATAGACTAGAGCCGACTCATTGAGGTCTATGGGAGAATGTTCTAGACATGCTCTGTGCAGGGAGGAGGAGCAGATAAGCTGTGACTTCATCTATTGTCAGTGGTGATAGCTCAGTGGTGTTATCTGTAGAGGGGCTGCTGCAAAGAAAACCCTACAGAATTGCCAAGTGTCAGTCTATTATTAGGCATAGTGGCCAGAGTAAAAATTACAGGATATAGTACTTTTTAAAATTATAGATACATACCAGTATAATGCTCCCCAGTGGTCCCACACAGTATGTATAATGCTCCCAATAATGTTCCCCAGTGACCCCACATGCTATCCGCTGTGGCCCCCAAACAGTAATGCACCTAAGGCTACATGCACGTGACCGTGTCATTTGTCAGTCTGCTAGTCGTGCTTCATTTCTATGGTCAGGGTTGGACTGGCCCACCGGGGAACCGGTGAATCCCCCGGTGGGCCCCGAGCCCCGACTATTAGTACTCATTTTGCCAATGCAAAGGTCAAGGGTCTGATCGGGACGGTCAGGGGCCCGATCGGCTCCTGACCATCCCGATAGGGCCCCTGACCAATGGACAGTGGCGTAACGATCGTGGCCAGAGGGGTGCGGGGGCCCGCGGCCAGCTGGAAATTGCCGGGGCCCCGGACTATCATGATAGTGGTCGGGGAAGGCCTGGTTCCCCGACCGCTATACCTATTGTTAATGGAAAGGGGCCGGCCCCTTTCCATTAGATGCCAGCCCAGGGGAAGTGACAGAAAAAAAAAAAAATACTCACCTGGCTGTCCTGGACTCAGCATCGTCTCTGCCACTTTTCCGGCCTAACTGCAGGGGCCTGTGATTAGGCCCCAGCGGTGACATGGAGCGCGCTAGCGTAATGACGTCATCGCGTCCCACGTGACCGCTGAGGTGCAATCACAGGCCCCAGCGGTGACGTCTGGGACACAGGACGTGGAGACCAGGGGACCAAGGAAGATGGTAAAGACAGCAGGATACCCCGGAGAGGTAAGACAAGGTGAGTATAAGTGTTTGTTATTTTTAAACACTTCTCCTGGACCTGTACTTATTATATTCTGGGGTCTGAGGAGACCCCAGAGTATAATAATAGCACGGGCTCTGGGGGTGGGGGGCCACTGTGGAGCGCCTAATAGTGAGTGTGGGTCACTTTGGGCATATAATACAGTGTGGGGGCCACTGAGGGCATATAATACTGTGTGGGGGCCACTGAGGGCATATAATACTGTGTGGGGGCCACTGAGGGCATATAATACTGTGTGGGGGCCACTGTGAGCATATAGTACTGTGTGGGGGCCACTGTGAGCATATAATGCTGTGTTGGGGCCACTGAACGCATATAATACTTTGTGGGGGCCACTGCGGAGCATATAATGCTGTGTTGGGGCCACTGCGGAGCATATAATACTGTGTGGGGGCCACTCAGGGCATATAATACTGTGTGGGAGCCACTGTGGGCATATAATGCTGTGTGGGGACCACTGTGGGCATATAATACTTTGTGGGGGCCACTGCGGAGCATATAATGCTGTGTTGGGGCCACTGCGGAGCATATAATGCTGTGTTGGGGACACTGCGGAGCATATTATACTATCCCAGTATTGTTTACATGCTGGGTGCTGCACTGCTCATTCACCATGTTCTTAACAACTGCGGTTGTGGGTACTAAAGCTGTATCTCTTTCAAGTATCTGAGATATCGCTGCAGCACCCATAACCGTCACTATCAAGAATTTACTCTAGGGAGGGGGTAGGGGGATCCTGATGGGCAGCCAATGGAACCAATCCAGTTGCAGCTTGTTGCTGCAAGCGTCACTGACGTACTGATGCTGTGCGCGGCGGCGGGTTTCTGCATAGGAGCCCAGACCAGCAGTGTGAAAGGTAAGTACAACTTAACCACGCAAACAAAAAAACAACTTTTCCCCCTATTTTGCCCCCAAATCTTTCAACTTCACTGACAACTCTGATAACTACAACCCCTAACAATTCCAGATGCGCTGGGTCTGTTGAGAGTTGTAATTCCCCCCCTCCCACCCCAGATAATTTCTCACTGTATTGTTATGCTGGTGCCTGCTCTAGGGCTCCAACATAACAATACCTAAGTCGCAGAAACTCCAATACTGCTATAGGGGAGACCAGTGAAGGGGCCACTGTATGGGCATATATACATCAATATTCCTCCCTGTACAGTGGCCTCTTCACTGGTCCCCTATACTGTATGGGGACCATTGATGGGGTCATTGGAGGGGCAGTGATGGAGGCCAATAGCCTGGGGGACATTAAAGGGGTTGTGCAGGATAACATTTTTTTTTTTAATTACACTGGGGCAGGTAAAAAACAACAACAAACTTCTGGCGCCCGTCCTGTACTGTGCACAATATGGGGCCAGAAGCAGAAAGCTCTGTCCACTGTATATTAGCCGGGCACCTTCACTGTATCTCAGCACTTATTGAAGTCAGTAGGAGCTGAGCTGCAGTGAAGGCGCCGGGCTGCTATACAGCGGATGGAGCTTTCTGCTTCCGGCCCTGTGTTGTGTACAGAACGGGCTCCGGAAGTGGCTCCGTACAGCTGATAGGGCCGTGTGTCAGCCCTCTACCGATCAGGTATTTATGGCCTATCCTGACCATAGGCCATAAAAAAGGTAACCCTGGACAACCTCTTTTAATATGCCCCACAGAGGTTAATGTCCCCCCCCCACAGGATGTTAGCCCCCATCACTGCTCCCACACAATATAATGGCTCCATCACTGTTCCCCATACAGTATGGGAGACCAGTGAAGAGGCCACCGTATGGGGGGGACCAGTGAAGTGGCCATAAAAAAATTTGGCCCAGACAACCCCTTAAAAGAGGTTGTCCATAAACTAGAGCGACCACTGTGGCGGCCGCCAGGGAGGTGTAAAAATAAAAAAAAAAATTTCAAAAAAAGCATACTCACCTGTCCCCAGCACCCCATTGTTCCCTGCCTTTATCTGTTCGGTCTCATGGCGGCGCCTCATTTCTGGAAATCCTGTACCTAATTGGTTTTAGCGGTCACATGAGGTGCAGGACTCCCAGCAAGGAGTCGCCGGCACGAGACTGAATGGACACTGGCAGCGGACAATGGAGCGCCGGGGACAGGTGAGTATGCTTTTTTATTTTTTTATTTTACACCTCCCGCAAGGGACATGGGTTGCGCCAATTCCTGAACAACCTCTTCAAAGGATTTATCCATATTTCGAATATTGATGGCCTGTCCTTAGGATAGGCCATCAATATTACATCTGCGATGATACAACAGCCTGGACCTCTGTAGATCAGCTTTCACAGGACAATGCGGCTACAGGTAACAATTCTAAGAGCCACGCTGCTTACTTGCCATACAGGGTGTAGCAGTGGGTTTAGGTAGTGCAGTGGTGCACATGGTATGGTGGGTGAGCAACATGGCTCCCAACATGTTATTACCTTTTGCCGCCCTGTCTCGGTACCGCTGATTTGCAGAGGTCCCGATGGTGGGCCCCTAGAAGCAATTCCACTGGTGGGCCCTAGACATCCCAGTCCGACACTGTCTATGGTCATATACACACACCCAAGTATTATCATGGGCCCATGTATGGGCCATGGAGGCACGAGTGGCACAATGATGTCATCCATGTGCCGTCCATGCAGTCCAATCACGGCCCAGCTACATACACATGACTCTGTGCATGTAGCCCTAAAATAAGATTCTGGCCTTTAAAACGAACAGCGAAGCCCTTATATCCTAATAACCGAAATCACGTAATGTTATGAAGCCACTGGCAGCAAAAGGGTTAAAGGAATTTTACGTCAATACATTTCCCTCCCTACCATTAGGCCCATTTGTATGATGCCTCTACACTTATCATACATGTGACTAGCCCATTATACCCATCAATGATATTTGTCAACACAAAATGACATCCCGCACCTGAAAAAATGCCGAAATTCAGTTTTATAAGAATGGCGTAAAACGCAAATAACTGTAATTTCTCTTCTAGGCTGTCACTGCCGGCAAATGTGAGAGACGGGACAAATGGCAGCGAGATACACAGGATAATAATCCAGACTATTAATGCACAAAGTGTCATCCTGCGAGCACACTTACCATATACAATACCTGCCATGCATGGAGCGCGCAGTAACATTTTGTCATAATCTTAATTAGACTAAATGCTCGGGATAACTAACGATCTCCTTTAAAATGCCTCAGCCACCGCCGCCGCAGCCTTCTGATTGTAATTGGATATTTTTTTTTCTCTTTAAATGTATATGTCAATATATTCCGGGTGAAATATTCCTAATGCTTGACAGCAAATTTTAATTTGATGCAAAATCTGGATGTGTAGAGAAGGTATTTGTGTTCTATCAGACTAATTCTTCATGACAGCAATCAGCAAGAACATTCAGATTTACAGCAAATGCTCCCAAGGGTCTTGACAATCCTCCTGCTCCTGATTTACAGCCATAGCCAGTGTTTAATACACAGCCAGGCGGGCGGGACGTGGCCTATTTCCTGCTGCTAACATAGCCTAATCCTTGTAGGTCTACATCATCAACTTTCTTACGGATTAAGACGCGGCGCAGCACATCTCTGCGGAAGACGTTTGTAGAATCCTCTTCTTAACATGGAAACAATTTAATACTTCATGTTCTCCGATGTGAAAAAAATATATTAAAAGATTTCCCGTGATTACAAGAGGAGCTTTTGTTTCCTAACATCGGCTATACTGATAAATGGAAACAACGAGAACAACTTCCCACGCGTTTCTGTACATTTACATCGCTCCATGCTGCCCCAAGCTTAAAGAGGAACCGTCCGCTCTACATGTATCTTTCTTTTAGCAAAAACTTGCATTGCCCAAGAAATTAGAATTCTGGAACTTATTTTTTTGAATTGTATTGTAGCACCGTCAAGCCGTAACTGCCAGCTTTCTCTCTCTTCCCGCCAGGCAGCGGGTGCAGTGCTCCAGTCCTTACCCATAGAACACTTTGCTCTTCTCCCAGCCGCTCCCCTGCACCTCTCTTTTTAACTTTATTTTTTACTTTTTTCCCTGAACCTGGGATCTGCTGTTCCATATTTGGTGTGACCTTTGCCCTTTGCCTTCCATCAGTTCTTCTCGGCACTTGCAGACAGTTTTTGACAGAACTCGGCAGGGAGGTTGTTCCTGCCGCCATCTTGGAGAACTAAGCCCAGATCTTCTGTGGATGTATGCTTGCTCCAATCCTTCTGTCTCTTCATGTCATCCCAGACAGACTGGATGATGATGAGATCAGGACTATATCTGTGGGGGCCGGATCATCACTTCCAGGACTCCTCCTCCAAGGGGCAAAGGTCACACCAAATATTGATGGGATTTACATTTCTCTTTCCTTCATACACTTTATTTTGGTAATTGACAAAAAATAAATGATTAACCCTTCAATTTCTGAAAGCATTCTTACTTTTCAGAATTTTTTCCACCTGCCTAAAACTTTCCACAGTGCCGCCAGTTCCACATGACCCCTGTACACAAATTGCTAATAATATGTCACCCACCCTGGCTCAGAGGTTTCACTAGCTCCCTTATGGGTCAGTCTGGGCCTGCTATTAGGGGGGCTATTTTTTTAGCATTTAGCCCTTTATTGAAAGTTTCCATCTCCTTACTGAATATTGCTATGACTATTACCAAAACTAAGTGTCACTCAATTTCTGGAGAATTCATGCAGAATCTTAAGAATCCATAAGAAATCTGAGCCATACAGAGATACATTAAGGATCCAGGCGCTTCTATAGGCGCCTATAGCATAGACTGACCTTATTCCTCATCTACGCCATGGAAATCTCCATACAAGGAAATGGATTGTATATTTATAGATTTATCGGATTATCAATCATTAAGACACACCCGGCTTTATACTAATAATATATGGAAAGTGAAAGTATTTCCTCCCAGAAACTCTTCTGGAAATACATATATAGTCCTTGCTGTCCTGGGCTCCCTGCCATAAGCACTCAGGTGCAAAAACCTTTCAGTGCATCCTCCATGTCAATTTAGTCTCCGCGCCGTGAGTTGCCTGATATGAGCGCAATGTCTTGCTAAAAAAATAGACAATCCATGACTAGATGATTCTGATATGGGCATAAGAAAGAAAGTCCTGGGGCCTCTGCCAGTAGCTTATTATATTATGGGCGGGTATGTCAGCCACCCAGAGAACAAGACTTCCCCCCCAAAGGGCCCCGAAATAGTTAAAGGGATTGTCCAGGATAACCTGTTTTCTGATATGAGGTCAGGGAAGGTGACCTGTCCCCGTGCTCCGGGTTCTTCTGCCGTGGTCTGGTCCTGCTGCTTCGGTGTCTTGTTTTGGTGGAACTCCCTATCAGCGGCCTGAGTAAAGGAACCAGAACGTTACCCCCAAGGACCATGAAGTCATTGGCCTCAGCAGTCACTCCCACCAAAACAAGACACCGGAGAAGTAAGATCGGACCGTGGTGGGAGACACCGGAGCACCTGAGACAAGTGAATATGGGTTGTTGTTTTTTTCACCTTTCCCAGCCTCGTATCAAAAAAATGGGGTTATCCTAGACAACCCCTTTAAGGTCACATGACCATATCCCAAATCCTGACAGGAAGCTCCACAGAGGAGGAGGAGGGATCTGATGTGTAAGTGTATGGGGTTCAGTCTTGGATCTCTATTTAGTGGTTCTGAATTTATTTAGGGTGTAAGAGGGTTAACCCTTGATGGTGACTACTGCAGTGAAGGGTAAACTGTTGATCTTGTTCCATTTAATGTGTCGCCCATGTTATGTTTCTGACAGCAGGAGACCAACATATATAAGAGAGTGTATAGGGGCCAGCCAGCTTGTATAAGCTGCCAGTGAGGGGCAAAGCACATCATACCACTTACCCCCAGTAAGACTGTAACTATTATTCCAGTTGTCATGTCCTGTGTCCGCCTGTGCAAGCAGGACTTTTCGCTCCCCATTTTTCGGGCAGAAACCCGGCGGACCCCATTATAGTCTATGATGTCTGCGGGTAACCGCTTTTAAGGGGATTGGGTTTCCAGACCCGAGCACAGGTGTTAGCCTAGAGTAACAAAGGGGGGACCTGAACTTTAGTGCCCAAGTCACAGACCAGCCCTGTACACACCCAGGAACATGATAGCGCCAACAACAACAATCTGGATTCTTTTGTAAGCTTCCTTACAAGCGTCTTCCTGCTTCGCTGTTTTATCTGGCAGATACTGCGTTCTGTTTAGTGTTACTTCAAGCTGCCGGTGCCAGAACTTGTATTAACCCCTTCAGGACCGGGCCAATTTTCGTTTTCGCATTTCTGTTTTTCCCTCCCCACATTCCAGGAGCCATCATTTTTATATTTTTTGGTTCACAGAGTCACATGATGTCTTATTTTCTGCAAAACAAATTGTACTTTGTAATGACACCATTCAGTATCCTGTGCAATGTACTGGGAAGCTGGAAAAAAATCTGAATGAGGTGGAATTGGAAAAAAAATGCATTTGCACCAATTTTTTGTGGGTTAAATTTTTACAGCATTCACTGTATGGTAAAAATGACACGATACCTGTATTCTACGGGTCAGGACGATCACAGCGATACCAAATGTATATCGTATTTGTAATGTTTGATACCTTTTAAAAAATGTAAAACTTTGCAAAATAGAAAAGTTTCTTTGTGTCGCCATATTGTGACACCTGTAACTTTTTCATATTTACATGTATGGAGCTGAGTATGGCGTCTTTTTATATGGGACAAGATGGCGTTTTTATTGATACCATTTTGGGGATGGTCTGTTGGTTTGATCTCTTTTTAATACATTTTTTTAGAAAGCAAAGTGTTGAAAAAACAGCCATTTGGACATTTCGATTTTTTTCCTTGCTACGACGTTCACCGTGTGGGATAAATATTTTTAAATTTTAATAGTTTGGACATTTTTGAGCACCGGAGACCTAAAGTGTTTATGTTTATTATTGTTTATTAATTTTTCTATGTGATCTAGGGAAAAAGGAGGATTTGAACTTTGTTTTTGTGTTTTTTTATACTTTTAAAAACTTTTTTTTTTCTTCTTTTACTTTTATGTATGGACCTTGAACCCTAGGGGGTCTAATCGCTCATACAATACACTGCAATACATTAGTAAAATCCATTCACTTCTATTACACACTGCCTTATGGCAACCAATTGTCAACCTCCGATGATCTTCCATAGGGTGGCGATCATTAAAAATGGTGGCGCCCATGGCACTTGCGCACTTTAGATGCCGCAATTGTGTTTTGACTCAGCATCGAAAAAGTTAATAGCCGGGATCGGTTCCTGAGCCCTCTCCATACAGCCCCTCACGCCTAATCCCATACATGTATGTGATTTTGCGTGAAGGGGTTAATCCACGTGTTACAGTCTATTAACCGGTCCTTCTGCTTCAATGGTTTATTAAGTATTATTATATTTAATTTAAAGGGATTTGCCAGGATTAAAATAAAGGTTCCTTTTTCCCTTTAAACAGCACCGCTGGCTTGTGTCTGGTATTACAAGACAAGCCCATATTAATAAAAAAAAATGGAAACCTAATAAGTTGTTATATTATTAAAGTGGCTGTTTGGGATTAAAAGTGACATGTAGTCAGGAGGGGAGGGCTATAAAATGGATTCACACTTACACTGTGTATATCGAGTGGCTGCAGTTCAGTGACATCACATCGCCGGGACCCCTGCAGCCAAACACCAGTCTTAGCAGTATACAGCTGTGAGCACTGTTTGACTGTAGGGATCCGGTGAACGTGATGCAGCCATGCTGTATACAGGCAAAAGCATCGCTGATGGGCTGCCCTGCACAGGAGGAGGCAAGGATGGAGGTAAGTATAAGTGCATATTTATTTTATAGCTCTCCCTCCCTTCCTGACTACAAGTAATTTTTTAAAACCTGGACAACCCCTTTAACCCGCTGCAAATAAAATCCATCATCAAAGATTCTACGACGTTCCAATATACAGGAGCATCTCAATAAATTAGAATATCTTTGAAACGTTTATTTCTTTCAATAATTAAATTAATAAAGTGACCTCCTATATTTTCTAGATTCTTTACACACAGAGTCTTCTATTTCAAGTGTTTTATTTCTGTAAATGTTGATTATGGATTACAGGTAATGAAAACCCAAATCTAAGAAAATTAGAATATTGTAAGTTCAGTTCAGTATTGTAAATTCAGTGTCACCTTGCAAGGTTTCCTAAGCCTTTACATGGTCCCTCAGTCTGGTTCAGTAGGACACACAATCATGGAAGACGCTGATTATGGATTGTATTACTGAATCACTGAAATGAAGGAACGTTTCACAGATATTCTCATTTATTGAGATGTGCCTGTACATTGTGGGAGATTTATCAATCCCTCTACGCCAGATACATGTACCACAACTCCCATTCCGCCACTTCTATCAGCTCCATCTCTTAGCATCCATTAATAGCCTGGAATAGTTGGAATTTTTTTTTCTAGCTCCCACCATTCCTGAGCAATCATTTCTGTTAGTTTCAGCATCAAATAGGGTAATTAGGCTCTATACTGTCAAATGGGCGGTCCTAGACTGATCCACCTCAGGACCACCTACCTGACAGAAGAAAGCTTATTTGTGCTGAAACTAGCAGAAATGATTGCTATGATTGAATGGTGGGGGCTAGAGGAAAAATTCCAAGTTTACCAGAATCAGTGGAGCGGCGCCTATTGAAGGATGCAAAGAGTTGGAGTTGGTGGAGGTGATAAAAAGTCCACTTTAACTCAACTTTTTCATTGTCTTTTTGTGAGTTCTCATGCTGCAGCAAATTATCAGGTTCAAGTTAAACTTTGCTACACCCGTATATTTTAAAGTTCTAATCAATGCAGTGGATTTGGAGCTCTGTATCAGAGAAGCAGAGTTCTGACTACTATAAATAGTTACATAGTAGATGAGGTTGGGTGGCACAGGTCCATCAAGTCCAACCTATAACCCTACAATGTTTATCCACGGGAAGGCAAAAAAAACCCCATGAGGCTTATGCCACTGTATTAGGACATTTACCGGCACAGAATTTGGGATCTAAAAAATGATGATAATACAAATATAGCAGGGTTAACCCAACTTTCTGCAGCTGGATAAATTGCTACAGCCTGATATATTATCATAGATGACAACAAAAGCCAATGGAAAGTCATTGATAAACATCACTGACTTTTATGATAAGATATCTCGCTGCAGCAATTCGTTCTGCTGCAGAAAGTTGGGTTAACCCTGTTACATCTGTAGAATGTGGAGGTCGACTTCAAAGTATAAATCTTTTTTTAACCTTTATTAACCTAAAAGAACCTTCGGAGACAATGACAAGAATGTAACTCAGCAAGTAAAGGCTCTTTAAAAGACATTACCCTAAAAATGTCAACAACCATCAAGACCTTGTGTTCTTCGTCCCGGAAAATCAAAGCGAAAACAGTAAATTCCGTAATGATGCAATATGTTCGGAACACATGTTTTTCCTAAGGCCGAAAAACAGAACAGCTACTGTGAGAGCCTCTGCTGAAGTCCAGACGGGCCGAGCGAGCACAGGCTTAGAGTTGGCACGAGTTTAAGAGAGGCCAAGCCAGGTTCATGTTACACAATCTGTCCTCATCGAAAGGAAAATTCAGCAAATGTACTCGAAATGAAGATTGCAAAATATTATGCAAGAGTCGTGCTCGGGGTGACTCAAGCACTGTTGTCACTTATACTTTATAGCACAGTGCGAGGCTCAGAGCGTTACTAAGCAATACACCGCGTCTAGATTGAAGTTGATATATTCACATATTATGTTGAACTATTGAACTTCAGTTTTTCCAATCAAGTAAACCGGGCGGGCGAGACCGCGGGGACGAAAGGACCGATAAAGCTCCTGATGACATTCATAAATTCAAGATGGCTTTATCATACAGCACCACTTTATTTCACTTTTGGAAACTTTGCATTTCACCTTTATTCATGCTGCTAATGTTACCGGAGCCAAATTTGTCCTAATGTTTACTCACAGTGCACGGAGATGAAACGTCTGAAACGGAGGAGGAAAGAAATCCTTCCAAGGCAGAATATTGTCTCAAAGTATAGAATAGATTAAAAGAGAAAAGAATACTAAAAAGTCTAAGACAGGAGGGAAGTATATAATATACATATAGATATATATAGATATATATTTATCAATGTTATTAATATTACTATTATTAATAATGTTATTCTTTCTTATTTTATTATTAATATTAATAATTACTATTATTTATATTGTTAATAATAAGAATTATTATTATTATTTATAGAGCACCATTAATTCCATGGTGCTATACAGTTGATAATAATTATATAACTAGATAGATAGATAGATAGATTAGATTATAATATAATATAATAATAATAATAATAATAATAACAATTATTATTATTATTTATAGAGCAGCATTAATTCCATTTGATAATAATTATATAAATATACATATAGATACATAGATAGATATATTATAATATAAATAATATAATAATAATAATAATAATAACAATTATTATTATTATTATTATTATTATTAATTTGCCCCTTAAAGGGAATGTGTCGCCAATGATTTTATTTATTTATTAAAACCAGATAGTGAAATCTATCACTTTTCTAATCAGTTTTTTTTTCTGATTGTAGATTTTTTTATTCTATTTTCTGTACATGATTATGGGGGCGGCCATCTTGCCTGAGCTTTTCCTCTGCTCTGTTAATAGCATTTGGTGATCTGCTTTACAGCATAGTCATGGCCCATAGGCAGCAATAGACTGGAGCCGACTCATTGAGGTCTATGGGAGAGTTTTCGCGCCGTGACAAATTTAGCCCCACCCACTTATACGTTGACTCCACCCATTCTCATGTATTTTTCCATGTGCCCCACACAGTATAATGCTCCTACAGCCACCCTAACATTATATTTCCCCACATTATAATGTTCCACTCCAATTTCCTCACAGCATTAAGTCGCTCTCCTCGTGCCCCAGTTTAAACTGGCGGAAACTAGAGGGAGACATTAAACTGGGGCAGCTGGAGGGTGACATTAAACAGTGGGGGTAGTTGGATGGGGACATTAAACTGGCGGCAACTAGAGGTGGACATGTCTCCCTCCAGCTACCCTCACTGTTTAATTTCACCTTCCAGCTGCACCATAGTTTAATGTCCCCCCCCCCCCCCCTCCAGCTGCCCCCAGTTTAATGTCACTCTCCATTTGCCCCCCAGTTTAATGTCCCCCCTGTATCTGCCCCCAGTTTAATGGGAGGTTGTTTCCGCCGCCATCTTGGAGAACTAAGCACAGATCTTCTGTGGATGTCGCTTGCTCCAATCCTCCTGTCTCTTCATGTCATCCCAGACAGACTGGATGATGATGAGATCAGGGCTATATCTGTAGGGGCCGGATCATCACTTCCAGGACTCCTCCTCCAAAGGGCAAAGGTCACACCAAATATTGATGGGATTTACATTTCACTTCATTCTGTTCAGTGACAAAAATAAACTCTTCTATTTTTGAAAACGAGTGTGTATTGCTATATATATATATATATATATATATATATCAGTATTATTCTCGTAATGACCTCATAATCTTACCAGCTAATATTACTTGACCACCCAGACACCAGGATTATCCATCAATACGGAAGCTGTCAAGTCTCACATTTCACCCATACAAGGTATACTACAAAACCTTTGTACAATGACATAGTCAAATAACTGAGTATTTTCCTGACCCCCATCGGCATCATTATCTATTTAGACACTGAATTACAATATAGAAATATTAGCTATTCACAGCTCTATTCACTATACAGACCACACAGGAAGGTGATCACAGCTCTACTCACTATACACAAGCTCTACTCACTATACACAAGCTCTATTCACTATACACAAGCTCTACTCACTATACACAAGCTCTACTCACTATACACAAGCTCTATTCACTATACACAAGCTCTACTCACTATACACAAGCTCTACTCACTATACACAAGCTCTATTCACTATACACAAGCTCTACTCACTATACACAAGCTCTACTCACTATTCTTCCATGATGTGTAGTACAGACCCCTGCAGCAATGTGTATAGCAGATCGATAATCTCAGCATAAAGGAGTTGCCTGATAAACAATCCGCACTACATAGTTAACACCTTATAAATACATCTTCCATTTTGTCTATGGAATTTTAAAGACCTGATTTGTTGCGGGCTCCAGCACCTATAATGTCCCGTTACCTTACAGTGAAGCCAGCAACCCTCTGGGGTCCAGGACGAAGTGATATGTGTCAATTTGGTCAACTCCAACAGTTATGCAAAGCTAAAAGATCTAGATTTATGCAAAGCTCAACTTTCATTTGCTACAATCTAGCACCAAAAACTGTTAAAAATTCACTTTAATTCATATCATTAAAGAGTAAAAAGATAGTACTGATTCTCATGCGTTTCAAGGCTTCCCCCCTCTTACTCACAGCACAGTTACTTAGCCAAACACATTAAAACCAGCTTAAAATACATCCCACCAATAGGCTGTCAATAATGACATCACATGAAGTTCCGTCAGATGACGTGTTACACCCAGATATAATGACCCCATATAGAATGCAAGAAACAGGACCAATAGTTATGAGAACAACCATATTTGGCCAAAACCAATATATAGTCTCTTAACTATTGATACGGTCCTTGTATTCTATATGGGCTCATATCCACAGATCCTGGAAGAATGGCTTTGATCACATATGGGAAAGTTGTGTAAAACTCTGATACTTCCTGGTTTTGTGGGACCAGAAAAGTGTAGAATTATTTTTTTATAAGCAATAATGTAGGCGAACTTCTCAGCTTCTGTAAAACCTTCTTATTAAACTCTAAGAGTATATTGTCCCTCAGTATGGATGGATCTTCTCTCTTCCCACCCCACATACAGCACATTAAAGAGGTTCTCAGCATTAAACAATCCCCAATGACAAGTGTAATCTGGCAGGAAGTGTTCAGTTTCCCTATAGCACAACCACAGGAGACATTAAGTATTACACATTGTCCATTCAAATCAATAGGTTGTCTGTGTAATGCAAGACTGGATAGGTCCTCCTAAAAAGGCTCTTTTAAACCAAAATAAATGGTTCCTGAATAGAGGACCCAGTCTCTTAAAAAGTAACTTTCACCATCTCCACCCAACTCTTTTTTCATCCATGACTAGACGCCTCTCCATTGAATTGGCACAGTTGGATTTTGTTCTCTACCCTTCACTGTTCCCAAGCAATCAATGCTGTTAGTTTTGGGGACTGATATGCTAATTAGACGCTTTACTGTCAAGGCAACCCTGGACCCCCCACCTGATAGCAGAGAACCTACTTAGCATATTGGGTGCTAAAACTAATTGCACTGATTCCAAAATATTCCAACTGCCAACCAACGGAGTGGCATCTATTAAAGGATGCAAAATGTTGGAGTTGGTGGCAGTGGTGAAAGGTCCGCTCTAACTCAGAATGGTATTAAAAATTAGATAGCCCTTTAATGGGTGGCAACAGGAACAGGAGGCAAATAGGTGACAAAGTCCATTGAGATTTCAGTCCAAGGTTGGGTTGGCATTGTCTTAAGGGTTGAAGTCAGTACAAGGGGTACAGGAGGCAATAAACAATGAAACTTATTGTCTCTATTCAGGTCACCAATAGTATCGAGAGTGCAATTTGTTAGTAAGTTTGGGTGCAGACTTTCTAAGGATAACCCCTTCTGGTCAAGGTAGGAGGTACAAATGAATGTCCCTTGGTAGGAATTTTCTGGAGCAATTAAGTTAATGGCCAGAATACAGTTTGGATCAATGACTTGTGCCAGGTCCTCAGTAAGGGAATCAGGTGGATTAAAGGACCTGGGTGAAGCATCTTTTCTCCAGTTATTGCCGGACAGACTGTAAACCTGAATTAAATTGAGACGTGAAAAGAATAGCTTGTTCACCTAATAAGGTATCTGAGCCCAGAGGACTTCCTTACCGCCAGCTTCCAGAACCATCTACTGGCTGAGGCTAGGTTTACTGCTGAGTGGTTGGAGTGGAGTAAGAGGCACTTTTCTACCATTCGGTCTGGGCATCCCTCATCCTTAAGTCTGGGTGAACCCAACAGTTTGGAGACTACTACCCCCATCAGAAAGCTGCACCTGTTCAGTGTTATACAGTTTGCCACAGTAAAGTTTGATCTGTTTCAACTGCACCACTGCCTCCTGAGTCGTACCTGCGTTTACCATCCGAACACCATCGTTCCTGCCCTTCCGGAAACCATCACATGGCTCAGGTTAAAGAGGTCGCCTCTCCAACTGGAAGCACCCCAGGGGAGCGACTACCACTGCCATCCGATTGCACGCAGGCCCCCTTTGTCAGTGCCCGGCCTAGGAGGTGTTCTGGTAGAAGATTGGTATGTGGGCACTTGGCCTACAGCCACTACTACTCCCATCTTGGGTTGCGGCACATAGGCCATTCCATTTCTTGAGTTCTCCTGGACCATCCAGTGCAGAAAGAGGATCCCAACCAACCAGGTTATCTGTGGCCCAATAAACCTTCATAGAATGCCATAACCAAAGCTTCATCAAATGCCAGGGTACAAAATTTGGCAGCATATTGGCTGAATGTGGAAGCACTTCTCTTGAGGCGGAGAAGAACTGAAGTAGTGGAACAAGTATGGCTGCTTTCTTGAAGACCCTCCAAAAGTAAGCCAGAAAGACAGATAGTGGGGACATCACTGGATCATGATGGAGGTCCAAGCCAAAGTCTCTCCGGCAGCCAAATAGATTATATAGACCCCTTTTACTGCTGAAGACCTGAAGACCTTCACATCCATCAAGTATAGCTAAACACCAATATATGTGGAGAAGATCAATGCAGGCATGAGGCATACATAGAGTTAACAATCCAGTTTGGGTCGGGAACCATAAAAACCTGATTCCCTGGTAGAAGCGTTTTCTATTTTTAAGCTTGATACGCAATATCCAAAGAGATTACATGTCAAACACATTTGTTTCTTCTGTTGAGGTTCTCGCCTTGCCATGTACGATGTGTAATAGGTAACAATGGTTTTCTATGACACAGTCTGTCCATTGTTCCACCTGTTGTAGAGGATTTTTTTTCTATTGGTGGATCGTGGCTATAAATGGTCACTTTTTTATTTGACCACTTATTCTAGGAGTAAGAAGTTGTGTTGGCTCGAAAGACGTAAGAATATTTCTATTTGTGCTCAGGTGTAATTGGTGTTGTCTCATGTTGTCTTCTTCTGGATCCACGCAGTAGGGATATAGGATGAACATGATGGACTTGCGTCTTTATTCAACCTTATTACCCATGTAGCTATAAGGACATAGACAAAGAAGCATTTTCGAGAGCACTGGCGACACATCTATGTTCCCATATGTCCTGCAACCGATGTCAAAAAGTTGGGCACTGGGTAGGACGCTTCGGACATTCCGGTTCATAAGCTTGTAGGTGAGCTGATGTTAACATTTTGTTACTGAATATACTGGGGCAGATTTACTGATGCTAGGTTCACACCTGCACTTGGGTTTCTGTTCTTCGAGGACCCGAAAAACGGAAACCCAACACACTTAAAAAGTGGTTACCTGCGGAAAACCGTGGACCCCATAGACTATAATGGGGTCTCCTGGGTTTCCGCCCGAAAACGTACAGTCATGGCCAAAAGTTTTGAGAATGATACAAATATTAATTTTTACAAAGTCTACTGCTTCAGTTTTTCTAATGGCAATTTGCATATACTCCAGAATGTTATAAAGAGTGATCAGCTTAACAGCAATTACTTGCAAAGTCAATATTTGCCTAGAAAATGAACTTTATCCCCCAAAACACATTTCAACATCATTGCAGCCCTGCCTTAAAAGGACCACCTAACATCGTTTCAGTGATTGCTCCATTAACACAGGTGTGGGTGTTGATGAGGACAGGGCTGGAGATCAATCTGTCATGATTAAGTAAGAATGACACCACTGGACACTTTAAAAGGAGGCTGGTGCTTGCCATCATTGTTTCTCTTCTGTTAACCATGGTTATCTCTAAAGAAACACGTGCAGTCATCATTGCACTGCACAAAAATGGCCTAACTGGGAAGAGTATTGCAGCTAGAAAGATTGCACCTCAGTCAACAATCTATCGCATCATCAAGAACTTCAAGGAGAGAGGTTCCATTGGTGCCAAAAAGGCTCCAGGGCGCCCAAGAAAGACCAGCAAGTGGCTGGACCGTCTCTTAAGAGTGTTTCAGCTGCGGGATGGGGCTACCAGCAGTGCAGAGCTTGCTGAGGAATGGCAGCAGGCAGGTGTGAGTGCATCTGCACGCACTGTGAGGCGGAGACTCTTGGAGCAAGGCCTGGTCTCAAGGAGGGCAGCAAAGAAGCCACTTCTCTCCAGAAAAAACATCAGGGACAGACTGATATTCTGCAAAAGGTACAGGGAGTGGACTGCTGAGGACTGGGGTAAAGTCATTTTCTCTGATGAATCCCCTTTTCGATTGTTTGGAACATCTGGAAAACAGCTTATTCGGAGAAGAAGAGGTGAGCGCTACCACCAGTCTTGTCTCATGCCAACTGTAAAGCATCCTGAAACCATTCATGTGTGGGGTTGCTTCTCAGCCAAGGGAATCGGCTCTCTCACAGTCTTGCCTAAAAACACAGCCATGAATAAAGAATGGTACCAGAATGTCCTCCAAGAGCAACTTCTCCCAACCGTCCAAGAGCAGTTTGGCGCTCAACAATGCCTTTTCCAGCATGATGGAGCACCTTGCCATAAAGCAAAGGTGATAACTAAATGGCTCAGGGAACAAAACATAGAGATTTTGGGTCCATGGCCTGGAAACTCCCCAGATCTTAATCCCATTGAGAACTTGTGGTCAATCATCAAGAGGCGGGTGGACAAACAAAAACCAACAAATTCAGACAAAATTAAAGCATTGATTCTGCAAGAATGGACTGCTATCAGTCAGGATTTGGTCCAGAAGTTGATTGAGAGCATGCCAGGGAGAATTGCAGAGGTCCTGAAGAAGAAGGGTCAACACTGCAAATATTGACTTGCTGCATTAACTCATTCTAACTGTCAATATAAGCTTCTGTTACTCATAATATGAATGCAATTCTATTTCTGTATGTGATAAAAACATCTGACAAACACACATAAAAACCAGAGGGCAGCAGATCATGTGAAAATAGAATATTTGTGTCATTCTCAAAACTTTTGGCCATGACTGTAAAGTGAAGAGTCCTCCACAATTTTCAAGCAGAATGGGGGAAACTGGGCGCAGGTGTGAATCCAGCCTAAGACTGGCATTTCGTACGCCAGTCTTAAATGCCCCGACAGACAGGAGCAGGGCATCGCTGATTTATGAAGAAGCTCCAGCCCTTGTGCCACGTGTGCACCACAATATCATCTCTAAGCCAGAAACCTGTAAAGAGATTGATAAATGGCCCCCACTATGTTTACACACGTGACCTATAGGCCCAGGCCAACTGTGCCTATACTGTACGTACATCCAACCCTATACAGGCGTCTTAAGTAGGACGGCCATGCTGTATTCTGCAGAATAACCAGATAAAACACAGCGGGCACACTGTTTTTATTCTTTTTGTGCTGAAGGCTCACAAGATAAAAACTGCTTTTGCTGATAAGGAAAATGTCTATCCTGCAGGTACAGTAAATTCTGTCTTATCAAGGGCAAAATAAGGAGTTTGACAATTTTGTTGTTTTACAAACTTTTTTTATTGACATCCCTCCATCAACTCGTAAATTAGATTCCTCCCTAGTACTCTTGTTTCCAATGTAAGCAAGTCTTAAAGGGATGTGACGCCAATTTTTTTTATTTATTTATTAAATCAGAAAGTAAAATGTATCACTTTTTCTTATCTGTTTTTATTTTCTGAAGATTTTTTTATTCTGTTTTCTGTACATGATTATAGAGCGGCCATCTTGCCTAAGCTTCTCCTCTGCTCTGTTAACAACATTTAGTGATCTGCTTTACAGCATGGTCATGGCCATAGGTAGCAATAATCTGGAGACAACTCATTGAGGTTTAGGGGAGAGTTTTCTAGAAATGCTCAGTGCAGTGAGGAGGAGGAGATAAGCTGTGACATCATCTATTGTTAGGCGTGGATGTAATGATGGCTCATATCTATAGAGGTGTTATCTTCTATTGTAATCCTGTGATATAAATGAGGTGACTACTGCAAAGAAACACCAAGAGAATTGGCAAGAGTAAACAATACCGAGAGCAGCACTGCCTCAGTACAGCTGATCTGTGGGTGTCCCAGGTGGTGGACCCTAATATTGGATGGATAGGATAGGCCATTAATAGTAGAAAGAGTACAACCCCTTTAACATATGCCCTTTACACTTTAAAGGGGTTGAGTGGGACTTAAATATTAATGGACGATCCTTAGGAAAAGTCATCGATATCAGATTAGCGGGGGTCTGACACCTGTCATCCTCACTGATCAGCTTTTCGAAGCAGCAGTCACTTGGTGAGCACCTCTTGAGCTTCTTAGCCCAGAATTCCAGCAGAAATGTTACAGATTTTTTCCTGCAGAAAATCTTCACCACTTCAGTCCCATGTGAACACACCCTAACCGTGCACACACCATGCCACAAATAGTCAATCTACAACGTGACAAGAAATGCCCCGTGCCATGATGGGGATGTTGTTTGTTTCGATAGTAACTATTGTGCAATTCCCTGGCATCTACATATAATCTCCTACAATGAAACCGTACCCTGTATTGGTACTGAACCAGGTAAGGAAGGCCAGGAATGGAACGATGCCTGACAACTAAAAGAACATCAATAGAATTTTGAATGCAGCTTTGGATGTGAATGGAGCAAAAAGACATGATGGAACTCAAGATCACTAAAAGAAGACTAAGATAACTGTATATTGATACAGGGCCTACTGTAATGTATTACTGTGCACTGACCTATAGCATGTGCATCACGACACATACAGCGCCACGCTATACATGCCAGATATTTGCCTTATTAAAGTCATTTAGGGATGCCATAAATGTGCCAATATCTCAAAGTTTTTGAAGAAATTCATGTCTTATGAAATATTGGGACTTTCCCTAAGTGTATTCTTGCTCAAACCATTCCTGGTATGGGAGGGACTTCCATCTGGCAAATCTGACTATAACAAACAGGACGCTTCATGTTCCCGGCTGCAGACAACTTCTTGGACAATACAACACGGCTGCTTCAAGGAAAACTTAGCATAGACTCCTCTGAGCATGAAACCAGACACCGAGGTAAGTGCATGTTCACATTAGGTGATTGTAGGTAAGGCATAGAGTGTGCATTATTAACTGTGTAGCTGCTGGTTTGGTTTGCAGAATCCATAATGTAACGGATACTTAGTTTGTCGTGCCACTTGAAATATTTTTGGAATTCTTCGGAGGTGAAGTCATCTGTGTGGGGAACGTCTCATTGGAAAATAACAGATTTCACTCAGGTTTATATTGTGGACATACGTTTTGTTTTTATTTGCATTCTTATGTAAATACCCAGTCTTGAAATCCTGCAGTTCCCACATTGGCCACTAGGGGAGTCACAGTTTGATGACATTTCTTGCTTTCCAGCTTTGCTGTGTAGACTGGGGCAGGGTCAGCAGAGGATAGAGGGCTTAGTGACCGCTGATGTACTGATAGTGACAGAAATAAGGCAGGATAATAATACTAGACATATAGATGAGGGGAGGTGTGCAGCTCACCTGTCACTCTCTGGTCTTTGGGGAGGGGCTTTATCACTTCCTGGAAACAGGAATGGACATTTTTCAGTCCATTGATTCCTATTAACCCCTTCCCGCTCTGCACTATTACGTTGCACTGAGCCTGTAGTTAACTCAGCACTGTAATAGTACGGTGCGGTAATGCTGCAGGCAAAAAAAAAAAAAAGTTGAAAATAAAGTATAAAAAAACAAATAATAAAAAGTTAAAAAAAAATCTTTTAATTAAAAAAAAAAAAAAACTACAAAAAATAAACAAACATGTTCGGCATCCCAACGTGCATACAAGTCCGTACTATCAAAAAATAGCGCTATTTAGCCCATACAGTCAATGCCGTTAAAAAAATATACCGCAATGTGTAAATAAACGTATTTTGGTCACCGCGCCTACCCCAAAAAGAGCAATAAAAAAGTGATCAAAAAGTCACACATACCAAACATTGGTACCAATAAAAAGTACAACTCGTCCTGCAAAGAATAAGCCCTCACATAGCTATGTGGACAGAAAAATATAAAAGTTATGGGGGAAGGAAAATATGAAAAAAAAGTCGCCGAGCATTAACAAATAAGGGGTTAAAGGATTAAAAATTGTTACCGTCCTGTCTGCCGTCACCCATTAACCCTTTGCTCTGTATATTTTGCAGAAAATGTGCGACTCGTCAAACTGCTTTCCACTTCAAGTAATGGAGCCTGCAAAGCTCGAGACTGTTTGTATCTTTGGAACGGGAGATTTTGGAAGATCGCTGGGAATGAAGCTGCTCCAGTGCGGATATTCTGTTGTTTTTGGGAGCAGGAATCCCAATTCTTCCAATCTTGTTCCTAAAGGAGCGGAAATTCTAAGCCATGCGGAGGCCGCAAAGAAGTCGGCCATTGTTATCATAGCCATTCACAGAGAACACTATGATTTTCTCGCAGGCCTTGCCGATGGTCTGAAGGGTAAAGTCTTGGTAGACGTCAGTAACAATCTGAAAATAAACCAGTACCCAGAATCCAATGCGGAATACCTGGCGGGCCTGTTACCTGGATGTAAGGTGGTTAAGGCATTCAATACAGTCTCAGCCTGGGCCCTGCAATCCGGGACCTTAGATGCCAGTAGACAGGTAAGGATTATACAGCTAACTGCATCATATGAAGGCACTAGAGACAGGAAAACTTCGCAAGGTTTGTTTCTCAAGGTTCATCCACCTGTTCAGTACAAACCAGAACTGGTATTATACTCTGAGGTCTGGCGGAGGACCAGGGAGGTGTGCAAAAATAATAAACACTGATACTTACCTTCCCTCACCTCTCCTGGGCTCCCTTGTCTCATCTGAAACTCCCTTGGGGCTCTCTTCGGTGTTGTTTATGAGGGAACACTCAAATTTGTTTTTTTTCACTCTGATAACAGTATAGTTTATGGGGTCAGTCTTCTGGTACTGTTTATGGGGGCACTCTGATAACAGTATAGTTTATGGAGTCAGTCCTCTGGTACTATTTATGGGGGGACTCTGTTAACAGTATAGTTTATGGGGTCAGTCCTCTGGTATTGTTTATAGGGGCACTCTGATAACAGTATAGTTTATGGGGTCAGTCTTCTGGTACTGTTTATGGGGGCACTCTACTGACAGTGTTATTATTACCCTTAATGGAGGCACGTGGCTGTTATCATGGTGGAGTGGCCTGTTTGTGGGGGTGATATACACAGACACCATATTTTATGAGTATCTCAAGTCTTCCAGAAGATCAGTCTTAAAGGAAGTGTCACCAGATCCCAACATATCACCCCAGCCCTGCAGATAGATAGGTTATGGTCACCTGAATCATACAGTATTCTCCCCTTGTGAATCGCTGCCTCCGTTTCTGAGATATTGCCATTTTACCAAAATGCAAATGAACTCTTTAGAACAATGGCGACACTGACATAAATGGCGATATATTGGCAGCGATTCACAAAGGGAAAGCACTGTTTGATTCAGGGGACCCTAACCTATCTATCTGAAGAGCTGGGTTGACATGCTGGTTCTGATGACAGACTCCCTTTAAGAGTTGACACATATGTGACAAAGTGGATTTGTCTCACAACAGGTCTTCATGTGTGGTGACGATCCCAAGGGAAAAGAAGCCGTCATGGAGATCGCCCGTTCTCTCGGACTCATGCCCCTAGACCAAGGCTCTCTCCTGGCGGCCAATGAGATAGAGAACTACCCACTACAGCTGTTTCCAATGTGGAGGCTGCCCTGTTATATCTGTGCCGGGTTCACCATCTTGGTCTTCCTCTACTGCTTAGTGACTGAAGTCTTCCATCCCTTGGCTACAAGTAGAGAGGACACATCCTACCTTGTCGTAATTTCCATTCCCAACAGAGTCTTCCCCATTGTGTCCCTTATACTACTTGCCTTAGTTTACCTGCCAGGAATCATTGCCGCCATTCTCCAGCTCTACAGAGGCACAAAATATAGCCGCTTCCCAGACTGGCTGGACCAATGGATGCTCTGCCGAAAACAGCTGGGACTGGTAGCCTTGGCGTACGCTTTTCTACACGCTATCTACACGCTGGTGATGCCTATCCGCTACTATGTACGGTGGAGGATGAACAGTTATCTGGTCACACAGGTAATGAGTGCTATACTATAGTATGACGTAATCCACACAATGTGCAGTTTTTCATTGTGGTTTACCCTTTAGGGGTCACTGATGCAAAAATGTTTGACTAGCTTAAACTTAAAGGGGATGTGTCACCAAAATATTGCCCATTTTTTTAATCCAAGTTTTTATGTTCAACATATTTTTTAAGAATTTTTGGTGATTTGTTTTATATTTTCCACGAAATTATATATTTTTTAAAAAACAGTAAATCCTGCAATTTTCACCCTGGCCATTAAGCCTAAAAATAGGCTATCTTAAAAGGCCAAGAAATTACCTATCTAAAGTAAGTTTTCATATCATACATATTTTTTTAGGATTTTTTCATGATATGTTAAAGAATTTACAATATTTAAAGAAGTACTAAATTCTACCATTTTCACTTTGACCACTAAGCCAAATAATAAACTGACACTTCCCAATTCTGTAGGGGTTTCCTTTGCAGCAGTCACCTCATTTACATCACAATAGAAGATAACATGAGAGTGATGTAAAGCAGATCACTAAATGCTGTTAACAGAGCAGAGGAGAAGCTCAGGAAATATGGCCGCCCCCATAATCATGTACAGAAAATAGAATAAAAAAATGTACAATAAGTAAATAAAAAAAGATTGGAAAAAAAGTGATAGATGAGATTGTAATCAATAAATTTAGAAATTAATAAATGTAAAAAAAATGGTGTTACATTCCCTTTAAGTGCCCCCCCAAAAAAGTTGGCTGAACTTATGTCGCCTGACAGATAATGTCCCCTTCCTCATGACAACAAACTGGGCATGCATGTGTATAGGGGAGGTGGGTGGGCTACCTGTCAGATGAATGAACGTTCGTCTGACAGTTGTCACATATGGGCACCTTTTAAGATCGGGCTACAGTATCAGAATTGGGCGCACCAAAACTTTTTCAAAAATTCAAAAATTCTAATTCAAAAATTCCATACAATCATAATTCTCTTCTGCAAAAGAGCCACGTGACGAACTAAACCCCAAACCCTAGACAGAAGTATATCCCCACAAGTCATGGGCAAGTTTTTGTGGGGCAGGGTTAGGGTGGTGGTCACATGACGACTCTTCTACAAAAATAACAGGCGCTCTTTTCAGATAAAGAACAACGATACATTCCAGTTAAGCAACTACTACGCCTGGCTTTCTGACACTTACGTGGCATTGGGCATACTGGGATTTTTCTTTTACGTTTTACTGGGCATCACATCGCTGCCGTCCGTCAGCAACGCTGTCAACTGGAGAGAATTCCGCTTTGTACAGGTGGGTGCACTGTATTTTTTCCTACAGAAACCCAATATGTTAAATTTTTGTCATTTTTGTAATTTTTTGGGGGGTTAATACTGATTTTACTATTATCTTTAAGTTGTTTACTAGGCTTCTTTTTCTTTTATAACCTATGTAATATCTGTAATATGGTGTATTGCATTGTGGGAGATGTAGATTTTATAGTGTTTTTGTCTGTTTTTGGGACTGGCCCAACTAATTTCCATGATTATTTATGTTTTGGGTTTTTTTTTATTTATTTTTTTTACAGTCAAAATTAGGCTACCTGACCTTGGTGCTGTGTACAGCCCATACACTCGTCTACGGTGGAGACAGATTCATCTACGGACCCTTCTACCGATGGTATCTCCCTCCAGCTTTTGTGATTTCGTTAATCATCCCGTGTGCCGTACTGGCCATGAAATTCATCCTGATCGTGCCATGTTTGGACCAGAGGATCACCAAAATCCGCCAGGGCTGGGAAAGGAAATCCAAGACGGCTAATGCAGAGCGCTGAAGTCTACAGACATCCACTGAAATCTCAAAAATAACAAAAATATCCACATGGGCAAAATGACCACCAAAACGTATCACCAGGGATGGAGACTGTCTGACGTCCCCACTGGGCTGGGGTCTGAATCAAAGTCCTTCTCGGGTATAATGGGAGATATTGTTGGCGTGCCGACCAGGGTAAATCACCTGACTATAAGGGGCTTGGGCTAAGCAAACGAAGAATATTTTTGGGTCAAAATTGATCGTCAAAACATATATCAAATGTGTCTATATAGTGTCGGACTAAGATTCATTGGGCCCTCCAACAAGCCAAAGGAAATAGACCATATTACCTTTAGGGGCCATTTTTGCGGCTAAGGGACCTATAAAAATATGGGCCCATCTCAGCTTGACTCTCTCTACTGGGCTGTCCCTCTCCTCTTTTTGAGCATTGGTAGCCTACAAGTAAATTGGCTATAGGTTCCTGCTTACAATGGGAACTCATTTTGAAATTTCCCTTTAAAAGGGACTTCTCGATTGTTTAATTCCTCTGTTATTCCTCCTGAAAATGTGTAAATAAATTAACAACTGGGCATTGCCAGTGGAGGAAGAGGAGTATCCCTGCAAACTCGGACTGTGTAGGGATATAACCTAGTTATAGGGGTATAGTAATATCCGGCCATCATTTCAGACATTTCCTAGAAGAATAACAGAGAAACAGCAAAATGTAAAATTCAAGAAATGTTATTTCATAGGGAATAGAAGTATTTAGTAAAACTGACATGTCCAGGCAGTGAACTCCTTTAAAGGGGTTATCCGGGACTATGATATTGATTGCTGCGGTCTCTTCATTACTTACTAATCACAGCGCCATACATTGTATAGTGGCTGTGCCTGGTATTGCAGCTCAGTCACATTGATTTCACCAATGGATGTGATGTCATTGGCCTAAGAAGAGGAAATGGAGCTCAGTCTCATAGTCCTAGACAACCCCTTTAAGTGTTAGATTACATGTAGACAATATTTTCTTGGTACAGGATTTTTATAGTAAAGCGTCGTGTAGTCGCAGTCATAACATGCACCATAGACAGAGCTGTAATAGTTATCACTCCAAAGTCTAGCAGGTATTACATTATATATATAGTATATTATAGCAGTCAGAGATCATTAACCGTTATACTGAGCCTGGTATAAGACAGATATTTAAAGGGGCACTCTACAAAAAAAATTATGTCTGTTACATAGTGACCCTGTGTCTATTACTTCTCTACAGCGCCAATGAAACGGGCTCCATTTAAAGGGATCAACTACTGGAGACAATCTTTACTTGTTAGAATGGTCCCCCTGCAGGAAATAACTATAATTTGTAGGTCAGATGGTGTACTATGTCTCCTTAAAGGGAATGTGTCACCAGAAAATGACATACCTTTTATAACCAAGTTTGTGTGTTAAGCATATTTTTATTTATATATACACATGCATTTAAAAAAAAAAAACCACTATATCCTGCAATTTCAACTTTAGCCACTAAACCTAATAATAGACTAACACTTGCCAGTTCTATAGGGTTTTTTTTGCATCAGTCACCACATTTTCATCACAGACAGGATTACAATAGAAGATAACACCTCTAACGATAACTCCTCTGAGCCATCATTACATCACTACTGACAATAGATGATGTCACAGCTTATCTCCTCCCTCTTATCTGTCTAGAAAAGTCTCCCATAGACATCAATGAGTTAGCTCCAGGCTATTGCTGCCTATGGCCATGGCTATGCTGTAAAGCAGATCACTAAATGCTGTTAACAGATCAGAGGAAAGGGTCAGGCAGCTCAGGGATTTATAGAGCATACATGCTCAGCTAAGGATTCTGGGAAGAAGAAGCATATGTAAATAAGTCTTCCTTGATGGACAAAGCATTGATCTATAGGGTGCTACCTTCTAAAAGGTGGCGCTAGAGCAAGTTTTCCTTATTCAATCATGGAGGACTTATTTGTATATGCTTTTGAATGTAATCTGTGACCAAACTGGGCAAGTGCTTAATTTCTCTGCAGCGCCACCAAAGGGGAAATGAAGTATTACACAGTGTCCATTACAGTTATAGACTGCACCAGTAAAATTCTGCAGTAAAAAAGCCTATGTGAACATGTCCATAGATGTTTGATCCCTAACAACGTCTCCTATGATTCAGCTATCCAGCTCACAGCTAGCATGATATGGATCACTGAGGAGGACGCAGCATGGCCGCAGAGACTTCAAGGTTTTCTCCATTACCAAAAGCACCAGAGTCACTACCGCAAATCATCTGTACAGATACATAACAAAAATGTCAAATGCAAAAAAATAAAACTTTTTACTTTTTTATTTCTTGTGTGTATAGTCTAGATTTAAATGAAGGGTGAACAATAAGTCATTGTCTGAATCTTAAAGGGACTAAATATATTGACCTATCCTGAAGATAGGTTACTAATATGGAATGTGTGGGGGTCTGATGCCCGACACCCCACCGATTAGCTGCTCTCAGCAGCGGCTACACAGAGAATGGAGCAGGAAGCAGACAGTGCTGGTCTCTGTGCAATGGATATACATTGTGTCAAGTCATATAAATATAGGTCTTATGAGAATCCCAGACGTTTGGGAATGGAAGACCAGGTATACAGTGCCTTGTGAAAGTATTCGGCCCCCTTGAACTTTTCAACCTTTTGCCACATTTCAGGCTTCAAACATAAAGATATAAAATTTTAATTTTAGGAGAAGAATCAACAACAAGTGGGACACAATTGTGAAGTGGAACGAAATTTATTGGTTATTTTAAACTTTTGTAAAAAATAAAAAACTGAAAAGTGGGGCGTGCAATATTATTCGGCCCCTTTACTTTCAGTGCAGCAAACTCACTCCAGAAGTTCAGTGAGGATCTCTGAATGATCCAATGTTGTCCTAAATGACTGATGATGATAAATATAATCCACCTGTGTGTAATCAAGTCTCCGTATAAATGCACCTGCTCTGTGATAGTCTCAGGGTTCTGTATAAAGCACAGAGAGCATCATGAAGACCAAGGAACACACCAGGCAGGTCCGTGATACTGTTGCGGAGAAGTTTATAGCCGGATTTGGATACAAAAAGATTTCCCAAACTTTAAACATCCCAAGGAGCACTGTGCAAGCGATCATATTGAAATGGAAGGCGTATCAGACCACTGCAAATCTGCCAAGACCCGGCCGTCCCTCTAAACTTTCATCTCAAACAAGGAGAAGACTGATCAGAGATGCAACCAAGAGGCCCATGATCACTCTGGATGAACTGCAGAGATCTACAGCTGAGGTGGGAGAGTCTGTCCATAGGACAACAATCAGTCGTACATGGCACAAATCTGGCCTTTATGGAAGAGTGGCAAGAAGAAAGCCATTTCTCAAAGATATCCATAAAAAGCCACCTGGGAGACACCAAACATGTGGAAGAAGGTGCTCTGCTCAGATGAAACCAAAATCCAACTTTTTGGCCACAATGCAAAACGATATGTTTGGCATAAAAGCAACACAGCTCATCCCCCTGAACACACCATCCCCACTGTCACACATGGTGGTGGCAGCATCATGGTTTGGGCCTGCTTTTCTTCAGCTGGGACAGGGAAGATGGTTAAAATTGATGGGAAGATGGATGGAGCCAAATACAGGACCATTCTGGAAGAAAACCTGTTGGAGTCTGCAAAAGACCTGAGACTGGGACGGAGATTTATCTTCCAACAAGACAATGATCCCAAACATAAAGCAAAATCTACAATGGAATGGTTCACAAATAAACGTATCCAGGTGTTAGAATGGCCAAGTCAAAGTCCAGACCTGAATCCAATCGAGAATCTGTGGAAAGAGCTGAAAACTGCTGTTCACAAACGCTCTCCATCCAACCTCACTGAGCTCCAGCTGTTTTCCAAGGAAGAATGGGCAAGAATTTCAGTCTTTCGATGTGCAAAACTGATAGAGACAACCCCAAGCGACTTGCAGCTGTAATCGCAGCAAAAGGTGGCGCTACAGAGTATTAACTTAGGGGGGGCCGAATAATTTGGCACACCCCACTTTTCAGTTTTTTATTTTTTACAAAAGTTTAAAATATCCAATAAATTTCGTTCCACTTCAAAGTGCAATGATACAATAGTCACACATCAGTCAGAGAAATACTGTACAAATAACACTGAATATAACTTATTACCCAGGGGTTACTAACCTGCCATCAATGGCCACCTGTCTATGGTTGTTAAACAGGGGAATAACAAGTAATTATGGGCCCCACAGTACTATGACCACCTTAAGCAGCAAGATCAGACCTTGAAAAGTGCACAATTAATTTGGTCTCCTTTATACACACAGCATAGCTCCCAACCGTACCGCATCTGGCGGGACAGTCCCGATATCACACTGCTGTCCCGCGGTCCCGCATAGCTTACAGTATGTCCCGCTATGCCCCTGAAGTGTTTCGCTATTAACAAACTTTATTAGGGTAGGGTAAAGGCTAAATGGTAGATGCTAAATCCTTGTGGGCGAAAGGACCTTTGATGACGACATGACTGTGTGATCAGACTCTTGTGTGGGCGGAGCTATTCCGGATACTGCTGGACAGTGTGATGTTACAGAGATGAAGCTGCTGGGAACGAGAGTGATCAAAGATAAGGATAGAAGAGACAGCTTGTGTAGGTGGCAATTAAACTGGTGGCAGATGAAAGGGCAATTAAACTGAAGGCAGGTGAAGGGGGCATTAAGCTGGTGGTAGAAAAAGGGGGACATTAAATTGGTGGTAGATAGAGAAGACAATTAAACTGGTGGCAGATGAAGGGGGGCATTAAGCTGGTGACAGATGAAGGGGGGACATTAGATTGGTGGCAGATAAAAGGGGACATTAAACTGGGGCAGATGAAGGGGGCATTAAGCTGGTGACAGATGAAGGGGGGACATTAAGATGGTGGCAGATAAAGGGGGACATTAAACTGGGGGCAGATGGAGGGTGACATTAAACTGAGGACAACTGAAGCAGGACATTAAACCGTGGGGGGTAGCTGGAGGGGGACATGTCTGCCTCCAGCTGCCACATAGTTTAATGTCCCCCTCCAACTACCCCCACTGTTTAATGTCACCCTCCAGCTGCCCCATAGTTTAATGTCACCCCCAGCTGCCCCATAGTTTAATGTCACCCTCCAACTACCCCCACTGTTTAATGTCACCCTCCAGCTGCCCCAGTTTAAGGTCACCCTCTAGTTTCTGCCAGTTTAAACTGGGGCACGAGGAGAGGGACTTAATGCTGTGGGGCAATTGGAGGGGAACATTATAATGTGGGGGCATATAATGTTAAGGTTACTGTATGAGCATTATACTGTGTGGGGGCACATGGAAAAATATATGAGAATGGGCAGAGTCAATGTAGAAGTGGGTGGAGCTAAATTTGCCATGGCGCACCGCATATTTTGTCCCTCTTTCTGTCTTTTGAAAGTTGGGAGGTATGACACAGTGATTTTACAGTACAGAGATAATACACATAGTGATGTCACAGTACAGGGATAATACACACAGTGATGTCACAGTACAGGGATAATACACACAGTGATGTCACAGCACAGGGATAATACACACAGTGGTGTCACAGTACAGGGATAATATACACAGTGATGTCACAGTACAGGGATAATACACACAGTGTTGTCACAGTACAGGGATAATACACACAGTGATGTCACAGTACAGGGATAATACACACAGTGATGTCACAGCACAGGTCTAATATACACAGTGATATTACAGTACAGGGATAATACACACAGTGATATCACAGTATAGGGATAATACACACAGTGAAGTCACAGTACAGGGATAATACACACAGTGATGTCACAGTACAGAGATAATTCACACAGTGATGTCACAGTACAGAGATAATACACACAGTGATGTCACAGTACAGGGATAATACACACAGTGATGTCACAGTACAGAAATAATACACACAGTGATGTCACAGTACAGGGATAATACACACAGTGGTGTCACAGTACAGAGATAATACACATAGTGATGTCAGTGATGTCACAGTACAGGGATAATACACACAGTGATGTCACAGTTACAGATATAATAAAAAAGCATGAAAAGACCCCTGTGTACACTGTAACATCAAAGCATATAAAGTAAATAATTATAATGATATCACATGCAGGTATTATAGGAGGCACATTCCCTTTTCCACCTCCCTTTCCATTATCCATGGTTATCACTAATTGTACCCTAGGTCCCAATGAAAATGGGCACTCTTGGTTGTTGGCCCCATATCAGCTGCTATGTCTTCTACTCTGGCAGTAAAACCCATGTTGCTATTGATTGTCCAAGGTGGAGAACCTCTTAGAGTGGGTTCACATGACCGTTATACAATGTCCGTTGCTCTCATCCATCACAGGATAAGAGCAACGGACATTAAACGACATACACAGACAGACCCCCCTCTATCGGGTCTGCATTCACCCCCTGTGAAAACATGATGGGCGCTTTCTTCTGTATGCAGGACTTTTTCTTCCATTGCAAAAGTAAACAAACATGACGTTAGAAGAAAGTGTCCATTATGTTTTTTACATTATAGTTATGGGAACGGACGCCAATGGAGGGCACTCTGTCTGTGTCTGTTACTCCGCTACTGTTAATGTCCGTTGCTGTCAGCCTATGATGGATGACAAAAACTGACTGTAATATCAGTAGTGTGAACATAACCTAAAAGAGACCATTGCTGTGTGAGATGATGGAAATCTGACTCTTTCTGGTTCTCCATAGTAGTGTAGGCAGCACATAGGGATTCATCATCTTAGCATCAAAGTGACCCTGAAGATCCTTGCAAGACGTCGCAGCCATGATAATTACAGCTCCTTACATTATCTTTCATTATTTCGGAGATGGTCGCCGGGCACCTGGCGCTTCTGCAAATGAAGAGCTGAATTAACAGGCAATGATAGATGTGATAATTTGGGTAGAAAAATGAAAATCTGATTTATTGTAAGTGATGTGTTCCTTAATCCATGAAGAAGACATTGAGAGATTAAAGACACGACATTCCAGATATCAGCAGTGCCCAGCAATAGGTCTTTGTACTCTGCTGCCAGGCAGATAAAGCTGGTGAAAGGTTCGCCATGGCAGGGATCAGCATATCAGTCAGTGCACGCACAGGATATTGCCTTATGTGCTGAAATATGTATGTACTGCTCAATAACTTCATCTGAGAATGTGTACAGATGGAGCAGAGCTCAACTTGACACTTAAAGGGCTTGTTCAGGAATCTCAGTACTTGGGCAAAAGGATGCAAAAAGTTGGTGGACATGATGAAAGGTCTCCTTTAACGTTTGTGTAACTTAAAGGGATTGTCCAGGAATCTCAGTACTTGGGCAGGAGGCCAGGGAAGGTGAAACATAAAACGAGAAATCATACTCACCTGTCACAGTGACCCCCATCGCTGTCCGGTCCATGGCCAGTGGACATCCTCCCCACATGTGGCTGCTGAGTTACAGACATACATCTCCGGTTCCTTTACTTATTGGCCTCAGCTGTCATGTCTGGTGAGGATGTCTGCCGACACAAGCAACGGGGGACGCGGTGACCGATGAGTTTGCTTTTTCTTTTTATGTTTCATCTTCCCTGGCCTCCTGCCCAAGTACTGTCCTTCCTGGACAAATCCTTTAAGTTGCACAAAGGTTAAAGGAGACCTTTCATCACCTCAACCAACTCCAACTATTTGCATCCTTCAATAACACCCCCGTCCACTGAGTCCAGCACAGTTGGATTGTTTTTATCTAGCCCCACCGTTCCTGAACCAATTTGGATTCCACCCAAAATTTCCAAAAGTTTCGACTTCAACAACTTTAGGGGTACATCATGTGTCCCAGAGTCACTGCTGAGGCCCAATAACAGGGTTCAATTCGGTCCAAAATTAACCTGAGGGCTAAACTTTATGAATATTTGTCAAAATGAATCTAGTGAGGTTCGTTCATCTCTATTCCTGAGCAATAAGTGCAGTTAGTTTTGGTACTTGATATGCTAGCTAGGCTCTCTACTGTCAAGTTTGGACATGCAAGGTTTTTAAAGGTTGCACCCCGACTAATTTCAGATTTATCATCATCTATCACATTGTCCATGCTGTGGAGAGAAGATACCAATTAATGGGGTTTTCCAGGCCTAAATGCATTGTTGATACTGAGGACCTATCTACATCCATATTGTAGGCAACATCTGTACAGTATGTCCCTGTGGTCCCAGGAAAGCGAAGCCAAGGAGAATTTCCAGTATTTCTCTGCGTGCCCTGAACTATATTATTATCTCTCTGTATTTTCTAGTTCTGTAATTCAACACTGAAAAAACAGATTCTTCAAGAGGAACTTGAGAAAGAACAGATTGTCCTGCCATAATAACTATTCCAAAAGTGTTACTGACAATGTATTTACCAGTCTGGATGACTGACTAGTAATAATACATCTCCATTGTCCTGTTCACACATAGAATTAATCTACATAAGAAAGCAGTCACTGTGTACATACATTATATCACAATTCTTGTACTGATCTTATTACTCCAGAGCTGCACTCACTATTCTGCTGGTACAGTCACTGTGTACATACATTACATTACCTGTACTAATCCTGAGTTACATCCTGTATTATACTCCAGAGCTGCGCTCACTATTCTGCTGGTACAGTCACCGTGTACATACATTACATTACTTATCCTGTACTGATCCTGAGTTACATCCTGTATTATACTCCAGAGCTGCACTCACTATTCTGCTGGTACAGTCACTGTGTACATACATTACATTACTTATCCTGTACTGATCCTGAGTTACATCCTGTATTATACTCCAGAGCTGCGCTCACTATTCTGCTGGTACAGTCACTGTGTACATACATTACTTATCCTGTACTGATCCTGAGTTACATCCTGTATTATACTCCAGAGCGCACCACTATCTGCTGGTACAGTCACTGTGTACATACATTACATTACTATCCTGTACTGATCCTGAGTTACATCCTGTATTATACTCCAGAGCTGCGCTCACTATTCTGCTGGTGCAGTCACTGTGTACATACATTACATTACTTATCCTGTACTGATCCTGAGTTACATCCTGTATTATACTCCAGAGCTGCACTCACTATTCTGCTGGTCACTGTGTACATACATTACATTACTTATCCTGTACTGATCCTGAGTTACATCCTGTATTATACTCCAGAGCTGCACTCACTATTCTGCTGGTGCAGTCACTGTGTACATACATTACATTACTTATCCTGTACTGATCCTGAGTTACATGCTGCATTATACTCCAGAGCTGCACTCACTATTCTGCTGGTGCAGTCACTGTGTACATACATTACATTACTTATCCTGTACTGATCCTGAGTTACATCCTGTATTATACTCCAGAGCTGCGCTCACTATTCTGCTGGTGCAGTCACTGTGTACATACATTACATTATTTATCCTGTACTGATCCTGAGTTACATCCTGTATTATACTCCAGAGCTGCGCTCACTATTCTGCTGGTGCAGTCACTGTGTACATACATTACATTACTTATCCTGTACTGATCCTGAGTTACATCCTGTATTATACTCCAGAGCTGCGCTCACTATTCTGCTAGTGCAGTCACTGTGTTTCCATTTGTCTGACCTTTTATGAGTGAAACATAATATAAAACATATGAAAAATGTTCCTATGTGATAAAAACTGCGGTAAATCTTCACTAATGATAACATTAGTCAATCACTACAGCACCAAAACTATCGCACAAACACTGCGAGCGACGTCCTGAGAGATCTGCTTATTACTGAATTAATGTACTTAAATCTAGTAATCCATGAAGTGTTTTGTCAGCACTTCACCCATGTGGGTGGCGGTATACAGTATAAGACATGCTGCGACTACACACCCTTATGCCTAAAAGACATGAACGTGTATAACAAGACATGGAAAGAATATTGATATTATTACAACTATGGAGGCAGAAGAAGACACTTATGGTGCACTCTATCCTATTGCCTGGCCTGCACTACAGAAGGTGGGACTGAGCATGTGTGACCACCAGCAGTGGACACATTAGATGGCCATTCTAAGAGGGAATCAAGAGAACACCAGGGGGCGCCCTAACAAGTATGTAATTGTGTTATCTAGACACAGGAACATTTTTATTTTTACAACTGAAAAATTATTCCATGATCTGAAAAATAATGAATTTGATCTTATAGGAAGTGTAAAGGTCTGTTCACATAGTGGAAACTGCCGCTGATTCTGCACTATATTTATTATATCTATTAACTATTAAAAAGGAGATCTAGAGGCGCCACCTAGTGGGAGCATCCCAGAATGTATTTACATATAGCTTATGTGTGTTTGCCATGTACATGTGTATATACTGTATTGTATGTATGTCACCTTTAGGTTTTTACAGGTTGTCTGGATGGTTTGCAATGCCCTGTAGGGTGGCGGACGTCACCACCTTGAATATCTCAGACATGTAGCCAGAAGGTGTATAAATGTATATTATATTTGGCCTGCTTTTGTATTCCTGGTGGATTCATAGTGCAGACTGGGATAAGCGTCAGCATTTGCCTCCCATTGCAATGAATAGGAGGTAGATTTCAGACATAATAGGCGCAGTGCTGCAGTTCCCCAGAACCACCACTATATAGTGGACGGGGCCACTCCTATTACCTGAATAGAAGCTCCCTGTCCACCGCAGCAGCTTCTGGTGTCTGAATAGGATGTATGGATTGGTGATCAGGATAAAAAATCCCTTTGGGGCCAGAAAACCCTGTTATGCAATAGCGCCACCTAGTGTGTAATGGAAACCAATACAATTCTGTGCACCAATGTTGCAGCCACTAAGTGTACTCAGTAGAGATGGGCAAACTGACTTGTACCAAGCTGGGTTTGACCCGAATATTCCAAAGTGTTTGCTTTTTCTACAAAACCGAACAAATGGAGTTTCGTCTCGGGCAAACTAAAATGGCCACTGCATTATACTGTGGGGTCTCTTCAGATCCCAGAGTATAATAGGTGGAGGCCCAGGCGAGGTGACAAAAATAATAAACATTCATTTTCACCTTCAGTTGCCACTTTTGGGGAACCTTGCAGCATCCAGCACGTGATGTCATGTGCCCGGGGTCACCGCTGAGGCTTGTGATAGGGCCACCAATGGTCACATGGGTACACCAAGGCCTAATCACAGGTCTCAGTGGTGACCCCCTGGCACATGAGATCACCAGGAGACCAAGAGAGAGCACCGGATTTTTTATTTTTTATACCTCCCCTTGACCTTCACATATTATACTCTAAGTTCTGAAGAGAAATAACTACAGCTACATTTGCCTTACAGAGCTACAAATTGGATAGATAGGTTCCTAGGAGCCCTGACAGTGTTATACACTATGTTTATAGATAGGTTCCTAGGAGCCCTGACAGTGTCATACACTATGTTTTATAGATAGGTTCCTAGGAGCCCTGACAGTGTTATACACTATGTTTTATAGATAGGTTCCTAGGAGCCCTGACAGTGTTATACACTATGTTTTATAGATAGGTTCCTAGGAGCCCTGACAGTGTTATACACTATGTTTTATAGATAGGTTCCTAGGAGCCCTGACAGTGTTCTACACTATGTTTTATAGATGGGTTCCTAGGAGCCCTGACAGTGTTATACACTATGTTTTATAGATAGGTTCCTAGGAGCCCTGACAGTCTTATACACTATGTTTTATAGATAGGTTCATAGGAGCCCTGACAGTGTTATACACTATGTTTTATAGATAGGTTCCTAGGAGCCCTGACAGTGTTCTACACTATGTTTTATAGATAGGTTCATAGGAGCCCTGACAGTGTTTTACACTATGATTTATAGATAGGTTCCTAGGAGCCCTGACAGTATTATAGATTATGTTTATAGATAGGTTCCTAGTAGCCCTGACAGTGTTCTACACTATGTTTTATAGATAGGTTCATAGGAACCCTGACAGTGTTATACACTAGGTTTTATAGATAGGTTCCTAGGAGCTCTGACAGTGTTATACTGTATGTTTTATAGATAGGTTCCTAGGAGCCCTGACAGTGTTATACACTATGTTTTATAGATGGGTTCCTAGGAGCCCTGACAGTGTTATACACTATGTTTTATAGATAGGATCGTAGGAGCCCTAAGAGTGTTATACACTATGTTATAAACCAATTTAAGGTATAGTTTGTAGCAAACTTTTTCAACCCAAAAGGAATCTTGGACCCGAGCCACCCGAACCAGAAACAAACCTGAGAGGTTGGCCTATCTCTAGTAGTGAGCCTATTAAGGTGTCTGCAACCATTAAGCTTATCTGCCATAGTTATTGAATTGTTTGCACTTATGCTGGTCTACCTGACAACCTTGCAAGAATTTTACATTAGGGATCGTACAGAGAAAATTAATGAATAGTTAATATCTGGGGTTTCCCTTTAAAGTTCTCGGTGATGGATTGCACAACGTCACTGTCACTTTTACCAGTTTATCTTGTCAAACATTTCAGTAGAGTATAACTTCCAGGAAGCCGGGAGGTTGTGAAATCATCAAAAATAAATAACTGATATTAAGGCTGATCCTGGACGTGCACAAAGCAGAACCAGTGTGGATGAGGCGCCCTGAGGCTCGTGTCTCTCATCTCCCAACTACTAGTAAGTGCAATACTTGGATTATTTATGATTGCTGTATATGGAGTCCGCACAGGGAGCCATTGTTCACCTTCTCTTAGTGGAATCATCGGATTGACCTGTCTGTAAGATTCCCTAATACAGAGAAGATAATGGGTTAACCTGCACCTACAAGCGTGCACGTACTTTATGCCACCATATATGTCGGTGCATTCAAGCTGATAATAAAATAAAATAAAATCTATTATTTATGTGGGTAACTTGCTAGTCGTAAATGTCCAAAAACCTCATTGGTCTCTCATACATCTCTGCTACATCACATAATGGGAGCCCGTACGCTAAATACACTTGTTTTTTGGAGTTTTTGTTTCTGTTGTAACCTGCAGTGTGCATAGTAACACACAGGGAGAGGGTGCAATGTCATCACCTTGTGGTCACAAGAGTAAGTGCAGGGTTTTACAAAATCTTTAAAGGTACATGCACATAATCAGGATTATACCTGGATTGTCCAAATCGACCATTAGATTGTCCATTGCAAAATGGATGCAAAACGCACACGTCTATTTTTAATGATGATTTGATCCATCAAAAACGTCACTGCCGTGTGAATAAGGCTTTACAGTTTTAACATCTGCAGCATGTTAATTTATCTCTTTATTCTGAATTTCAAGAAATGTCTCAAAAATCTACATCTACGATCCGCACTGATCTAAATGAATTTGTATTAAAATCCAGTTGGTGCGGAGTTTCTACATGCGGATTTCGATGCTGACATTGGAGACACCGTGACCACCTATTATACTCTGGGGTCTCCATCAGGCATGTCACAATGGCCAAGATGAATCCCCAATTGTTTGGTTTCTTTAAAAACTGATCAATTTGGTGTATTCGGATCGAACCCGGCTCATAACGAATCGGTTCGCTCATCTCTAATCCTAAACTGTCTAAGCCCTACCCTGCTTATAAATATAAAGAGTCATTTCCAGTATATTATAAATGTGACCATGCAATATCTACACTACGTGCCTGTAACTTTGGGAAATTCACCATATTACAAAAACAGCATGGAAAAAAAATACTACAATATGTCTGTGCAATGAGGAAATGCACAAAAAGGAACAGGTCTGTGTAATATCTGTTTCTATCTGATTCCATTATTCTATCCTAAGTTTCCATAGGATTTAGATGTTAATGTTGACCATAAACTAATCTATGACATGCAATGCCAGTCAGCTGCCCGTAAAGCTGAGACAATATTGTCGCCTTGTACTAGAAATTTCAGATTGCCAAAAATATCCAAAAATAGGGGTGGAGGGCTCGTAAAAGTACTTTTTATACCCTTGTATTGGCTCTTCCTTTTCGGATCATTACGTCAGTTCGGGGATTCGGTAGTGCCAGGAACGCGAATCATTTCACAATAAATACTGTTCCAAATTATTCAGTAGGAAAAACTTTTTTTTTCCTGTTCAGAGGGGCTGGCTCCATATCCGTATATCCGCAGCTGGCAGATACTAGTGGTGAGAGGATACAGTATCAAGGAACATAACATTCTGTACATTCCCAGCTGGGACAGGTGGTGAGTATCGAGCTCAGAAATAATACTGATTGTGTCCCTTGGATGTAGCAGAGCCGAGTTTGTAATCCTACATCTCTTTATAGTTTTTGTGATGCTGTATATGTTGGGTTGTATCATTATATGGAGTAGTGATTGTATATAAGCTATACTTATCTGTTATCTACATTTGCACTGCAGTAGACAATCTAGTGTTCCCTGTTATCAGCCATTTGTACCAAGTTCAGACAATCCTCTGTGAGCTAACTAGAGATGTAGCAGAGTTAACCCGGACTTCTGCACTTGGTGCGATATCTTATCACAGGAGACAACAAAAACCAATGAAAAGTCATTGAAAAATGTTTTTCCAATGACGTTTCATGTTTTTTTTGTTTGTTTAACCAATTGCAGAAGTTCGGGTTAACTCGGCTACATTTGTACATTTCAAGTCCTCACTATAAGCTGTTATTCCTAACCCACATTGTAACAAACGCTCAGCTGTGTGAAAGTAAGATTTTATGAAATGGGAGTTTAGACACAAATGCTTTTATTCACAGATACAGGGGCATCTCAATAAATTAGAATATCGTTGAAACATTTATTATTTCAGTAATTCAATTAATAAAGTGACCTCCTATATTTTCTAGATTCTTTACACACAGAGTCTTCTATTTCAAGTGTTTTACTTCTGTAAATGTTGATTATGGATTACAGGGAATGAAAACCAAAATCTAAGAAAATTAGAATATTGTAAGTTCAGTTCAGTCTTGTAAATTCAGTGTCACCTGCCAAGGTTTCCTAAGCCTTTAAATGGTCCCTCAGTCTGGTTCAGTAGGACACACAATCATGGAAGACGCTGATTATGGATTGTATTACTGAATTACTGAAATGAATGAACGTTTCACAGATATTCTAATTTACTGAGATGCTCCTGTAGCTTGAAATGTCATCACTGTTTAAAGTGAATCTTTGCCTCATGTCATTTAGGTCTTATACTCGGGGATAATTCATTCTTAAATCTCAAGAATGGTCAGATATTTGGTTTTCTGATACAGAGCTCCAAATCCCCTACATAAACAAAGCTTTAAAACATATTATTCTAAGTACCTGCAGTCACCACTAGAGGGAGCTTACTTCATACTTTGTTATTGTGGTGTTCAATGTAACAATGTAATGTTTTTTTACTATTTATTATATTGTCTGAAAGACCATCAATAGTAATAGTTGTCTCCTCTCCTCTCCTCTCCATAAGTTACATGATCACAGTATGACTTCTTTTCTCTAGCATGGGTTACTGTGTAAACAGGAGGTCTCTCTCTCTCTCTCTCTGCTGCCTGCAGATACTGTTGAAAACTACCCTGTGACCTCAGATTCATCAGCCCCCCACCCTGTTCTTCTGCCTATCTCTTCTGTCAAAAAATCTCCTCTTCTTCTCAAATAGTTTGCTCCCTATAACCCCCCATCCTCACAGCCAGGTCCCCATGCCTCCATTACCTTCCCCAGTATTATCAGCAGCAGTTGGTGCAGCTTTTATGACCTTTAGTGACATCATCCTCACAGTCTAAGGTCCAGAAAGGTGTTTTGCAGAAACAGGTATTAGATATAGGTAGAAGTCCTAGACATGGGTACAGGTGCTAGATCATAAGTACAGGTGCTTAACATGGATACAGATACTAAACATGGGTAGAAGTACTAGATCATAGGAACAGGTGCTAGACATTGGTTCAGGTGCTAGACATTGGTACAGGTGCTAGATCATGGGTGCAGTCACTAATTATGGATACAGCTGCTAGACATGGGTACAGGTACTAAATATGGGTACAGGTATTAGATCATGGCTACAGGTACTAAACATGGGTGCAGGTTCTATACATGGCTACAGGTACAAGACATAGGTACAGGGGCTAGACATGGGTACAAGTACTAGACATGGGTTACAGCATCCACAATAGCAGATTGAATTCCCTTTAAATCTATATCTAGGTGGGATGCTTGCTTAAAGCTCTGACCACAAAACTAATCAGCACAAACTTTTTTGTATGGATAAAGAAAAAGCTTTAAGGAAGTACATTCCCTTTAACCATTGGAACTCAGTTGCCTGGAGTGATGCGTCTGAGTTAATGTTTAGTTCGCACTATTTGTACAGTATGTGACTCTTTGTACTTTTCCAGCAGTCGCTTCTCTCACCTCGCTCTGTGTGTTTTGCATATTTTCTTTTTTTTTTCTATGCATATTTCAATATCTCAATTAGATATTTCCCTGTACAATGGCGCACCAGACATAGAAGAGATCAGACGGGAACAATCCAGGCACCCAGTCTAGTACATGTAGTCTGTAGCGCGTATGAGAGGAAAGTATAGATACTAATGTCATGTTTTTACACCACATTCACTTCAAGGCTGAACCCTTTTTCTAATGTTAAAAAATACACTGTATATCAACTTATTAGACTTTTTATATGGTATATTATATGAAGTAAAGTATTGGGACAAGTACATATTACACCTATGGGAGTTTTTATGACATCTTGTTCATTCTAAATCTATGGTGTTGGCCCCACCTTTGTACATAAAACAGCTTCCTCTCTTCTGGGGAAGTTTTCTGCAAAATTCTGGAGCTGTCTGTGGGAATTTTTGCCCGTTCATGCAGAAGAGCATTGTGAGGTCCGACACTGATGTTGGGTGAGAGGTCCCGGCTCGCCATCTTCGGTCTAGTTCATCCCTTGGGTGTTGGATGGAGTTGAGGTCAGGGCTCTGTACGGCCAGTCAACTTCTTCTACATCAAATTCCCTCAACAAACCATGTCCTTAATGACCTTGGGATTAATATATGATGTAGCACACTTCTTCCATTCTTCTGGGAAGGCTTTCTACAAGATTTTGGAGGTGTCTGTTGGGATTTTTACCCATTCATCCAGAAGAGCATTGTGAGGTGAGACACTGATGTTGGATAACAGGATCTGGCCCATCATCTCTGGTCTTTTCATCCCTTGGGTATTGGATGGGGTTAAGGTCAGGGCTATGTACGGCCAGTCAACTTCTTAAACACCAAACTCCCCCAACCATGTCCATATGGACCTAGGTATCAATATATGATGTAGCACACTTCTTCCACTCTTCTGGGAAGGCTTTCCAGGATTTTGTAGATGTCTGTTGGATTTTTTACCCATTCATCCAGAAGAGCACTTGTGAGGTCAGAAACTGATGTTGGATGAGAGGTCCTGGGTTGGTAACTCCATTCTAGTTGATCCCAAAGATGTTAGAGGGGGTTAAGGTCAGGGATCTGTATGGCCAGTCAAGTTCTTCCTCACCAAACTCCACCAGCAATGCCTTTATGGTCCTAGGCATTTATATGGGGATGCCCCCTGTCTCCTTCACTCTTCTGGAAAGGATTTCTACAAGATTTTGGAGGTGTCTTTGGGAATTTTTACCCATTCATCCAGAAGAACATTTGTGAGACATTTGTGAGACACTGATGTTAGACATTGAGAGGGCCTGGCTTGTCAACGCCATTCTAGTTCATCCTTTGAGTGTTAGAGGTCAGGGTTCTGTGCGGCCAGTCAAGTTCTTCCAAACTAGACTCCCCAACCATATCATATATGGACCACACTTTGTGCACTGGGGCACAGTCATGTTGGAACAGAGAAGAGACCTTCCCCAAAGTGTTTCCACAATGTTTGCAGCATGCAATTGACCGAAAGGTCTTAGTCTGCTGAATCACTAAGTTTCCCTTCACCAGAAATATGGGGGGAGGTCCAGGCCAACCCCTGAAAAATAACCCCATAGCATTACCCCTCCTCCCCAAAACTTTGCAGTTGGTACAACATAGTCAGATAGGTAACGTTCTCATGGCAGTTGTCAATCATTCACCAATGTTAGTGAAGGAATCACTTTGGTGACACGACGGAAGTTACGACCAAAATCGTTGTGTAGCCATAGCCTTATGTTGCAATGTTGTTCGGTGATACCACCATTAGGGGGGAGAATTTTACGTCAAGTACAATTTTATTCAACATATACCAATGTCTCTCTTCAGGTAATGGGAACCAAGGTCATGATCCCTCTCTGCTCGGATTTCACAGATAAGCGGGACACTATATGCATTTTCGGAACCGGAGATTTTGGGCGATCACTTGGATCCAAACTTCTGCAAAGTGGATTCTCTGTGATATTTGGAAGCCGTAATCCAGGTGACAGCAGCTTACTGCCTAGAGCCGCCGAGGTGCTAAGTCATGCAGAAGCAGCAGAAAAATGTTCGGTTATCATTGTGGCGGTACAAAGGGACCATTATGGTTTTCTAAGGCAGCTCGAAGATGTTCTGCAGGGTAAAATACTGGTGGACGTCAGTAACAACCTCAAAATAAACCAATATCCGGATTCCAATGCAGAATATCTTGCCCAAATTGTACCTACAGCCACAGTTGTCAAAGCATTTAACACAGTCTCCGCCTGGGCGCTGCAGTCTGGAAGCCTGGATGCCAGCCGACAGGTAACCCTTACATGAGTATTAATAGCTCTACACATGACATATGTACAGGGCTGGAAAAGCAATCTTTCTTCCACAAACAGTGCCACACCTGTCCGCAGGATGTGTCTGGTACTGCAGCTCAGTTAAAAAAAAAAATGGACTAAGCTGCAGTACAGCGCATGCCTGACAGATATGTGTAGAACTATTTCTGGAAGAAAGCAAGCATGTTTTTACAATCTTGCACAACCCTTGAAGAATTAAAGTGTACCTAACCTTTCAACCACATTTGCATAAATCAATAGTCCAGTGTGTGTACATGAGGAATAATGCTATTTCTGGTCCTTATATGACTTTATCTCCTGCATTGTGTTACAGTTTTCCCCTTTGCAGACTCTTTGTGTAGTTTGCAGTTTTCCCTTAGCTGGTGACTGTAGAGGAGACTAGCTGCCATATAGTGCTCACAGTCAGGAAAGGAGAATCTGCTCCATAAATATCACTGAAAGCCCCCCACTGGTCCCTGAGAACCCCACGATCCTATGAGGATATATCCATATGATAATGCTATATGGGTCCAATAGGAGGGGCTCCTTATATCGACTCCCTTCATTGACTGGACAAAAAGGGCTACCATGCCATAGGGAAAAGAAAACAAGAGAGAGTTGTCTGCACATGCAAATAGGTCTCTCCATTAAAGACTCAGAGAATTACATTCTCAGCAATGGATCCTTTAGCCATAAGACATTAGAGGAGTCATCCCATTGGGTCCATATGATCTATTAGGGTATGTGAACATGGTATGGGGAGTCCATTTCAGATTCCCTTCGATGAGCAGGGGGCAAAGACCCACTAGCAGAAAGCTTCACTAAGAGATTAGACTACATGTTCACTTTAACGTGGCTCCAAACTGTCTTAGACTCGTAAAGTGGAATTTACAGAATTCTAAAAACAACTGGAAAATCTTAAACACAAAGCAAAAAGTAAATTAATACCGTAATAGCCAAAGAAGTGGAAATTATTCACTTCCCCCACAATCTTTTCTCATGTGTCAGATGTGTTTCTCATAATAATTTTCACATGGCTTGAAAAAACATATTGACCAATCGATGAAGTTCTGAAAGTAAATTTTTCCCCCTAAATTGTTATTCTTATTGTGTCCGGGTTATCTTCTCATACATGTAGTGCCCCCTCCTGATAACCAGCCATGATGTCCTTATTGTGGTCAGGTTATCTTCTAATACATGTAGTGTCCCTCCTGATAACCAGCCATGATGTCCTTATTGTGTCCGGGTTATCTTCTCATACATGTAGTGTCCTCCTGATAACCAGCCATGATGTCCTTATTGTGGTCAGGTTATCTTCTAATACATGTAGTGTCCCTCCTGATAACCAGCCATGATGTCCTTATTGTGTCCGGGTTATCTTCTCATACATGTAGTGTCCTCCTGATAACCAGCCATGATGTCCTTATTGTGGTCGGGTTATCTTCTCATACATGTAGTGTCCCCTCCTGATAACCAGCCATGATGTCCTTATTGTGTCTGGGTTATCTTCTCATACATGTAGTGTCCCTCCTGATAACCAGCCATGATGTCCTTATTGTGTCCGGGTTATCTTCTCATACATGTAGTGTCCTCCTGATAACCAGCCATGATGTCCTTATTGTGTCCGGGTTATCTTCTCATACATGTACTGTCCTCCTGATAACCAGCCATGATGTCCTTATTGTGTCCGGGTTATCTTCTCATACATGTAGTGTCCTCCTGATAACCAGCCATGATGTCCTTATTGTGGTCAGGTTATCTTCTCATACATGTAGTGTCCTCCTGATAACTAGCCATGATGTCCTTATTGTGTCGGGGTTATCTTCTCATACATGTAGTGTCCTCCTGATAACCAGCCATGATGTCCTTATTGTGTCCGGGTTATCTTCTCATACATGTAGTGTCCTCCTGATAACCAGCCATGATGTCCTTATTGTGGTCAGGTTATCTTCTCATACATGTAGTGTCCTCCTGATAACCAGCCATGATGTCCTTATTGTGTCCGGGTTATCTTCTCATACATGTAGTGTCCTCCTGATAACCAGCCATGATGTCCTTATTGTGTCTGGGTTATCTTCTCATACATGTAGTGTCCTCCTGATAACCAGCCATGATGTCCTTATTGTGGTCAGGTTATCTTCTCATACATGTAGTGTCCTCCTGATAACCAGCCATGATGTCCTTATTGTGTCCAGGTTATCTTCTCATACATGTAGTGTCCTCCTGATAACCAGCCATGATGTCCTTATTGTGTCCGGGTTATCTTCTCATACATGTAGTGTCTTCCTGATAACCAGCCATGATGTCCTTATTGTGTCCAGGTTATCTTCTCATACATGTAGTGTCCTCCTAACCAGCCATGATGTCCTTATTGTGGTCAGGTTATCTTCTAATACATGTAGTGTCCCTCCTGATAACCAGCCATGATGTCCTTATTGTGTCCGGGTTATCTTCTCATACATGTAGTGTCCCCTCCTGATAACCAGCCATGATGTCCTTATTGTGTCTGGGTTATCTTCTCATACATGTAGTGTCCCTCCTGATAACCAGCCATGATGTCCTTATTGTGTCCGGGTTATCTTCTCATACATGTAGTGTCCTCCTAATAACCAGCCATGATGTTCTTATTGTGTCCGGGTTATCTTCTCATACATGTAGTGTCCTCCTGATAACCAGCCATGATGTCCTTATTGTGGTCAGGTTATCTTCTCATACATGTAGTGTCCTCCTGATAACCAGCCATGATGTCCTTATTGTGTCGGGGTTATCTTCTCATACATGTAGTGTCCTCCTGATAACCAGCCATGATGTCCTTATTGTGTCCGGGTTATCTTCTCATACATGTAGTGTCCTCCTGATAACCAGCCATGATGTCCTTATTGTGGTCAGGTTATCTTCTCATACATGTAGTGTCCTCCTGATAACCAGCCATGATGTCCTTATTGTGTCCGGGTTATCTTCTCATACATGTAGTGTCCTCCTGATAACCAGCCATGATGTCCTTATTGTGTCCGGGTTATCTTCTCATACATGTAGTGTCCTCCTGATAACCAGCCATGATGTCCTTATTGTGGTCAGGTTATCTTCTCATACATGTAGTGTCCTCCTGATAACCAGCCATGATGTCCTTATTGTGTCCAGGTTATCTTCTCATACATGTAGTGTCCTCCTGATAACCAGCCATGATGTCCTTATTGTGTCCGGGTTATCTTCTCATACATGTAGTGTCCTCCTGATAACCAGCCATGATGTCCTTATTGTGTCCAGGTTATCTTCTCATACATGTAGTGTCCTCCTGATAACCAGCCATGATGTCCTTATTGTGTCCGGGTTATCTTCTCATACATGTAGTGTCCTCCTGATAACCAGCCATGATGTCCTTATTGTGGTCAGGTTATCTTCTCATACATGTAGTGTCCTCCTGATAACCAGCCATGATGTCCTTATTGTGTCCGGGTTATCTTCTCATACATGTAGTGTCCTCCTGATAACCAGCCATGATGTCCTTATTGTGTCCGGGTTATCTTCTCATACATGTAGTGTCCTCCTGATAACCAGCCATGATGTCCTTATTGTGGTCAGGTTATCTTCTCATACATGTAGTGTCCTCCTGATAACCAGCCATGATGTCCTTATTGTGTCCAGGTTATCTTCTCATACATGTAGTGTCCCCTCCTGATAACCAGCCATGATGTCCTTATTGTGTCCGGGTTATCTTCTCATACATGTAGTGTCTTCCTGATAACCAGCCATGATGTCCTTATTGTGTCCAGGTTATCTTCTCATACATGTAGTGTCCTCCTCATAACCAGCCATGATGTCCTTATTGTGGTCAGGTTATCTTCTAATACATGTAGTGTCCCTCCTGATAACCAGCCATGATGTCCTTATTGTGTCCGGGTTATCTTCTCATACATGTAGTGTCCTCCTGATAACCAGCCATGATGTCCTTATTGTGGTCAGGTTATCTTCTCATACATGTAGTGTCCTCCTGATAACCAGCCATGATGTCCTTATTGTGTCCGGGTTATCTTCTCATACATGTAGTGTCCTCCTGATAACCAGCCATGATGTCCTATTGTGTCCGGGTTATCTTCTCATACATGTAGTGTCCTCCTGATAACCAGCCATGATGTCCTTATTGTGGTCAGGTTATCTTCTCATACATGTAGTGTCCTCCTGATAACCAGCCATGATGTCCTTATTGTGTCCAGGTTATCTTCTCATACATGTAGTGTCCTCCTGATAACCAGCCATGATGTCCTTATTGTGTCCGGGTTATCTTCTCATACATGTAGTGTCCTCCTGATAACCAGCCATGATGTCCTTATTGTGTCCAGGTTATCTTCTCATACATGTAGTGTCCTCCTGATAACCAGCCATGATGTCCTTATTGTGTCCGGGTTATCTTCTCATACATGTAGTGTCCTCCTGATAACCAGCCATGATGTCCTTATTGTGGTCAGGTTATCTTCTCATACATGTAGTGTCCTCCTCATAACCAGCCATGATGTCCTTATTGTGTCCGGGTTATCTTCTCATACATGTAGTGTCCTCCTGATAACCAGCCATGATGTCCTTATTGTGTCCGGGTTATCTTCTCATACATGTAGTGTCCTCCTGATAACCAGCCATGATGTCCTTATTGTGGTCAGGTTATCTTCTCATACATGTAGTGTCCTCCTGATAATCAGCCATGATATCATTATTGTGTCCGGGTTATCTTTTCATACATGTACTGTCCCTCCTGATAACCAGCCAAGATGTCCTTATTGTGTCCGGGTTATCTTCTCATACATGTAGTGTCCTCCTGATAACCAGCCATGATGTCCTTATTGTGTCCGGGTTATCTTCTCATACATGTAGTGTCCTCCTGATAACCAGCCATGATGTCCTTATTGTGTCCGGGTTATCTTCTCATACATGTAGTGTCCTCCTGATAACCAGCCATGATGTCCTTATTGTGGTCAGGTTATCTTCTCATACATGTAGTGTCCTCCTGATAACCAGCCATGATGTCCTTATTGTGTCCGGGTTATCTTCTCATACATGTAGTGTCCTCCTGATAACCAGCCATGATGTCCTTATTGTGTCCGGGTTATCTTCTCATACATGTAGTGTCCTCCTGATAACCAGCCATGATGTCCTTATTGTGTCCAGGTTATCTTCTCATACATGTAGTGTCCTCCTGATAACCAGCCATGATGTCCTTATTGTGTCCGGGTTATCTTCTCATACATGTAGTGTCCTCCTGATAACCAGCCATGATGTCCTTATTGTGGTCAGGTTATCTTCTCATACATGTAGTGTCCTCCTGATAACCAGCCATGATGTCCTTATTGTGGTCAGGTTATCTTCTCATACATGTAGTGTCCTCCTGATAACCAGCCAAGATGTCCTTATTGTGTCCGGGTTATCTTCTCATACATGTAGTGTCCTCCTGATAACCAGCCATGATGTCCTTATTGTGTCCGGGTTATCTTCTCATACATGTAGTGTCCTCCTGATAACCAGCCATGATGTCCTTATTGTGGTCAGGTTATCTTCTTATACATGTAGTGTCCTCCTGAAAACCTTTCCACAATAAGGACATCATGGCTGGGTGTCTGATGATGAAAAGTTCCTTTTTCATGGTCGTATCCATTGGCAACCGATCAAGACAACAGATGTCACCACTAAGATGGTTAGAGGAAATCTTTACAACTCTGCAAAAGTTTTGATTATTTAGATTTGCAAAATGTTTTAACTTTCAATTGTCTACCAATCTAGATCTGGTTATGTAGATGAGAAAACCTCTTTAACAACTATTTTGGGTGAAAAGGGAGATATTGAAAAAGAGACATTTTGTACTCAAATCAAGCAAAAATAATTTTTTTCCAAAAATTGGGTCCATGGTGCTTTGTAGCTCCTTGTATGGTCCTCTGGTCTTCATTGGGTTGATGAGCACTCACATTGTACAATTTCCGTTCCAGGTCTTTGTATGTTCAGATGACAATAAGGCCAAACAACAGATAATGGATATTGTCCGGGCCGTTGGGTTGACCCCACTCGACAAAGGATCGCTAGTAGCAGCCAAGGAAATAGAAGACTATCCGCTGCAGCTCTTTCCCATGTGGAGACTCCCCATGTATACATGTGCAGGACTGACCGTAGCCGTGTTTCTGTATTGTGTGATAAGTGACATCATCTACAACGCAGAAAAGAAAAACGACGTCTCTCATCATCTGATGATCACAATCCCCAACAGGATCTTCCCTGTCGTCTCACTGATGTTGCTGGGCTTGTGTTATCTTCCTGGGGTGTTTGCTGCCATCATTCAACTATATAGAGGAACAAAGTACAGTCGATTTCCCAACTGGCTTGACCGATGGATGTTATGTAGAAAGCAGTTGGGGCTGGTGGCTTTGTCCTACGCTTTTCTCCATGCCATCTACACTCTTGTTATTCCTATTCGATACAGCGTCAGATACAGGTCGGATATGGGAATAATCAATCAGGTAATATATTCCTATGTAAAGGCTTTAATTTACATACTGTATTCTGGAGTACTATGGACACCACATGTTCACCCCAGGAAAGAAATAAGAATGTAGATAAATATGAGATAGATAGAGAGAGAGATAGATACTGTAGATAGATAGGAGATAGATAGATAGATATGAATAGAAAAAATAGATAGATAGATAGATAGATAGATAGATAGATAGATAGATAGATAGATATGAGATAGATAGATATGCAGTGACCAGATGGAAGGTAACGCTGCAGTTGGGATTGCGGGGGTGCAAACAGCGCAGACTTGTCACGGTCTCTGGGCACGAGGGCGCAGCGCTGGTGCTGTCCCACGTTACCACCACTGGTGCCGGTGATGAGGGGGCTGCACAAATGTTGGTGGTGATTGTTCCCCCGGGGCGCTTCCCCTATACTGTGCCGACTGGTGGTGTTTGGGGCGCCCTGATGTTGTCGGTGCAGAGTCAGACACAGAAACGGTTGTAAAGTTGAACTTTTACTTCCATGGGTGTGGAGGCACAAATGCTTAAACAGTTTCTTCACTACAAAACAACGGGGTACGCCTGGTGACACAGCAAAGTCCTGGGGTGCAGGGTAGACTTGATGAAAGGTGTTCCTAGCCCCTTATACTTCAGTGTTACAGCCCTAAGGTGCGTCTGGGCTCCTATTTGGCACATAGGAGGATGCCCACCATGATACTAGTACATAATATTCCCCACTCACGTTATGTGGTCCTGATAGCTCAGAGTTTCGGGGTGCAATAGTCAGGGTGGCAGGATATTCCACAGGTCTGGCCTTGGCCCCTGGATCCTGTGATACTGGCTATGGAGCACGTGTTCCAGAATGTTCTCTCCACAGTCTCAGGCTGACAAGATAATGATGCTTGACTTCCTTCAGGGCGATGGCTAGGCAGACAGGGGACAGGATCTTCTGAATAGCTGGAGTATGTCAGCTCTCCAACCTTCCTGGGCCTGTCTAGGACTTGAGATTCCTGCACTAAACTCACTGCTTTCTTCACAGGACATCACACTTATCTCCTCACCTCCTCCTCCTAACACTCCACACTTCTAACTCCTCACACGCAGGACCTTCCTGCAGGGGTGTTACCATGGGGACCCAGTGATCAGCTGACTCCTCCCCTTTTCCCAGGCGATGTCCTCCCATTGGACATTTGGTTACTATTCAATCCTATGGGAGGTGTAATGCATGTGTGAGGCTCACTAGGTGGCGCTGTGTTGTGTGAGACTCAGGACCCCCTGCTATGTCACACAGGCTATGAAGCAACAGGAAATAATACAATGCACAGAGATCACCCTCAGCCCAGCCATAGCCAGCTCTGGGATGCCACAGATAGATAGATAGATAGATAGATAGATAGATAGATAGATAGATAGATAGATAGATAGATAGATATTAGATGCATCTCTATAATGATTTTTCTCCTGTTTTCATTAGATAAAGCTGAATAAAACCAGGATCTTAGAGAAACCTTTCATCTGGAGAAGTGACACTTACTTAGCACTAGGAATCCTTGGATTTTTCTTCTACATTGTCTTGGGAATAACGTCTCTGCCGTCTGTCAGCAATGCCGTCAACTGGAGAGAATTTCGCTTTGTCCAGGTCTGTTCTGTGGTTTGCTATATACAATTTTCTCTATAACATCTATAAATAAAAATACAAGAAAGATAGAGGAGTATTCAATGATATATCATATTTCTCATAACTTATCTGTCACATCTTATACTGATTACATCATGTGTGCTCCAGTCACATCCAGAGCAGCATTCAAAATTCTTCTGGCTGCTACTTGGAATTTGCCAGTCCCTGTAGGTCAGCTCCTATAATGTATTGCATTTATTTAATATAATATAATCTCTATTTTTTTTTTTTTTTTGCAGTCGAAGCTCGGATATCTGACCCTGGTGCTGTGCACAGGACATGCCATGGTCTTTGGCTGGAACCGGTTCCTCTTACTGGATAGATATAAATGGTATATGCCTCCGGTGTACATGATATCACTGGTCATCCCGTGCATTGTCCTCATACTGAAGCTCATTCTCATAATCCCCTGCATTGATAACAAGATTACCAAAATACGCCAAGGGTGGGAGAGACCTTCCAAAAAAAAAATCGGAAACAAAATCAAAAATTTGCAGTGTTGCTCTATAGTGTTACTGTCATGTATGTACTGGTGGACCAAACATCCAAATCCACCCACCCATACAGCTTAGCAATCAAATTCTGCTTGTAAATAACCACCACTAGGGGGCACTCACTGCAGACAGATGCATACATATTCCACTGAACTCAATAATACCGCCATCTAGAGGCAGCCAAAGGCAGACACACAATTGTCACATAATGTTTTTAAAGGAAGCAGAGAATTTTTAGCCTTGTATCAGAATAACAAAGCTCAGGCCATTGCAAAAATATATTGTGGAATTTATTAGTACAGAATTTTTATTCCCCTTTTCTTTTTTAAATCTTTTCATAAAAAAATAAAACATTTAAAAAAAAAAGTCCTCGATTTGTTGTCTTCTGCTGTAAATCTAGCTCTGGGGGGTATTGGTTCTCATTGTGGAGATTGGGGTAATGTATGGAAGCAATGCCTTATGGGAAAACATGCAAATTAGTTTTCTTCTCTAAAGAAAATTGTTTCTGTAGTGCCACCTATAGGCAGCTGTAAAAAGTTCTATTTAGAGAATTTTTGGTTGTATCTGTGTGAATGCTGAATGACTTCCAGCATGAGCACTCAGCAAGACAACCTGGGGAATTTACTAAAATTGGCTTGTCAGTTTTCTGGCACAAAAATGACACCTTTTTGGTGCACATTGTACTAAAAAAATGCATAAAAAATGCGCCACTTTTTCCATATTCCGACCTGCTTGCCACTTTTTAGAAAAGTTAGTATAGCTGGACAGAGATCAAGGTGAAAACTGGCGCCGGGTACAATATACCTGAAATCAGGGGTGTAGCTATAGGAGGTGGAGATATAGTGGGCCCTGGACCGTGAGGGGGCCACAAAGGTCCCTCTGCCCCATAAAATATACCAGTATTCTCAATGGAACAAGGAAAGTAGGGGCCCCATTACATATTTTGCATTGGGACCCAGGAGCTTCATGGTCACATGACTGCTGAGGCCAATCAGCTGCCTCAGGAAGGGACACGGGACGTCACAGCAAGTGACATCTCATGTCCTTCACTTAGGCCGATCTTTGGCCTTAACGGTCACGTGCGGCATGGACTTCCACCAGAAGACAACAACGGGCCAGCAGGACCAGACCACGCTGGGGGGCAACGGAGCACTGGGGACAGGTAAGGAGGATTTTTTTCCACTTTTTTCACCTTCCCCAGCCTAAATTGAAAAATAAAATTTTATCTTGGACAATCCCTTTAAGTTACACCTCTGGCCTTCCTTATGAGGAGGCCCACACCTAAAGCTCACCCTCTGGGCTTGTAGCTGGCATAGATTTCTAGGACCATTGACACCAGTAAACTGGCATAAATTATAATAAATCTAGCATGTTCCATGTTTCCATGAGAGTGGGGTGTGCGGCGCAAAACCGGAAAAAGTCACAAATATATGTGCAAAAAAACAATTTGTGCAAAAGCTTTGCAACCTTTTAATGCCAGATATTTGCCATAATAAATCTGCCTCAATGGGGGCTTAAACAGCAGAGGAGGCCGTGCCCTATAAACCAGACGGGGACAGGGTAGGTCCCGAATTTTTCTCTACGGCCCTATGACTATGTCTGTCATACATCATGATACAGCTTTCGTCAGAAAACACAAAAACTTTGCCATACCTCTCTGCGCTTTTTATGGTTCGCAACTTTTAAATGACTTTGTATTTGCAATGCATGGCTGCCGGCCATATCCCAGACTTGTAGATCATCTATAACATAAACACTCGCCCGACGTTGGAGAGAGACTCGTGAATCGTTCGCATCCACGTAGGACAGCCAATAAAACTTCTGCTGCTGTTGTTTTTTGCCAATTGTATATTACCATCTGAACAGTACGTTACATCCATATCCCATATCGGCTGTGGATCCTGTTGCTTTTGCCGCACTTGATATATGTTTTGGATGTAATTTATAGGGCGGTAAATGTGAAATGTGCTCTGGAAATGACCTATAATGGGGCACCAAAGTAATTTGTATATTGTTAAAAGAGTTCTCAGATCAAAGCCCGAGCCGAGGTTTATGTATCGTAGACTAATCCCAGATGTTCTGTGCTTTGCCCGGGGCAGGGAAAAGAAAAGTGCAAATACATATTTATGAGCAATAAAAAGTAATCGTGAAAATTAAGTCATTTTAATCACAAAAAAATAGCAATTAGAAGTGAATGAAGTGAACGCAACGTCTATTCTATGCCGCGGCTGCTGAGTGTTATATCATGGAGTACGGGGTATGGGGAACAAGGTGCGTACAGGCGGACCTGCTATAGTTCGGGCTCTCTTTATACTGCTGTCATGGCTGCCACTTTTATAGGATCCATCATGGACATGAGTGATCCGATATAATCAGGTAGACACAACTAGAGATGAGCGAATCGAAGCTGACGAAGTGGAATTTGATCCGAATTTCAGGAAATATTTGATTTGCATCGAATCCGGATTTCCTCACGTTTCGTAGTAACGAATCGCATTTTGTCATAAAATGGCTGCTGCAATTTAGGACATGGGGTAAGGAACTCTGGGAACACAGGATTACCCACAATGCCATGTGTGCAGCCAATCAGCAGCCAGCCCTGTGATGTCACAGCCCTTTAACCCCTTTGCACCCGCCCACGGCATCAGGAGCGGGTGTAAGCTGTAACTGACAGCTAACACCCTGCTCCATAACCCTGCTTGGAGCACAGCTCCAATCGTGGGTTTTAACCCCAAGGAGTTCCACATACTAAATGTCCCCCTCGGCATCCCCCGCGGCGAGATTGAGGGTTGTCGATATGCATCTTGTGCAGCATGTTCTACACCACTATACAGGCTCTCTGCTGCCAGAAAATAGCTGTTTTTTTAACACAATTCGCCACAAATTAATTCGGATTGAATCGTATTGGAAAATTCGGTGAAGCTGCCAAATCGAATTTTTGAAAAAGTCGCTCATCTCTAGACACAACGTTACAATGTCTTACAAGAAGAGAGCAAGTTATCTGATTTGGTGCAAATTGTGCAACATTTATCGTGCTACATTCTGATACAAATAAAGATCCTCATGAGATTTGTTTCGCCAAAAATAGCTGTGAGGTTCATATGTCTGGTTCATTTCTCGGAAATGGTATTATTACACTATGGGATCTCTTCAGACCCCGGAGTATAATAAGTGGAGCCTCACCTTGCCTCACCTAAATCTGGCGGTCCATTGGTGTCCTCTTCTGGCCTCCTGACTGTAGTCACGCGCCGAGGGGACCACCAAAGCCTGTGATTGGGCCTCAGCGGTCACGTGGGGTGCACCACTGTCATGACGCTTAGATTGGGGTGATTGATGTCAGCCAAGTGGCCGGAAGAGAATGCAGAGGGACTGCTGGACGCTGTGAGAGTGCCCAGAAGAGGTGAGGCAAATAACAGCTTATTATGTTGCCACAGCTCAACTGGGCCAACACTTTTTATACACTAGTCATTCATTGGTGACGAACCTCAAAAGGTTCGGATTTGAGTCAAGCCTGACACTTTTGGAATCCCATTCGATATAAACCAGTTTGCTCATCTTTACTGAGAAACTTTTATGTACTTTTTTTTTTTTTATGTCTCGCCTTGCCTTTTTTTTTTTTCTAAAGGACTTGTTTTTTATGGTTCAAGTTGTTTTTTCATATATACAGTATATATATATATATATATATATATATATATATTTGTATGGATATAGATAAATGTAAATATACTTATAAATTTTTTTTTGTCATTTTCAGATAAACATATGGTATCAGTTAATTAATTTACATAATATTTTAGTATGGGTAATTGCATTAAAAAAAATTCCACTATTGTTTTTTTAATTATTTTTTTTTTACAGGATTCACTGTTAATTTTACATGAATAGAAGACATAGCTTTATTGTACGGGTCTAGACTAGTCTGGGAATATATATTATATGTATATGTTTTATTAGTTTTTTTTTACTGTTTAAATAAAATTGATTTAAACAAAAGGCGTTTGTAGTGTTGCAGTGATTTTTTTTTTCATTTTTTATTTATATTTTTAACCTACTATCTAACTTTTAACTATTTTTTTAAGCATAATATTTAATAACATGTCTTTATGGCACTACATTATTGTCTCTACATGTAAAAATGAATACACACTCTTATTAGACAGCCCAAGGGGCTTTTATGAGGCCTAGGGTTGTCTCGATTACCCAGTCAGCCCCGCCATCGTGTTGCCACAGTTGACAAGGAAAGGACAAATGGAGTCCCCTTCCTTTGTCCGATCTGCAATAAGCATTGCTTAAGAGGTTAAACTCAAGACATTTGAGTTTTCCCTCTGCCAGTTAGTGCTGGATGCTGTTGATCACAGTTGTCCTCTGGAGGTTGAACAGATCATTATCACATAGAGTTTGATTTAGGCAGGTGTGAAAAAATACTGCACAGTGAGAATGCTTCCAGAAATAGAAGGGTTCATTGTTTATATTTATCAATTAACAAAAAAAGAGAAAAGTAAATCCCATCAATATTTGGTGTGACCTTTGCCCTTTGGAGGAGGAGTCCTGGATGATCCGGCCCCCACAGATATAGCCCTGATCTCAGCATCATCATCCAGTCTGTCTGGGATCACATGGAGAGACAGAAGGATTGGAGCAAGCCTACATCCACAGTAGAGCTAGAGATTTTTGGTATTGTTATTCATGGTTATCTCTTTACTCTCTCTTTATTCAGTGAGATCAACTAGAAAATCTTCCGAGCTCCATGGAAGTTGTTTGGAGCCACAATTGAAAAGTGGCGGCTGCATCGTATCATGTCCTCTAAATAGTTTATAAAACTGATTTTCTTCCTTAGACGTCATTCACATTTATAGCTCTTTTGGTTGCCAGTTGTTCTACGTGACACAATTTTACGGCTATAATTAAAAAATATACAAATATTTTTGACTTCCCAGAACCAGAGATGATGGAAGAACAGCCTAATGGCTCATTCACATGAATGTTTTGTTATCTCCTTGTGTTATGCTAACCTAATCCAACCATGACCCCATAGTCATAAAATGTTCTGCTCTGCACGGTTACATGCATAGTCGAATGCCGTAAAGATAAAATCCCAACATACCCTAATAGGTGTCTGAGAATCCCCCATATTAGCCAATGGAGACCAAGATAATCAAATTGGATATGGTGATAAATCCCATATGTGGTGGATCCATATTCGGTGGGACAATAATTGTATTTTGGATCATATCTAAGGATATTTGCAGAGGTTAATACTGAACCAATATGGAACCAATATGGGCAAATGGATGTAATACAGACATGCTTACAGATATGGGATTAAATATGCCTGTTCTATAACTATATACATTTTACATATGCAGACGGATTTTGCTCTTTACACTCATTTGAATAAACCCTATGGTTTTGTCATATGGAGGCACACATAGTCCATATAGCTCTATACTTTGGAGCCATAGGCAATCCATGTACTGCCATATGGTGCTTAGTACAGCGTCATATTACAGGGTCGTCCAACCAAGGAGCTTTGCATCTGGGGGAGAATAGCTCTTTAACATGGCATCCTATGGAGCATGTTGTTTTTGGAATGTGGAAGGTAATCAAAGAACATGGGGGAATACAATAAAAACTCCATACAAGGCAGCTGTGACAACCTGTGTCAGACTAAGGTTCCTTAAAAAGTGATTCTGGGGGCCCACCTTCCAACTAGCCCATAACTAAACCATAATACCCTTCATATGTGAGTGTCTTCTGCTGGGCCATTATTGGTTTAGAGTCTGGACCCAACAAAGGATCCTCTGGATTGGTGGGCCAGGCCAACACTGGTGCGAACTACTAAACCAAAATACGCCCATGTATAAAATTCAGAGCCGTATGGAGGTACAGTGCAGTAGAGCCCCATAGGTCTAATATAATATGACCGTAAAGTGAGTCTGCCATCACAACCCAGCATATCAACCCAACCCTGCAGATAGATAGGTTAGGGTCACCTGAATCAGTGTTTTCCCTTTGAATCGCAATCCTGCCCCGCAGATAGATAGGTTACATGAACCTATTTCCCCTTGTGAATCGTTGCCTCTGTTGCCAAGATAATGTTGTTTTTATGAACATGCAAATGAGCTCTTTGGAGCAACAAGGACATTGTTATTGCTCCAAAGAGGTAACCAGCAGCACCCTTATTGCTCATGGACAAAAAAGGCAACAGAGGCAGTGATCAACAAGGGGAAAACACTGATTCAGGTAACCTATCTATCTGAAGGGCTGGGTTGAAATGCTGCATTCTGGTGAAACAATCCCTTTAAGAAACCCTGTCTGTTATCAGGGGAACAGACAATGGGCCTCATTCTCTTTGTCTCGCCTGGGTAAGACAATGTCACCCTTTCTTTGCAGCAATTTGCTTTCTGTCACTCGCTAAGCCTGTCCTGTTTCAGTCACTTCCACCATGGCTTCCATACACAGTGAGCTGTTCTGTCTTCACTTGTGAACCTTTTCAACTTCCAGAATAAATAAGTAATGCGGCATTTTGGCAACAGATGAAATCCGAGTTCCCTGAACCTGTCACAGATGTTTCTAGGACTGTCTTTCATTCACCATCTGTTTGATTTTCTCAGTAATGTATATTTCATGTCCGAAGGTCAAAAATTCAGAGAGCATATTTAAATACACAATGCGCTATTTTCATGTCTGCTGCGCACCAGACAAAGTCAGAAAAGTTTCTTCTCAAAGAGTATCTTGACGCGAATAAAATCATTAGGGGAGATTTATCAATCTCTTACGCTGTTTTGTGGTGTAAAAAAAAAGTTAAAAAACAGGAGTTTGATAAATTATACATGCCATGAGCAAAATTTTTCAAAAAGGGGGCATGACGGAGACATGGCATGACAGAGGTCATTGAGCCTGGCAGATCTATCATCATTTACGGTTAATTTTGTGGCATATATGACTACTGAAATCTACAGCAGCTCGTGGCGGGGGCCATCAAGATTTATCATCGTTTATGCCAGGTTTCCGGTATAAATGATGACTAAGATCTACACCGGCTAAGAACTGGCATAGATTTTATTCTAGGCGCAGGGACTGACGGAGGAGGTGCTTAATTTATGAGGAAGCTTCCGGCGGCATAGGCGATATCAAGACAAGATCTTTGAAGACGCTGGTCTTGATAAATCTCCCCATTGTCTAGCATTTTCTTAGGCTAGGTTTACACTTGCGCCGTGCTCTCCGCCTGGGGACCCGAACGATGGAGAGCCCGTCCACTAAAACATGGACTATAATGGGGTCTGTTGGGTGTCCATCGGGTTTCCACCATTTTTATACTGAAACCATAGGAGAGAAAAGTCCTTCATGCAGGACTTTTCTCTCCTCCGATTTTCGGTGGAATCAGCGATGGAGTCTCCTACAGCCTTACGTTAGGTTCACTCTAACACTGGGGTTTCAGTTCTTCGCGTTCGCTTGGGGAGCCGAAAAATGGAAACCCAGTCCGCTGAAAAAGCGGTTACCCACAGAAACTATAATGGGGTCCGCCGGGTTTCTGCCAGCTTTTCAATCGGAAAGGGGGACGGTATCCTCGAACGGTCACACAGTTCTAGAGTGACCGTAGCCTTAGTTAACTCAGTTGTCACTCAGTCATGGGCACCAAATCTGTCAAGAATAGGGATGGGCAAACCAATTTCTTTAGAACCGGATTCGATCCAAAATTTCCAAAAGTTTCAGGTTCGCCCTAACACAAAATTTTTTGTGTTTGACACCCACAAAACACTATTATGCTCTGAGGTCTTCTCACTTCAGACCCAAGAGTATAATAAGTAGAGGCCCATGGGAGGTGTAAAAAATAAAAAATATTATACTCTTCTTCCCTCACCTCTCCATATGGTGTCCAGCATTCTCCTGGTCACGTCATGCACTCGATGTCACGCTGAGGCACATGATGTCACTGAGGAGACCGATAGAGAGCGCCAGACGAGGAGGTCCAAAAGAGATGAGGGAAGGTGAGTATAGATGTTTTTTATTTTTTACACCTCCCCTGGGCGTCCACCTATTATGCCCTGGGGTCTGAAGACAGTATAATAATTTCCGGTTCTATCCGAACTTGTTCAACCCAATACAAATCAGGGACCCGGGCCTCTCGAAACTAAACAAATCTTGGGAGGTTCGCCAATCGCTAATAGTCCATTATGATAATCAGCACCTTTCAATTGGACAGACTAGGATTACAAACAGCGCCACTCTTGTCGCTAGGCTGTGTCTGGTATTACAGTTTAGCTCCATTAAAATGAACATATGCAATCAAATTTAGCCCATGGACAAGAGTGACTCTGTTTTTAAAAAATAAAAATAAAAAAAAAATTACATTTTTCTTTTCAAGGATGTCCTTTATAAGTAATATGGGAGAACTCTTTTATCCTTTACTTTCTTGAAATCAATTTTTTGTGTATTATTATATATGATGGAATGGTTTCCGGGAGCGAGCTCTGAAGTGCCGCTGATGTACGGCAGCAATAAATACTTTAATATATTTTTGTTTCTACATCTCTCCATGTAATGAAAACCATTTGCTATTATAGTTCCATTTCCATCAACACAGCTACTTCATATGTGCGGGGACACGTCCGTTCAGGGGCGATGAGACTCTCTTAAATGGTTTTTCTATTAAAAGTTTTGTTACACTGCCGCTCGCTACATGACATGGCTTTCAAATACCAGTCCCCGCTTTCAATTGCCACAACTGGCACTCAGCGCGCACTCCGGCGTACATTTTGCAGGTAGTTCAATTATTAAAGAAGGTTTTGTGGACCTTTAAAGGGTTCATACATACTGTATGTTATTGGACAGGGTCTGACCCACTGACGTGACATGAAGCTCCTGGGCCCCAAAGCAAAATTTGTACCAGGTTCCCCCATCTATAATATATTGATTATAGTGTAGTCTCCACATATAAGTTCCCTAAGGCTCCTGGGCCTGTGTCCAACCATACCCCGTCAAGTTACACCCCTTGTGATGATGAGAGACCTCCAGCTATGTATTTTCCAGATATGTATTTTGAGTCAGTGTGTTGTCACATGCTCAGATTAGTCCTACACCATGTGGTATGTCTGCTGTGTATCCAACCCTTTGTTGTCCCACAACCCTTTGATCCCCAGAGAGTCACTTACACAGGCCTTTGTTTACATAACAGTGCTAAACTCGTTAACACGGCAGGGGGTCCTGCAGAAAAGAGGTACTGGGAGGAGTCTCTGCACACAGCCATCAGACAAGATGGAGCCAGCTACAGATCAAAAGGGATATGGTTTTATGACAATATCTGCCCTGGGGAACCTCTTACAGTCACCCCAATAAATTCCCCAGATGTGCCAGGCCTAGGCACACGTTTAGAGCCCACACATGTTACTGTTCAAAGCCCGGAAAAGGTCCAGACACTGATCTCCTTACCCAAAGTTGATTGCGGTGTCATCCTTGGTGTCTACACGATGGGGACCTTGCCACAAACCCTATCATACCTCCTGCCCAACTCTACAGTCATCGGGTGAGGAAATATAACGAAGCATGCTTATAGAGATTTTAGGAAGGAAGGCGGGGCTCCTCGTCCTAATGACATCACGCAGGGAGGAGATTGGGGATAATTATACAGTCTCGCCTGGGGGGAGCAGGGGTCTTCTTGTTCTGGACAGCATGTAGGAGACACATGCTCACATGCTCTGTAACTTGCTTAAGGAAGAACCCTGAGGCCTACCACATGGGCTCAGAGAAGCGGACTATCTACTTGTTCTGGTATTTTTCTATCTTTAATTTCCCTTTTTATTTTGTTTTTCTGTATTTTACTTCTATCCGTATTTGCTTGATAATTGATATGTATTTCTGTATATGTTAGTGCTTAGTACCAACCCACTGGGGTTAATAAATATATAAAATTTAGAAAGCTCGTTTTGTATTATCCTATAAACCCGGTCTGCTCACGGTGTGTGAGTGGGAGGTTAAGAAAGAAGGTTGGTTGCAGGTGTGCCAAGTGGCTTGGCAAGGCGAGATCCTTCACACCCCTGGATCAACCTCTGGAACTCTACTGATAAAAAAAACTAATGGGACCACAGCATTCCTACTATTGTCACTCGCACTAAAGTGCATTACATAGTAAAAGAAGTTACTAATAGGTAATAGGGGTGAGCAAACCAATTTGGAGTGAACCACATTCGATTCTAATTTTCCAAAAATTTCAGGCTCGACCTGAACCCAAAATTTTTGGAGTTTGTCACCCACAAAACACTATTAAGAGCCCCCAAAGTATGATACGTGGAGGCCAAGGAGAGGTAAATAAGCATAAAAAAATCACAGTTGCAAGACGAGGTGAGACAAGGTGAGTACAACTGATTTTTATGTTTACTCCCCCCCCCCCCCCCCCCGGGCTTCCACTTATTCTTCTCTACGGTCTGAAGAGACCCCAGAGCATTCTAATAGCACTTCCAGTTTGTGCTGAACAGGTTTAGCCCAAAGCGAACTGGAGGACCAAACCTCACAAATATTTTTCAAAACAAATCTGGTGAGGTTTGCCCATTTCTAGTAATAGTTATTAGTGGTACCGACTCCCTTCTATGTAAAGTGCTGCAGGTGCCACCCCTGTCTTCTCCATGCTGCCCCTTTAGACACCACACAGGAATAGTGCCCCTGTACACATACCAGTTAAAGGGGTTTTATGGAACTGACATACATGACAGGTCATCATCATAGGACAGGTCATCAATATGTGATCGGTGGCGGTCTGACACCAGAGACCCCACCGATCAGGTGATCACTGCAGCATCTTCACTGAATACCAAGCACAGCACCATACATATCATAGGGACTGTGCTTGGACTGAGCTGCTGCTGTATCATGTCACCCATGAACGTGATGTCATTGGTACAAGGAAGAAGCAACCATCCCTTCAAATAGCTGACAGCAGGGGTCTTGGGTGTGAGACCCCCACTAGTCACATATAGAAGACCTAAGAATAGGTCACCATATCTGTACGTTCCAGAAAACCCCTTTAAGTAAAGGTAGAATAATAACACACAAGACATTTCAGTTTCCATGACTTTAATAGCAGAAATATTCCTCTCGGAGTGGAGTTTATCCATCACATTCCATAATTCAGCTTTTCTTATACTGTAACATCCGTTTGCTTCTTGCCATCTCGGACTGAAAACATCTGCTCATTTTGTTTGGACTGGCAACAATAGATTAAAAATCCAATGTATTCCAACAACCTAAAAATCCCTCTATATTAGATAAGACACAGATGAGTACACAGAATTCTTACTCTTTTTATTGGTATGCCCAGAACACCCTGGGGCGCCAAGGGACATTATGAGGATGGGCTATCATTGTCATTCAAAGCAATAGGCACAAACATTTTACTCAATACTCGTAGACACCATCCAGACTGCTCCCGCCCGTAGAGTTATGATTGACCACCCGGCTGCTGCTATGTGACAGGACCAGACAGAGATGTCGAAGTCTCGGCAGGCCCTGTATTCTTACGTTCATGGCTAAAGATGAGCGAACTACAGAAGATTTGTTTCATTCTGTGTTCAGACGAAGCGAACCTCTGGTTATAATAGCAGGAGGCCCAGAGTATAATAGCTGGAGGCCCAGAATCTAATAGATGGAGTCCCAGGGAGGGGACAAAACTTAAAAAAAACATTTATACTTCCCTTCCGTTACTGCTCCAGGCCCTCCTCGTAGAGTCCGGCACTCTTGGCAGCGTCTGGCACTATTCTCTGATGTGCCCCAGGTCACCGCTGAAACCTGTGATGGGGCCTCAGTGGTAACATGGGCACGCTGAGCGTCAGGCCTCATTGATGACCCCAAGCGCATGACGTCACAGAATAGCACCATATACCTTACCATTATCAAATTATACCACAGCCAAATATTACCACCATAGTGTGATTCAATATGACCTCCATCTTGATACTGAACAAAACTCAGTATATAAAGACCAATAGGACTAATGATATACAGTATATAAGACCCAAAAAATATGGGCACACCATGATCACTACCATTAAAGCTAGACAATAGGCCCATACTGTTGCTAAATGAAAAACGCTATACAAAAACAATATTACCCTATTTCTATGCCAAGACCAAATATTACCAGGGATTAAATATTATCGCCATACTTATACCAAACAAAATTCACTATATAAAGACCAATATTGCCAATGATACCACTACATAAGACTTCAATATTACCGTAACACCATGATCACTACCATTACCACTACAGAGTGCTAAATACTGAATAAAAACCACTATACAAAGATCAATATTACCACAATACTGTGACCATACAGTGGTAGATACCAGTAGGTATATAGGTGCTCTACAGACCATATAAATGATTAAAGTACAACAAATCCTAAGGCTCACAATTGACATCTCTGATTCGAATAGATAGCATTTCCTATCTTTCTGGCCCAGACCACCATGTCGACTTCTTCCAACCATTCTTGTCTCTGCAACACAAATATTTTTGGCTTCCTTTTTTTCAATGGGGTGGAGAGGAAACCCCCTCCCTCTGTCAATTACTTAGATGCCATGTCTCCAGCACCTAAGGGTTAAAAGCCTGGTTTGCAGGTAGTATGTTACAGCTGTTGGTGCAGGCTCCAATCCTCAGCTCGCATCATTACTATACTGAAAATGTACATCGTGGGGCAAGAAGGGGTTAAATATTTTTAATTGCTACTCAGTATCACAATTTAGGTTTTCAAAAACCTTGCCCAAAAACTTTAAAGGGGTTGTCCAAGGGAAGTCAATTCAACTAACTTGTTTCATTCTAAACTCAGGGGTTCCGACCGGGTTCCACCCCCAGATCACTTGATCGGAACCAGTCCCTGACCCCAGGTTGCTCCGCCCCCTGACTATAGTAAAGCCAGCCCCCAGGGCACAGATATTACCTGAGAAATCAGGGAAGGAGGAGGGGTCAAGGTACTGGTTCCGATCACATGACCATTCATGAAGAAACCCCTTCAGATGTGACATCAGGTTAATTCCTTGGACAACCCCTTTAAATGAAAATTCCATCCAATATTATATTAGATTGAAATAATTGGATGCAAAATATTTAATCAAAATGATAGGATTTGCCTGAAAAATCTGTCCAAGCAGAAAACAAATTCTGTCTTATTCTCGGGGCTCTTATAGAGCACTAACAGGTTGTCTCCGTCCACTCAAATAAATGGTGCACTTATAAAACATTGTGTTCCACTTAAAGGTCTAAAAACAACCTATTTTTAGCGTAATCTTTACCAGCAGATTTAGACACAGCCATGAGTCATACCCAAAAATAAATAAAAAGGAACAGAAAATGTAGAAACTTATTTAAAGAAGAAAAATATCAGGATTTTGTTATCATTGTTGTAGGTTTCTTTGTGACTATTGAAGTATTGAACTTTTTAAAATGGCCGCCCACTTCCTGCTTTTATAGGCATGTGTATTGATGCAAGACGTAAGGACGGCCCCGGCAATTGCATAGGGCCCCAGAGATTAGGGGGGCCCCGCAGCGATGGGTTGTATGGGCTGTGTTATGTATGAATCCTTCTCAGGATCACCTCTATTTCACTCCTGGAAATGCCGCACATTACGTGCCAACGCTAAAGAAAATCAGGACATCAGAAAAGGGGGCATTATACTGTGAGGAGAGCAGTAAATGGGGCCTTATATTGGGGGGGGGATAAAGGAGGCATTAGACTGTGTGAAGGGAAATAAATGGGGAATTATACTGTGTGGGGGCCTATAAAGAGTGTGTTATATGGTTCGGGAGCAAGTAACGGAGCCCTTATACTGTGTGAGGGTCAGTATAGGGGGTGTTATAATGTGTGTAGTCCCATGTAAAATATGGAGAGGTGCTCCATTTATCTGCCACTTTTCCTGCTCCCCTTCCCTGTTACACTGACAATCACTCTGAATTCCCTGCTGAATCCATCTGCTAGATCCAGACAGACTGCAGATCACAGACGTGTCATATTACAGTTTTACACAGAAGTCTATAGAGAGTGGGGGAAGGAATGAGCCGAAGCTGAGTAAGAGAGTAGCAACACAAGTACTGACGGAGGCTGCTGGAGCTGAATAGGAAGTTTATACTGTATGCAACCCAAATCATTGCATTCACATACTTCTCTATGATGTCCTATACTACTGACACGTCTGAGTGAGAGTTATGGATCAGATTCTCCTCTACTTTCTGTGTGCAGTCTATGTGAGACATCATAGCAACTAGTCTCCACCCACTATCTGGGCAGCATGGTGGCTCAGTGGTTAGGTGCGTGGTTGAGTCCTGCCAAGGACAACATCTGCAAGGAGTTTGTATGTTCTCCCTGTGTTTGGTGGGTTTCCTCCGGGTACTCCGGTTTCCTCCCACACTCCAAAGACATACTGATAGGAAATGTAGATTGTGAGCCCTATATGGCAGTACCATATTTAGTTACTTACAGAAATGTATAGAGAGTGGGGGAAAGAATGAGCAGAAGCTGAATAAGAGAGAAGCAACATAAGTACATACAAGTAACAGTAAGAGAAATAAATAAAAAGCTATCCCAAAAATGCCTAAAACCTGCCCCAATGCCAAAATTATCCACACTTTCTGCGCACAGAAGACTCCCTTACGGAGCCCCTAAATGCCTCAATACAGAGCCCACCTCCTCCTTCAGATACATGCACAGCTCCTCATTTATAGGAAGTTACTAGTTAGTGCCTGGAGGAATTTAAGACTGAAGTCACAATTTTCAATAATATCCACGTCTTGAGAATGCCAAGGATGTAACACCAGTGATGTGCACTTATACTGACTCATGGCTTTCTGTAGAATTGGTCTCCTTGAGTATATAAAGAAAGAGGTAAAGCACTCCGCAGGCAGCATGTCCCCATCTGTATAGCGCTGACGTTAATGTACCCACATATCCTACACTTCCAAGATGCGAGGGCAGTGAATACTTCAGAAACTTCCTTATCATACAATACAGACAGGGCCAAGCTTGGAGAGAGCCCAAATCCTTTATGGTGTGCTAACAATGAACAAATAACAATAACATACAGTGCACAATTATTGGCATTATACAGGATGGTGCCCAAATAACAATGTCATTTTGGCTAAACATTATAGAAATACCTAAATAACAATCCTACACAATGTCTACACCACCATACAGGGCAAATAGAATATGGAGCAGTGCCACATAATAAACACCAATATACAGTGCCCAAATATTGGCATTGTACAGTGCCCAAATAACAATGTCATGTTGGTTAAATAATATGGAAATACTTAAATAATAATTACAGGATTACAGATAGAACTCTACTTACCGGATTACAGATAGGATTCTAGTATTCCAGATTACGGATAGAACTCTGCTATAATGGATTACGGATAGAAATCTGCTATAATCTTTTGATCTCTGCCAGAAAAAGTTATACAGTAAATATTAAAGAAAACCTCAGAAGATCTAGGAATCAATGAAGTCTAATGTGAAGAGCTCTGCTAGTGCGGAATAATCTGTGTCCTCAATACTAGTGATCCGCTATTGTTCTGTGCAGTTTGGTGTATTGATCGGATTATCTGAACTGTGAAAACACTGAATCCCTTTTGACCCTAATCCTCTATTAATTGCTCTCTATCATCTTCTACAAGACGTCTCCATACAAAAGGCGCATAATTTCTATGTTTTATTACCATTTAGCAGGTTTCGCACAATTGTATCTCAAAAAAATTCTATCCCTTTTGGTTAGAAAATAAGTTGCTGGTCACGGACGGTCCAGTGTGACCAGTGGTTTACTCTCATGTGTCTTACTTAGGTTGTATGGCAGATTGTACTATGTTGGCGTATGACTGGCACGGTGTAATATGGTGATTGGTTTGTGTCACTTGAGCTGGTGCAGATCATCGCACGGTCGAGGCGTTGGGAAGTGTCTGCGCTGGACTACATGATGGCTCTTGCTAGGCGGAAGGGAGTTGTGTCTGAAAGTTGCACCAATGGAGATTTTATATGTGTCTCTCCTGTAGTGCCATCTACTGATGTCCAGGATGGGCCGGGATACCCATGGCGGGAAAGGGACAATATTTAAGGGTCCATTCCCATGTTTGGGGGAGGTTGGGAAGGGGACCCCATGGAGAAGGAGAGTGAGGAGCACTTTACTGCTATTGGGGAGGATTGAGGAGAGGCAAATTGGCAATCCCTGATCCCATAGCTGGATCCTGGAATAAAAGCATCAGGAAAGACAAAGTTGCATTTTGTGAACATAGAGTGGTTACTCATGGACACCTGCAGACCCCATAGATGGGGGTCCACCATAATGGGGTCCAGCGGGTTTCCGTCTTTTCTGTTTGCTGATTTTTGGTGGAGACTCTGACGCAAATGTGAACCTAGCCTTAGTAACATGCCACCAACGTCTATAAATTGAGAAGCCCTTTATGTGGCCACCGTTTTAAAGGGCCAGTCTACTTTTAGATATCCCCTTACCAAACGAAGCGCCCCCTTGTCTTTCACCGATGGCTACTTTTCCGAATCAGAACCAGTAAATCTCAGTTTTCTCTTGAGCCGCTGTAGACTTTCCCGAAGTTATATCTTATTTAGGAAAAAGTTGTAGAGAAAATTTAGAATCAGACATGTTCTCGGCTCCCGCTGACCTACTTGAAATGAACGTGTCAACATCACTCAAGGCTCGGAGTTTGTCATCCTATCTAAAATCCCGCATCAGCATCTTATGGGCCGCAATTTCATATTCCAGTTGCATAAACAAAATTTCACTTGTAGGTTTTTATTTTCTGCTAAAATCATTTCACTAAGCAAAATGAAAATGTAGAGGTTATTGGAAAAGTAAAAAGTGAAGCGCGGGGAAGGAATGTAGCGAGTGATGAAGTGCGGATACATCGTATCCACTCCCGGGGCACACAATATGGTAATCTCCTGCAGTCTTGCTGAAGGCGTTATCACACTGTGTTCCCCGTCCCAGGCGATCGCCTCGCGCTGTCACATAATAATCATTTTCCTCTCCTTATTTTTCATTTTTGACAATACTAAATTTAAGTTTTGTAAAAGTGTAGGAAGACGTCTCATTCACCTAGCACTTCACTACCACATCATGGCGTTACTTTGACATATCTAGTCCTGGAAAAATTAGGTGACAACCAGTAGGACCGCCATTATAGCTCCCATAGACAGGGAAGGGGATGTGCCTAGGGCACAGCTTATAGTATTGAAGGGAGTCCCCAGACCCCAGCATATCACCCCAGCCCTGCAGATAGATAGGTTAGTGTCACCAGAACCAGCATATCACCCCAGCCCTGCAGATAGATAGGTTAGTGTCACCAGATCCCAGAATATCACCCCAGTCCTGCAGATAGATAGGTTAGTGTCACCAGAACCAGCATATCACCCCAGCCCTACAGATAGATAGGTTAGTGTCACCAGATCCCGGCATATCACCCCAGCCCTGCAGATAGATAGGTTAGTGTCACCAGAACCAGCATATCACCCCAGCCCTGCAGATAGATAGGTTAGTGTCACTAGAACCAGCATATCACCCCAGCCCTGCAGATAGATAGGTTAGTGTCACCAGAACCAGTGTATCACCCCAGCCCTGCAGATAGATAGGTTAGTGTCACCATAACCCAGCCTATCACCCCAGCCGTGCAGATAGATAGGTTAGTGTCACCAGAACCAGCATATCACCCCAGCCCTGCAGATAGGTAGGTTAGTGTCACCAGACCCCAGCATATCACCCCAGCCCTGCAGATAGATAGGTTAGTGTCACCAGACCCCAGCATATCACCCCAGCCCTGCAGATAGATAGGTTAGTGTCACCAGAACCAGAATATCACCCCAGCCCTGCAGATAGATAGGTTAGTGTCACCAGAACCAGCATATCACCCCAGCCCTGCAGATAGATAGGTTAGTGTCACCAGACCCAGCATATCACCCCAGCCCTGCAGATAGATAGGTTAGTGTCACCAGATCCCAGAATATCACCCCAGCCCTGCAGATAGATAGGTTAGTGTCACCAGAACCAGCATATCACCCCAGCCCTACAGATAGATAGGTTAGTGTCACCAGATCCCGGCATATCACCCCAGCCCTGCAGATAGATAGGTTAGTGTCACCAGAACCAGCATATCACCCCAGCCCTGCAGATAGATAGGTTAGTGTCACCAGACCCCAGCATATCACCCCAGCCCTGCAGATAGATAGGTTAGTGTCACCAGACCCCAGCATATCACCCCAGCCCTGCAGATAGATAGGTTAGTGTCACCAGACCCAGCATATCACCCCAGCCCTGCAGATAGATAAGTTAGTGTCACCAGACCCAGCATATCACCCCAGTCCTGCAGATAGATAGGTTAGTGTCACCAGACCCAGCATATCACCCCAGCCCTGCAGATAGATAGTTTAGTGTCACCAGAACCAGCATATCACCCCAGCCCTGCAGATAGATAGGTTAGTGTCACCAGAACCAGAATATCACCCCAGCCCTGCAGATAGATAGCTTAGTGTCACCAGACCCAGCATATCACCCCAGCCCTGCAGATAGATAGGTTAGTGTCACTAGAACCAGCATATCACCCCAGCCCTACAGATAGATAGGTTAGTGTCACCAGAACCAGCATATCACCCCAGCCCTGCAGATAGATAGGTTAGTGTCACCAGAACCAGAATATCACCCCAGCCTTGCAGATATATAGGTTAGGGTCACCAGACCCAGCATATCACCCCAGCCCTGCGGATAGATAGGTTAGGGTCACCTGAATCAAACAATGTTTTTCCCTTTTAAAAATTACAATGCGGCAAGTTTACCCTAGTGGCATCTCATTGCATGGCAGGAATCCAGAGAAGCAGTTCAATGCCGGGCCAGCACCTACTATGGACATCCCAAAGACCTTGTGTGGTCTGTGGCAGCAGCAGTAGTGCAGTACAATTACTGAGACGGTCTTACGGTAGGTCCACACTAGCTTCGGGCTTTCCATTGTTCTAATCCGTTGGGTGTCTGTTCCGTAGTGGGATCCATTGAGTGTCCATTTTTTAAAACTGCTGGACGAAAAAGTCGGACTTTCAGGACTTTTTGTCTAGAGATTTTGGATGCACACACTGCACCGGAGTCTCCAAACGCAGATGTGAACATAGCCTTACAGTTATCCCTTTAGCATGTGTTTTACATTCACTTTGTTCTATTCTTATCTAATGAAATTATTTTAATAGAAGTTATATATATATATATATATATATACAGTATATATATATACATAATTATATATATGTAACATGACATCCTGTCTAATTATTGTCCCCATCATCTGTAATGAATTCTGTGATTAAACTCTGATGACATCACTTATTCCACAATTATATCATTATGGTCTATATCGGTAATCACAAGGAACGCTCATTACCAGCTTCAATCTCATCCAATTGGATCCATTTATAGACAGGTTTTCTTTTGTACATACACTTTGCATAATGTGTGGAGTAATATACATATATTGCATCTTCCCAATAGACTAGTTCTACATTTACTGGTATTATATTAGCTGGGCCACATTATTAGAGACGTGCAGTGAATTTGCATATTCATTGTCTGTTAATATGTAATGAGGTTTTATAGAATACATGGGGTTCACTATAAAACCCCGAGGCTCCCGGGAAAAATGGATGAGTTCAATGTGAACTATAATAATCCATAGGCGGTTAGCTACCCTTACAGTATATGGCTGTTATGTATCTAGAATTGGGCGCCTTATCTCAATGTATAGGTCACCTACATATAGAATGTTATCTGAAGCCCCAATCCCCCTTGTACTCATCACTGACTATATGGTGCTCCCATCCCATGGCCAATAGGGACATATGACGAGACCCGTCCATCAGTGACAACTTTCTAATGTACTTTGCATTTAATATCCTTATCTTAAAGGGATTGTCACCAGACCCCAGAAAATCAACCCAGCCCTGCAGATAGATAGGTTAGTGTCACCTGAATCAATAAGTGGTTCCCCCTTGTGAATCGCTGCCTTCGTTGCCAAGATATTACCATTTTTGTCTAGATGCAAATGAGCTCTTTGAAACAACAAGGATGTTGCCATTGCTCCAAAGTGCTCATTTGCATATCGACAGAAATGGCAACAGAGGCAACGATTCACAAAGAGGAAAACACTATTTGATTCACGTAACCCTATTCTATCTGTCCACAGGGTTGGGGTGATATACTGGGCTCTGGTGACACACTCCCTTTAAAGAAATACTTCATGGATTTTTTTTTTCCATTTATTATAGGCTTATCCCCCCAAACCATATACTTCAGGCAATATTACCTTATTTTGTTATTCCTTTCTAACTAAATCCTTCTATTTGGTAAGGTCATGTGACTCTCACTCCGACCAGATAAAATCTACAGGAGTTAATGCACAGGTTCCTGACTTCCTCCCATATAATGGGCTGTTCCCCACTAACTACTGATGAGCAGACAGTTCCTGCCACACAGTTATGATGAAGGATCTCACAGCTCAGTCTCCCTAACTATATACTTACAGCCCCTCAGCAGGTAGATACAGTACAGTCTCTAGCTGCCCAGGTGATGCTGTACTGATGAATCATGGGACTGATAGCAGAGCAAAGACAACTATAAAACGTCAAGATGGAGTCTGATCGGGTGTTGGGGTGAAGCCAGATTGTTGGGTTATGAGGTCAGTGTACATGGAAAAGCCTGGAGAGTGACAGGTAATAAGGTGATGGGGGCCAGGATGGAAAAAAGGGAGTTTGCTGGAGTTCTTCTTTAAGATACTAATTTGCTGTTAGTGAATGGGAACACTCTTGCAGTACCAAAACCTTACACTTTGTATGGCGAGTGAGCAGCGTGGCTCCCAGCAAGTAAACATTACCAGAAGCCATGGTGTCCAGGAACAGCTGATCTGTCACGGTCCCACCTGTCGAAAACGACAATGGTGGCTGCAGTAGGGGCTCAGCTATGTATAGAATTTAAGCATCAACTCCATTAAAGGGAACCTGTCCAGATGAGTTGGGACACTAAACCACCCGCTGATCATTATGGACCGAGGGTTTAGTGTTCCAAATCGCCTTTCAATGCCATCCCTGATAAAAAATAAAAAAAACATTTATACTTACCTGGCTCCTGCACCCATGCAGTTCTTCAGTGAAGATGGAGGAGTACACCTTGGCTTCAGTGCGCATGTGCTGAACCTTGGGCGCATGCGTAGTACATCCCCAACTTCACTGAAGAACTGCGCAGGCTCCAGGAGCCCCAGAAATGAGTCCCACGTGACTCATTGGACTTATCTCTAGGTAAGTATAAACATTTGGGGGGTTTTAATGCCGGCACTGATGCTACTCCATAAGGACCTGTGGGTGGTTTAGTGTCCCATACCGACCTTACAGGTTCCCTTTAAAAGTCTATGATGCCTTCACTGATCATAAAGTGATAGCATAGTCCCGCAATATGTCATCATTTCACAAGATAGAACCACCCCTTTAAAGCACCTCGGTATTATCAAATTTCCTGAATATCAGTAAAATCTATTTTACAGGAAGCTTGTGTCCATACTCTAGTAGGTAATCCCTGGTAAAGCATTAACATGAGGTCAATGACAGGGACACATCAAATACCGGAATATACGAAGCATTACAGTAACTACAAGAAGCTCTGACCTGGGTAAACACCAGAGGACAACACACACATAGGCTCACCGGGTCCTGTCTGGTAAATGCCTGGTTAAAAAAAGACAAAAAAACTGCGATTCCATATAAATCACTATATAGGACCCCATTCACACCATGGCTTGTAAAGTATTGATTACATTCAGAATGCCAGAAAATGTATCAAAAAGTTAGACAAAGTAGATCATAATTCCATACGTTCCTCCATTGACTTCTATTTTTTAAAAAAGTATATATATACAGTGATGTGCAAAAGTTTTATGCCGCCCAGTAAGAATGCTTTAAAAAAAAAAAAAAAGTGGTAATAGTTTATTTTTATTTTATTTGGTGTGACCTTTGCTCTTTGCCTTCCATCTTTTCTTCTCGGTACTTGCAGACAGTTTTTGGCAGAACTGGGCAGAGAGGTTGTTCCCGCCGCCATCTTGGAGAACTAAGCCCAGATCTTCTGTGGATGTAGGCTTGCTCCAATCCTTCTGTCTCTTCATGTCTTCCCAGACAGACTGGATGATATTGAGATCATCATCACCCCCCCGGACTCCTTCTCCAAGGGGCAAAGGTCCCACCAAATATTGATGGGATGTAATGCACCATGCACTACAATGGTAGCCTTAGTCCAGATCCATACAGAGAGTCATAATATGTCCATGTGCATGAGATCTAAGAGATAGACCTCCCACCATACTCCTTCTCCCCAGGGATTGGGACAACAGGTGGCCATTTTGTGGGTGTGATTTACCTATCCAGTAACCTACTGAACCCCTTTCCTGGCGACAAGTCCCCTTTAACCAAACCGTTTCGGCACATCCTTAAATTTCCTCTTTAATACAGACTGACTGTAAAAAGAATCTGAGAAGATGTAACTTTTGTTTTCTAATGAGACATCAGCTTTCAGCCTGACGTGTTTCTTAAATACATCTAATTCCCTTATGTTCCCGCCAAACAAGAATATATTGCAGCCGGCAAACTGTCAAGCCACATCTGCACATGGAAGAGAGAGCGAAAAGCAAATAATCTGGATATGTTACGAAAACGGATTCTAGGCGGCTATATACATGTCTGTACCCAGCCCCCGGTGAGGAGCGACCCCAACAGATTGCAGAGAACCTGACGTGACGAGCCGGACAGGTACAGTAGATCCTTCTGGCAATATAATCTCATTAGAAACTAATGAATTTCACTGGAGATGAAGACTTGTTATTACGGTAGATAGTTAATGAATTTCTTCAGGATGGAGTGCGGGAAAGACTCATAATGGTGGACACCTAGGGCCGGATTTATGTTAGTAGAACCCCATCAAAACTTTGGTACTCAAACCCTAACTGAATCTCAATCATAGCCACATGTACTGTAGATCATACTAGCCAACTTTCCCAGAAAGTCCAGGAGGCTACAAAAAAAGGGGCAACCTCTTGGAGTCCCAGATGGTTGGCCAGATCTCCTGGATCCAGTGGAGTGCTCTTGAATTCACCGGACTCTCTGTCATTCTATCCAGTAAGGTCATGAAAATAGGGCATGACCAGCACATTGCACAAAAAGGCTCTCTGCACTGAAGTCTATGGAAGCTATGGACAAGAATAGGATTATAGAATGCCTACTAGATTCCCAAAGTAGTGGCAGACCTTGCCTCCATGCCCCATGTACATTCCCAATAGTCCAGGCAAATGTACATGTATAGAACATAACATTATTAGCATCACAAAGCACTGTCATTTCCATAAATTACCCATATACCCCTACTAAATCATACATGCCTATTCTCTTGGAATATCTAGGAGGCTACCAAAATAAAGAGAGACCTCCTGGACATAATATAGAGCTGGCAAATCTCCCAGGACTGTAGCTCTATATTATTTTCTAAGTGACGTGAACATGGTATGTGCCGATCACATCACTATCCTATCTATCTGCAGGGCTGGGGTGATATGCTGGGTCTAGTGACACTAACCTATCTATCTGCAGGGCTGGGGTGATATGCTGGTTCTGGTGACACTAACCTATCTATCTGCAGGGCTGGGGTGATATGCTGGGTCTGGTGACACTAACCTATCTATCCGCAGGGCTTGGGTAATATGCTGGGTCTGGTGACACTAACCTATCTATCTGCAGGGCTGGGGTGATATGCTGGGTTCTGGTGACCCTAACCTATCTATCCGCAGGGCTGGGGTGATATGCTGGGTCTGGTGACACTAACCTATCTATCTGCAGGGCTGGGGTGATATGCCGGGGTCTGGTGACACTAACCTATTTATCGGCAGGGCTGGGGTGATATGCTGGTTCTGGTGACACTAACCTATCTATCTGCAGGGCTGGGGTGATATGCTGGTTCTGGAGACACTAACCTATCTATCTGCAGGGCTGGGGTGATATGCTGGTTCTGGTGACACTAACCTATCTATCTGCAGGGCTGGGGTGATATGCTGGGGTCTGGTGACACTAACCTATCTATCTGCAGGGCTGGGGTGATATGCTGGGTCTGGTGACACTAACCTATCTATCTGCAGGGCTGGGGTGATATGCTGGGTCTGTTGACACTAACCTATCTATCTGCAGGGCTGGGGTGATATGCTGGTTCTGGAGACACTAACCTATCTATCTGCAGGGCTGGGGTGATATGCTGGTTCTGGTGACACTAACCTATCTATCTGCAGGGCTGGGGTGATATGCTGGGGTCTGGTGACACTAACCTATCTATCTGCAGGGCTGGGGTGATATGCTGGGTCTGGTGACACTAACCTATCTATCTGCAGGGCTGGGGTGATATGCTGGTTCTGGTGACACTAACCTATCTATCTGCAGGGCTGGGGTGATATGCCGGGGTCTGGTGACACTAACCTATCTATCTGCAGGGCTGGGGTGATATGCCGGGGTCTGGTGACACTAACCTATCTATCTGCAGGGCTGGGGTGATATGCTGGGTCTGGTAACACTAACCTATCTATCTGCAGGGCTGGGGTGATATGCTGGTTCTGGTGACACTAACCTATTTATCGGCAGGGCTGGGGTGACATGCTGGGGTCTATTGACACTCCCTTTAAGTCTAGGGCCAGTAATATCCTAAAGAAGACAAGCTCTTGGAACAGTGAATATTTTTGATACAAATGTATGAAATAAATGTGATATAATTTATATGAACCCCATGAGCAGGCGAAGGGCGTCGTACATAATATAAGGCAGGATGGAGACGTGGGACTATTAAGCAGCATGCTCCCGAGTACATTACACCTGAGGCTACGGGAATGTAGATCTGATTTGCTGCTTTTATAATGTGAGACAACACTTTTCATTGCGCCGTCTGGAAATTTAATTTTTTGGACATATTAGTATTTATCTCAATTACAGAGAACATGTTACTACCCCCTGCCGCCACCGCAACCGCTCCGTTCCATTTGTGGACCATTGTTATAGAAGCGATATGTCATTGATCTGTAGGGACTGATGTGACATTATTCACACATAGACTTAGAATCTACAATAGCTGTAACAATACAGATCAAGTCTTTATGACATTGTCGCCTTTGTGGCCTAATAGTCCATTAGTGTAGTTTACTTTGTTCTCTTATAAAGAAGTGGAAATGATCATTAGAGTAAGTTATACGGCGCCCCGCCGAGGTGAGTGGGGGAATTGTTAGGACACATAATACAAGTCAGGTACACAATATATACTGGAACTGAATATATTTGATTTATCTGGATTTTAAGATTTAAAGGGAAGGTGTCGGCAATTTTTTATTTTTTTTTTTAATTGTGAAATCTATCAATTTTTTAAACCTGTTTTTATTTTCTGATTGTAGATTTTTTTTATTCTATTTTTTGTACATGATTATGAGGGCGGCCATCTTGTCTGACTTTTTCCTCGTCTCTGTTAACAGCATTTAGTGATCTGCTTTACAGCATAGTCACAGCCATACGTAGCAATTACAGATGGGCGAACCTCCCAAAATTTGTTTCGGGTTCGGGTGGCTCAGATCCCTGATTCACTTCGGGTAGAACAAGTTAGATTAGAACCAGAAGTTACATTATTTTACTATGGGGTCACTTCAGATCCCAGAGTATAATAGGCGGTGTAAATAATAGGTGTAAAAATTAAAATACATTCATACTCACCTTCCCTCACCTCATTTGGCCTTTCTTGTTGTGTCCGATGCCTATTCTCCGCCTCCTCAGTGACATCATGCGCCCAGGGTCACCTCTGGGGTCTGTGATTGGACCTCAGCAGTGACATGAGCACACTGAGCATCATAATGTCACGACGCTCGGCATGCTCATGTGACCAATGTGGCCCAATTATAGGCCTCAGCTGTTACCCCCAGCCGCATGATGTCATCAACAGAGCACCGGACGCCATAAGGAGGCCCAAAAGAGATGAGGGAGGTTTTTTTTAATTTTATTATTCATATGGCCCTAATTTTCACAAAAGACATAAAAACTGACATACACTATCTTTGTCCATCAAAACAAACCTATGTAGTGCCATGTGAATAGACCCATTGACATACATGGGTTCTATAATGGTCATGTGACAGCCATTCCAAAAACAGCCATCCCATGGCCATCATTTACTGTCATGTGTCACTTGCACAATCGGACACGGCCATGTATATAGGGCTTTACACAAGATACAGCCAAACAGAGCTGAAGTATAAAGTACCTTTACCAAGGCTGATCCCATCTGCAGGGCCCGGCACGCCTTTCCAGTGTATGCCCTTGTGTACAATTCAAGTACTATTGACTTATAATACGGGATTACAGGGTTCCTAATGTCAGATTTTATATGTTGAATTATACATTGTACATTTCCATAACCACATCACAGCTTCAGTTTATTCCAGCGAGATGTACTTAGGAATATTTTAATATCATTTTCTGGAATGATTTGCTACTGATCTGGGGGGTCTTAAGAATATCCTACGTGATGTATCATGAGATCCAGGCAGCACTACATGTATCATCTTGAAATGATTGCAGAATATTACTATATATTACTGTATATCATACTCTTACATTAGCCTTTCCCATTAACTCCTTAAAGGGAGTCTGTCAGCGTCAAAAATGTTATCAAACCAGCCCCAGCGCTTTATAGTGCTCAGAGCATTGATCGATTCGTTTGGAAATTGGCCCCTTGATGTTGACGAAAAACAGCTTTTTATTCCTATGCAAATGAGCTGAGAGTGTATCGGGGGCATGTACTGGGGCGGCGCAACAAGATCTTCCTCTCACTCAATACCCCTCCTTGCAACAATGACATATTCAGAGTCCCCCCCACTCCAAGTCCCAGGCTTTCTAATGTGAGACACTTTGTACTGCGCATGTGCGCCGCGCATCGTCTACACCCAGAAGGTGTAGCTGTCATGTGAATAGCCCCGATTCACATATAGTGAATTTAATGCAACCGTGTGATGGCTATTAAAAAAATGGAAAAAAAAGCTAAAGCTACATTCACATGACCGATGGACAAAATGGCTATGAAAAAGGGATATTTTTCAAGGCCGATTTGCATCTGAGGAGCATCCGTTTCCACAGATTCCTCATGGATTTGATTCTATTGAAGGATCCATGAAAACGGACAGAAATAGGACATGACCTATTTTTTGATGGTCCATTAATAACCCCCATTCACATGTAATGAATTTAAAGGGGCTGTCCAGGAAAAAAAACTTTTTGGCAAGGAGGCCAAAAAAAAAACCATACTCACCTGTCGCTGTGCTCCGGTGTCTCCCACCACAGCCCGGTCCTGCTGCTCCCGGGGCTTGTTCCAGCGGAAGTCCTTGCTGCATGTGACTGCTGAGGCCAATCAGTGGCCTAAGGAAAGGACACGGGGTGACAGGTGACGTATGTGAGTGACATCCCGCTTCCTTTACTTAGGCCGCTGCAAGTCAATGTGGTGTTTCTGAAGGTAAAATGAACATGCTGCGTTTTTCAAAAACATGTGAATTTTCTGCAGTATTTTTTACTGCAATGTGTGGATGAGACAAAACTTCGTTCACTTTGATTGTAAAATGCTGCTTTTTTTTTCAGCTGCGTTTCTGCAACAGTCAAAAACTCTGCATTTAGTCTCACTTAATAGAGCAAATGTTGCCATTTTCTGCCTAAAAAAAAAATCTCTAAAATTGCTGCCACTAGGTGTCTCACTTCTAACTAATTTGCTGTTCACTCCCTGTTACCAGGGAAGGTCTGTCCATAGATACCATTAACAAAGCAAGACAGGTTCACAGTGAGTGCAGGAGGGCGGGGCTTTCTACACACAGTGAATAGAGAGGGGAGAATTCCACATAGCTTTACCAGCTTCTACACTGCACAGAAATTTTCACACAGGTGAGTGTATTTATTTCCGACTAGATGTTTGTGTTTTTGCTGATGAGATGTTAGTCATAGACAGTAAGCATTTTTCCTTATTATGCCCAGATTGCTCTTTTCAACTGCATCATATCCTGTATTTGCAGTCCAATGTCTTTGGATCTCTTATTATGTTGTTTTGAGCTTTTCTACGCTATTAGTTTGCTATTTTACAGTTACTCCTGGCAGAATTAAATGTTAAGAAACCAGTTACTACCAGTATTAGTAATAATGGATAGGAGGGCAAACTGCTCCAAATTGTACATGTCCACAGCCTCAGGGACGAATGTAAAATGTGCTGCAGCCATAATGGGGCTATTAGCAGCAGCAAAACTGATAGGACACCATGTATGAAGACTTATATAGACTGCTCAGCAAGACCCTGCACATATTTCAATTTCTGATGAAAACTCAGGTCCCCTTTAAGGGGTTATTCCCAGTTAAAATATCTAATGGAGACCATGAAAGGAGTAAACGCTGTCCTGTCCTCCATGTGCACAGTCTAATATTATGTGGTGTAATAGATGCTGTTTGCACATAGATACACCGAAATCCCTGACACGTAATACTGTGATAATAGCCGGGGAAGGGGCTATTTACAGAGCTGTGTCAGGTCAGGGATGGATTCTGCAGTGTGTGTAGTATCGGGAACATCTGTCTAATTCACAAAATTTTTGCAAGACGTAGCAGAAGAAGAACTTGTAAAGCTAATTGTTCACACTTGATTTCCATTGGGAACCCGGCAGGTTTATTCAGAGGGAAAATAATCTGTAGAACAAGATATGAAATGTCTACCTGTGTAAATTGCTGAATTCAGCAGTGTTGGGGTAGGTCGGATTCAGATTGTTTTCACAAAAAAAAAAGAATGAAAAAAAACACAACAGACCTCCTTTTCTAGCTAGAACCTAATTCACATTAAAAAATAGTTTATTTTGTGCAAGCAAAAAAAACTGATGATTTTTCATCCTTGCAGACATTTATATGACAGTATTTATTCACATGACAGTGACCTAACAGCCGTTAATGTCTGGTTTTTAGCGGCCATTTTGCATCCGTTCCATTCCTTTTTTCTGTTTTCGATGGTGGAGTGTCATCTTGTTTTTAACTGTCAGTGAGAAAAACGGAAGAATTTCGTCGATCTTTCTTTTTTGACCCAACTCAGTGATCCGTTTTTAATGGGCGTAAAACGTCTGCTTTACATCCGTTAAAAATGAAACCATTCATTTCTATTGGGTCCGTGAAAATGGACAAAGATGGATCGTGTCAGTTTTTGGGACGGCCGTGATAAACGATCAGTCATAAAAAAACGGACATGTGAATTGGAATCAACGTGTTCTCAAAATGGCCATGTGAGGGACATTGCAAAAACGGTCGTCAGGCGGCCATTTTCCATTGTCGTGTGAATAAGGCCTTAGTCTCCAGTGAGTTCCAAGTCCAAGTCCAGCGCAACATGGACTGAAATGGCGCATGCTGAAATTTTTTTTAACACGCTGTCCGTACTGGAAACAGTCATGTCATTTTTTTCCATTAAAAACAATGGGAGACATTAACAGGACGGAATTTGCCACTGATTTTGGTGGAATCTGGCCCATAATCAGTGGCAGATTCCATCATGTGAACAGATCCTTAAAGGTTAGGCCCGGTACACATCTGCGTTCGGGTTTCCGTTCGGTGGGTCCCTAAGCGGAAACCTATACGCATACAAAGCGGTTTACCTGGAAAACCTGCGGACCCCATTGACTGTAATGGGCTCCGTGTGGTTTCCGCTCGGTTTCTGCACGACGCAAGCGGAGAGGAAAGTGCTGCGGAAACCAAGCAGAAACCACATGGAGCCCATTATAGTTTATGGGGCCTGGGGGTTTCTCGGGTAAACCGCTTTTTATGCGTATAGGTTTCCGTTCGGGGGGTCCCCAAGCGGACTCCCCGAACGGAAACCTGAATGCAGATGTGAATCGGGCCTTATACTCCATTACGACCGGTGCCAGCATTGGTCGCACCAGAAGAACTGAGGCTGTTGTGAATGCTGCGGCCAATCACTGGCCTCAGGTGGAGAACCGGTGACCTATCAGCAATGATGTCATCTATAGCACACAGGTGACCACTGAGGACACTGATTAGCCGTGGCGCTCATGGCACTAGAGAACAGGGGACCCACCACCTGAATGGAGGACCAAGGATTGGCATCACTTTTTTATTTTACACCACCCCTGGGTTTCCATTTATCCTGAAAACCCCCCAACTACCATAGATCACCAGTTATATTACTATTGTCATTCCCTGTCAGTCCTCAGGGTCACAACATTTTGTCTTATAATGAAAACTATTGAGCCGCTAACGTTAAAGGAGTCTTTCAAGTTAAAGATATTGATGACTTAGCCTTAAGATAGGTCATAAATATAAGATCAGTGGGAGTCTGACACCCGAGAACTCCATCGATCAGCTGTTCAAGGTGTCAGACCCCCACCAATCTGATATTGATGGCCTGACCTAGGTCATCCATATCTATAACCCAAATTGTTTCCCAATAATGTCCAAGGAACTGATCCCTTGTAGTCTTACCAACAAGCCCCCGGTTATCAGCTGTAATGTGTAAAAGATCCAGCAGGATGTCTTTGATTTCTCTACAGCGCCACCACAGGAGAAATGGAACATTACACAATTATCATTGACATCAATGGACTATCACTGTCATTCATGGACATACTGGGTCCTCCAAAGTGGGAGACTCTTCTTGACTGCTGTTTGATGTGACTCAGGGGAGGAGGGGTCCCTTTTAATAAAATAAATCCCAATTAATTGAATCAACATAATATTTGAGAACATAAACAGAAAAACCTATTGTAACAGATTTTGGTTTCATTATAGTAAAAATAATATTTTGGGGGTAAATGTGAGCTCAGCCTCACATCAGAGACAGATAAAGTTAATAATGGAAACGTAGTGGTAGAAAGAAAGGTCATAGAGATGTAATAGTAATGTCATAGAAGCAATATAATATGTCCTTACCTGTAGGTTTCCTACAATGACGGCATTAATTATGGGGCAGCGCATTAAACATTTACTTCACAAAGGCCCCGGAACACAATATAGCCAAATCAATATATGTCAAGACATCACAGAGGGTCATTTATCACCGGGCCGGAGCTTGTTCCACATGGGCTTGGTCCCTGGATTTAGAGATAATGAATTATTATTTTACACTATTTTTATACCAGATTATATTTCTTATGGCTGTAGCAAAAATCAAAAAGAATTACAAAAAGGAATAGATTCAATGTCACACTAGGTAAGAGCGAAAGATGTGAAAAAACTCAAGTGGAGGATATTGTAAGGTTTGAAGAGAATGTAGTATATGATCGGAGAATTACTTATGGGGTTAAGTGAAATTTTTATTTTAAATTTAAAAAGAATTCTAGGTCCCTATCAACAAAGTAATCCTGAAATGTTGCAGTTTTGACTTCCTGTTCTGTAGAGATCACTTCTTGGCAGCCATCACCTATCTGGAGGCAGATAGCAGAGGATCCACTGGAGAAGGAAACAGATCTCCTTAATAAGATACATTACAAAGATTCTTATATTCACCTGCACTATTCATTTAGGAAAAGTTGTTTATAACTGGAGGTAGGCTTTAAAGAGGAACACCGCTGTAGGATGCCGACGCTATACTGTCATTTATAGCCACCAAATAGTGCCATGCAATATCTAAATAATACTTCTATAACCACTTCTGGACCGTCCATAGACAATATACGTCCGGAAGGTGGTTGCCTTGTTTTGCAAGGATGTACCGATACGTCCAAGCAGAACTCAGCAGCTGCACAAAATCTGTAACTTCAGCCGGAGCTCCCAGAGAGAAGGCAGGGAAGATTTATTACCTTCCCTGTCTTCCCTGTCTTCCCTATCGTTTCCCTCAATGAGCGCTGTATACACTGCTATGGGCGCCGCCATCTTGTGGCCACCCTCCGACCCGACAGTCACGTGATCGGCCAGGATCAACGTGTGTTAGAGCTGCTGGGTCCTACAGGATCCAGATCAGCTCTATGGTAACGGGCAGGAGGCTGTATTCCTCCCGCAACTGGGGCTAAATGTACCAGCCCCAGTTACAGGGGCAATCAGCCTCCCCCACAAAAAAACTGTGATCAGATGTCCCCAAGGATCTATTATGTCTTTATGGGGACACAATATAAAAAAAAATTTATAGAAAAGTAAAAAAAAAAGTAAATAAAATAATTTAAAAAATGAATAAAACAATACGCCAATAACACGCCCTTATTAAAGGTTATAGCCCCACCCCCGACGACACCATACAAAATAAAAATTACCGTAATGGAGAGGAAAAACTATTTTAAAAAGTTTCTTCGTAGCACTTTGTGTTATTAAATAAAAAAAAAAATGAAAAGTGAAAAACAGACGCGTTTTCTCTCCTCTTTTGTTTAAATTTTCCCAAATATAAAAAAAACACATGCAAAAATAAAAACAACATAAAAATAAAGCCCTATGTGTCACCGAAAAAAGACGCAGAAATTAGTTGAATAACACAAACGATAAAAATGTTATAGCCCTCAAAACCGCACATACAAAAAAACCCGAAACTGTGTCTGGTCTGAAGTGGTTAAAGAACCCATGTAATACTGCTGTTCAGGGCAATTTCCCATTTTGTACCTACTAAAACTGTCCCAAAATAGCCCAATATAAGCCCCTGGCATTATACTCAGGGAGGAAAAATAAGCGGGCACCATCTATGGGATATAGATCTCTGATAGAAGCGACCCAGCGCTTAGCATAGGTGCCTACATTCTCTGGTGAGTGCTTGGCACTCTGCAGTCAGTCCCTGTCTTGTGCACATTCTTCCTACATTCTCTGGTGAGTGCTTGGCACTCTGCAGTCAGTCCCTGTCTTGTGCACAGTCTTCCTACATACTCTGATGGGTTCTTGGCACTCTGCAGTCAGTCCCTGTCTTGTGCACAGTCTTCCTACATACTCTGATGAGTTCTTGGCACTTTACAGTCAGTCCCTGTCTTGTGCACAGTCTTACATACTCTGATGAGTCCTTGGCACTCTGCAGTCAGTCCCTGTCTTGTGCACATTCTTCCTACATACCCTGATGGGTTCTTGGCACTCTGCAGTCAGTCCCTGTCTTGTGCACAGTCTTACATACTCTGATGAGTCCTTGGCTCTCTGCAGTCAGTCCCTGTCTTGTGCACAGTCTTCCTACGTACTCTTATAAGTTCTTGGCACTCTGCAGTCAGTCCCTGTCTTGTGCACAGTCTTCCTACATACTCTGATGAGTTCTTGGCACTCTGCAGTCAGTCCCTGTCTTGTGCACAGTCTTCCTACATACTCTGATGAGTCCTTGGCACTCTGCAGTCAGTCCTTGTCTTGTGCACAGTCTTCCTACATACTCTGATGAGATCTTGGCAATCTGCAGTCAGTCCCTGTCTTGTGCACAGTCTTCCTACATACTCCGATGAGTTCTTTGCACTTTGCAGTCAGTCCCTGTCTTATGCACAGTCTTCCTACATACCCTGATGGGTGCTTGGCACTCTGCAGTCAGTCCCTGTCTTGTGCACAGTCTTCCTACATACCCTGATGGGTGCTTGGCTCTCTGCAGTCAGTCCCTGTCTTGTGCACAGTCTTCCTACATACTCTGAGTGCTTGGCTCTCTGCAGTCAGTCCCTGTCTTGTGCACAGTCTTCCTACATACTCTGATGAGTTCTTGGCACTTTGCAGTCAGTCCCTGTCTTATGCACAGTCTTCCTACATACCCTGATGGGTGTTTGGCTCTCTGCAGTCAGTCCCTGTCTTGTGCACAGTCTTCCTACATACTCTGATGAGTTCTTGGCACTCTGCAGTCAGTCCCTGTCTTGTGCACAGTCTTCCTACATAGTCTGATGAGATCTTGGCAATCTGCAGTCAGTCCCTGTCATGTCCCAGGTCATTCGCTGCCTCAGTAAACATTATAATTCAGTTTAATTCTATTTGATTGTTTTGAAAGGAAAATAACACGAAACATCTGCATTGGATAAAGTGCACCACTTATAAGTGAGCATCAATGTATCTTACAGCTAGCAGCAGGAATTGGCACGGAACCTAAATAAATATTCAAAAAGTTTGCTGACCGAGCTGCCTCCAACGAAAGCCTCAGTTTACAAATTTTCTGTGCAATATTTGCCAAAAACAATATGTTTTGTTGCCATGTCTGGCTTGTTTTATTAGTGATTTATAATGGGTCATCTAGTCCTTTAGTATTGCATATTCATGGTTGCGAGAGCAAAGGAAGACTTGCAACACAACACGAGCTACTAACAGAGACATTACTGGAAGCTTGTGGGCTAAATTTGTAACAGGTCCCCCACCCACATGTGACATTTATAATACTGGCTCTTCCTTATGTGGCCCCCCACGGCACATGTTCCATGTTGTTAGGGCATACTTAAAGTGTACCTCCAATTATAAAACAACTTTTCATAAATGAATAGTACAGGTGAATATAAGAAACTTTGTAATATATGTTATTAAAGAAATCTGTTTCCCTCTCCACTTATCAGACTAAGATATTTTTACATAGAAGTCTATGGAGAGGGGAAGAGGAGGCTGCTGGAAAAGACACAAAAATAACTGCTGCTGCTACACTCTTTTCTGCTACAGCTCTTATTGCACTGTGAACTTTCAAGATCGGACAACCTTCTCCCTCTCTACTCTCCATAGACTTCTGTGTGTGACGCTCAAGATCCAACACTGCTGTTATTTTCATTTTTCTTATAAATGTACAGAAAAAACAGAAATACTAGCACAGATATGAAACCAGACCATACTGTACATTTAGTAGGTAGGGAAAAATTTAAAGATGAATGGAAGGAAGTGTCATTGTGCAGGGACCCAGTAAAGGAAGGCCAGGAGGTTTGGAATGGAATATGCCAGAGGGCACTCCCACATAGTAAGCCTCCATGAGCCTGATGGTGTTTGGAGTGTCTTTGATGGTGAGTGCAAGATAGAGGACACCAGAGAGTGTTGAAGTGATGCAAGAACACTTATAGAAAACAGGTAACAGGCACAATTCACCAGAACTCCACTTGAGGTTGGATGATGGCACTCCCTAGGGTCAGTCAGTGGCAATCCTCTTCCAAAAAAAGTCTGCTTTAGTCTCTTTATTTAACAAAAGGCATAAAGTAAATTTCCCTGTTTTCAACCAACATGTTCTGCATTTGTTTCTTTAAGGGTATATTCACGTGGCAGAATTTGTAGGGGAATTCAAGGCAGTCTTCTGATTCAAATTCCTCTCCAAAAACCCTGCATTGGCAAACTGAAGCCGAGCTTTGGCTTTCCACCATAGGTCTGCATGCTAAATATCCTCACATACGTGGAAACATTAAAGGGGTGTTCCCATGAACATAATCATATCTATATTTGTAGATAATAAAAAATTAAACATTTTTTGAAAATATAAGTAGTTAAAAATTCTGCAGATTTTTTAAGATTTTCCCTAACTATCTGAATGGTGAGAGCCTGTTGTCTTGATCGGTTGCCAATGGATACGACCATGAATGCAGAAACTTTATATGATCTGGGACTTGTGAAAAACCCAGCCATGATTTTCTTATTGTAGCTGGGTTATCAGGCAGGGACACTACATGTATCAGAAGATATCCCGGCCACAATATGGAAATCTTTGCTGATTTTCTGACCTTAGAAAGTTCCTGCATTCATGGTCGTATCCACTGGCAACCGATCAAGACAACAAGACTGTGACTACAAGATATTTAGCAAAAATCTTTAAAACTCTGCAAAATGTTTAATTATTTATATTTGCAAAAATGTTTAACTTTTAATTATCTACAAATTTAAAAATGGTTATGTACATGGGAATACCCTTTAAGCAGGACTTGAGTGCCCTGAAAAAAATCTATCACTTGTGTGAACTTACCCTAAAGAGGAACTATAGGGCCGTGAAGGTATAAATAGCCTATAAATATGTTTTTATATAGTATTACATTCCACATCCATGAAAGAAGATCCATCTCCAGATTTCTTCTCGAGCACCAGGTTGGGATTTGAGCTTTGGGTTTAGTCCACTGGTATTTAGCCAACCCTGACACTATTAGTTATGGCTGGCAGCTTTCCTAGGAATATTTGTGTACCCCGAGGACGCAGCACATATCTCTTACCAGGGAGGGGGACACAACATGGAAGCATGACACATTCATCTCATTCCCTCTATCATTTTGAGAACACTTTCCTCTACGGTCTAGCAATCGCTCCAATAATGTAAAAATGGAAATTCACCAGTTCTGCATTTCTGCAACAGGAAACTAGAAGTGAGAAAATAATAGGACATTCAATGTAAGGGCACTTCTATGAAATTAAAAAAAAGTGTATAAGGGGTCTCCCCACGAAAGCCAAAGGATTAGTGGTGGTCCGACTACTCAGACCCCAACTGATCAGGAGAATGGGGAAAGGCCTCAGGCACATGACTAGAGATGGGCAAACTGTTACGGCATGAACCAGATTTGACCCAAATAGTTTGTTTTTTAACGAAAATGAAGAATTTGAGATTTGTTTCAGACAAACTAAAATGGCCACCGCGGCATGCATTGTGGTAAATTATTATACTCGGGGTTTTCAATATCTCCGGCACCAGGGCACATCCCAGGCAAAGCACCCAATGTGCTGAATTCAGAGCACTGTCATCTTTCTAGTGGTATATAATACCGCCGATCCTCAAGGACATGAAAGGTTGTCTTTACAGCCAATGAATATAGATACTCATCGAGATTTAAGATGGTATTTATAATCATAAGTTCACTACAGGGACATAGGAGTCACTAGGGAGGAAAGATAGATAGATAGATAGATAGATAGATAGATAGATAGATAGACATGAGATAGATAGATAGATAGATAGATAGATAGATAGATAGATAGATAGATATGAGCTATGATAGACAGACACGAAAAAAAGCCCTCCGCCAGCATTTTTAAGTGATGGAACAATTTTTTAAGCCCAGACTATATACCACATATCCATCCACACTGGGGTATTTTCTAGATAAATAGACAGACAGAAACACAGATAAATAAATGGATGGATAGATAGATACAAGATAAATAGATAGATATGAGATAGATAGATAGATAGATAGATAGATAGATAGATAGATGAGATAGATAGATAGATAGATAGATAGATAGATAGATAGATAGATAGGAGAAATGAGACAGATAGATAAATATGAGATAGATCGATAGATAGATAGATAGATAGATAGATAGATAGATAGATAGTATGAGATAGATAGATAGATAGATAGATAGATATGAGATAGATAGATAGATAGATAGATATGAGATAGATAGATATGAGATAGATAGATATGAGATAGATAGATAGATAGATAGATATGAGATAGATAGATAGATAGATAGATAGATAGATAGATAGGAGATAGATAGATAGATAGATAGATAGATAGATAGATATGAGATAGATAGATATGAGATAGATAGACAGATAGATAGATAGATATGAGATAGATAGATATGAGATAGATAGATAGATAGATAGATATGAGATAGATAGACAGACAGTAGATAGATAGATAGATAGATAGATAGATAGATAGATAGATAGATAGATGTCCTGGTACCAGAGGAGGATCAGAGGCCACATAAGAAGACATCAGTAAGATAAATGGCACATATTAGGTGGGTTCCTATTACAGATTTTGCATTGGGACCCAGAACGATAAATTTTACATTTCTGTTCCTTCTCTTATTTGTTTTACCGCTAACAGATGAATAATAATTCAGAGAAATCTGCATCTATGATTCACGGATACTTCCAGCAGCAATTTCCACAAATCTACAGCAGTCGTTTGGAAATTCCCCGAGGAATAATGACAAATATACGTGGGTGACATGTCGACGAGCCTGATGAATTAGTCCAGTAAAATTGTCAATATGTTGCCGGCTTCCGACTTCATAGACTTACATTCAGTTCTGCAATCAGTCAGAGAACAGAGCGCAGTTCACACTTGTACTAATTATAGTTGGAGTTAATTAATCAGGGAGCGGATCACTAGTACCACATAGGACATAATCTATGGGCTAGATTTGCATAGGGCTGCAGGTGGACTACTGTATTGTAGCCTCGCCTGCAGTCCTGTGTTAATCTACATGATATCACACTGTGACTTAATAGACTCCGCTCTTCTCTGCTGTGACTGGAGAGACTCCGCTCTGTGCACACTGTATGTATACGGCCTATATGTACCCTGGGCAGATATGGCAGAATAGACTGCCATATTTGGATACAGTATGGCGGTATTATTTAGGCGCTGTATGGCAGCATTGTTTGGATACTGAATGAAGGTATTATTTGGCATTGTGTGGCGGTATTATTTGGCTATGACATGGCTGCTTTCTTCCATCACTGGCATCCTCGGCACCCCCTCAATTATACCCCAGCGTTCTGAACTGTGCAGGGAATGACCTTCCACTTTGCCATAAGTGTACGGCGCCAACTGCTTAGTGTTGGTGAACCATACATGCCACACACATGCTGGTACTTGTAGTTTCACACCTCTACCATATGGTATTGTATTTCCTGTTGAATATTCCCCAGGTTCTCGCTCACCTGCTCCTGTTTTCTAAGAAACGTCAGTAATGAAATATGTGTTTGTGACATCAATCTCTCTGAATAATTACTTGTGTGAAAGCTGAAATCCCAGATTTATGAGACTTGTCTATCTCTAAACAAACACGAGATTTTATTTTTGTCATTTTTAGATGCTTGAAACAGACGTACAATAAATAAGTCACAGCTGAGACTCCTTAAAGGGGAGGTAGTGAGTAAAAAAAACATGGCTGCTTTTTTTTTCCAAAAACAGCGCCACACTACTCCATGGGTTGTCTCTGGCATTGCAGCCAATGGCGGAACTACAGCTGAAGCAGTCATAGTAGCTTCTACGGGGCCCGTGACATTAGGGGGCCGATCCACCAACCCTTTAGCCATAATGCGGCCCACACAATTGTTTGGATTATGGCTAGCATTTTATTTTTTAAATCGGACATTATCTATGGGATAATGATCCCCACTCCTGTCCAAGCCCACGCCGCTTTGGCTCCAGGGGGCGCCACACCTTACATCCCAATGCTGAACAACATCCAGATGTGACATCCTGGCGATGTTCAGTGTCCCAGCAGGCTGGGGGTAAAGCGGTGGCAGCCATGGACAAGACCAGGGAAAGGTACGTAATCCAGATTATAATAAAGGTTATATGTGTGCTTGCCCGGGGTCCGAGGCTGTAAAGGGGCCCCATTATAATCCGACCAGGTCACAGTATGGTTCAGTAGGACACACAATCATGGAAGACGCTGATTATGGATGGTAGTAGTATAATGTTGTACCGTGTTAGCCATTGAAAGTAGTGGAAGAGTGAAGAGATCAGGCAATACCTTTTAGAGGCTAACTGAGTATATTTATAAGTAAGCTTTCAGGAGTACTCGCTCCCTTCATCAGACATGGTGTGATACAATAACTGAAAATTCACAGATTTTTATACACATGGTTTTCAAAGGATTTTAGAGTCCTTAAAAAAACCAAAACAAAATGCAATCTAAGTAGAGAAGTTATTTACAACAGGTCAAAAAACAATCTGGAAAGTTGTGGTGCGTGGCAGAGGGATCTGTTATCTGTTTGCTATCAGGAGGTGATTTGTGACCCTCACAGGTCATACATAGTGTGACATGAAGCTGGCATGAATATTAAGTCCAAATTGCAGAGTTTGAAATTTTTGCATTAACTTATATTCCCATTCCTTTCTCTCCCTCTGCGTCTTAAAATGTCCCATTAAAACCACAACCCACAAATCTTCAATAGAGTGGTCGTCTCCGGAGAAATGTGCGGCCACTGGGAGATCGGTTCTGCTGTTATTAATGGTGGATCTGTGTGAGTTCATTCGCTGACTAAGTCTCTGCCCTGTTTCCCCCACATAGAGGCCTGTGGTGGGACATTGCACACACATTATGAGGTACACCACATTGGAAGACCTGCAGGAAAATGTCCTCCTAATTCTGTGCACCTGTTGTGACTGTGGGACAGGTACACTGTCAGCGGTGTGGATGTGCCACAGGTCATGCACCTATTTTGCAGGCAAGGTGAGGTGCCATTTTCAGTTGGGGCCTTCAGGGCACTCCGGACGATAATACGCCTCAGGCTTGGTGGTTGCCAAAAGGAAAGGAGAGGGGGGACTGGAAATATGTCCTTGAGTCTGTTGTCCCTATGTAGCACAGGTTGGAGCTCCTTGGCAATCCTTCGTAGGATCTCCAGCTGTGGGTTGTTGGTGACAACTAGGGGCACTCGGGCATCTTTCTGGGTCTCTCTATATGTGAGCAGACTGTCTCTGTTAATGGCTGCTGCTTTGTTTAATTGGTTGTCTGTCACTTTTGGTTTGTATCCCAATCTGAGAAATTTCATCCTCAGATCCAGGAGGTGCTTGTCCAGGTCTGTTTTGTCGGAGCAAATACGATTGTATCGTATAGCCTGGCTGTAGATGATAGATTGTCTTGTGTGCTTGGGGTGGAAGCTGTCGCTTCTCAGGTAGGCCGTTCTGTCTGTGGGTTTGTGGTATATTGATGTGAGTAGCCGGTGGTCTTTAATGTATATTGTGGTATCCAGAAAGTGAATTTCACTCCCTGAATAGCTAAGTTTAAGGTTGATGGTCGGGTGAAAGTCATTGAAGTCATTATGGAATTGAAGTAGGGCCTCCTCACCTGCAGTCCAGATAACAAGGATATCATCGATATAACGAAGGTAAATCATAGGTTTGGTGGTGCATGTTGATAAATATGCTCTTTCCAGTTCTGCCATAAAGAGATTTGCATATTGGGGTGCACATCTGGTCCCCATTGAAGTTCCCATTCGCTGTAGATATAGATCCTCTCCAAAGGTAAAATGGTTGTGGCTAAGGATGAATTGTATGAGCTGCGTTACTGGTTCTGTTGGGAGGTTTTGTTTTGCCAGGTGTACCCGACATGCTGCAACTCCATCCTTGTGGGGAATGTTGGTATACAGGGATTCCACATCCATGGTGGCCAAAATGGTACCCTCAGGTAGAGGGCCCAGGGCATTCAGTTTGTTAAGAAGGTCAGTGGTGTCCTGGATATAGCTTGGAGTATCCCTGACAAGGGGTTTTAGGAGATTTTCCACCCAACCTGAGATGTTTTCTGTCAGTGTCCCAATGCCAGAAATGATAGGCCTCCCAGGGTTGCCATCTTTGTGTATCTTTGGGAGCATATAGAAGCAGCCCGGCCTGGGATCTTGTGGGATAAGTCCTTTTACCTGATTCTGGATCTGGATTGGAAACTTCTTGATCATACTCTTTAGTTCTTTCATATAGGCTTCTGTGGGATCACTTCCAAGTTTGGAGTAATGGATGGGATTTGACAGTTGCCTGTTTGCTTCCTGGATAAGACGCAGGAGCAAAGGAAAGAATCAGAATACAAGTTTATGCAAAAATTTCAAACTCTGCAATTTGGACTTAATATTCATGCCAGCTTCATGTCACACTATGTATGACCTGTGAGGGACACAAATCACCTCCTGATAGCAAACAGATAACAGATCCCTCTGCCACGCACCACAACTTTCCAGATGGTTTTTTGACCTGTTGTAAATAACTTCTCTACTTAGATTGCATTTTGTTTTGGTTTTTTTAAGGACTCTAAAATCCTTTGAAAACCATGTGTATAAAAATCTGTGAATTTTCAGTTCTTGTATCACACCATGTCTGATTATGGATGGTATTACTGAATTACTGAAATGAAAGAACGTTTCAAAAATATTCTAATTTATTGAGATGCACCTGTAGCTGCTCTCTTCCATCACTGCCAGGCAGTTCCATAGTCTGACTTCTCTTACAGTATATACTATGCTGAGCTATGATACGGTATATACTATGTGAGCTTTGATACGGTATATACTATGCTGAGCTATGATACGGTATATACTATGCTGAGCTATGATACGGTATATACTATGTGAGCTATGATACGGTATATACTATGCTGAGCTATGATACGGTATATACTATGTGAGCTATGATACGGTATATACTATGTGAGCTATGATACGGTATATACTATGCTGAGCTATGATACGGTATATACTATGCTGAGCTATGATACGGTATATACTATGCTGAGCTATGATACGGTATATACTATGCTGAGCTATGATACGGTATATACTATGCTGAGCTATGATACGGTATATACTATGTGGAGCTATGATACGGTATATACTATGCTGAGCTATGATACAGTATATACTATGTGAGCTATGATACGGTATATACTATGCTGAGCTATGATACAGTATATACTATGCTGAGCTATGATACGGTATATACTATGCTGAGCTATGATACGGTATATACTATGCTGAGCTATGATACGGTATATACTATGCTGAGCTATGATACGGTATATACTATGCTGAGCTATGATACGGTATATACTATGCTGAGCTATGATACGGTATATACTATGCTGAGCTATGATACGGTATATACTATGCTGAGCTATGATACGGTATATACTATGCTGAGCTATGATACGGTATATACTATGCTGAGCTATGATACGGTATATACTATGCTGAGCTATGATACGGTATATACTATGCTGAGCTATGATACGGTATATACTATGCTGAGCTATGATACGGTATATACTATGTGAGCTATGATACGGTATATACTATGTGAGCTATGATACGGTATATACTATGTGAGCTATGATACGGTATATACTATGCTGAGCTATGATACGGTATATACTATGCTGAGCTATGATACGGTATATACTATGCTGAGCTATGATACGGTATATACTATGTGAGCTATGATACGAGTATATACTATGCTGAGCTATGATACGGTATATACTATGCTGAGCTATGATACGGTATATACTATGTGAGCTATGATACGGTATATACTATGCTGAGCTATGATACGGTATATACTATGCTGAGCTATGATACGGTATATACTATGCTGAGCTATGATACGGTATATACTATGCTGAGCTATGATACGGTATATACTATGCTGAGCTATGATACGGTATATACTATGCTGAGCTATGATACGGTATATACTATGCTGAGCTATGATACGGTATATACTATGCTGAGCTATGATACGGTATATACTATGCTGAGCTATGATACGGTATATACTATGCTGAGCTATGATACGGTATATACTATGCTGAGCTATGATACGGTATATACATGCTATTGAGCTATGATACGGTATATACTATGCTGAGCTATGATACGGTATATACTATGCTGAGCTATGATACGGTATATACTATGCTGAGCTATGATACGGTATATACTATGCTGAGCTATGATACGGTATATACTATGCTGAGCTATGATACGGTATATACTATGCTGAGCTATGATACGGTATATACTATGCTGAGCTATGATACGGTATATACTATGCTGAGCTATGATACGGTATATACTATGCTGAGCTATGATACGGTATATACTATGCTGAGCTATGATACGGTATATACTATGTGAGCTATGATACGGTATATACTATGCTGAGCTATGATACGGTATATACTATGCTGAGCTATGATACGGTATATACTATGCTGAGCTATGATACGGTATATACTATGCTGAGCTATGATACGGTATATACTATGCTGAGCTATGATACGGTATATACTATGTGAGCTATGACTACGGTATATACTATGCTGAGCTATGATACGGTATATACTATGCTGAGCTATGATACGGTATATACTATGCTGAGCTATGATACGGTATATACTATGCTGAGCTATGATACGGTATATACTATGCTGAGCTATGATACGGTATATACAATGTGAGCTATGATACGGTATATACTATGCTGAGCTATGATACGGTATATACTATGCTGAGCTATGATACGGTATATACTATGCTGAGCTATGATACGGTATATACTATGAGAACATTGAGCTATGATACGGTATATACTATGTGAGCTATGATACGGTATATACTATGCTGAGCTATGATACGGTATATACTATGCTGAGCTATGATACGGTATATACTGTGAGCTATGATACGGTATATACTATGCTGAGCTATGATACGGTATATACTATGCTGAGCTATGATACGGTATATACTATGAGCTATGATACGGTATATACTATGTGAGCTATGATACGGTATATACTATGCTGAGCTATGATACGGTATATACTATGCTGAGCTATGATACGGTATATACTATGCTGAGCTATGATACGGTATATACTATGCTGAGCTATGATACGGTATATACTATGCTGAGCTATGATACGGTATATACTATGCTGAGCTATGATACGGTATATACTATGCTGAGCTATGATACGGTATATACTATGCTGAGCTATGATACGGTATATACTATGCTGAGCTATGATACGGTATATACTATGCTGAGCTATGATACGGTATATACTATGCTGAGCTATGATACGGTATATACTATGTGAGCTATGATACGGTATATACTATGCTGAGCTATGATACGGTATATACTATGCTGAGCTATGATACGGTATATACTATGCTGAGCTATGATACGGTATATACTATGCTGAGCTATGATACGGTATATACTATGCTGAGCTATGATACGGTATATACTATGCTGAGCTATGATACGGTATATACTATGCTGAGCTATGATACGGTATATACTATGCTGAGCTATGATACGGTTATATACTATGTGAGCTATGATACGGTATATACTATGTGAGCTATGATACGGTATATACTATGCTGAGCTATGAACGGTATATACTATGCTGAGCTATGACTATGCGAGTATGATACGGTATATGCTGAGCTATGATACGGTATATACTATGCTGAGCTATGATACGGTATATACTATGCTGAGCTATGATACGGTATATACTATGCTGAGCTATGATACGGTATATACTATGCTGAGCTATGATACGGTATATACTATGTGAGCTATGATACGGTATATACTATGCTGAGCTATGATACGGTATATACTATGTGAGCTATGATACGGTATATACTATGTGAAGCATGATACGGTATATACTATGTGAGCTATGATACGGTATATACTATGCTGAGCTATGATACGGTATATACTATGCTGAGCTATGATACGGTATATACTATGCTGAGCTATGATACGGTATATACTATGCTGAGCTATGATACGGTATATACTATGTGAGCTATGATACGGTATATACTATGCTGAGCTATGATACGGTATATACTATGCTGAGCTATGATACGGTATATACTATGCTGAGCTATGATACGGTATATACTATGTGAGCTATGATACGGTATATACTATGCTGAGCTATGATACGGTATATACTATGCTGAGCTATGATACGGTATATACTATGCTGAGCTATGATACGGTATATACTATGCTGAGCTATGATACGGTATATACTATGCTGAGCTATGATACGGTATATACTATGTGAGCTATGATACGGTATATACTATGCTGAGCTATGATACGGTATATACTATGCTGAGCTATGATACGGTATATACTATATGCTGAGCTATGATACGGTATATACTATGTGAGCTATGATACGGTATATACTATGCTGAGCTATGATACGGTATATACTATGCTGAGCTATGATACGGTATATACTATGCTGAGCTATGATACGGTATATACTATGCTGAGCTATGATACGGTATATACTATGTGAGCTATGATACGGTATATACTATGCTGAGCTATGATACGGTATATACTATGCTGAGCTATGATACGGTATATACTATGCTGAGCTATGATACGGTATATACTATGCTGAGCTATGATACGGTATATACTATGTGAGCTATGATACGGTATATACTATGCTGAGCTATGATACGGTATATACTATGCTGAGCTATGATACGGTATATACTATGCTGAGCTATGATACGGTATATACTATGTGAGCTATGATACGGTATATACTATGCTGAGCTATAGATACGAGTATATACTATGCTGAGCTATGATACGGTATATACTATGCTGAGCTATGATACGGTATATACTCTGAGCTATGATACGGTATATACTATGTGAGCTATGATACGGTATATACTATGCTGAGCTATGATACGGTATATACTATGCTGAGCTATGATACGGTATATACTATGCTGAGCTATGATACGGTATATACTATGTCGGAGCTATGATACGTATGATACGGTATATACTATGTGAGCTATGATACGGTATATACTATGTGAGCTATGATACGGTATATACTATGCTGAGCTATGATACGGTATATACTATGCTGAGCTATGATACGGTATATACTATGCTGAGCTATGATACGGTATATACTATGCTGAGCTATGATACGGTATATACTATGCTGAGCTATGATACGGTATATACTATGCTGAGCTATGATACGGTATATACTATGCTGAGCTATGATACGGTATATACTATGCTGAGCTATGATACGGTATATACTATGCTGAGCTATGATACGGTATATACTATGCTGAGCTATGATACGGTATATACTATGCTGAGCTATGATACGGTATATACTATGCTGAGCTATGATACGGTATATACTATGCTGAGCTATGATACGGTATATACTATGCTGAGCTATGATACGGTATATACTATGCTGAGCTATGATACGGTATATACTATGCTGAGCTATGATACGGTATATACTATGCTGAGCTATGATACGGTAATACTATGCATGAGCTATGATACGGTATATACTATGCTGAGCTATGATACGGTATATACTATGCTGAGCTATGATACGGTATATACTATGCTGAGCTATGATACGGTATATACTATGCTGAGCTATGATACGGTATATACTATGCTGAGCTATGATACGGTATATACTATGCTGAGCTATGATACGGTATATACTATGCTGAGCTATGATACGGTATATACTATGCTGAGCTATGATACGGTATATACTATGTAGCTATGATACGGTATATACTATGTGAGCTATGATACGGTATATACTATGCTGAGCTATGATACGGTATATACTATGCTGAGCTATGATACGGTATATACTATGCTGAGCTATGATACGGTATATACTATGCTGAGCTATGATACGGTATATACTATGCTGAGCTATGATACGGTATATACTATGCTGAGCTATGATACGGTATATACTATGTGAGCTATGATACGGTATATACTATGCTGAGCTATGATACGGTATATACTATGCTGAGCTATGATACGGTATATACTATGCTGAGCTATGATACGGTATATACTATACTGAGCTATATACGGTATATACTATGCTGAGCTATGATACGGTATATACTATGCTGAGCTATGATACGGTATATACTATGCTGAGCTATGATACGGTATATACTATGCTGAGCTATGATACGGTATATACTATGCTGAGCTATGATACGGTATATACTATGCTGAGCTATGATACGGTATATACTATGTGAGCTATGATACGGTATATACTATGCTGAGCTATGATACGGTATATACTATGTGAGCTATGATACGGTATATACTATGCTGAGCTATGATACGGTATATACTATGCTGAGCTATGATACGGTATATACTATGCTGAGCTATGATACGGTATATACTATGCTGAGCTATGATACGGTATATACTATGTGAGCTATGATACGGTATATACTATGCTGAGCTATGATACGGTATATACTATGCTGAGCTATGATACGGTATATACTATGCTGAGCTATGATACGGTATATACTATGCTGAGCTATGATACGGTATATACTATGCTGAGCTATGATACGGTATATACTATGTGAGCTATGATACGGTATATACTATGCTGAGCTATGATACGGTATATACTATGTGAAGCTATGATACGGTATATACTATGCTGAGCTATGATACGGTATATACTATGCTGAGCTATGATACGGTATATACTATGCTGAGCTATGATACGGTATATACTATGCTGAGCTATGATACGGAGTATATACTATGCTGAGCTATGATACGGTATATACTATGCTGAGCTATGATACGGTATATACTATGCTGAGCTATGATACGGTATATACTATGCTGAGCTATGATACGGTATATACTATGCTGAGCTATGATACGGTATATACTATGCTGAGCTATGATACGGTATATACTATGCTGAGCTATGATACGGTATATACTATGTGAGCTATGATACGGTATATACTATGCTGAGCTATGATACGGTATATACTATGCTGAGCTATGATACGGTATATACTATGCTGAGCTATGATACGGTATATACTATGCTGAGCTATGATACGGTATATACTATGCTGAGCTATGATACGGTATATACTATGCTGAGCTATGATACGGTATATACTATGCTGAGCTATGATACGGTATATACTATGTGAGCTATGATACGGTATATACTATGCTGAGCTATGATACGGTATATACTATGCTGAGCTATGATACGGTATATACTATGCTGAGCTATGATACGGTATATACTATGCTGAGCTATGATACGGTATATACTATGCTGAGCTATGATACGGTATATACTATGCTGAGCTATGATACGGTATATACTATGTGAGCTATGATACGGTATATACTATGCTGAGCTATGATACGGTATATACTATGCTGAGCTATGATACGGTATATACTATGCTGAGCTATGATACGGTATATACTATGCTGAGCTATGATACGGTATATACTATGCTGAGCTATGATACGGTATATACTATGTGAGCTATGATACGGTATATACTATGCTGAGCTATGATACGGTAAACTATGCTTTGAGCTATGATACGGTATATACTATGCTGAGCTATGATACGGTATATACTATGCTGAGCTATGATACGGTATATACTATGCTGAGCTATGATACGGTATATACTATGCTGAGCTATGATACGGTATATACTATGCTGAGCTATGATACGGTATATACTATGCTGAGCTATGATACGGTATATACTATGCTGAGCTATGATACGGTATATACTATGCTGAGCTATGATACGGTATATACTATGCTGAGCTATGATACGGTATATACTATGCTGAGCTATGATACGGTATATACTATGCTGAGCTATGATACGGTATATACTATGCTGAGCTATGATACGGTATATACTATGCTGAGCTATGATACGGTATATACTATGTGGGCTATGATACGGTATATACTATGTGAACTATGATACGGTATATACTATGCTGAGCTATGATACGGTATATACTATGCGGGGCGTATGATACGGTATATACTATGCTGAGCTATGATACGGTATATACTATGCTGAGCTATGATACGGTATATACTATGCTGAGCTATGATACGGTATATACTATGCTGAGCTATGATACGGTATATACTATGCTGAGCTATGATACGGTATATACTATGCTGAGCTATGATACGGTATATACTATGCTGAGCTATGATACGGTATATACTATGCTGAGCTATGATACGGTATATACTATGCTGAGCTATGATACGGTATATACTATGCTGAGCTATGATACGGTATATACTATGCTGAGCTATGATACGGTATATACTATGCTGAGCTATGATACGGTATATACTATGCTGAGCTATGATACGGTATATACTATGCTGAGCTATGAACGGAAACATCGAAACCTGAGCTATGATACGGTATATACTATGCTGAGCTATGATACGGTATATACTATGCTGAGCTATGATACGGTATATACTATGTGAGCTATGATACGGTATATACTATGCTGAGCTATGATACGGTATATACTATGCTGAGCTATGATACGGTATATACTATGTGAGCTATGATACGGTATATACTATGGGGCTATGATACGGTATATACTATGCTGAGCTATGATACGGTATATACTATGCTGAGCTATGATACGGTATATACTATGCTGAGCTATGATACGGTATATACTATGCTGAGCTATGATACGGTATATACTATGCTGAGCTATGATACGGTATATACTATGCTGAGCTATGATACGGTATATACTATGCTGAGCTATGATACGGTATATACTATGCTGAGCTATGATACGGTATATACTATGCTGAGCTATGATACGGTATATACTATGCTGAGCTATGATACGGTATATACTATGCTGAGCTATGATACGGTATATACTATGTGAGCTATGATACGGTATATACTATGCTGAGCTATGATACGGTATATACTATGCTGAGCTATGATACGGTATATACTATGCTGAGCTATGATACGGTATATACTATGCTGAGCTATGATACGGTATATACTATGCTGAGCTATGATACGGTATATACTATGCTGAGCTATGATACGGTATATACTATGCTGAGCTATGATACGGTATATACTATGCTGAGCTATGATACGGTATATACTATGTGAGCTATGATACGGTATATACTATGCTGAGCTATGATACGGTATATACTATGCTGAGCTATGATACGGTATATACTATGTGAGCTATGATACGGTATATACTATGCTGAGCTATGATACGGTATATACTATGCTGAGCTATGATACGGTATATACTATGCTGAGCTATGATACGGTATATACTATGCTGAGCTATGATACGGTATATACTATGCTGAGCTATGATACGGTATATACTATGCTGAGCTATGATACGGTATATACTATGCTGAGCTATGATACGGTATATACTATGCTGAGCTATGATACGGTATATACTATGCTGAGCTATGATACGGTATATACTATGCTGAGCTATGATACGGTATATACTATGCTGAGCTATGATACGGTATATACTATGCTGAGCTATGATACGGTATATACTATGCTGAGCTATGATACGGTATATACTATGCTGAGCTATGATACGGTATATACTATGCTGAGCTATGATACGGTATATACTATGCTGAGCTATGATACGGTATATACTATGCTGAGCTATGATACGGTATATACTATGCTGAGCCGCGGTATATACTATGCTGAGCTATGATACGGTATATACTATGTGAGCTATGATACGGTATATACTATGCTGAGCTATGATACGGTATATACTATGCTGAGCTATGATACGGTATATACTATGCTGAGCTATGATACGGTATATACTATGCTGAGCTATGATACGGTATATACTATGCTGAGCTATGATACGGTATATACTATGCTGAGCTATGATACGGTATATACTATGCTGAGCTATGATACGGTATATACTATGCTGAGCTATGATACGGTATATACTATGCTGAGCTATGATACGGTATATACTATGCTGAGCTATGATACGGTATATACTATGTGAGCTATGATACGGTATATACTATGCTGAGCTATGATACGGTATATACTATGCTGAGCTATGATACGGTATATACTATGCTGAGCTATGATACGGTATATACTATGCTGAGCTATGATACGGTATATACTATGCTGAGCTATGATACGGTATATACTATGCTGAGCTATGATACGGTATATACTATGCTGAGCTATGATACGGTATATACTATGCTGAGCTATGATACGGTATATACTATGCTGAGCTATGATACGGTATATACTATGCTGAGCTATGATACGGTATATACTATGCTGAGCTATGATACGGTATATACTATGCTGAGCTATGATACGGTATATACTATGCTGAGCTATGATACGGTATATACTATGCTGAGCTATGATACGGTATATACTATGTGAGCTATGATACGGTATATACTATGTGAGCTATGATACGGTATATACTATGCTGAGCTATGATACGGTATATACTATGCTGAGCTATGATACGGTATATACTATGCTGAGCTATGATACGGTATATACTATGCTGAGCTATGATACGGTATATACTATGCTGAGCTATGATACGGTATATACTATTGAGCTATGATACGGTATATACTATGCTGAGCTATGATACGGTATATACTATGTGAGCTATGATACGGTATATACTATGCTGAGCTATGATACGGTATATACTATGCTGAGCTATGATACGGTATATACTATGCTAATGACGGTATATACATGCATTGAGCTATGATACGGTATATACTATGCTGAGCTATGATACGGTATATACTATGCTGAGCTATGATACGGTATATACTATGCTGAGCTATGATACGGTATATACTATGCTGAGCTATGATACGGTATATACTATGCTGAGCTATGATACGGTATATACTATGCTGAGCTATGATACGGTATATACTATGCTGAGCTATGATACGGTATATACTATGCTGAGCTATGATACGGTATATACTATGCTGAGCTATGATACGGTATATACTATGTGAGCTATGATACGGTATATACTATGCTGAGCTATGATACGGTATATACTATGCTGAGCTATGATACGGTATATACTATGCTGAGCTATGATACGGTATATACTATGAGGAGCTATGATACGGTATATACTATGCGAACTATGATACGGTATATACTATGCTGAGCTATGATACGGTATATACTATGCTGAGCTATGATACGGTATATACTATGCTGAGCTATGATACGGTATATACTATGCTGAGCTATGATACGGTATATACTATGTGAGCTATGATACGGTATATACTATGCTGAGCTATGATACGGTATATACTATGCTGAGCTATGATACGGTATATACTATGCTGAGCTATGATACGGTATATACTATGCTGAGCTATGATACGGTATATATACTATGCTGAGCTATGATACGGTATATACTATGCTGAGCTATGATACGGTATATACTATGCTGAGCTATGATACGGTATATACTATGCTGAGCTATGATACGGTATATACTATGCTGAGCTATGATACGGTATATACTATGCTGAGCTATGATACGGTATATACTATGCTGAGCTATGATACGGTATATACTATGCTGAGCTATGATACGGTATATACTATGCTGAGCTATGATACGGTATATACTATGCTGAGCTATGATACGGTATATACTATGTGAGCTATGATACGGTATATACTATGCTGAGCTATGATACGGTATATACTATGCTGAGCTATGATACGGTATATACTATGCTGAGCTATGATACGGTATATACTATGTGAGCTATGACGAAACTGAGCTATGATACGGTATATACTATGCTGAGCTATGATACTGTATATACTATGCTGAGCTATGATACGGTATATACTATGCTGAGCTATGATACGGTATATACTATGCTGAGCTATGATACGGTATATACTATGCTGAGCTATGATACGGTATATACTATGAGCTATGACGGAATACACTATGATACGGTATATACTATGCTGAGCTATGATACGGTATATACTATGCTGAGCTATGATACGGTATATACTATGTGAGCTATGATACGGTATATACTATGCTGAGCTATGATACGGTATATACTATGCTGAGCTATGATACGGTATATACTATGCTGAGCTATGATACGGTATATACTATGCTGAGCTATGATACGGTATATACTATGCTGAGCTATGATACGGTATATACTATGCTGAGCTATGATACGGTATATACTATGCTGAGCTATGATACGGTATATACTATGCTGAGCTATGATACGGTATATACTATGCTGAGCTATGATACGGTATATACTATGTGAGCTATGATACGGTATATACTATGGACTATGATACGGTATATACTATGCTGAGCTATGATACGGTATATACTATGCTGAGCTATGATACGGTATATACTATGCTGAGCTATGATACGGTATATACTATGCTGAGCTATGATACGGTATATACTATGCTGAGCTATGATACGGTATATACTATGCTGAGCTATGATACGGTATATACTATGCTGAGCTATGATACGGTATATACTATGCTGAGCTATGATACGGTATATACTATGCTGAGCTATGATACGGTATATACTATGCTGAGCTATGATACGGTATATACTATGCTGAGCTATGATACGGTATATACTATGTGAGCTATGATACGGTATATACTATGCTGAGCTATGATACGGTATATACTATGCTGAGCTATGATACGGTATATACTATGCTGAGCTATGATACGGTATATACTATGTGAGCTATGATACGGTATATACTATGCTGAGCTATGATACGGTATATACTATGCTGAGCTATGATACGGTATATACTATGCTGAGCTATGATACGGTATATACTATGCTGAGCTATGATACGGTATATACTATGCTGAGCTATGATACGGTATATACTATGCTGAGCTATGATACGGTATATACTATGCTGAGCTATGATACGGTATATACTATGCTGAGCTATGATACGGTATATACTATGCTGAGCTATGATACGGTATATACTATGCTGAGCTATGATACGGTATATACTATGCTGAGCTATGATACGGTATATACTATGCTGAGCTATGATACGGTATATACTATGCTGAGCTATGATACGGTATATACTATGCTGAGCTATGATACGGTATATACTATGCTGAGCTATGATACGGTATATACTATGTGAGCTATGATACGGTATATACTATGCTGAGCTATGATACGGTATATACTATGCTGAGCTATGATACGGTATATACTATGCTGAGCTATGATACGGTATATACTATAGCTATGAGCGTAAACATGAGCTATGATACGGTATATACTATGCTGAGCTATGATACGGTATATACTATGCTGAGCTATGATACGGTATATACTATGCTGAGCTATGATACGGTATATACTATGCTGAGCTATGATACGGTATATACTATGCTGAGCTATGATACGGTATATACTATGCTGAGCTATGATACGGTATATACTATGCTGAGCTATGATACGGTATATACTATGCTGAGCTATGATACGGTATATACTATGCTGAGCTATGATACGGTATATACTATGCTGAGCTATGATACGGTATATACTATGTGAGCTAATGACGGTATATACTATGCTGAGCTATGATACGGTATATACTATGTGAGCTATGATACGGTATATACTGAGCTATGATACGGTATATACTATGCTGAGCTATGATACGGTATATACTATGCTGAGCTATGATACGGTATATACTATGCTGAGCTATGATACGGTATATACTATGCTGAGCTATGATACGGTATATACTATGCTGAGCTATGATACGGTATATACTATGCTGAGCTATGATACGGTATATACTATGCTGAGCTATGATACGGTATATACTATGCTGAGCTATGATACGGTATATACTATGCTGAGCTATGATACGGTATATACTATGTGAGCTATGATACGGTATATACTATGCTGAGCTATGATACGGTATATACTATGCTGAGCTATGATACGGTATATACTATGCTGAGCTATGATACGGTATATACTATGTGAGCTATGATACGGTATATACTATGCTGAGCTATGATACGGTATATACTATGCTGAGCTATGATACGGTATATACTATGCTGAGCTATGATACGGTATATACTATGCTGAGCTATGATACGGTATATACTATGCTGAGCTATGATACGGTATATACTATGTGAGCTATGATACGGTATATACTATGCTGAGCTATGATACGGTATATACTATGCTGAGCTATGATACGGTATATACTATGCTGAGCTATGATACGGTATATACTATGCTGAGCTATGATACGGTATATACTATGCTGAGCTATGATACGGTATATACTATGCTGAGCTATGATACGGTATATACTATGCTGAGCTATGATACGGTATATACTATGCTGAGCTATGATACGGTATATACTATGCTGAGCTATGATACGGTATATACTATGTGAGCTATGATACGGTATATACGTATATACTATTGAGCTATGATACGGTATATACTATGCTGAGCTATGATACGGTATATACTATGCTGAGCTATGATACGGTATATACTATGCTGAGCTATGATACGGTATATACTATGCTGAGCTATGATACGGTATATACTATGCTGAGCTATGATACGGTATATACTATGCTGAGCTATGATACGGTATATACTATGTGAGCTATGATACGGTATATACTATGCTGAGCTATGATACGGTATATACTATGCTGAGCTATGATACGGTATATACTATGCTGAGCTATGATACGGTATATACTATGCTGAGCTATGATACGGTATATACTATGCTATGAGCTATGATACGGTATATACTATGCTGAGCTATGATACGGTATATACTATGCTGAGCTATGATACGGTATATACTATGCTGAGCTATGATACGGTATATACTATGCTGAGCTATGATACGGTATATACTATGCTGAGCTATGATACGGTATATACTATGTGAGCTATGATACGGTATATACTATGCTGAGCTATGATACGGTATATACTATGCTGAGCTATGATACGGTATATACTATGCTGAGCTATGATACGGTATATACTATGCTGAGCTATGATACGGTATATACTATGCTGAGCTATGATACGGTATATACTATGCTGAGCTATGATACGGTATATACTATAGCTATGATACGGTATATACTATTGAGCTATGATACGGTATATACTATGCTGAGCTATGATACGGTATATACTATGCTGAGCTATGATACGGTATATACTATGCTGAGCTATGATACGGTATATACTATGCTGAGCTATGATACGGTATATACTATGCTGAGCTATGATACGGTATATACTATGCTGAGCTATGATACGGTATATACATGCATGAGCTATGATACGGTATATACTATGCTGAGCTATGATACGGTATATACTATGCTGAGCTATGATACGGTATATACATTGAGCTATGATACGGTATATACTATGCTGAGCTATGATACGGTATATACTATGAGCTATGATACGGCTGAGCTATGATACGGTATATACTATGCTGAGCTATGATACGGTATATACTATGAGCTATGATACGGTATATACTATGCTGAGCTATGATACGGTATATACTATGCTGAGCTATGATACGGTATATACTATGCTGAGCTATGATACGGTATATACTATGCTGAGCTATGATACGGTATATACTATGCTGAGCTATGATACGGTATATACTATGCTGAGCTATGATACGGTATATACTATGCTGAGCTATGATACGGTATATACTATGCTGAGCTATGATACGGTATATACTATGCTGAGCTATGATACGGTATATACTATGCTGAGCTATGATACGGTATATACTATGCTGAGCTATGATACGGTATATACTATGCTGAGCTATGATACGGTATATACTATGCTGAGCTATGATACGGTATATACTATGTGGAGCTATGATACGGTATATACTATGCTGAGCTATGATACGGTATATACTATGCTGAGCTATGATACGGTATATACTATGCTGAGCTATGATACGGTATATACTATGCTGAGCTATGATACGGTATATACTATGTGAGCTATGATACGGTATATACTATGCTGAGCTATGATACGGTATATACTATGCGGGCTATGATACGGTATATACTATGCGATACGGTATATACTATGCTGAGCTATGATACGGTATATACTATGCTGAGCTATGATACGGTATATACTATGCTGAGCTATGATACGGTATATACTATGCTGAGCTATGATACGGTATATACTATGCTGAGCTATGATACGGTATATACTATGCTGAGCTATGATACGGTATATACTATGCTGAGCTATGATACGGTATATACTATGCTGAGCTATGATACGGTATATACTATGCTGAGCTATGATACGGTATATACTATGCTGAGCTATGATACGGTATATACTATGAGCTATGATACGTATATACATCTTGAGCTATGATACGGTATATACTATACTATGGTATATACATGAGCTATGATACGGTATATACTATGCTGAGCTATGATACGGTATATACTATGTGAGCTATGATACGGTATATACCATTGAGCTATGATACGGTATATACTATGCTGAGCTATGATACGGTATATACTATGCTGAGCTATGATACGGTATATACTATGGAGCTATGATACGGTATATACAGGCTATGATACGGTATATACTATGCTGAGCTATGATACGGTATATACTATGCTGAGCTATGATACGGTATATACTATGTGAGCTATGATACGGTATATACTATGGAGCAACAAGTATATACTATGCTGAGCTATGATACGGTATATACTATGCTGAGCTATGATACGGTATATACTATGCTGAGCTATGATACGGTATATACTATGCTGAGCTATGATACGGTATATACTATGCTGAGCTATGATACGGTATATACTATGCTGAGCTATGATACGGTATATACTATGTGAGCTATGATACGGTATATACTATGCTGAGCTATGATACGGTATATACTATGCTGAGCTATGATACGGTATATACTATGCTGAGCTATGATACGGTATATACTATGCTGAGCTATGATACGGTATATACTATGCTGAGCTATGATACGGTATATACTATGTGAGCTATGATACGGTATATACTATGCTGAGCTATGATACGGTATATACTATGCTGAGCTATGATACGGTATATACTATGCTGAGCTATGATACGGTATATACTATGCTGAGCTATGATACGGTATATACTATGCTGAGCTATGATACGGATATACTATGCTGAGCTATGATACGGTATATACTATGCTGAGCTATGATACGGTATATACTATGCTGAGCTATGATACGGTATATACTATGCTGAGCTATGATACGGTATATACTATGCTGAGCTATGATACGGTATATACTATGCTGAGCTATGATACGGTATATACTATGTGAGCTATGATACGGTATATACTATGCTGAGCTATGATACGGTATATACTATGCTGAGCTATGATACGGTATATACTATGCTGAGCTATGATACGGTATATACTATGCTGAGCTATGATACGGTATATACTATGCTGAGCTATGATACGGTATATACTATGCTGAGCTATGATACGGTATATACTATGCTGAGCTATGATACGGTATATACTATGCTGAGCTATGATACGGTATATACTATGCTGAGCTATGATACGGTATATACTATGCTGAGCTATGATACGGTATATACTATGCTGAGCTATGATACGGTATATACTATGCTGAGCTATGATACGGTATATACTATGCTGAGCTATGATACGGTATATACTATGCTGAGCTATGATACGGTATATACTATGCTGAGCTATGATACGGTATATACTATGCTGAGCTATGATACGGTATATACTATGTTAAGCTATGATACGGTATATACTATGCTGAGCTATGATACAGTATATACTATGTGAGCTATGATACGGTATATACTATGCTGAGCTATGATACGGTATATACTATGCTGAGCTATGATACGGTATATACTATGCTGAGCTATGATACGGTATATACTATGCTGAGCTATGATACGGTATATACTATGCTGAGCTAAGAAACGTTACTATGAACAGTATATACTATGCTGAGCTATGATACGGTATATACTATGCTGAGCTATGATACGGTATATACTATGCTGAGCTATGATACGGTATATACTATGCTGACTAAGGTATATACTATGCTGAGCTATGATACGGTATATACTATGCTGAGCTATGATACGGTATATACTATGCTGAGCTATGATACGGTATATACTATGCTGAGCTATGATACGGTATATACTATGCTGAGCTATGATACGGTATATACTATGCTGAGCTATGATACGGTATATACTATGCTGAGCTATGATACGGTATATACTATGCTGAGCTATGATACGGTATATACTATGCTGAGCTATGATACGGTATATACTATGCTGAGCTATGATACGGTATATACTATGCTGAGCTATGATACGGTATATACTATGCTGAGCTATGATACGGTATATACTATGCTGAGCTATGATACGGTATATACTATGCTGAGCTATGATACGGTATATACTATGCTGAGCTATGATACGGTATATACTATGCTGAGCTATGATACGGTATATACTATGCTGAGCTATGATACGGTATATACTATGCTGAGCTATGATACGGTATATACTATGCTGAGCTATGATACGGTATATACTATGCTGAGCTATGATACGGTATATACTATGCTGAGCTATGATACGGTATATACTATGCTGAGCTATGATACGGTATATACTATGCTGAGCTATGATACGGTATATACTATGTGAGCTATGATACGGTATATACTATGCTGAGCTATGATACGGTATATACTATGCTGAGCTATGATACGGTATATACTATGCTGAGCTATGATACGGTATATACTATGCTGAGCTATGATACGGTATATACTATGCTGAGCTATGATACGGTATATACTATGCTGAGCTATGATACGGTATATACTATGTGAGCTATGATACGGTATATACTATGCTGAGCTATGATACGGTATATACTATGCTGAGCTATGATACGGTATATACTATGCTGAGCTATGATACGGTATATACTATGCTGAGCTATGATACGGTATATACTATGCTGAGCTATGATACGGTATATACTATGCTGAGCTATGATACGGTATATACTATGCTGAGCTATGATACGGTATATACTATGCTGAGCTATGATACGGTATATACTATGCTGAGCTATGATACGGTATATACTATGCTGAGCTATGATACGGTATATACTATGCTGAGCTATGATACGGTATATACTATGTGAGCTATGATACGGTATATACTATGCTGAGCTATGATACGGTATATACTATGCTGAGCTATGATACGGTATATACTATGCTGAGCTATGATACGGTATATACTATGCTGAGCAGAAGGAAAATGAGCTATGATACGGTATATACTATGCTGAGCTATGATACGGTATATACTATGCTGAGCTATGATACGGTATATACTATGCTGAGCTATGATACGGTATATACTATGCTGAGCTATGATACGGTATATACTATGCTGAGCTATGATACGGTATATACTATGCTGAGCTATGATACGGTATATACTATGCTGAGCTATGATACGGTATATACTATGCTGAGCTATGATACGGTATATACTATGCTGAGCTATGATACGGTATATACTATGCTGAGCTATGATACGGTATATACTATGCTGAGCTATGATACGGTATATACTATGCTGAGCTATGATACGGTATATACTATGCTGAGCTATGATACGGTATATACTATGCTGAGCTATGATACGGTATATACATATGCTGAGCTATGATACGGTATATACTATGCTGAGCTATGATACGGTATATACTATGCTGAGCTATGATACGGTATATACTATGCTGAGCTATGATACGGTATATACTATGCTGAGCTATGATACGGTATATACTATGCTGAGCTATGATACGGTATATACTATGCTGAGCTATGATACGGTATATACTATGCTGAGCTATGATACGGTATATACTATGCTGAGCTATGATACGGTATATACCATGAGCTATGATACGGTATATACTATGCTGAGCTATGATACGGTATATACTATGCTGAGCTATGATACGGTATATACTATGCTGAGCTATGATACGGTATATACTATGCTGAGCTATGATACGGTATATACTATTGAGCTATGATACGGTATATACTATGCTGAGCTATGATACGGTATATACTATGCTGAGCTATGATACGGTATATACTATGCTGAGCTATGATACGGTATATACTATGCTGAGCTATGATACGGTATATACTATGCTGAGCTATGATACGGTATATACTATGCTGAGCTATGATACGGTATATACTATGCTGAGCTATGATACGGTATATACTATGCTGAGCTATGATACGGTATATACTATGTGAGCTATGATACGGTATATACTATGCTGAGCTATGATACGGTATATACTATGCTGAGCTATGATACGGTATATACTATGCTGAGCTATGATACGGTATATACTATGCTGAGCTATGATACGGTATATACTATGCTGAGCTATGATACGGTATATACTATGCTGAGCTATGATACGGTATATACTATGCTGAGCTATGATACGGTATATACTATGCTGAGCTATGATACGGTATATACTATGCTGAGCTATGATACGGTATATACTATGCTGAGCTATGATACGGTATATACTATGTGAGCTATGATACGGTATATACTATGTGAGCTATGATACGGTATATACTATGCTGAGCTATGATACGGTATATACTATGCTGAGCTATGATACGGTATATACTATGCTGAGCTATGATACGGTATATACTATGCTGAGCTATGATACGGTATATACTATGCTGAGCTATGATACGGTATATACTATGTTGAGCTATGATACGGTATATACTATGCTGAGCTATGATACGGTATATACTATGTGAGCTATGATACGGTATATACTATGCTGAGCTATGATACGGTATATACTATGCTGAGCTATGATACGGTATATACTATGCTGAGCTATGATACGGTATATACTATGCTGAGCTATGATACGGTATATACTATGCTGAGCTATGATACGGTATATACTATGCTGAGCTATGATACGGTATATACTATGTGAGCTATGATACGGTATATACTATGTGAGCTATGATACGGTATATACTATGCTGAGCTATGATACGGTATATACTATGCTGAGCTATGATACGGTATATACTATGCTGAGCTATGATACGGTATATACTATGCTGAGCTATGATACGGTATATACTATGTGGAGCTATGATACGGTATATACTATGCTGAGCTATGATACGGAACATATATACTATGTGAGCTATGATACGGTATATACTATGCTGAGCTATGATACGGTATATACTATGCTGAGCTATGATACGGTATATACTATGCTGAGCTATGATACGGTATATACTATGCTGAGCTATGATACGGTATATACTATGCTGAGCTATGATACGGTATATACTATGCTGAGCTATGATACGGTATATACTATGCTGAGCTATGATACGGTATATACTATGCTGAGCTATGATACGGTATATACTATGCTGAGCTATGATACGGTATATACTATGCTGAGCTATGATACGGTATATACTATGCTGAGCTATGATACGGTATATACTATGCTGAGCTATGATACGGTATATACTATGCTGAGCTATGATACGGTATATACTATGCTGAGCTATGATACGGTATATACTATGCTGAGCTATGATACGGTATATACTATGCTGAGCTATGATACGGTATATACTATGCTGAGCTATGATACGGTATATACTATGCTGAGCTATGATACGGTATATACTATGAGCTATGATACGGTATATACTATGTGAGCTATGATACGGTATATACTATGCTGAGCTATGATACGGTATATACTATGCTGAGCTATGATACGGTATATACTATGCTGAGCTATGATACGGTATATACTATGCTGAGCTATGATACGGTATATACTATGCTGAGCTATGATACGGTATATACTATGCTGAGCTATGATACGGTATATACTATGCTGAGCTATGATACGGTATATACTATGCTGAGCTATGATACGGTATATACTATGCTGAGCTATGATACGGTATATACTATGCTGAGCTATGATACGGTATATACTATGCTTGGAGCTATGATACGGTATATACTATGCTGAGCTATGATACGGTATATACTATGTGGAGCTATGATACGGTATATACTATGCTGAGCTATGATACGGTATATACTATGCTGAGCTATGATACGGTATATACTATGCTGAGCTATGATACGGTATATACACTATGTGAGCTATGATACGGTATATACTATGCTGAGCTATGATACGGTATATACTATGCTGAGCTATGATACGGTATATACTATGTGAGCTATGATACGGTATATACTATGCTGAGCTATGATACGGTATATACTATGCTGAGCTATGATACGGTATATACTATGCTGAGCTATGATACGGTATATACTATGCTGAGCTATGATACGGTATATACTATGCTGAGCTATGATACGGTATATACTATGCTGAGCTATGATACGGTATAACATATATACTATGCTGAGCTATGATACGGTATATACTATGCTGAGCTATGATACGGTATATACTATGCTGAGCTATGATACGGTATATACTATGCTGAGCTATGATACGGTATATACTATGTGAGCTATGATACAGTATATACTATGGTGAGCTATGATACGGTATATACTATGCTGAGCTATGATACGGTATATACTATGCTGAGCTATGATACGGTATATACTATGCTGAGCTATGATACGGTATATACTATGCTGAGCTATGATACGGTATATACTATGTGAGCTATGATACCGGTATATACTATGCTGAGCTATGATACGGTATATACTATGCTGAGCTATGATACGGTATATACTATGCTGAGCTATGATACGGTATATACTATGCTGAGCTATGATACGGTATATACTATGTGAGCTATGATACGGTATATACTATGCTGAGCTATGATACGGTATATACTATGCTGAGCTATGATACGGTATATACTATGCTGAGCTATGATACGGTATATACTATGCTGAGCTATGATACGGTATATACTATGCTGAGCTATGATACGGTATATACTATGCTGAGCTATGATACGGTATATACTATGCTGAGCTATGATACGGTATATACTATGTGAGCTATGATACGGTATATACTATGCTGAGCTATGATACGGTATATACTATGCTGAGCTATGATACGGTATATACTATGCTGAGCTATGATACGGTATATACTATGCTGAGCTATGATACGGTATATACTATGTGAGCTATGATACGGTATATACTATGCTGAGCTATGATACGGTATATACTATGCTGAGCTATGATACGGTATATACTATGCTGAGCTATGATACGGTATATACTATGTGAGCTATGATACGGTATATACTATGTGAGCTATGATACGGTATATACTATGCTGAGCTATGATACGGTATATACTATGCTGAGCTATGATACGGTATATACTATGCTGAGCTATGATACGGTATATACTATGCTGAGCTATGATACGGTATATACTATGTGAGCTATGATACGGTATATACTATGCTGAGCTATGATACGGTATATACTATGCTGAGCTATGATACGGTATATACTATGCTGAGCTATGATACGGTATATACTATGGAGCTATGATACGGTATATACTATGGAGCTAAAAAAAGGGAAAAAATAAGTGAGCTATGATACGGTATATACTATGCTGAGCTATGATACGGTATATACTATGCTGAGCTATGATACGGTATATACTATGCTGAGCTATGATACGGTATATACTATGCTGAGCTATGATACGGTATATACTATGCTGAGCTATGATACGGTATATACTATGCTGAGCTATGATACGGTATATACTATGCTGAGCTATGATACGGTATATACTATGCTGAGCTATGATACGGTATATACTATGCTGAGCTATGATACGGTATATACTATGCTGAGCTATGATACGGTATATACTATGTGAGCTATGATACGGTATATACTATGCTGAGCTATGATACGGTATATACTATGCTGAGCTATGATACGGTAATACATGCTGAGCTATGATACGGTATATACTATGCAGTGAGCTATGATACGGTATATACTATGCTGAGCTATGATACGGTATATACTATGCTGAGCTATGATACGGTATATACTATGCTGAGCTATGATACGGTATATACTATGCTGAGCTATGATACGGTATATACTATACGGTATATGACATTGAGCTATGATACGGTATATACTATGTGAGCTATGATACGGTATATACTATGCTGAGCTATGATACGGTATATACTATGCTGAGCTATGATACGGTATATACTATGCTGAGCTATGATACGGTATATACTATGTGAGCTATGATACGGTATATACTATGTGAGCTATGATACGGTATATACTATGCTGAGCTATGATACGGTATATACTATGCTGAGCTATGATACGGTATATACTATGCTGAGCTATGATACGGTATATACTATGCTGAGCTATGATACGGTATATACTATGCTGAGCTATGATACGGTATATACTATGCTGAGCTATGATACGGTATATACTATGCTGAGCTATGATACGGTATATACTATGTGAGCTATGATACGGTATATACTATGCTGAGCTATGATACGGTATATACTATGCTGAGCTATGATACGGTATATACTATGCTGAGCTATGATACGGTATATACTATGCTGAGCTATGATACGGTATATACTATGCTGAGCTATGATACGGTATATACTATGCTGAGCTATGATACGGTATATACTATGCTGAGCTATGATACGGTATATACTATGCTGAGCTATGATACGGTATATACTATGTGAGCTATGATACGGTATATACTATATGCTATGCTGAGCTATGATACGGTATATACTATGCTGAGCTATGATACGGTATATACTATGCTGAGCTATGATACGGTATATACTATGCTGAGCTATGATACGGTATATACTATGTGAGCTATGATACGGTATATACTATGCTGAGCTATGATACGGTATATACTATGCTGAGCTATGATACGGTATATACTATGCTGAGCTATGATACGGTATATACTATGCTGAGCTATGATACGGTATATACTATGTGAGCTATGATACGGTATATACTATGCTGAGCTATGATACGGTATATACTATGCTGAGCTATGATACGGTATATACTATGCTGAGCTATGATACGGTATATACTATGCTGAGCTATGATACGGTATATACTATGTGAGCTATGATACGGTATATACTATGCTGAGCTATGATACGGTATATACTATGCTGAGCTATGATACGGTATATACTATGTGAAGGCTATGATACGGTATATACTATGTGAGCTATGATACGGTATATACTATGCTGAGCTATGATACGGTATATACTATGCTGAGCTATGATACGGTATATACTATGCTGAGCTATGATACGGTATATACTATGCTGAGCTATGATACGGTATATACTATGCTGAGCTATGATACGGTATATACTATGCTGAGCTATGATACGGTATATACTATGCTGAGCTATGATACGGTATATACTATGCTGAGCTATGATACGGTATATACTATGCTGAGCTATGATACGGTATATACTATGCTGAGCTATGATACGGTATATACTATGCTGAGCTATGATACGGTATATACTATGCTGAGCTATGATACGGTATATACTATGCTGAGCTATGATACGGTATATACTATGCTGAGCTATGATACGGTATATACTATGCTGAGCTATGATACGGTATATACTATGCTGAGCTATGATACGGTATATACTATGCTGAGCTATGATACGGTATATACTATGCTGAGCTATGATACGGTATATACTATGCTGAGCTATGATACGGTATATACTATGCTGAGCTATGATACGGTATATACTATGCTGAGCTATGATACGGTATATACTATGCTGAGCTATGATACGGTATATACTATGCTGAGCTATGATACGGTATATACTATGCTGAGCTATGATACGGTATATACTATGCTGAGCTATGATACGGTATATACTATGCTGAGCTATGATACGGTATATACTATGCTGAGCTATGATACGGTATATACTATGCTGAGCTATGATACGGTATATACTATGCTGAGCTATGATACGGTATATACTATGCTTGAGCTATGATACGGTATATACTATGCTGAGCTATGATACGGTATATACTATGCTGAGCTATGATACGGTATATACTATGCTGAGCTATGATACGGTATATACTATGTGAGCTATGATACGGTATATACTATGCTGAGCTATGATACGGTATATACTATGCTGAGCTATGATACGGTATATACTATGCTGAGCTATGATACGGTATATACTATGTGAGCTATGATACGGTATATACTATGCTGAGCTATGATACGGTATATACTATGCTGAGCTATGATACGGTATATACTATGCTGAGCTATGATACGGTATATACTATGCTGAGCTATGATACGGTATATACTATGTGAGCTATGATACGGTATATACTATGCTGAGCTATGATACGGTATATACTATGCTGAGCTATGATACGGTATATACTATGCTGAGCTATGATACGGTATATACTATGCTGAGCTATGATACGGTATATATACTATGACTGAGCTATGATACGGTATATACTATGCTGAGCTATGATACGGTATATACTATGTGAGCTATGATACGGTATATACTATGCTGAGCTATGATACGGTATATACTATGCTGAGCTATGATACGGTATATACTATGCTGAGCTATGATACGGTATATACTATGTGAGCTATGATACGGTATATACTATGCTGAGCTATGATACGGTATATACTATGCTGAGCTATGATACGGTATATACTATGTGAGCTATGATACGGTATATACTATGCTGAGCTATGATACGGTATATACTATGCTGAGCTATGATACGGTATATACTATGCTGAGCTATGATACGGTATATACTATGCTGAGCTATGATACGGTATATACTATGCTGAGCTATGATACGACAGTATATACTATGCTGAGCTATGATACGGTATATACTATGCTGAGCTATGATACGGTATATACTATGCTGAGCTATGATACGGTATATACTATGCTGAGCTATGATACGGTATATACTATGCTGAGCTATGATACGGTATATACTATGCTGAGCTATGATACGGTATATACTATGCTGAGCTATGATACGGTATATACTATGCTGAGCTATGATACGGTATATACTATGCTGAGCTATGATACGGTATATACTATGCTGAGCTATGATACGGTATATACTATGCTGAGCTATGATACGGTATATACTATGCTGAGCTATGATACGGTATATACTATGCTGAGCTATGATACGGTATATACTATGCTGAGCTATGATACGGTATATACTATGCTGAGCTATGATACGGTATATACTATGCTGAGCTATGATACGGTATATACTATGCTGAGCTATGATACGGTATATACTATGCTGAGCTATGATACGGTATATACTATGCTGAGCTATGATACGGTATATACTATGCTGAGCTATGATACGGTATATACTATGTGAGCTATGATACGGTATATACTATGCTGAGCTATGATACGGTATATACTATGCTGAGCTATGATACGGTATATACTATGCTGAGCTATGATACGGTATATACTATGCTGAGCTATGATACGGTATATACTATGTGAGCTATGATACGGTATATACTATGCTGAGCTATGATACGGTATATACTATGTGAGCTATGATACGGTATATACTATACGGAAACTCTGTGAGCTATGATACGGTATATACTATGCTGAGCTATGATACGGTATATACTATGTGAGCTATGATACGGTATATACTATGCTGAGCTATGATACGGTATATACTATGCTGAGCTATGATACGGTATATACTATGCTGAGCTATGATACGGTATATACTATGCTGAGCTATGATACGGTATATACTATGCTGAGCAAACGGTATATACTATGTGAGTATGATACGGTATATACTATGCTGAGCTATGATACGGTATATACTATGCTGAGCTATGATACGGTATATACTATGCTGAGCTATGATACGGTATATACTATGCTGAGCTATGATACGGTATATACTATGCTGAGCTATGATACGGTATATACTATGCTGAGCTATGATACGGTATATACTATGTGAGCTATGATACGGTATATACTATGCTGAGCTATGATACGGTATATACTATGCTGAGCTATGATACGGTATATACTATGCTGAGCTATGATACGGTATATACTATGCTGAGCTATGATACGGTATATACTATGCTGAGCTATGATACGGTATATACTATGTGAGCTATGATACGGTATATACTATGTGAAGCTATGATACGGTATATACTATGCTGAGCTATGATACGGTATATACTATGCTGAGCTATGATACGGTATATACTATGCTGAGCTATGATACGGTATATACTATGCTGAGCTATGATACGGTATATACTATGTGAGCTATGATACGGTATATACTATGCTGAGCTATGATACGGTATATACTATGCTGAGCTATGATACGGTATATACTATGCTGAGCTATGATACGGTATATACTATGCTGAGCTATGATACGGTATATACTATGCTGAGCTATGATACGGTATATACTATGCTGAGCTATGATACGGTATATACTATGCTGAGCTATGATACGGTATATACTATGCTGAGCTATGATACGGTATATACTATGCTGAGCTATGATACGGTATATACTATGCTGAGCTATGATACGGTATATACTATGCTGAGCTATGATACGGTATATACTATGTGAGCTATGATACGGTATATACTATGCTGAGCTATGATACGGTATATACTATGCTGAGCTATGATACGGTATATACTATGCTGAGCTATGATACGGTATATACTATGCTGAGCTATGATACGGTATATACTATGCTGAGCTATGATGAACGGTATATACTATGCTGAGCTATGATACGGTATATACTATGCTGAGCTATGATACGGTATATACTATGCTGAGCTATGATACGGTATATACTATGCTGAGCTATGATACGGTATATACTATGCTGAGCTATGATACGGTATATACTATGCTGAGCTATGATACGGTATATACTATGTGAGCTATGATACGGTATATACTATGCTGAGCTATGATACGGTATATACTATGCTGAGCTATGATACGGTATATACTATGTGAGCTATGATACGGTATATACTATGCTGAGCTATGATACGGTATATACTATGCTGAGCTATGATACGGTATATACTATGCTGAGCTATGATACGGTATATACTATGCTGAGCTATGATACGGTATATACTATGCTGAGCTATGATACGGTATATACTATGCTGAGCTATGATACGGTATATACTATGCTGAGCTATGATACGGTATATACTATGCTGAGCTATGATACGGTATATACTATGCTGAGCTATGATACGGTATATACTATGCTGAGCTATGATACGGTATATACTATGCTGAGCTATGATACGGTATATACTATGCTGAGCTATGATACGGTATATACTATGCTGAGCTATGATACGGTATATACTATGCTGAGCTATGATACGGTATATACTATGCTGAGCAAAAAAAGAAAAAACAAGAAAACGAAAAAAGAAAAAAAAAAGATATGATACGGTATATACTATGCTGAGCTATGATACGGTATATACTATGCTGAGCTATGATACGGTATATACTATGCTGAGCTATGATACGGTATATACTATGCTGAGCTATGATACGGTATATACTATGCTGAGCTATGATACGGTATATACTATGCTGAGCTATGATACGGTATATACTATGCTGAGCTATGATACGGTATATACTATGTGAGCTATGATACGGTATATACTATGCTGAGCTATGATACGGTATATACTATGCTGAGCTATGATACGGTATATACTATGTGAGCTATGATACGGTATATACTATGCTGAGCTATGATACGGTATATACTATGCTGAGCTATGATACGGTATATACTATGCTGAGCTATGATACGGTATATACTATGCTGAGCTATGATACGGTATATACTATGCTGAGCTATGATACGGTATATACTATGCTGAGCTATGATACGGTATATACTATGCTGAGCTATGATACGGTATATACTATGCTGAGCTATGATACGGTATATACTATGCTGAGCTATGATACGGTATATACTATGTTGAGCTATGATACGGTATATACTATGTGAGCTATGATACGGTATATACTATGCTGAGCTATGATACGGTATATACTATGCTGAGCTATGATACGGTATATACTATGCTGAGCTATGATACGGTATATACTATGTGGAGCTATGATACGGTATATACATGCTATGTGAGCTATGATACGGTATATACTATGCTGAGCTATGATACGGTATATACTATGCTGAGCTATGATACGGTATATACTATGCTGAGCTATGATACGGTATATACTATGCTGAGCTATGATACGGTATATACTATGCTGAGCTATGATACGGTATATACTATGCTGAGCTATGATACGGTATATACTATGTGAGCTATGATACGGTATATACTATGCTGAGCTATGATACGGTATATACTATGCTGAGCTATGATACGGTATATACTATGCTGAGCTATGATACGGTATATACTATGCTGAGCTATGATACGGTATATACTATGCTGAGCTATGATACGGTATATACTATGCTGAGCTATGATACGGTATATACTATGTGAGCTATGATACGGTATATACATGTGAGGTATATACTATGCTGAGCTATGATACGGTATATACTATGCTGAGCTATGATACGGTATATACTATGCTGAGCTATGATACGGTATATACTATGCTGAGCTATGATACGGTATATACTATGCTGAGCTATGATACGGTATATACTATGCTGAGCTATGATACGGTATATACTATGCTGAGCTATGATACGGTATATACTATGCTGAGCTATGATACGGTATATACTATGCTGAGCTATGATACGGAAACATGAGCTATGATACGGTATATACTATGCTGAGCTATGATACGGTATATAAACATGCTGAGTATGATACGGTATATACTATGCTGAGCTATGATACGGTATATACTATGCTGAGCTATGATACGGTATATACTATGCTGAGCTATGATACGGTATATACTATGCTGAGCTATGATACGGTATATACTATGCTGAGCTATGATACGGTATATACTATGCTGAGCTATGATACGGTATATACTATGCTGAGCTATGATACGGTATATACTATGCTGAGCTATGATACGGTATATACGGTATATACTATGTGAGCTATGATACGGTATATACTATGCTGAGCTATGATACGGTATATACTATGCTGAGCTATGATACGGTATATACTATGCTGAGCTATGATACGGTATATACTATGTGAGCTATGATACGAAGTATATACTATGTGAGCTATGATACGGTATATACTATGCTGAGCTATGATACGGTATATACTATGCTGAGCTATGATACGGTATATACTATGCTGAGCTATGATACGGTATATACTATGCTGAGCTATGATACGGTATATACTATGCTGAGCTATGATACGGTATATACTATGCTGAGCTATGATACGGTATATACTATGCTGAGCTATAGATACGGTATATACTATGCTGAGCTATGATACGGTATATACTATGCTGAGCTATGATACGGTATATACTATGCTGAGCTATGATACGGTATATACTATGCTGAGCTATGATACGGTATATACTATGCTGAGCTATGATACGGTATATACTATGCTGAGCTATGATACGGTATATACTATGTGAGCTATGATACGGTATATACTATGCTGAGCTATGATACGGTATATACTATGCTGAGCTATGATACGGTATATACTATGCTGAGCTATGATACGGTATATACTATGCTGAGCTATGATACGGTATATACTATGCTGAGCTATGATACGGTATATACTATGCTGAGCTATGATACGGTATATACTATGCTGAGCTATGATACGGTATATACTATGCTGAGCTATGATACGGTATATACTATGCTGAGCTATGATACGGTATATACTATGCTGAGCTATGATACGGTATATACTATGCTGAGCTATGATACGGTATATACTATGCGGGCTATGATACGGTATATACTATGCGGACTATGATACGGTATATACTATGCTGAGCTATGATACGGTATATACTATGCTGAGCTATGATACGGTATATACTATGCTGAGCTATGATACGGTATATACTATGCTGAGCTATGATACGGTATATACTATGCTGAGCTATGATACGGTATATACTATGCTGAGCTATGATACGGTATATACTATGCTGAGCTATGATACGGTATATACTATGTGAGCTATGATACGGTATATACTATGCTGAGCTATGATACGGTATATACTATGCTGAGCTATGATACGGTATATACTATGCTGAGCTATGATACGGTATATACTATGCTGAGCTATGATACGGTATATACTATGCTGAGCTATGATACGGTATATACTATGCTGAGCTATGATACGGTATATACTATGCTGAGCTATGATACGGTATATACTATGCTGAGCTATGATACGGTATATACTATGTGAGCTATGATACGGTATATACTATGCTGAGCTATGATACGGTATATACTATGCTGAGCTATGATACGGTATATACTATGCTGAGCTATGATACGGTATATACTATGCTGAGCTATGATACGGTATATACTATGCTGAGCTATGATACGGTATATACTATGCTGAGCTATGATACGGTATATACATGTGAGCTATGATACGGTATATACTATGCTGAGCTATGATACGGTATATACTATGCTGAGCTATGATACGGTATATACTATGTGAGCTATGATACGGTATATACTATGCTGAGCTATGATACGGTATATACTATGCTGAGCTATGATACGGTATATACTATGCTGAGCTATGATGACGGTATATACTATGTGAGCTATGATACGGTATATACTATGCTGAGCTATGATACGGTATATACTATGCTGAGCTATGATACGGTATATACTATGCTGAGCTATGATACGGTATATACTATGCTGAGCTATGATACGGTATATACTATGCTGAGCTATGATACGGTATATACTATGCTGAGCTATGATACGGTATATACTATGCTGAGCTATGATACGGTATATACTATGCTGAGCTATGATACGGTATATACTATGCTGAGCTATGATACGGTATATACTATGCTGAGCTATGATACGGTATATACTATGCTGAGCTATGATACGGTATATACTATGCTGAGCTATGATACGGTATATACTATGCTGAGCTATGATACGGTATATACTATGCTGAGCTATGATACGGTATATACTATGCTGAGCTATGATACGGTATATACTATGCTGAGCTATGATACGGTATATACTATGCTGAGCTATGATACGGTATATACTATGCTGAGCTATGATACGGTATATACTATGCTGAGCTATGATACGGTATATACTATGTGAGCTATGATACGGTATATACTATGCTGAGCTATGATACGGTATATACTATGCTGAGCTATGATACGGTATATACTATGCTGAGCTATGATACGGTATATACTATGCTGAGCTATGATACGGTATATACTATGCTGAGCTATGATACGGTATATACTATGCTGAGCTATGATACGGTATATACTATGCTGAGCTATGATACGGTATATACTATGCTGAGCTATGATACGGTATATACTATGTGAACTATGATACGGTATATACTATGCTGAGCTATGATACGGTATAACAGAAAAAAATACTATACTATGTGAGCTATGATACGGTATATACTATGCTGAGCTATGATACGGTATATACTATGCTGAGCTATGATACGGTATATACTATGCTGAGCTATGATACGGTATATACTATGTGAGCTATGATACGGTATATACTATGCTGAGCTATGATACGGTATATACTATGCTGAGCTATGATACGGTATATACTATGCTGAGCTATGATACGGTATATACTATGCTGAGCTATGATACGGTATATACTATGCTGAGCTATGATACGGTATATACTATGCTGAGCTATGATACGGTATATACTATGCTGAGCTATGATACGGTATATACTATGCTGAGCTATGATACGGTATATACTATGTGAGCTATGATACGGTATATACTATGCTGAGCTATGATACGGTATATACTATGCTGAGCTATGATACGGTATATACTATGCTGAGCTATGATACGGTATATACTATGCTGAGCTATGATACGGTATATACTATGCTGAGCTATGATACGGTATATACTATGCTGAGCTATGATACGGTATATACTATGCTGAGCTATGATACGGTATATACTATGCTGAGCTATGATACGGTATATACTATGCTGAGCTATGATACGGTATATACTATGCTGAGCTATGATACGGTATATACTATGCTGAGCTATGATACGGTATATACTATGCTGAGCTATGATACGGTATATACTATGCTGAGCTATGATACGGTATATACTATGCTGAGCTATGATACGGTATATACTATGCTGAGCTATGATACGGTATATACTATGCTGAGCTATGATACGGTATATACTATGCTGAGCTATGATACGGTATATACTATGCTGAGCTATGATACGGTATATACTATGCTGAGCTATGATACGGTATATACTATGCTGAGCTATGATACGGTATATACTATGCTGAGCTATGATACGGTATATACTATGCTGAGCTATGATACGGTATATACTATGCTGAGCTATGATACGGTATATACTATGCTGAGCTATGATACGGTATATACTATGCTGAGCTATGATACGGTATATACTATGCTGAGCTATGATACGGTATATACTATGCTGAGCTATGATACGGTATATACTATGCTGAGCTATGATACGGTATATACTATGCTGAGCTATGATACGGTATATACTATGCTGAGCTATGATACGGTATATACTATGCTGAGCTATGATACGGTATATACTATGCTGAGCTATGATACGGTATATACTATGCTGAGCTATGATACGGTATATACTATGCTGAGCTATGATACGGTATATACTATGCTGAGCTATGATACGGTATATACTATGCTGAGCTATGATACGGTATATACTATGCTGAGCTATGATACGGTATATACTATGTGAGCTATGATACGGTATATACTATGCTGAGCTATGATACGGTATATACTATGCTGAGCTATGATACGGTATATACTATGTGGAGCTATGATACGGTATATACTATGCTGAGCTATGATACGGTATATACTATGCTGAGCTATGATACGGTATATACAATGTGAAAAAAAAACAAGCTATGACGGTATATACTATGCTGAGCTATGATACGGTATATACTATGCTGAGCTATGATACGGTATATACTATGCTGAGCTATGATACGGTATATACTATGCTGAGCTATGATACGGTATATACTATGCTGAGCTATGATACGGTATATACTATGCTGAGCTATGATACGGTATATACTATGCTGAGCTATGATACGGTATATACTATGTGAGCTATGATACGGTATATACTATGCTGAGCTATGATACGGTATATACTATGCTGAGCTATGATACGGTATATACTATGCTGAGCTATGATACGGTATATACTATGCTGAGCTATGATACGGTATATACTATGCTGAGCTATGATACGGTATATACTATGCTGAGCTATGATACGGTATATACTATGCTGAGCTATGATACGGTATATACTATGCTGAGCTATGATACGGTATATACTATGCTGAGCTATGATACGGTATATACTATGCTGAGCTATGATACAGTATATACTATGCTGAGCTATGATACGGTATATACTATGCTGAGCTATGATACGGTATATACTATGCTGAGCTATGATACGGTATATACTATGCTGAGCTATGATACGGTATATACTATGCTGAGCTATGATACGGTATATACTATGCTGAGCTATGATACATGGTATATACTATGCTGAGCTATGATACGGTATATACTATGCTGAGCTATGATACGGTATATACTATGCTGAGCTATGATACGGTATATACTATGCTGAGCTATGATACGGTATATACTATGCTGAGCTATGATACGGTATATACTATGCTGAGCTATGATACGGTATATACTATGCTGAGCTATGATACGGTATATACTATGCTGAGCTATGATACGGTATATACTATGCTGAGCTATGATACGGTATATACTATGCTGAGCTATGATACGGTATATACTATGCTGAGCTATGATACGGTATATACTATGCTGAGCTATGATACGGTATATACTATGCTGAGCTATGATACGGTATATACTATGTGAGCTATGATACGGTATATACTATGCTGAGCTATGATACGGTATATACTATGCTGAGCTATGATACGGTATATACTATGCTGAGCTATGATACGGTATATACTATGTGAGCTATGAGCTAGATGATACGGTATATACTATGCTGAGCTATGATACGGTATATACTATGCTGAGCTATGATACGGTATATACTATGCTGAGCTATGATACGGTATATACTATGCTGAGCTATGATACGGTATATACTATGCTGAGCTATGATACGGTATATACTATGCTGAGCTATGATACGGTATATACTATGCTGAGCTATGATACGGTATATACTATGCTGAGCTATGATACGGTATATACTATGCTGAGCTATGATACGGTATATACTATGCTGAGCTATGATACGGTATATACTATGCTGAGCTATGATACGGTATATACTATGCTGAGCTATGATACGGTATATACTATGCTGAGCTATGATACGGTATATACTATGCTGAGCTATGATACGGTATATACTATGCTGAGCTATGATACGGTATATACTATGCTGAGCTATGATACGGTATATACTATGTGAGCTATGATACATGAAGTATATACTATGTGAGCTATGATACGGTATATACTATGCTGAGCTATGATACAAGGCAAACATATGATACGGTATATACTATGCTGAGCTATGATACGGTATATACTATGCTGAGCTATGATACGGTATATACTATGCTGAGCTATGATACGGTATATACTATGCTGAGCTATGATACGGTATATACTATGCTGAGCTATGATACGGTATATACTATGCTGAGCTATGATACGGTATATACTATGCTGAGCTATGATACGGTATATACTATGCTGAGCTATGATACGGTATATACTATGCTGAGCTATGATACGGTATATACTATGCTGAGCTATGATACGGTATATACTATGCTGAGCTATGATACGGTATATACTATGCTGAGCTATGATACGGTATATACTATGCTGAGCTATGATACGGTATATACTATGCTGAGCTATGATACGGTATATACTATGCTGAGCTATGATACGGTATATACTATGCTGAGCTATGATACGGTATATACTATGCTGAGCTATGATACGGTATATACTATGCTGAGCTATGATACGGTATATACTATGCTGAGCTATGATACGGTATATACTATGCTGAGCTATGATACGGTATATACTATGCTGAGCTATGATACGGTATATACTATGCTGAGCTATGATACGGTATATACTATGCTGAGCTATGATACGGTATATACTATGCTGAGCTATGATACGGTATATACTATGCTGAGCTATGATACGGTATATACTATGCTGAGCTATGATACGGTATATACTATGCTGAGCTATGATACGGTATATACTATGCTGAGCTATGATACGGTATATACTATGCTGAGCTATGATACGGTATATACTATGCTGAGCTATGATACGGTATATACTATGCTGAGCTATGATACGGTATATACTATGCTGAGCTATGATACGGTATATACTATGCTGAGCTATGATACGGTATATACTATGCTGAGCTATGATACGGTATATACTATGTGAAGCTATGACATACGGTATATACTATGTGAGCTATGATACGGTATATACTATGCTGAGCTATGATACGGTATATACTATGCTGAGCTATGATACGGTATATACTATGCTGAGCTATGATACGGTATATACTATGCTGAGCTATGATACGGTATATACTATGCTGAGCTATGATACGGTATATACTATGCTGAGCTATGATACGGTATATACTATGCTGAGCTATGATACGGTATATACTATGCTGAGCTATGATACGGTATATACTATGCTGAGCTATGATACGGTATATACTATGCTGAGCTATGATACGGTATATACTATGCTGAGCTATGATACGGTATATACTATGCTGAGCTATGATACGGTATATACTATGCTGAGCTATGATACGGTATATACTATGCTGAGCTATGATACGGTATATACTATGCTGAGCTATGATACGGTATATACTATGCTGAGCTATGATACGGTATATACTATGTGAGCTATGATACGGTATATACTATGCTGAGCTATGATACGGTATATACTATGCTGAGCTATGATACGGTATATACTATGCTGAGCTATGATACGGTATATACTATGCTGAGCTATGATACGGTATATACTATGCTGAGCTATGATACGGTATATACTATGTGAGCTATGATACGGTATATACTATGCTGAGCTATGATACGGTATATACTATGCTGAGCTATGATACGGTATATACTATGCTGAGCTATGATACGGTATATACTATGCTGAGCTATGATACGGTATATACTATTAGCATGAGTATATACTATATAACTATGATACGGTATATACTATGCTGAGCTATGATACGGTATATACTATGCTGAGCTATGATACGGTATATACTATGCTGAGCTATGATACGGTATATACTATGCTGAGCTATGATACGGTATATACTATGCTGAGCTATGATACGGTATATACTATGTGAGCTATGATACGGTATATACTATGCTGAGCTATGATACGGTATATACTATGCTGAGCTATGATACGGTATATACTATGCTGAGCTATGATACGGTATATACTATGCTGAGCTATGATACGGTATATACTATGCTGAGCTATGATACGGTATATACTATGCTGAGCTATGATACGGTATATACTATGCGAACCATGATACGGTATATACGCTGAGCTATGATACGGTATATACTATGCTGAGCTATGATACGGTATATACTATGCTGAGCTATGATACGGTATATACTATGTGAGCTATGATACGGTATATACTATGCTGAGCTATGATACGGTATATACTATGCTGAGCTATGATACGGTATATACTATGCTGAGCTATGATACGGTATATACTATGCTGAGCTATGATACGGTATATACTATGCTGAGCTATGATACGGTATATACTATGCTGAGCTATGATACGGTATATACTATGCTGAGCTATGATACGGTATATACTATGCTGAGCTATGATACGGTATATACTATGCTGAGCTATGATACGGTATATACTATGCTGAGCTATGATACGGTATATACTATGCTGAGCTATGATATGGAATACGTATGCTAGCTATGATACGGTATATACTATGCTGAGCTATGATACGGTATATACTATGCTGAGCTATGATACGGTATATACTATGTGAGCTATGATACGGTATATACTATGCTGAGCTATGATACGGTATATACTATGCTGAGCTATGATACGGTATATACTATGCTGAGCTATGATACGGTATATACTATGCTGAGCTATGATACGGTATATACTATGCTGAGCTATGATACGGTATATACTATGCTGAGCTATGATACGGTATATACTATGCTGAGCTATGATACGGTATATACTATGCTGAGCTATGATACGGTATATACTATGCTGAGCTATGATACGGTATATACTATGCTGAGCTATGATACGGTATATACTATGCTGAGCTATGATACGGTATATACTATGCTGAGCTATGATACGGTATATACTATGCTGAGCTATGATACGGTATATACTATGCTGAGCTATGATACGGTATATACTATGCTGAGCTATGATACGGTATATACTATGCTGAGCTATGATACGGTATATACTATGTGAGCTATGATACGGTATATACTATGCTGAGCTATGATACGGTATATACTATGTGAGCTATGATACGGTATATACTATGCTGAGCTATGATACGGTATATACTATGCTGAGCTATGATACGGTATATACTATGCTGAGCTATGATACGGTATATACTATGTGAGCTATGATACGGTATATACTATGTGGAGCTATGATACGGTATATACTATGCTGAGCTATGATACGGTATATACTATGCTGAGCTATGATACGGTATATACTATGCTGAGCTATGATACGGTATATACTATGCTGAGCTATGATACGGTATATACTATGAGCTAAACATGAGCTATGATACGGTATATACTATGCTGAGCTATGATACGGTATATACTATGTGAGCTATGATACGGTATATACTATGCTGAGCTATGATACGGTATATACTATGTGAGCTATGATACGGTATATACTATGCTGAGCTATGATACGGTATATACTATGCTGAGCTATGATACGGTATATACTATGCTGAGCTATGATACGGTATATACTATGCTGAGCTATGATACGGTATATACTATGCTGAGCTATGATACGGTATATACTATGCTGAGCTATGATACGGTATATACTATGCTGAGCTATGATACGGTATATACTATGTGAGCTATGATACGGTATATACTATGCTGAGCTATGATACGGTATATACTATGCTGAGCTATGATACGGTATATACTATGCTGAGCTATGATACGGTATATACTATGCTGAGCTATGATACGGTATATACTATGCTGAGCTATGATACGGTATATACTATGCTGAGCTATGATACGGTATATACTATGCTGAGCTATGATACGGTATATACTATGTGAGCTATGATACGGTATATACTATGTGAGCTATGATACGGTATATACTATGCTGAGCTATGATACGGTATATACTATGCTGAGCTATGATACGGTATATACTATGCTGAGCTATGATACGGTATATACTATGTGGAGCTATGATACGGTATATACTATGCTGAGCTATGATACGGTATATACTATGCTGAGCTATGATACGGTATATACTATGTGAGCTATGATACGGTATATACTATGTGAGCTATGATACGGTATATACTATGTGAGCTATGATACGGTATATACTATGCTGAGCTATGATACGGTATATACTATGCTGAGCTATGATACGGTATATACTATGCTGAGCTATGATACGGTATATACTATGCTGAGCTATGATACGGTAATACATGGGAAGGTATATACTATGCTGAGCTATGATACGGTATATACTATGTGAGCTATGATACGGTATATACTATGCTGAGCTATGATACGGTATATACTATGCTGAGCTATGATACGGTATATACTATGCTGAGCTATGATACGGTATATACTATGCTGAGCTATGATACGGTATATACTATGCTGAGCTATGATACGGTATATACTATGCTGAGCTATGATACGGTATATACTATGGAGCTATGATACGGTATATACTATGCTGAGCTATGATACGGTATATACTATGCTGAGCTATGATACGGTATATACTATGCTGAGCTATGATACGGTATATACTATGCTGAGCTATGATACGGTATATACTATGCTGAGCTATGATACGGTATATACTATGCTGAGCTATGATACGGTATATACTATGCTGAGCTATGATACGGTATATACTATGCTGAGCTATGATACGGTATATACTATGCTGAGCTATGATACGGTATATACTATGTGAGCTATGATACGGTATATACTATGCTGAGCTATGATACGGTATATACTATGCTGAGCTATGATACGGTATATACTATGCTGAGCTATGATACGGTATATACTATGCTGAGCTATGATACGGTATATACTATGCTGAGCTATGATACGGTATATACTATGCTGAGCTATGATACGGTATATACTATGCTGAGCTATGATACGGTATATACTATGCTGAGCTATGATACGGTATATACTATGCTGAGCTATGATACGGTATATACTATGCTGAGCTATGATACGGTATATACTATGCTGAGCTATGATACGGTATATACTATGCTGAGCTATGATACGGTATATACTATGTGAGCTATGATACGGTATATACTATGCTGAGCTATGATACGGTATATACTATGCTGAGCTATGATACGGTATATACTATGCTGAGCTATGATACGGTATATACTATGCTGAGCTATGATACGGTATATACTATGCTGAGCTATGATACGGTATATACTATGCGGCTATGACGGTATATACTATGCTGAGCTATGATACGGTATATACTATGTGAGCTATGATACGGTATATACTATGTGAGCTATGATACGGTATATACTATGTATGAGCTATATACTATGCTGGTATATACTATGCTGAGCTATGATACGGTATATACTATGTGAGCTATGATACGGTATATACTATGCTGAGCTATGATACGGTATATACTATGCTGAGCTATGATACGGTATATACTATGCTGAGCTATGATACGGGTATATACTATGCTGAGCTATGATACGGTATATACTATGCTGAGCTATGATACGGTATATACTATGCTGAGCTATGATACGGTATATACTATGTGAGCTATGATACGGTATATACTATGCTGAGCTATGATACGGTATATACTATGTGAGCTATGATACGGTATATACTATGCTGAGCTATGATACGGTATATACTATGTGAGCTATGATACAGTATATACTATGTGAGCTATGATACAGTATATACTATGTGAGCTATGATACGGTATATACTATGCTGAGCTATGATACGGTATATACTATGTGAGCTATGATACGGTATATACTATGTGAGCTATGATACGGTATATACTATGCTGAGCTATGATACGAGTATATACTATGTGAGCTATGATATGGTATATACTATGCTGAGCTATGATACAGTATATACTATGCTGAGCTATGATACGGTATATACTATGGAGCTATGATATGGTATATACTATGCTGAGCTATGATACGGTATATACTATGCTGAGCTATGATACGGTATATACTATGCTGAGCTATGATACGGTATATACTATGCTGAGCTATGATACGGTATATACTATGCTGAGCTATGATACGGTATATACTATGTGAGCTATGATACGGTATATACTATGCTGAGCTATGATACGGTATATACTATGCTGAGCTATGATACGGTATATACTATGCTGAGCTATGATACGGTATATACTATGCTGAGCTATGATACGGTATATACTATGCTGAGCTGATGGATACTGTGGCTATATACGGTATATACTATGGTGAGCTATGATACGGTCTATACTATGCTGAGCTGTGATACGGTATATACTATGTGAGCTATGATACGGTATATACTATGTGAGCTATGATACAGTATATACTATGTGAGCTATGATACGGTATATACTATGGTGAGCTATGATACGGTCTATACTATGCTGAGCTGTGATACGGTATATACTATGTGAGCTATGATACGGTATATACTATGTGAGCTATGATACAGTATATACTATGTGAGCTATGATACGGTATATACTATGTGAGCTATGATACGGTATATACTATGCTGAGCTATGATACGGTATATACTATGTGAGCTATGATACGGTATATACTATGTGAGCTATGATAATATATATTCTATGTGAGCTATGATACGGTATATACTATGCTGAGATATGATACGGTATATACTATGTGAGCTATGATACGGTATATACTATGTGAGCTATGATACGGTATATACTATGCTGAGATATGATACGGTATATACTATGTGAGCTATGATACGGTATATACTATGCTGAGCTATGATACGGTATATACTATGCTGAGCTATGATACGGTATATACTGTGCTGAGATATGATACGGTATATACTATGCTGAGCTACGATACGGTATATATTAAGCTGAACTATGATACGGTATATACTATGCTGAGATATGATATGGTATATACTATGTGAGCTATGATACAGTATATACTATGTGAGCTATGATACGGTATATACTATGCTGAGATATGATACGGTATATACTATGCTGAGATATGATACGGTATATACCATTGATGATATATACAGTAACACTGAGCTTTTCCAAATATTTATATTTGTTATATTTTCGCCTCCTGTGATCAGAGCTGAAGAGGCAGAACAGAAGCCTCTCACATCCCGCCATCTACAAAGAGTCTCTTCCCTTCTCGTAACTTCACAAGTCTGTCAGTTTTCTTCATCAGCGCAGCGTGATCAATATAACTGCTTTTAACTGATAACAGTGCACAAGTCCCATATAATGATGTGACTGCATTTACCTGACTATAGGGGAAATCTACGCGTGCCATGTGACCACAGCACCACCTGGTGGACAGCAGAGGGAGTGCCAGTGAGAGTCAAAAATCCATGGTGGCAGAATATCTACATAGGTGTATTAGTCAGGCTTGTGTTTTATGGTGCGGTACAGCAAAACCACACCAAAGCTTCACTGGAATGTTTCTACACATTTGTTAGAAGACATTTTCCTTGGCGGACTGAGCTCTCTATGTTCGGTGATTGATTTCCAGGGTAATGTATTGCTTTTCCCTGGGGGTAACAACTGATTTAAAGAGGTCTTCCGGCCCCAAGGTGTTTTTTTTTTTATATTAATGACCTATCCATATAATAGATCATCAGTATCCGATCGGTGGTTTCAGGACTCGGGCTGGTCAGCTGATTCAGTCACCTCCCAGGGGCCGGAAGTTTCTGCACAGGACAGGGCTGGAAGTAATAGGCCCAGAGCTGCAGCTCCGTCCACTGTATAGTGGTGGCACTGGGGTTCTGCAGACCTGCGATTGGATCAGCTGACCAACATGGGGTCCAGGGTCTGGCCCTCATGGATCGGATACTGCTGACCTATCCTTTAGGTGATAGGTCAGGAGTCAAAAAAAGAACACCTGTGGGCTGGAAAACCCCTTTAATGACACATCCCCTTTAATGACAGCTTCTCCTTGTGCAAAGTGTGCTGTATTGTTGACCGATGCACAGTGACACCATCTGCAGCAAGATGATGCTGCAGCTCTTTGGAGGTGGTCTGTGGATTGTCCTTGACTGTTCTCACCATTCTTCTTCTCTGCCTTTCTGATATTTTTCTTGGCCTGCCACTTCTGGGCTTAACAAGAACTGTCCCTGTGGTCTTCCATTTCCTTACTATGTTCCTCACAGTGGAAACTGACAGGTTAAATCTCTGAGACAACTTTTTGGATCCTTCCCCTGAACAACTATGTTGAACAATCTTTGTTTTCAGATCATTTGAGAGTTGTTTTGAGGAGCCCATGATGCCACTCTTCAGAGGAGATTCAAATAGGAGAACAACTTGCAATTGGCCACCTTAAATACCTTTTCTCATGATTGGATACACCTGGCTATGAAGTTCAAAGCTCAGTGAGGTTACAAAACCAATTTTGTGCTTCAGTAAGTCAGTAAAAAGTAGTTAGGAGTATTCAAATCAATAAAATGGTAAGGGTACCCAAGTTTTTGCACCTGTCAAATTTTGGTTTAATGCATATTGCACATTTTCTGTTAGTACAATAAACCTCATTTCAATCCTGAAATATTACTGTGTCCATCAGTTATTAGATATATCAAATTGAAATGGCTGTTGCAAACACCCAAATATTTAGAACTAAAAATGATTAAGATTAATAGGGGTGCCCAAACTTTTTCATATGACTGTATATATATACAGTACAGACCAAAAGTTTGGACACACCTTCTCATTCCAAGAGTTTTTTGTATTTTCATGACTATAAAAATTGTAGATTCACACTGAATGCATCAAAACTATGAATTAACACATGTGGAATTATAGACTTAACAAAAAAGTGTGAAACAACTGAAAATATGTCTTATATTCTAGGTTCTTCAAAGTAGCCACCTTTTGCTTTGATTACTGCTTTGCACACTCTTGGCATTCTCTTGATGAGCTTCAAGAGGTAGTCACCTGAAATGGTCTTCCAACAGTCTTGAAGGAGTTCCCAGAGATGCTTAGCACTTGTTGGCCCTTTTGCCTTCACTCTGCGGTCCAGCTCACCCCAAACCATCTCGATTGGGTTCAGGTCTGGTGACTGCGGAGGCCAGGTCATCTGGCGTAGCACCCCATCACTCTCCTTCTTGGTCACATAGCCCTTACACAGTCTGGAGGTGTGTTTGGGGTCATTGTCCTGTTGAAAAATAAATGATGGTCCAACTAAACCGGATGGAATAGCATGCCGCTGCAAGATGCTGTGGTAACCATGCTGGTTCAGTATTCCTTCAATTTTGAATAAATCCCCAACAGTGTCACCAGCAAAGCACCCCCACACCATCACACCTCCTCCTCCATGCTTCACGGTGGGAACCAGGCATGTAGAGTCCATTCCTTCACCTTTTCTGCGTCGCACAAAGACACGGTGGTTGGAACCAAAGATCTCAAATTTGGACTCATCAGACCAAAGCACAGATTTCCACAGGTCTAATGTCCATTCCTTGTGTTCTTTAGCCCAAACAAGTCTCTTGTGCTTGTTGCCTGTCCTTAGCAGTGGTTTCCTAGCAGCTATTTTACCATGAAGGCCTGCTGCACACAGTCTCCTCTTAACAGTTGTTGTAGAGATGTGTCTGCTGCTAGAACTCTGTGTGGCATTGACCTGGTCTCTAATCTGAGCTGCTGTTAACCTGCGATTTCTGAGGCTGGTGACTCGGATGAACTTATCCTCCGCAGCAGAGGTGACTCTTGGTCTTCCTTTCCTGGGGCGGTCCTCATGTGAGCCAGTTTCTTTGTAGCGCTTGATGGTTTTGGCCACTGCACTTGGGGACACTTTCAAAGTTTTCCCCAATTTTTCGGACTGACTGACCTTCATTTCTTAAAGTAATGATGGCCACTCGTTTTTCTTTACTTAGCTGCTTTTTTCTTGCCATAATACAAATTCTAACACTCCATTCAGTAGGACTATCAGCTGTGTATCCACCTGACTTCTGAACAACACAACTGATGGTCCCAACCCCATTTATAAGGCAAGAAATCCCACTTATTAAACCTGACAGGGCACACCTGTGAAGTGAAAACCATTTCAGGTGACTACCTCTTGAAGCTCCTCAAGAGAATGCCAAGAGTGTGCAAAGCAGTAATCAAAGCAAAAGGTGGCTACTTTGAAGAACCTAGAATATAAGACATATTTTCAGTTGTTTCACACTTTTTTGTTAAGTATATAATTCCACATGTGTTAATTCATAGTTTTGATGCCTTCAGTGTGAATCTACAATTTTTATAGTCATGAAAATACAGAAAACTGTAGTCCCCACTGTGGGACTATTAAAGGACTATTATTATTATTATATATATATATATATATATATATATATATATTACTTGTGCAAAGGGTGACATCTAGTGGACAGTTGTGGAAGTGCACATATAACCTAATGCAGTGTAAAGTACATTATTGTAGGGAAATAGTGATAAATAAAATCTCTGTTTCCAGCATATCGCAGTCCGATAAAGATCCATAAATGTAAAGGACCTTTATGTGCTGTTTCTGTTGGTTGGCCCTAATACATGCCCTAAACGGCATGTATGAACTTGGCAGCTCCCCCTCTAGGTGGGTGCTGAACCTACAATAAGTAAAGACGTATTGTGTAAACTGGCGTTCAGCCCCCCAGGGGCACCCCACCTACAGACGCTTCATATATCATGGCGACGTGTATACACAGACGGGTCTCATTCATGAGGCAGTTTACTGAGCAAACAGAACCTATCGATCTGACACTCTGCTCTGTGGCGACAGCGGACGGACGCCGTTTCCCAGGGAATATTACCTATGGCCACCCACAACATACAAAGCCCTGGCTTTTTAACTCCTGCAGGACCAGGTCATTTTAAGTCCCCCATTTTTTTTTTTCGGCTCCACAAAGCTAATAACACGTAATGCGGCGATAGATGGCAGTATATTGTACCGGTGCATAGAATGGAGTGTGTAGGATATTGGGCTTGTACAAGGGACAGTCCTGGGTCCTGAGTAGTGATGGGCGAACCGTGCAAGATTTGGTTTGCGAGTATTGGTAAGATTCAGAGGCAAAAATTGGAATGGGAGGCGGAATCTGGGTGGAATCTGCTGCGGATTCAAGGATGGAATCTGCCCCCATTCCGCAGCAATTTCCTCACCTTTAAAGTACCATTTGCCACATGAGTTCAAGTCACAGTTTCCCCACAACGACACCTCCCAGCTATCCTGGATTTGGGGGTACAGTCCTGGATTTCAGGTGCTATCCCGGGCAGAACATCCTATGCCAGTCTTCCTAGCCCCGACACCTCTTCCTAAATGTTGGGGCTCCTCCACCGGACCGTGCGCTTGATCTTCGATGTAGTGCAGCTCCCACGCTGCTTTTGCCTTCATGAAATGCCAGTTGCGATAACTATTGCAATGCTGGAGAATTATTTCTTAGAAGTGTTGCTCTATTCCTCTGTTGTTCCTCCTGCAAATGAGTAAGTTGACAACTGGGTGTTGTCATTCCTCTTGCCATTAAGGTGCGCCTGACTAGGCTAAGCCAGAGTGTAGGGAAGCCCCCAAACATTTTATTTATGTAAACTTTTGCAGGAGGAATAGCAGAGGGGTGATACAATATTTGCATTTCCCTAAACTCACAATGTGCTGGAGAATCTTTAATTTGAAGTGTCATTCAGGTCCTCTGCTGTTCCTCCTGGAAATGTATGAGTAAGGCTAAGTTCACATCGGCGTCATTGGAGACTCCACTGCAGAACCTTCCAGAAATTCTGCCTGGAGCACTTTTGTCTCCACCAGTTTCAGTAAAAAAAACAGTGGACACTCGGCGGATACCCCATAAACTATAATGTGGTCCGCCATTTTCCAGGGGTAACCGCTGTTTTAGTGGTACAGCTCTCCGTCGTTTGGGTCTGCCAGGTGCCAATATGAACCTAACCTAAATTGCCAGCTGGCTATTGTCATGCCCCTTACTAGTATACATTGATTAAGCAATGCCAGACTGCAGAGAGACCCCTACATTTATTCATACATTACCAGGAGGAATAATAGAGGGTTGGCATAATGCACAGAACAATGCTGTAGAATTGTTATTTCATGGAGAAGGCAGAGCTTCATATCACGCATCCCTGCAGTATTCACTAGTCCATTGACAATCAATCCTCTACATCCGTGGCGGACAGGACGTGGCTCATGCAAATGTCTCATTTATACCGGATTGTTTTTGGGATGTTGATGAAGATCTCACCGCCACGTCCTGCTGGTTATTCATTAGCGTCCAGGACAAATGATGGAAATTTCTGCCTTGAATTGAGTAGTAATTTCAGGCGTAGACTCTCCATGTATCACGGTAAGGATACCATTAGTGTCTTCTCGCTCCCATTAGACAGAAATCACTCCGAGAAACAAAACCTCCTTGATGCGAGTTCACACTGACATCTACATTAGCTGTGCACATCAGAAGCTTTGTCTCTGTTCCATAATTTCCCAGGGGATCAGTAGTAGCTTCCTCCATGTATTTAATATACCGATGCCTGCTATATGATCATATTCTATACTGTAATAACTTATTGTGCGGGGGGAATAGACACTGAGGGAGTTTCACCAATCCCTCTATGCCTGTAGAGCAATGATGTCATAGCACAGATGTATGCAAATGTGGGTGGAGCTGGAAAGGGCGGGTCAGGTGGGGGTGCCGTGCCCTGGCATATTCATAATACCGCACAACAACTGGCATAGATCTCCATTCTGCTATCAACCCTTTGTGTTGTCTTACTCTGTACAGGTATCCAGTACCCTGTGGACTCAGATTTGGTGGACTACAATGGACCAGTTTTTTGTTTTAAATTAAATAATCAAACAGGGCTTGTTTATTTTAATAAAGTTTATTTTGTGTGTGCTTTAATTACTAGTTCTAAGGTTTAGTGTTAACCAGTCAAAAGGTTAACACTAATTCCCCTATGCTATTAACCCAGGTCCCAATGCACCAGAGGTACCGGTAAGAGCTGGGTACCATTAGACCCAGACCATCTAAATAAGAGATCGACAATGTCTGGGCCGGGCCATGGATCACTTGATACCGGGCTGGCCTGGTCATTGGAAACTTCTGTAGCCTACACCAGCAGATCACTTACTTGGTTTACCGGAACCTTAGCTTGGTGCCGCTGGGACCCAGGAGCAGAATAGAAGATGCACACACATCCTGTGTGCAAGAACTGGTCCTGGGAGCTGCATTAGTAACCAGGTAAGTATAATGCAATTATAGTAACAGTATGTGGGGGAGGGGCTATTACCTGTGGGGGGCACTATTAGGGCCCTGAACGTGGAATCCCTGAACGTAGTGCAAGCGCAGGTGTAAACCCAACGTAAGGGAGCTCTTTCCATATCCATAAACTCCATCCATAAAAGTTTTGTATATGGAAAGAGCTCCCTTAATAAACTATAGGTAGTGCAGTTATGGCCTTTAACTTAGTACTGGTCTGGGGGCCATGACTATACAGTAAGGGAACTCTCTTCATATCATCCCTAATTGATTGAGAGCCCCCGCCCTGCCCTTCCTTTTATTGAAACGAGTCTATCATTGCGATTTTACTATGTTAACTAAGCCAATGCTCAGGTAGCCTTTAGAAAGGCTATTGTAGGCATGCCTTTTATCTGCAGATTTTTGCAGCCATTTGCCCGAAAAATCCGGCTTGTTATGCAAATTTTGCTTTCTCGGAGCACAGGGGGTATTCCCCCTGTGCTCCGATCACACCCCCGTCATCAGCCATGACCCGCATCGCTGCCCCCTTCTTGATAGAAGTTCACTCCTTCTGCTCTTCTTCTTAGCTTCCTCCTCCAGCAGCAGGTCCTGGCTGATGACGCAGGTGTGCTTGCCCAATGTAGAGCAGCCATTTTGAACTAAATGCGAATCGTTACCACGAAGCGTGATGAAATTCGGATTCGATGCGAATCGAATATTTCCTGAAATTCGGATTGAATTCCACTTCTGCACCTTCGATTCGCTCATCTCTAAATATAATACTGTTGGTTTTTACCTTGGATGGTTATGAATGACCTCGTGTCATTTTTTTGTCATTTTCTTGAATAAATTCTGGAGTTTTTAGCTTATTACATCTGTCCCTTGTGTTTATGTTCTTCATTACCTTTATTATACAATTTAGATATATTTTATGATTCCATTTTGGTCCTATAAGAGTGAAAAAAACATATTTTATGAAAAAAACAATTAAAAAATTACAGAAACCGATTTCTGTTTCTTGCATCGTGTCTCTGTTCAGCTTGTAGCTATGACGTTGCTATCAGGTTCCGCTTTGATGTTATTTTATTGTGAAAATTCTAATAAAAAAAAAACACTAAGTCAATACAAAAAGGAGAAACATGAGAAAAAAAAAAGATTGGGTCAATAGAAAAAGGAGAAGTCGTGCGGATCCGGATCATGACTCTTTGTACATAATCAGTCACAGGCCAATAACGTTTAACCCTGTACTTGTCACAGTAAAAGTAAAATAAGAGGGTCAGGGTACACAATACCCACCACACCCTTCCTTTTTATCTAGACTTGGTGCTTTCCTAGAGTCTTAAACTGGCCATAAACTTTAGCTGCACCATACACACACCTGTTCATGGGGAATAAGAAAAATCTGCTACCACACCCCTCTGGCAGAAGCTTGTCTTCCTTGAGAACGGGTATTATGTCTCCTTGAGGCTAAAGTCCCACATAGCGGGCTGCAGCGAAACCCAGCCATGATGTCCTTACTGTGTCCGGGTTATCAAGGAGAGACACCACATGCACAAGAAGATAATTCGGCTACAATAAGGAAATCATGGCTGGATTTCAGACCATAGAAAGTTCCTCCATTCATGGTCATATCCATTGGCCATCAGTCAAGACAACAGATGTCACCATTAGAGAAAATCATTAAAACTCTGCAAAATTTTTAACTACTTGTATTTGCAAAAATGTTTAACTTTTCAAGATCTTCAAATTTAAATAGGGTTATGTTTGTGGGAATATCCCTTTAAGAAGAGGTTGCCTTTCAGGTACAGTCTTACACATCATGCATGCTCTACTAGGAATTCCAGAAAAGGAATATTCAAATAAGCCCTCCTGTATGGAAACAGGAAGACTCACTCTAGCGCCACCTTTTGGAAGGTAGATACCTATAGATCAATGCCTGATTTTCTATGAAACCTAGAGATATTGTATGGAATTAAAGCCAAACCAGAACATCTGTTCCAAAAGGAAGGAAACCCATCTGCAGACAGCTGTTTTGGGGTTATTGCCCCTCATCAGTGCAAAACAGGGGACTGGTCTGGCTGGGTGAGGTCATAAATATGGGTCAGAAGGGGTACTAGGTCACCTTTCCAGGGCACTGTGATGAACCGACCCTCAGTTTTATATCTTTCTTGGAAGTGTGTTTTATTTGCTTATGTCAGTCCTTCCCCCACTTGTTGGAATGTGGTGCTTTAGTTGAGTCTACATTGCTGGACGATACGCTTCACTGGTTTTATGTGTGTTCATGGGAGATGGCTTGCTATAGCCAGGCACTTTTAGTATCCCTGGCCAGATGGCGATGGGAGATAGCAAGCCAGTGACCTTAACTTCACCCATCTCTCCGAGGGTTCTGCAAAGGAGGGAGAAGGGGGGCTGCCTGGGTGGAAGGGGTGGGTGGGGCACTAGCCATATGCTGGGGGGAGACCTGGATTCTTTGGTCACTCAGCAAAGAGGCAGGAAGGAGCTCTGATCTGGGAGAAGATGAGAGAGCTTGCCCTACTGAGGAATGCATTGAGGGTCTAGCATTGAGGCCTGAAGCCTTTCCCTTTGTTCTGGACAACATGTAGAAGGATTGTTTTATGCAACTTGTTTAAGCTTGCGCCCTAGGCCCAAAACTCTGCTGTGGCCTAGAGAAACGGACTACGAGCCTATGCCGGTATTTTCTTTATCTTTTATTTCCATTTTTGTTTTTGTATTGTATCATTGCTCTTTTGCTTGTATGTTTATGCTTGATCATATTAATATTGTATATTTCTGTATATGCTATTAATTCATACCGACCCACTTGGGTTATTAAACATATAAAATTTATATCGCTCGTTTCGTTCTATCCTTTGACCCGGTCTACTCACGGTGTGTGAGTGGGAGGTTAAGAAAGAAGTTTGATCGCAGGCGTGCCAGGCGGCTGGGCGAGGCAATATTCTTCACAGGCACCTTGCAGTGTGTAGAGTCTTAGACCATTCACGCTCTACTAGGAATTTTGGGAAAGGAATATGCAAATCAGTGTTCCTTGATGGAAAAAGGAAAACAAAAGGATAGGGCATGTTGAATCCATGATCCTCCTTTTGCCTAACATCAGGGAAAAGGCAGGAGGCCTCATGATAGCCAGACCGACAGAAATCAGCAGACTTGGCTGATATTAATCTAACACCTTAGGCTAGGTTCACACTAGCGTTGGTCTCTGTGTCGTTCAGGTCCGCATGGGGCGGTTACCTGCAGATACAAGTGCAAACCCCATAGACTCCCTGCAGGACTTTTCTCTCTGCCGATTTTAGGCTGAATCTGCGGCAGATTTTGCTATGGAGAATTCAGCACAGATGTGAACCTAGCCTTAGACCCCTGAGACATATACGTTAGAAAGTTTACTATTGTATACCTCCTTATATCAATACTTACGAGCCCAAGTGAGGATAAAAGGACTCTTATTGCCTTTGTAAGCTTCTGAATACATTTGGTGGAGCAAGTGAAGGGAGAAAAGTGTCGGGTGCCTATGCCAAATAGGTTCACAAAATGGGAAATGAACTAAAATCAAAAATAAAACAAAAATAATACAATAAAAAATAAACAAAAATTATCCAAAAATTCTACATAATATGAATTGTGACCTAATGCCCTAGCCCTTCCCCGAGCTGTTCTTACATCTGCAATAAAAATGTCCATATACTTGTGCTTTGTACTACATAGACTGTAAAGAGGAGAGGTGTGATAGAGAGACTGAGACCTTTGTCCTAACAGTGATGTAAGGTGAGTAAAGTACACATATGCGTAACATTATACACGGGCTGTGTAGGCACAGGAAAAAAAAATAACTTTTCTACTTAGAGATGAGTCTGAGGAGTCTCTAGTGCTCCCGGGGTCTATGCAGCTCTTCACTAAAGCCAGGGAAGTACAACTCAACTTCACTGCACATACACCCAAGGTCTAGTCAGCGCATGCGCACTGAAGCCAAAGTGTAGTACCCCACCTATAATAAAGGGCTGCGCAGGTGCAGGGAGTACAGGAGCTGGGGAAGTATAAAGGTTATGTTTAGTCCCAGCCACAGACAGCCTTAGCATAGGGGTATTTGGGACACTAAGCCACCACTCTATAAGGACCTGTGGGTGGTTTAGTGCCACAAAGAGGCAGGTCACCCTTATGGAATCCTCCCTGAAAATTCTCCACAGAACCTATATGGTCCCCTATAGATTTCATATCTCCTTCCCTTTGGTTTCTCCTCTATGTTGTCGGGGTTGCAATGCAGTAGATTCTCCCAATGTTTGGTGGACCTGCCCCCTGGTCTGCCGTTTCTGGCTATCAATTCATTGGATGGTGCAACAACTCATTGGCTAGTCAATCCCTGTCACTTTCGTGTTAGACTTAAAGGGGTTGTCCTGGCGAAAATGGACAACCCTTTTAACTTTTAAATCAGCCGGGAGCATTGAAAAAAATAAAAAAAATGTATACTCACCTGTCCCCGATGCTCCGGTGTCCTCCCAGCGCGTGGTGGCGGCTTCTCTCAGGTCTCTTCCGGAGTTCCACTGAAGCCACTGATCGGCCTCAGCGGTCACGTGTCTGCTGAGGCCAATCAGCGAATGGCATGCAATGTCACTATCTGTGACATCACGGGTCCTCTTCCTTAGGCCTGCTGAGGCGAAACTCTGGAAGAGACCCCGGAGAAGCCGCCACCGGGACGCACCGTGGGGACACCGGAGCATCTGGGACAGGTGAGTATGCATTTTTTAATTTTTTTTTCAATGGCCCAGGCTGATTTAAAAGTTAAAAGGGTTGTCCATTTTTGTCTGGACAGCCCCTTTAAGCCAGCTAGGGTTAGATATGCGCAGTATAAACTATTGCGATATATCCTGATGGCTGCCTGCATCCATATAGTCTCTAGCTGGAAAAAAACGAGCGCCTCAGTTTCAGAGGTCATTAGCCGGGTGGATGCGATCATACTCAAAGAGAAGATCAATTCTACCCTCTCAGATACTCGTCCAGTCTTTGACAAGGTATGGTGTCCATGGATTAACAAGTCTAATGTCCCAGGTCTGCCATACTGTCTCCAACTATGATTTTCTTTTGATCGATCACGTGTTTATCCTCCACCCCCGGCAGGGGTTCCCTTCTCACCCTATATTCCCCCTCCTTCTGATTATTGCACTTTATCACTCTTTATTCCCCTTTATTAGTTTTTGGTTGTTTACCTTTATATTCCTATCATTTAACAGATTCTACAGCTGTTATTTCCTCTGTATCCCTGCACTCTTTGCTTTTTTATATAACACGGTTGTTTTTCTTGTATCTGCGCATTAATTCAATAAACACTTATAAAGCTAAATTAATATCAGACCCCGCTCAGACAAAAAAAAATTCTTCAAACCCCAGACCAGACTTTCTATTTGCCCCCCATCTACACACTCTGTCCTGGTCTCACTTCTTCTGACGCTCCTTCTGCCTGACTTTCTTTCAAGTTGTGGAATTTCAGGAATCTCCTTAAATTCCAGGGCGGACCCATCTCTATACACAGGTAAGTTGTCAGACTGTATGATCAGAGGTATCAATGGTAGAGTAGAGGGGGGTCACAGCACCAGCCCCTCCAGGACCCCCATAGATAAGGGCTACAGCTGTAGCTTTGATACTGTGATCACCATAGGGTCTTTTTCACATTACAGACACCCCCCCCCCACACCCCACCCCCAGATTAGATACCACGGACCCATCCTATGGACAGATCATCAGTATGAAAAATGTAATTGGGATCAGGAAACCCCTTTAATATCCCCTTTATGTTCCTACACATTATGAATGTCCAAAATCTCACATTGCCCTCTTATCCCACACAGTGCTCTCCTGTCCACCACAGTGCCTTCCTATGCCATACAGTGCTCCCGTCTTCTACAGTACCCTACTGTCCCCTATAGTGCCCTTCTGTCCCCCGCAGTTAATTCCTGTCTCATACTATGACCTCCTCTCCTCCACTGTACCCTCCTCTCCCCCAGAGTGACCTCCTGTCAGCCACAGTTACCTCCTGTCCCCTACATTGCCCTCCTGTCCCCTACAGTGCCCTCCTGTCTCCTATAGTGCCCTCCTGTCCCCCTCAGTTACCTCCTGTCTCCTACTATGACCGCCTCTCCTCCACTGCACCCTCCTCTCCCCTACAGTGCCCTCATGTCCCCTACAGCGCCCTACTGTTCCCCCCTCCTCCACAGTACCCTCCCTCTCCCCTACAGTACCCTCCTCTCCCCCACAGTTACCTCCTGTCTCCTACAGTGCCCTCCTGTTCCCTACAGTACCCTCCTGTCTCCTACAGTGCCCTCCTGTTCCCTACAGTGCCCTCCTGTCCCCTAAGTACCCTCCTGTCTCCTACAGTACCCTTCTGCCCCCCTCAGTTACCTCCTGTCTCCTACTATGACCTCCTCTCCTCCACTGCACCCTCCTCTCCCCTACAGTACCCTCCTCTCCCCCACAGTTACCTCCTGTCTCCTACAGTGCCCTCCTGTTCCCTACAGTACCCTCCTGTCTCCTACAGTGCCCTCCTGTCCCCTACAGTGCCCTCCTGTCCCCTACAGTACCCTCCTGTCTCCTACAGCGCCCTCCTGTCCCCTACAGTACCCTCCTCTCCCCTACAGTGCCCTCCTGTCCCCTACAGTGCCCTCCTGTCCCCTACAGTACCCTCCTGTCTCCTACAGCGCCCTACTGTCTCCTACAGTGCCCTCCTGTCCCCTACAGTGCCCTCCTCTCCCCTACAGTGCCCTCCTGTCCCCTACAGTACCCTCCTGTCTCCTACAGTGCCCTCCTGTCCCCCACAGCCCGCCCCACAGGCCCTCCTGCCACACGCGGCCCGTCCCCAGTGCACCCTGTCCCCCACAGTTACCTCCTGTCCCCTACAGTGCCCTCCTTTGCCACACAGTGCTCCCCTGTCTCCTACAGTGCCCTCCTGTCCCCCACAGTTACCTCCTGTCTCCTACTATGACCTCCTCTCCTCCACTGCACCCTCCTCTCCTCCACTGCACCCTCCTCTCCCCTAAAGTGCCCTCCTGTCTCCTACAGTGCCCTCCTGTCTCCTACAGTTACCTCCTGTCTTGTACAGTGACCTCTTGTCCCCCACAGCGCCCTCCTGTCCCCCACAGTGACCTCTTGTCCCGCACAGTGCCCTCCTGTCTCCTACAGTGCCCTCCTGTCCCCCACAGTGACCTCCTGTCCCTCACAGTGACCTCTTGTCCCCCACAGTGCCCTCCTGTCCCCTATAGTGACCTCTTGTCCCCCACAGTGCCCTCCTGTCCCCTACAGTGACCTCTTGTCCCCCACAGTGCCCTCCTGTCCCCCACAGTGACCTCCTGTCCCCCACAGTGCCCTCCTGTCCCCTACAGTGCTCTCCTGTCCCCCACAGTGCTCTCCTGTCCCCCACAGTGCCCTCCTGTCCCCTACAGTGACCTCTTGTCCCCCACAGTGCCCTCCTGTCCCCCACAGTGACCTCCTGTCCCCCACAGTGCCCTCCTGTCCCCTACAGTGACCTCCTGTCCCCCACAGCGCTCTCCTGATCCCCACAGTTACCTCCTGTCTTCTACAGTGACCTCTTGTCCCCCACAGTGCCCTCCTGTCCCCCACAGTGCCCTCCTGTCCCCTACAGTGACCTCCTGTCCCCCACAGCGCTCTCCCGATCCCCACAGTTACCTCCTGTCTTCTACAGTGACCTCCTGTCCCCCACAGTTACCTCCTGTCTTCTACAGTGCCCTCTTGTCCCCTACAGTGCCCTCCTGTCCCCCACAGAGCTCTCCTGACCCCCACAGTTACCTCCTGTCCCCCACAGTGCCCTCCTGACCCCCACAGTTACCTCCTGTCTTCTACAGTGACCTCTTGTCCCCCACAGTGCCCTCCTGTTCACCACAATGCCCTTCTATCCCCTACAGTGTCCCCTTTATGCCCTTGGTGCAGGTGGTTTGATGACATCATCGCGTCTTCCCTCTTCTCCCAGGTAATTTTACCCACCAGCAGAGCTGGGGAGACCAGGGGCACCCTACCCATGTATACGCCGCCTTAAGAAATTTGGCACATTTCACTAAATCACTCCTGTTATTAAGACTGGGGGTATAAAACAAAAGTTGAAAAATAGGGATTCCCGACTTTTTGAACTTATTTATGCAAAAAAAACACACTCCCTACAGAACCCCCTATATAACTTATACTTATATAGGGAGTTGTTACTCCTACTCCAGGAAGCTGACCAGATGTCAGGAATGGAGGGGGCGGAGCTACCACTAATGAGCCATAACAACTAGAAGTAGCCCCTCCCCTGGAGCGCCCTGAGGGGCGGGGTTTCTCTGGGTATAAGAGATGTTAGCCCCGCAACGCCCCGCCTCCCATAGCGGCCTGATAGAGAAAAGGGCGGGGTTTTACTCCACTAGCGAGAAAAGTCCAGAAACACCCCGCCCACCACGGCAGCCTTGGCTTGAGGAGGGCGGGGTTTACCTTACCTCGCGCACGCTGTTCTATGGTGATAACGCTCCGCCCTCTCCATCAGCCTGAAGAAGAGGGCGTGGTTTCGCTAGTTACAGGCCGGCACCGCCCAGCCCTGTAGTCCCAGGGGAGGGGGGAGGGTGTGGTTTTGTGCGCTGGTTTATCAGGGTGAGGTTACCGGCCGTGCACCTAGTCCTCATCTGTCAGCTCTGCAGCCATGGCTTATCCAGGAGGCGGCTACTATCCGGCCCCAGGGGTGAGTAACTCTGTACAGGGATGTCCTCGGGAGGACGACAGGGGGTGTTATGTAATGGGCTCAGCCAACCTGCTACTAAAGTGGTGCAGAGGGCTGGTACATAGGGGGTTAACTCTGTCCAGTACTATGAGGGTCATTCTGCAGAGCTTGTGACTGGGGTGCATTGGTATTCTGCAGGGCTGGTATGTGAGGGGTTAATTCTCTGTACATTACTATGGTATGGGATTTGCATTGGTTTTGCATTAAGTCCTTTATGTAGTCTGCACTGGGGGGCGCTCACACTGCTCTGTAGAGCTTGCACTTAGTGATGCAGAGCGTATACTGGTCCCCTGCAAGAGGAGAGTAGTCGCTGACCACCATTGGCATAACTTGTAGGTCATGGGCCCCAATGCATGGACCTACCTTGTGCCATTTTGAGTACTGGTATATTTTATGTGGCACCGAGAGGTTTGGCCCCTCTCGGGTTCCAGGGCCTGGTCGTGACCGCTACTGCTGCACCCCTATAGCTACACCCCTGCTGACGTCTTCTGGGTACAGTGACAAGGTCACAGTGAGAGCCATTTAAAGGGGATGTTTAGAATCCCTTCCTAAGACTAGAGCCAACAGTTTTAAGTATATTAATTTAGTTACACATTGTGGAAACTGTTTTTGGTGGTTACATAAAAAACCAGACCCAGCAAAGTGAATGTGATTTCATTTACGCCAAGTTCACACTAGTATTGGCTTTCTGTTGTTCTGACCAGAATAATAGATAGGCGGAGCACTTTAATGGCAGTGACCTATGGAGCCCTGTGAACTCCATTGACTATAATGGGGTCCATGGGGTGTCCCTTGTTTTAAAACTGAAGGCGGAGGATGAAAAAGCCATATGTGCTGGACTTCTTCATCTGCCAATTTCGGCGGGCATTGGCCGTAGGCTAGGTTCACATTTGCGTTGGAGACTCCACCGAAAATCAGCAGAGAGAGAGGTCCTCCATACAAGACCTTTCTCTCTGCTGATTTCAGTATAAAAACGTCGGAAACCCAATGGACACCCGGCTAACCCAGTAAGTCTATGATGTCCGCGGGTAATCGCTGTTTTAGCGGACGGGCTCTCCGTTGTTCAGGTCCCCGACAGTCCCTCCGTTGTTCAGGTCCCCGACAGTCCAGAATGACAAAGAGTCCGGTGTAAGTGTGAACCTAGCCACACTCTCATCCACACGTTGCAGGAAAAAAACTGTGTGTTAATTTTACCTGACCATGCATTGCCTTACATAGCTGTCCATTCATATTGGGTTTGTAGGACCAGACACTCAATTCTGCACAGAGAATCCACAGCAGTTTGCCCTACGACCCCATTCACATGCGGTGGAAAAAACTTGCATGGAATTGAGGGTCCTCTCACACCGCCTTATACAGGCAGCGTAATGTGGTCCATGTGTCGGCCATATTTCCCGACCCAGAACTTACAGCATTGAGGCTGGGGCTACACAACAGATTTGATCGCAACTCCTGTTGTGTGGTCAATGATTGCCATGTTGCTCTGGGACTTCTTCCGTAATGGAAGTGACTGGAGTCACATTGCGACCTTGGGGCAACGCGCCTCCATTCACTTCCATTAGTGAGGGAGTCTCAGGTTGATGCGGCGATCCTTGGTCGTGTGAACGGCGTTGCGGCCAAAGTGGACATGCAACCCTAGCTTCATGATGCTGTGAATGTCTGAATTACTACTATGTCCTGTACTTCCGCATCAGGTGGCCTTACACATATGGTAACCTTAATCTAGTCTGCATAGAATAAATCTGACCATGTCGGAATTTTTTTTTTCACATTTTGCCTAAAATTTATGTAAAGTTAAGTGTTATGTACTAAAACACAAGCAAAAAAAAAAAAAAACCTTACTCAGCAGCGTCCCTGAAAGAACATAGTTGTAGATCTTGGACTGTGGCAAAGCAAAAACGGAAAAATGCGTTATTGCTTTGAGGGGTTAATATTGCTTGTTGATAGAAATACTGTTTACACGCTATATACTGTGTAGGTGTATTTGCTGTTACTGGACTTTGAGTACAGATGGTTAGGGTTAGGCGACATTCCAAGGGTCTATTGTCAGCAAATTAGGCGTGACCATGGGAGCACCTTAATGGGACCACATAAAAGCTCTAGAGGTGCGTTCACCGATCACCTAGATCTAATCTTATAGATCCAGACACCACATTGAAGCACTGCTATGGAGCCTGGCAATGGTGTAGCCGGGTACATGAGATCAGCCGCTGATGTCATCTGTAATGTGTAATCCCCTGCCAGTGGGCGTCATACAGTAGGCCACAAAGTCCCCTTTTTTATGGCCTCTACGTTTATCTAGATAAGCACAGGACGGTTTTAGTGCTGGACTTTGGCTTTGGGTAGGTCCTGACTTCACGAGTCACATTCAGTCAAAGTTGCCTTTGTCTCTTGCCAAAACTGGCGGTGGGTCTGTTCATTGTAAAGAAGGATTTCCCCATTCTCCCGCAATAGGATTTGCTATGTCTTTGGGCCAGAAATTGACCAGTAGGCTATTGAAATGGTGCGAGGACACCCAAAGGCCAAAATGACTTGTATAAATTCAGTTTTTGATTTGTCGCTGCTCCTCTGGTCCTCCATTAGGATTGGGCCGCTGGCTGATGCGGTGAACAATGCTACCATGTAAATAAAAACCTGAGCGGGCACACTGGAGTATTAGCATTGGCGGTACCTATATATAGGTAAAGCATGCTTTTAGGCTAAGGGCGCGTTCACATATGTATCCTCCATATGCTGCTTCACAGGACCAAAAAACAGTCTGTTAAATGACAAGAAATGGATCCCAAAGCCATAATGGGCTCAGTTATTTTCGTCCTGACGTTGCCAGACAAAAAAAAGTCTTGCTTTCAGGAAATTTTTTGTGATGTGAATGTAGCAGAAGTCTACACGTTGCAGAAAAGCTAATTTTTTTTTTTTTTGTAGATTTTTCTAATTTTATCAGAAGGGAGAAGTATAAGAACTTCCTAGATATATCCCATTCCTATTGTATCTACTCTTGATTTTGGCTCAAAAAAAGCAGCAAAATCTGCAACAAAAATATGCAGCGTTTCTGCACCATGTACCTCAACCTTAGGCTAAGGCTCCACTTCGCAGAAACGCAGATTTTACTGCCTTTTTTGATCCAAATCCAAGTATGGCTACAATAGGAATGGGAAATATATAAGAAGTCCTTATACTTCTCCCTTCTGCCCAATCCACTCCTGGCTTTGGCTCAAAAAAATGCAGCAAAATCTGCAACCAAAAAGCTTCTCTTCCGCAATATGGGGCCTCAGCCTTATGGAGGTTTGCCCCTGCTCATTTCCAGCACCTTACAAAGAGCCCCCAGACCTTACTGGTGCCGGCCTCATTCTTTTGGCATTACCTGCAAACTGCTACTCCCTGCAATTAGGAAGGAGGCACCAGGTAAAGCAAGGAGCCCCCACGTGGTGGTGATCTGCGCCTGCGCTGCGATCCATTAATTTCATCAATCATTGAATAATCTTGGCAATAGATTCTATCAGGGAACCACAGACCGTGCGAGTCACAAAGTTCATGTAGTTATAAACAGTATTTGATGTTACTGGACCTTGAATACAATGTTCGTGTTACCAATGGCCATAAATGAGGGAACACCTTTACAGAGACCTTCCTTGTGTTATCAGATATACCTTATCCCTTATCCCTTTCTGTGTGCAGAAGACTGAACATGTGCAACACCTGCAAATCTCACATCTGTGTTTTATCTGCATGGTTGCATGTACTGTATTTGCAGTCTAGTGCTCCTGGATCTCCTTTACGGTCACTTGGGCTTTTCTCGGCTATTTGTTTGCAATTATATAGTTACTCCTGGCAGAACATTATCAGCAATAAATAGGTACCCTTTAAGGATGCTGTCCCTGCAGCATGTGTCTTGGCATGTCTATAAAACATGCATGCACCAACCTGTGCTGCGCATGCGTAGAGGGGAATGTGCCTGTGGTACAAGAATGTGCACCCGTGCTATTAGAATAGACAATAGATATGGCATGGAATTGAGCCCTTGATATTTGTACCAAGTATCCCCCTGCCCTTATCTCACAGCTGCTGTGAATGGAGAGGTGGCTGCACATACACGGCTCCATTCACTTCTATGAGAGTTCCAAAAATAGCCCAGCACACCTGTAAGGACTTTGAGGGGGTATAGATTTTGCAATGAGGTCAAGGGGCCTCGAATAACTCTCTTGATAAGGTCTTTCCACGTTTTACCATTACTACTTAGCTGGTCCCCATATTATGCTTCACTATAGGGCCCCAAGGTTATTTGCTTTGTGACTGATGCCTACACATTGCAGCAGATGATCAGCACTTTATGACTAGGTATAACCTTTTTGTTTTGGTGCGGTATCTACCTGAATACAGCATGGGTCATTTTGGTATTGTAGTGCGGCTCCATTTTAGGGAATGGGGTTAAGCTGCAATACCACCTACAACCAGTGGATAGGTTTGGCGCTGTTCCCGGAAGAAAGCAGAAGTGTTTTTGCTTAATTCAATTGTTTAGATTTTTTTTTTCTGTGTCTTATGGCAGAAAATCTGCGCAGGTCTTTGTATGAAGTAGGGTCTTGGGTTCTGTGACTAGGTGCAGACTTGTTATACTGGACACAGAAGCTTTTTCTGGTCTGACAATTATTTTCTCGAGTCCTTTGTGAGCGTTGACTGACGAGTGATATCCCGTATCCACCTACAGGAAAACCCTACGTTATCGTATTACAGCAGTATGTAACCCGCTACTCGCCCTCGCCCCACACCTGCCGCAGTAGGAGAATAATATAGTAGACTATAGGGCGGATATCTCTAACCTTTGACTGTGCTAGGACATAAGAGTTGTAGTTCTCCAAGAGCTGGACAATGGCAGGATGGAAATCACTGGAATAAGAGATATATATTAGTACATTGTAAATAGTTTTTAGTCATTTTTCCGTATCTTGTATGTGTAACGTCCTTCTTTTTTTTTTTCCTTTCGCAGTACGGTGTTCCTCCAGGGGGATACCCGCAGAACGATCCCCTGTATGGCTATTTCTTAAATATTGCAGGCCAGGTAAGTTACTATGATCAGTAGATCCTTATACCTCCCAACTGTCCCGGATTGAGCAGGATAGTCCCGGATTCCAGGTTCAGGTCGGCAGGAGGCAAGTCTAGAGTTGAATACAATGGTGAAGCAGTAGCCGTCTGCAGACAGCTCCAGACATCACTCTGACCCCGGTGTGCTCCAGCCCTGGGAGCTGTAGATATGATGTGATGATGTCACTCACATCGCGCCTGTAACTCCCTGAAGACTCCGGGAGAAGAGAAAGCAGGGGAGCGAGTAGAGGGGAGTATCAGTGATTTTTATGTTTGTTTGTTACCAGGAGGAAGACCTTAAACTAGGGGGCCAGATGATGGGGACATTAAAATGGGGGGGTCAGATGAGGGGGAAATTAGACTGTGGGGCCAGATGGAGGAAGACATTAAATTGTTGGAGCAGATGAGAGGAACATTAAACTGGGGGCCAGATGGAGGGGGATATTAAACTGTGGGGGTAGCTGAAGGGGGACATTATAATGTGGGGGCATATCCACAGGAGGATGACATTATAATGTGGGGGGCATATCATGTTAGGGTGAATGTAGGGGCATTATACTGTGTGGTTGGCACAAAAAGAAATTGATGGGAATGGACGGAGTCAATTGGAAGTGGGTGGGGCTAAATTTGCCATGGCGCGCATTGCGTCCCTCTTTCTGTTCTTTGAAAGTTGGGAGGTATGGATCCTTGTGTATCATAAATGCCCAAAATGTCCACCCATCTCCAGAGTGAAGGGTTTCCTGTCCTGTCTCCACATGGCCGCCATCTGCCATATCCAGGCAGAGAATGAATGGAGAGGTGTCAACACATGAGCGCAGGCCTCTCCATTCACTTCTATGGAAGTCACGGGAAGAGCCGAGCATGCGTATTAATCTATGACCGTTGTTCTTCCCTTCCAGGACGGTCAAATAGATCCCGAGGAGCTGCAGAGATGTCTGACACAATCCGGCATGACGGGTGGATATAAACGTAAGTGGCCAAGACTATATATACATAACAGAAATATATAGGGAGATTTATCATAACTGGTATAAAGGAATAGTGGAGCAGTTGCCCATAGCAACCAGTCAGATTTCTGCTCTCATTTTACAATTGCCCTTTGGAATAAAAAAAGCATAAACCTGATTAGTTGCCAGGGGCAACTGCTCCACTTTGCCTTTCCTTTGCACCAGTTTGTTTGATCTATTTTAGTAAAATATTTCTAGAAAAAGTAGAATAAGATCTATTTAACAGGGCAATAGTGTTTCAGCAATAAAGGCAACAATCGCTCTCTCGCTCACTGTCCTACTTGCTCATTTACAGCCTTTTAAGCTTGCTCTTCCCCACTCACTCACTCACTCACACACTCTCTCTCACTCTTTTGCTCACTTTTTCGCTCTTTCCCTCCCTCTCTCACTCTCACTTGTGAGAGTTTGGCTTCCTACACCTGCGGTACACACAGGATTTGTTGCTGTAATACAAGCCCTAAAATTATTACCTATGTCTGCAACCAGCAGCAGAAGGATAAGAACCCTGGGCGTCCTGTTTGCCATGGTGGTCGGGAGCCATATACAGCAGATCAGCTGCCATAGCTGCAAACTGAATGAACTATAAACCATAACCTCAGACTTAGGCCCGATTCTCATCTGCGTTCGGGTTTCCGTTCGGGGTCCTCTTGGGAACCCCCCAAACGGAAACCTATAAGCATCGAAAAGCGGTTTACCTGGGAAACCCGCGGACCCCATAGACTATAATGGGGTCCATGTGGTTTCTGCTCGGTTTCCGCACAAAGCAAGCAGAGAGGAAAGTAGTGCATGCAGCGAATGGAAACCTGAACGCAGATGTGAAAAGGGCCTTAAAGAGAATCCTCTGAACTTTTTTTTTTTTTTTTTTTTTTTTTGTGACGGCATAATATTCTGTAATTTTCTGTATTTTATACGTTTGCCTATTCTTTTGTTTTTTCCTACAGCCTTTAGTCTGGATGCCTGCAGACTCATGATTGCCATGCTGGATGTATCCTATTGTAGTGCCAAGTACTGGTGACCGCTGGGGTATTTTTGCAATGTTACTAGAGATCTCTTCACCTAGTTTTACTCTTCTTCACAGCACCTTTTAATACTTGTGATGTACAGTAAGAATCTGTCCCTATGGATATGTTTCAGGGGCTTGTACGTAGTACATGTTCCAAAGTATAATGCCACCTTATCCTAAAAATATCCATAATACAACATGTAATGGAACATGGCACAATTTTTGTGGCCTTGAAAAATAGTTTGGGTTACAATGAAGGCTTGTAGCTGTGGATGCCAAATTATGGGTCCATATGTTAGTATGTATATAAGGGTATGTATATACCCTTAAAGGAATCATCCCACTAATGACACTATCTACAGTGTTGGCTTGTTGGGTCTCTGAGATTATGTTGTAGAAGTCCCATAGAAGTGTATGGAGTGGTGGCCAGTACTCTATTCTTGTAATTGGTGGGGGTCCCAGCAGTAGTCAGGCCCACAACCATTAAACACACATCCCCTATTTACAGGATATATGTTATTGGGAAAACCTCTTTAAGGCTAAGGACCCACATAGCAGGCTGCAGCCAAAAAGTGCTGCGGGAAAAACCTGCAGCGCTTTTCACAGAAAGTCCGCAGAGTTTTCCTCTGCAGACTTTCTGCTTCCATTATACCTATAGGGAAACTGCCAGTGTTTCCGTAGGTATAATTGACATGCTGCGATTTCCAAAAACGCAACTGTTTTGGAAATCACAGCATTTCCGCTGCGGGTATTTTTCTGCAATGTGTTGATGGAATTCGCTGGAATGCCATCCACTTTGCAGGAACTGTAAAACACATTGTATAGTGGCGGTTCTTGGTATTGCAGCCCAGCCACATTAATTTGAATGGGACTGAGCTGCAGCTTAGCCATGTGACCAATGGATATGATGTCACTGGTCTGAGAAGAGGAGGTGGAGCTCCATATTATCATCCCAGATAACCCCTCTAAAGAAATGCTGTAGTATTGCAAAACTGTAATTTCCTTAATATTGTCTTAAGAGGGACTTGACAGGCAAGATGGGCTTTAATGAGTTTAAGGAACTGGGGATGGCATTAAATGCCTGGAAGCAGAACTTCATGACCTTTGATTTAAACAGGAGTGGGACCATTGATGGAGCTGAGCTTCACCGTGCTTTGGGGACTATGGGTGAGTATAACGGTATCCGTTATTGGGTGCAGAAAAACTGGAAGTGTGCATCCAATTTTGAAAACTGACAAGTCAGAAGTTTTGAAAGGTAGGGGTCCGAGTGCTGAGACCCCCACTATGATCATTGAAATGAATGGGCAGAAGTGATTAGTTGAGCGCTGGGATTGTCTCTGGTTTGCCTAAGAAGCTAGCAGAGTGATAGACTTCGCTTGACCAAAATTTGCAGTGAAGCTCTAGCTTAAGGACCCCTACCATTTGAATGGACAATGTGTAATACTTAATTTCCCCTGCAGTGGCACTGTAGGGAAATTGAACACCTACTGCCACTGCTCACAGATCAAAGCTGATCGCTGGAGATCCTTTCACTTTGCTAGAAGGGTTCCTTGAGAATGAGAATAGAAAATATAAAAACTTGGGCACCATTTTAAATGGGAAGTTCTCTTTTGAAACGTCAAGCAATTTAATGATTCCGGTATATTGCAGATGGAGTGGGCTCTGAGTGCCAAAGGGGTAGGATCACTATGTAGACCCTCAATGTTCGAGAGCACTTAGAGCTGTGCGGGTTATGCCAGTTAGGTGGTTCCGAGTGTATCCTGCCCTCCTCAGTCCGGTGCACTGTACATTGCAGGATATCGACTGAGCCCTCAAGCACTGAACTTCATCAGCAGAAGATACAGCAACCATGGAAGGATAGCCTTTGATGATTATATTGCTTGCTGTGTGAGGCTCCGAGCGCTGACAGGTAAGTGCGGCCATTATATAATAGAGGGCGCTGTTCTGCTTTGGTTTCTTACTTTCACACAATGTCTCCTTCATTTTCCTCAGACGCCTTCAGAAGACGAGATACTGCACAGCAGGGGATGGTGAACTTCATGTACGATGATGTAAGTAATGCCATTGTTTACATCAGACAGGATTACAATGGAAGATAACACCTCTATAGATAACACCACTAACATCATTGTATCCACAGCAAAGACAAGAGTGGTGATGTTTCTCAAATACAAAGCGGGCCTTATAATTTTGTTTTTTTTTGGTCTGACTTTCATCTCCAATATCTTAGGTCAGAATTTTGTTCACAAACACTTATTTTTAGGAATTATGTTGTGACAAAGAGTGGAAGGGGAAATGGTAGAAGAATTAGACTAAACAATTTGAGAGGTCTGCATAAAATGTTGTGTTTTTAAGGCCCTCTTGAAGTGGTGGATATAGGCAATTCACCTGACTGTCTGGGGTAGTACACTCCAAAAAGCTGGTACAGCTTGAGAAAATCTTGGATATGGGTGTGGAAGGTTCAGACTGCGGAGGATGTTATTCTTAAACCTAGGGTGGTATATGGCGATGAGGGAGGAGATGTAGTGCAGTATGAATTGTAGCCTGACCTGAACTGTTATACTTTAATTGTCATTTTTTTTTTTTTTTTTTCTTTTTCTTCGCAGTTTATACAAACTGTTATGATCATCTGAAAATGTGAAACTACGGGAAATGGATCAAAATTACATTTTGCCTGGAACCATCTTCATTTTGTTTATCACTCTACTAGTATAAATATATAGAACAGCTTGTGTGTTTTGTAACAAATTTTTATGTATTTTAATAAATGCAAAATGTATAGAGGCAAAAGAGTGTGGCAGGGTTTATCTTTAATGGGGTAAGTTTGGCAACTGGATCTTAAAGAGGACCTTTCACCACCTCCACCTACTCTAGTTCTTTTCATCCTATAGGTTCCTCTCCATGGATTCCGGCACAGTTGAAATTTTTTCTCTAGCCCCCACCGTACCTGAGCAATCTGTTCTGTTAGTTTTGGTGTCTTGTATGTTAAGAGCTCAGCTTATCTCCTCTCCTCTATCATATAACCCTATACATCGCAGACCTCGGCTTCTTTCCCGCCTTTAGATGGGGCAGTACAAATCTAACAGACTTGCTTTGAGTATATCTAAGATAAGGATCAGCATTGTAGGGATCTGTGTATAAATGGTCTTAGGTTATTAATAATATTAAAAACTATAACCTTGCAGTTTTTAGATTTACCACTAGAGAGCATCTAAGGCTAGATTGAAAGGGTTACAGATGCAGGGGAAATTTTCATTAAGCATCTGCAAAAATGTGAGTTATGTGCAAATTTAAGACTCCTTTATATTTCTGATCATCTTCATTCAGGAGAGAGTATATAGTGAGTAATTTATTCTGCAATGTAATATTGTATACAGTCTGCCTATAGCAGCGGTAAGTTCACTTGAACTGGTCTGTGTGTATGGTTCCATGCACAGGACATGGCCGGCCTCAATACAATTTTTGTCAATATGCAAATTAACTTTTTGGAGCAATTTTGGTTGCCATTGCTCCAAGGTGTGTCAACAAAAACAGTGCTAGCTCAGCAACCAAGGCAGCAATTCACAAGGGTAAAACACTGTATGATTCAGGTGACCCTAACCTATCTATCTGCAGGGCTGTTCTGGTGACACTCCCTTTAAGTCTTTGGTGAAAGCGATGAAATTACAGAAGATTACTAGTTGCATTTTTATTAAAGTGTGGTAACCAACACTTGTTTTGTTCTGCAAATATACCGTATCCTCTTATTTTCCTAGCAGGGGTGCATAGGTTGGGGCACAGGGGTTAGCTATGGCAGTGCCTCTGAGCTGGTGGTAGAACCAGAAGCCAAACAGAAATAATTCCTAGCGAGGATAAATGTAATGTGATCAAGCAGAACTTTGGACATAATATTTGCCCTTGAGTCAAGGTCACCGCCACCGACTTCAGGCCCATCATGTGGGGGACAGAGAGGTAAAACACTAGGTCGATCCTTCCGCCATCGAACTTGTTGAGAAGTTCTGTTGTGTCTCGTGTTCAGCATGGGAGATACAACAAAAGATCTTAACCTAGATCTCCATGTTCTGTGTGAGGTTGTCTATCCAAACACTATTGGCCTGCATTGGAGTGGTTGTAGTCCTTCTGGATTTTAGGTAGGCCGTAAAAAAAAAGTCTTTGTGGATATCATGGGTATACAGTCATGGCCAAAAGTTTTGAGAATAACACAAATATTATATTTTCACATGATCTGCTGCCCTCTGGTTTTTATGTGTGTTTGTCAGATGTTTTTATCACATACAGAAATATAATTGCATTCATATTATGAGTAACAGAAGCTTATATTGACAGTTAGAATGAGTTAATGCAGCAAGTCAATATTTGCAGTGTTGACCCTTCTTCTTCAGGACCTCTGCAATTCTCCCTGGCATGCTCTCAATCAACTTCTGGACCAAATCCTGACTGATAGCAGTCCATTCTTGCAGAATCAATGCTTTAATTTTGTCTGAATTTGTTGGTTTTTGTTTGTCCACCCGTCTCTTGATGATTGACCACAAGTTCTCAATGGGATTAAGATCTGGGGAGTTTCCAGGCCATGGACCCAAAATCTCTATGTTTTGTTCCCTGAGCCATTTAGTTATCACCTTTGCTTTATGGCAAGGTGCTCCATCATGCTGGAAAAGGCATTGTTGAGCGCCAAACTGCTCTTGGACGGTTGGGAGAAGTTGCTCTTGGAGGACATTCTGGTACCATTCTTTATTCATGGCTGTGTTTTTAGGCAAGACTGTGAGAGAGCCGATTCCCTTGGCTGAGAAGCAACCCCACACATGAATGGTTTCAGGATGCTTTACAGTTGGCATGAGACAAGACTGGTGGTAGCGCTCACCTCTTCTTCTCCGAATAAGCTGTTTTCCAGATGTTCCAAACAATCGAAAAGGGGATTCATCAGAGAAAATGACTTTACCCCAGTCCTCAGCAGTCCACTCCCTGTACCTTTTGCAGAATATCAGTCTGTCCCTGATGTTTTTTCTGGAGAGAAGTGGCTTCTTTGCTGCCCTCCTTGAGACCAGGCCTTGCTCCAAGAGTCTCCGCCTCACAGTGCGTGCAGATGCACTCACACCTGCCTGCTGCCATTCCTCAGCAAGCTCTGCACTGCTGGTAGCCCGATCCCGCAGCTGAAACACTTTTAAGAGACGGTCCTGCCGCTTGCTGGTCTTTCTTGGGCGCCCTGGAGCCTTTTTGGCACCAATGGAACCTCTCTCCTTGAAGTTCTTGATGATGCGATAGATTGTTGACTGAGGTGCAATCTTTCTAGCTGCAATACTCTTCCCAGTTAGGCCATTTTTGTGCAGTGCAATGATGACTGCACGTGTTTCTTTAGAGATAACCATGGTTAACAGAAGAGAAACAATGATGGCAAGCACCAGCCTCCTTTTAAAGTGTCCAGTGGTGTCATTCTTACTTAATCATGACAGATTGATCTCCAGCCCTGTCCTCGTCAACACCCACACCTGTGTTAATGGAGCAATCACTGAAACGATGTTAGGTGGTCCTTTTAAGGCAGGGCTGCAATGATGTTGAAATGTGTTTTGGGGGATAAAGTTCATTTTCTAGGCAAATATTGACTTTGCAAGTAATTGCTGTTAAGCTGATTACTCTTTATAACATTCTGGAGTATATGCAAATTGCCATTAGAAAAACTGAAGCAGTAGACTTTGTAAAAATTAATATTTGTATCATTCTCAAAACTTTTGGCCATGACTGTAGAAACTCAAATTCTTTTTGTCTGAGTCTAACCCCTAAAGCTTCTTGTAGAATACTTGAGAACTTCTGTGATAACCCAGACACACCTGGTGACCATGTGTAGAAATCAGATACTTGACACAAGTGTATATGTAAGGACCCCCCCAATCCATTCTGTCTCATGATCGTGTGATATAAAATATCTCGAAATGTGTATTGGAAGAAACATCTCTGTTTTAATAGGTTAAAGCACATGGAGATTTTTGGGATTCAAGCCATGTACTCATGGTAAAAGCAGAGCAATGAGGTGAAGCTGGTGGAGATGCCTTCACTTTCTTCTTCTTGCCTATGAGATGTCACATCGTGAATTGTCCAGGAGCCCTGACCACTTGTTGGAATGAGTCAAGTCATGTGTAGGAAAATGGAGGTCTGTGAGGTTCGTCGCTTCATTCACACCTTCCAAGTCCCAAGATTTCCCATTGTTGACCCTAATTACCCAATCCTCTTCCTCCTCTTCCCCGTTCTTGTTGGTCACATCTTGTATCTTCTCTGCCCACAGCTTTTAGCTCGGCATGTGTCCTACTATAAAACTGGCGGTCGGTGTTGATGCGCATCATCTTTGGGCTCATTGTTCTGATATAGGATAAACAGCGCTCCCAGAAGGCCGTCTTTGAGCGACCCACCAGGAATGGCATTAGTGGGTAAGAGATCTCATGGCCAATATAGCAGTAGGAGAGATAGAAGCATGTCAAGAGGGATGCTTGCAGTTCTTCCATGCTGCTCAACCCTGGAGAGATGAGGTCTCGGCACAGCATGTAGAGGAACACCACACTACCGGAACTGAGAAAACTGACTCTATGGCGAGTCTGAGCGAAAAGAAAATTGTCAATTTGTCGTAGCCAAAATATAGGCTGTGAAGAGGAAAGATTAAGGTTTGAAAATTTCTGCTGAAAAAAGAGTCCAAGACATTTGAGGAGTTCAGTGGAGGATGTGTACAGAACGGTACGTGATGATGGTGGTGGTGGAGGTTTCATCAGAAGCAACTTGTATCGCAAGTCAGGGAGGTGATGGTGTCTGTTTCTGATCCTCTTAGTTTTTTTGGCCACCATTGGTATTTTTGCAAGCCAGAATCAGCTGCCTTCGAAAATACAATAAAATATACACATTATAACACTGACAAAGCAATATCATCAATGAAATATCATGTAAGCAGTGTCAGACTGGTCCTCCAGACTACCAGAAGATCCACCCATGGACCCAAGCTCTAACACAACCTGGTCCAGAAGAAGACACCCAAATTTGAAGGTTACTATAGTCTATTTCCTAGAGGTTGTTGGAAGGTAGGTACCCCACAATCATTTTACCTGATGGGCCCAAGGAACCCCAGTCTGACACTACATATAAGGCTCTGTTCACATCACATATGCAGCTCTATTCCTCCCATCCAAACGATGGACACCAGAATGGAACTCAATGGCTCCCTTTGTAAGTCAGTAGAGTCTGTTGGACATTGGTGATAGGCATCATACACCAGATCCAGTAATATGTCATTGCTACTATTTATACACAGAAACTGTAATGCAAATGTGAACACAGCCTAAGATTATTTACGCTACAAAATATAACCAGCTGTAACCTACAACTACAAATGGAATTCACCAACCACAACAACTCATACATCATCCACATACTGCACATGATAAGTAGAAAGTCATTGGGTCACCTACAGATCCTACCTACATCCCATTCTAAATCCATAGACCTTGATCTTCCACTCCTTGGGGAAGGCTTTCTACAAGATTTTGGAGGTGTCTGTGGGAATTTTTGCCTAATCATTTAGAAGAGCATTTGTGAGGTTTCGACTTGCCGTCTTCATTCCAACTCATCCCTTGGATGTTGGACAGGGCTGAGGTCAGGGCTCTGTGCGGTCAGTCAAGTTCTCCCGCATCAGACACCCCCAACCATGTCTTATGGACCTTGGTTTGTTCATTGGGGTCCACAGGCATGATGGAACAGAAAAGAAGTCTTCTCCAAAATGTTCCCAACAAGTTGGAAGAGAGAATTGTCCAAAATGTCTTGGTGTGCTGAAGAATTATTAGTTACCTCCACTGGAAATAAGGAGCCTAGGCTGACCCCTGAAAAACAACCCCATAACATTACCCCTCCTCCACCAGACTACAAGTGGCACAATGTAGTCAGACAGGTAACGTTCTCCTGGCATTCACTAAACCCTGACCGGTCCAAAAGATAGACAAAGAAGTGTGACAAGTCACTGCACACAACACATTTCCACCACTCCAGAGTCGATACAGTTTCTGCGGCTTCACCCATCTCCTATGTGCCTTCTCCATAATGATCTGCACTCCCATAGCTGCATTACATTTAACCGTACAATGGCCAGAGTCGACCGGGCTTATGCTTCGTTCACACCTGCGCTTGCTGTCCGTCCGTTGCCAATCCAGTGAAAATCTCGGCGAACTGGATTGGCATCGGATACAGACCGGTCAGCGGCGCATTGGTTAAAAACCCATTCATTTGAATGGGTTGTTAAAGCAATGCGCGAGTGTGCGCTTACACCCTCTGCGCTGCGAATCCTTTTTTTTTTTGTCGGACACGAAGTCCTGCGTGTCCGACTTTGTTTCCGACGAAAAAAAAGGATTCGCAGCGCAGAGGGTGTAAGCGCACACTCGCGCATTGCTTTAAAAACCCATTCAAATGAATGGGTTTTTAAGCAATGCGCCGCTGACCGGTCTGTATCCGATGCCAATCCAGTTCGCCGAGATTTTCACTGGATTGGCAATGGACGGATAGCAAGCGCAGGTGTGAACCCACCCTTACTATGAAGCATGTGACTGTCTTTTCCACTAGTGAAAACTCCACTTCCCACGTGCACCCTGCTCTGTGCACTTAGTAACTGTCCGCACTCTGCTTTCTCATATGTCTGTGGTATCATGAAGGGATAAGACCATATTTGCGAACATTTGCCTGGTCTTATATGGGAGAACGGCACAGGCAGTGTAGTGTGAAAATTTTGGGGCGAAGTCTGTATCCCTCCCAGCACAGCACAGACGGACAGAGCTCTGCACATAGCGAACCTGTTAGCACTGGCCGTGTCTCTATAGCGGCAATGTCCCAGTTACTGACCTGTATGATATAAGATGGCACCCTGCACACTATGCTTGTCTGAACTGTCTCTGGACATAGATCCAGGAAGATCTCTCTGCATCACCGATCCTCCTAACAGAAATTATTCATGCCCTGCACATGCCCATCTGTTAGGACGGCACATGCATGCTTATATAGGGAAGAAAGAGAAATCGAGCAAGCTCGGCTTGGGTGAAGACAGACTATAGGACGTGTCCAGTGTAAACAGTGCTCAAACTGTGGTAGGGAATGGGAGACTTCATTGGGCAAAGGGGGGGGCACTATTACTGTAGGACGGCATTATTATTCTGTGATGGGCACAACGAGAGAATTATAACTGGGGAACTATGACGTAGGGAAGAAAAGGGGAAGCTGTTCTGGGTAGGGGGTACTCAGACGGTTGTTGGGGGTCACATCAGGGTGGCAAATTTGTGTTTAGAGAACAAACCATGGCTGAGAAGAAAAGGGAAGGAGGGCGATGACTGGATTCCGGTCATTATTATAACTTATTGATTGGCGGGGTCCAAGACCCCCAGTGATGAGAGTGGTGGACCCGTTCCCCGTCTCCAGACTGCTGAGGATGGCCATATACAGGGCTCAGCTATCTCAGACTGTCCCATAGACAATAAATGGAGCAGCAGTGCCCCATGCCTGACCTGCCACTCCATTCACATGGGACCCTCTAGTTCATGATCAATTGGGGTGCAAATGGTTGGACCCCCCTGGATAGACAAGTTATAGTTTATACAGCTTCTCTGGTGATTTGTGCAGTTCTAAAGCACTGGCGTGAGACAAATGTGGTGCCTATTTCCAAAAAGGGCTCTAGGTCTTCCCCAGGTAACTATAGACCAGTAAACTTAACTTCCATTGGTGGGTGCCAAGGCCTTTGCGAGCAGGGATGCCGCCCATCACATTACATGGTGTACGGCGTGCTTGAGCCATGGCCGATGCATGAGGATGTACTATTATGCCGCATGCTGGTGTATGTGTGTGTGAATTGGAGCCAACCTGAAAAAGAAGGACGATGCCGTGGTATATGGAGGCTGTTGTTTACCGTGCTTCTGCCTAATATGACATTACTTTGCAAGGACGGAGTTGATTTTGTGAGGACCAAGAGAGGGTCCTGAGAAGGTGACTAGCCGCCCAGATCCATGAAAAACATGACGGCAACTGGACACTAGCCGGCTAGTAGTAGTAGTGACAAATGATGAGTAGTGTCAGTGTCACCGTATATGGAACATATGTATATAGAAGATGGGAGTAGTAGTACTGAGTCTATATATACAGATGACACAAGCTATGTAGTGCAGTGCAGTCTATAGTGGATGTACATAGGTTACAAGCAGACTTGGACAGACAGTGTTTGACCATCCACATGGCAAATTAGGTTCAATGTGGAGTCGGACCTTGGTGTAGTCATAAAAAATAGACTAAACAACTGCACAGCGTCAGTCAGCTGCTTCTAAGGCTAAGTTAACATCTGCGTCGTGCTGTCCATTGTTCTGATCCATTGGAGGATCAGAACAATGTTCAGGTGGGCCGCTAAAATAGTAGATCAGAGCCCAATGGACCCTATTGACTATAATAGAGTCCATTGGGTGTCTGTTTAAGTGACGGACAAAAAAAATCTGTGTGTTATGTGAACATAACCTAAGGCCTTCAGGATATTGTCATGTATTATAAGAGGTATGGGGTCACCATAAACCCGCCAGTAATGGAGCAGCCACCCTAGCTGAATCTAGCTGACATTGAGTTCAGTCATCTCTTATACTCTTTATTCTCTGTGCAGAGGCCAGGCCGGGATACTGCAGGTCATGGCTAGTTACTACAGGGGGCTGGCTTTACTATTATAATGGTTTTGTCCGGCTTTCCATAGGCTTTATGGAGATTTCACCACTGTACCTCTTCCCGTCTTAACATTATTCATCCTGACTGATTCCTGCTGCAGGTAATTCAAGAAATACAGAAGACGTCTCCAAAGTAAAGAACATCAGTCAGTGAGAATACACCTGATGAAGTGTTTATTAAAAAAAATAATAATAATAAAAAAAAAAAAAAAATCTGTTTCCGACAAAACCTCACTTATAGGAATTGGCTTTGTGCTTAGGCAGGAACGAAAAGTTCGGAGGAACCGGACCCAGCAACATCTCACTGCAAAAGAAAAGACGGTTTTATTATAGGGCAGAGAGCAGACAACCCACTCACATCTTTATTATAGGGCAGAGAGCAAGGATCAGCAACCTTCAGCACTCCAGCTGCTGTGAAACTACAACTCCCAGCATGCTCCATTCACTTCCATGGGAGTTTCAAAACCAGCAGAGCAAGTATGGATGTTGGGAGTTGTAGTTTGACAACAGCTGGAGTGACGAAGGTTGCCTACCCCTGTATTAGAGACTTAAAGAGCACCTAAACATTTGATTTTCTTGCAGTAATAAATATTATAATACTTTTTAATTATGGATTTTGACTTCTTTCTGTAAAATCCTGCACTGCCATCTGCTTTGTGTCTGGACTACAGGTGCAGGGCTCTTGTGTAATGCAGGGAAGCTGAGGCTGGAGGGTTACATCAAAAAGATAGAACTGTGGTTCTGGTGTCATAAGAAAGACGTGAATGCAGTTCTACCTTTATTATTTCTGAAAACATCACCAGCTTATTTATATGTAGCTGTTCCTAAACGGAGATCTTGGTGTCATATAACAGCAGAGAATCTCATCATATGACACCAGAACCACTATTTAAAGGGGTAGTCCAGGAAAAACAGTTTTTTCTCTGGAGGTCGGGTAAGGTGAACAAAAATAAAATAAAAACACTCACCTGTCCCTGATGCTTTGGTGTTACAGGCCGCTGTCGAGTCCCATAATGCCCCAGGGCTTGTTCCGGCGGAAGTCCTCGCCACACTTGACCACTGAGGAGGCCTAAGGAAAAGACCCAGGACGTCACAGGTGACGTATACGAGAGACGTCCCGCGTCCTTCCTTTAGGCCGCTGATTGACCTCAGTGGTCACGTGCGGTGAGGACTTCCACTAGAACAAACATTCTGGACTGGACAGCAGCCTAGCACATTAGAGTAGCAGGGACGGGTGAGTATGCTTTTTAATTTTTTTTTTTTTTTCACCCTCCACAGCCTCCAGAGAAAAAATGTTTTTTCCTGGACAACCCCTTTAAGTTTTATAATGCCTGAAATATCTGTGACATCCCTCCGGCCTCAGCTTCCCTGCATTATATAAGAGTCTGCCCCGCCATACTCCAGTGAGAATTGGTTTACAGATTTCTGCTGGCAACAGAGAAATGGACAAAAAGTGGATTTCAGGGCAGAATTTCACAGAGAAGAGTCACAATTCATGAATAAAGTATATTATAACACTTATAAAGTTATATAGTTGTCTGATAGTTTAGCACCAGTCACCTCTCCTGATATGTTTTAGTGTATACATGTATTCCACATGAAATAACAATTCTGGACCATCTTTACTTTTAAGTCTGCACTGTGCTGTTCCTCTGTTATTCTTCCTGGAAACGTATGAATCAATTGACTACTGGGCCATGTATGTATGTCCTACCCTGCACAATGGACAGCACATGTGACCGGTCACTTTACCTGATCTTTATCCAGTCGGACACATTCTGACTCGCCATTAACGTCTCCATGTAATCTCTTCCCATATAGTACGGGGGTCTCTCATTCAGCTTCTGGGGCAGATGTTCCAATAAACCAACAGGAATGTACCTGCAAATGGGATAAGCAATGTTATAGGTGACTATGTAATGGAAAGATCCATGAAATCCATTGTACACATCATCTTTGGTTTTCATCCAGAAACTCGGATGGGTTCACCAGCAATTCTACCCCAAAACTTAGCGGGTTTCCCAATTCTGTGAGATCCTGTGGCCAAGACAAAAAAACTGGTTGGGATCACATTACAGAACATAGTATTTGTAGTGGGACGGTAGTGCAGTGTTGTGCCAGACATTAAGTACGAATTAGGCCTTATATTCAAGGCTGTGGAGTCGATAGGACAAACCTACGACTCTTCTGTTTTTCCGCAGCCCGACCCCAACTCCTTCATGAATGGATGTCAGCCATGGTTAGACAGAAACAGCAAATCTAATGCAATGCATTACAATGTGAATGCATTGCAAAATACCGGCCCTTCTATTACCTATGCAGACCTATGTGAAAGCGGCACACAGACTAGTGGCCTGACGCACAGCAGGGGTTAATGGGATCCATCGGGGACTGTTCGTACCAAGCATACTGTGGGTGTGCATTATGAATAGAAGCCATAGCACAAATGTGAACCATAAGGAGGAGGAACGCCTCAGTACCTGCACAGGAAGGACAGCCACTCCAACATGAACTTCCTGGTCCTCTCCACCCCCTGCGTGTCGGAGCCCCAGTGCTCTAATCCATAGTTTGTAAAGTCTCTGAGAATATCGAACCGTTCTGAGGAGGAGATGTCCCAGTGCCGCTGTTCTTTTATCTCTGTGAATAGCCAAGGTTTTACCAGCGCCCCCCTGCGAACAAGAGACAGGAAATAAAGGAGGAGAACAACATTAAAGCAACATGTCCATATGACCTGGCAGAACTCCATGCATCCCACCAGTCATGTAAAGCTATATCTGCTGAGGAAACAGAGTCAGGAGGCCAAAGCAACAACTCCCACTCCTCTAATATTCCACAGTCCGACTCTGACTCCTTCATAAATGGCTGACAGGCATGGTCAGACAGAAGCAGTGAAAGTAATGGCAGGTCGGTACGGGAACTGCCACTCCATTTATCACTATGGGATTAGGGTAAGATAGCCAAGCGCTTCTCTGCAGCAGTCCTTAGAGATTAACAGCGATGTGTTGGGCCATTCCTCTGTTATTCCACCTGTAAATTTATGGTTGCTGCCATTTCTTTAGTCAAAGGGGTGTGTCACACTATGTACCCACATGTCACTGTATACATACATTTCTAGGAGGAATAACACAGGGACAGCATAATGTTGAGATCCAATAAAAGATTGTTATAATAATTGTTATATTATGAACAGAAATATTTACTAAAATAGACGACATGTCAGGGGAGATTACCGATCCTTTATAAGCCACAATTCTCTCTGGGGCTGCTTATGTGTATAATGTGCTCACAAATAGTCCCCATGCACACGACCGAGTGTGCATCCGAGTTGGGGCCGATTTTGCATCGGAATGCAATTGCATGACACAGTGAAATCCGAATACATCCCATTATGCACTGACCTCTATTGGGGCTTCCAATCCGTTCCGATGAAACGGAGTAGGATAGGACCTGCTCTATTTTATCGACTGGAACAGACCCTTGGATGTGTGCATGGAGCCTTATAGTTTTGCACTGAACTATCCTGGACTGTGCTCTTTTTAGACATTGTAGTGCAGCAGTGCACTTTACTGTACAGTACTATCACGTATCATCATAACCTCTATTATTCAGCCCCATACTCTCTGCCGTCATACAGCCTACTGACTGGCTTTACTTGTCCCCAATGACATGCACTGACAGGCCGTAGATTTCAGCTATTCACGTGCATGCTCTGATTTAAAGGCATTTGCTGTCTGGCTGGATCTTCTGCACAGATTGGCACAATCGTAAACTGAATATATATGCAACTATGCCCATCGTATCTTGAAAATATTGTACATCAGGCCATCACAAGTCGGGGGAATACAGTACATTATTTTCATACAATTAAAATGAAAAAAAAAAACACTGACCTGGCCACCATGATCCCTGAAACTCCAGTCTCCAGCGCTCGATTTGCATCCTCAAAGGAGAAGATATCGCCATTACCTGTAAGCAAAGCATTGATACCATGGCTTCAGTATTAGCAGACTAGCAGATAATCCAATGTACTAGAAGCTTCTCCCAGCGAATGGGGCTGGCTGCAGTTCAATTCGCAAGGTTAGGGTTGCAGAGTTCGACCTCCATTGATTCCAAAGTGATACTTTTATGAAGACTATTGTCCTCTAACCAATCACATTATAAGCAATGGTATAAAGCAGTGGTCGCCAAGCTCTGGCTCTCCAGCAGGGCAGGATGGGAGTTGTACTTCCAGAGAGCCACAGCTGTACGAAAGGATCTGTCTGTAGCATTCAGTCAAAATGTTATCACCTCCAAGGCAAAACAGGAAGGATCAACTTATTGCACTCACCAAAAAAGGGCAGGGGGTCGGCAATTTTCGCGCATTGTTTAATATATTCCCAGTTGGCAAGTTTCGTGTACCGCTGCTCCCGGGATCTTCCATGCAGCTAAAATAACAAAAATGCATGATGTGCTAAAGCCAAGTTATTGCTACACATATATACATACTTCCCATATATTATACACACATTTTTTTTTTTACATATATTTTATTTTAAAGAGGCATTTGAGCAAAACGTATACTGGACACCTGTATGCAAAGAATAAATGAAAGCGGAACACCCCTTTAAATATAACTTTGTGTATTAACAGGGGCATAGCTATAGGGGGTGCAGTGGCAGAAGTCGCTATCGGGCCCTGGACCCTGACAGGATCCCAAAGACTCCTCTGCCACATGAAATATAGCACTATTGGAAATGGCAGAAGGTAGGTAGGGCCTCATTACAAATTTTGCATTGGGGTCCGAGAGCTTCATGTTACGCCTCTGTGTATTAATGTAATGTTATCACCCTATGGGGTCTGAAATAGAAGCTCATAAAATATTTAGATCTATTAAGAATCACTGAGATCTTTATGAAGCCAGCTCTGTATAATATGATGAGATGGCCGCTCTGTACTCCGTACATCTGATGTCAGAATTAAAGGGGTTTTCCAAGATTATATACTGATAATCTATTCTTAGTAAACAGTAGGTCATCAATAGCTGATCAGTTGGCGGTCTGACACCCAGAACCTCTACACATCACCATCGGGTGACTGCTGCAGCCTCTCCACCAAATAACAAGCACAGCGCCCTACATTGCATAGTGGCTGTGCTTGGTATCGCAGCTCAGATTCATTCAGTTGAAAGGGACTGAGCTGCAAACAGACCACATGCCTTTTCGAGAAGCTACCCAAACGTCATCAACGTTTAAAGGGGTTGTCTGGGAACTTAATTTGTTTACCCGTCCTGGGTTATTGGAGATGATGCACCAGGGGCTCCAGCCACGTGATCTGAAGCTGCCTTCAGCTTCCGGGGTCGCTCTGTCCTCTCCTCCACTGATTTCACAGGTAATTATGTGGTCTAAACCCCCTAGGTGCATAGGTTGCAATAACCTGGGACAGGTAAGTAACAGTCCCTGGACAACCCCTTTAAGAAAATTTTCCAAGACTTACAAACTGATGTCATCAATATGTGACTGGTGGGGTACTGACACCCAAAACCCCACCAATCAGCTGCTTTAAGAGCACACTGCCATATGTATTGTAGGAGCTGTGACTGGTATTGCAGTTACTTGAATGGGACTGAGCTGCTGCTGTACCACGTGAGGTCAATTGCACAGGAAGAGGCCGCAGCACTTGCTGCAGTCTCTTCAACCAGCTGATCTGGGGTGATCCACAGTATCCCCCCCCCCACTAGGCACATATCGATGATACATCCTATGTGATAGGCCATTAATATGCAAGTCCAAGAAAATCCCTTTAACTTTTGTAAAACCCCTTTAATACCATGACCCCCTTCCTGTAAAAGTTTCATTACACAGACTTACAGTGACCAGCGACACCCCCCAATCCCGCAGCTCTGGGATGAGTTTATGAGCCAGGTTGACTTTTTCCTGAACCCCAGTCCTGATCTTCACAGTGAGGGGCACGTCCAGAACCTACAAGTGTGATAGAATAGGGAAAAAGTCATTAATACCAGGACATTACAACACCATGACAGTATTATGTAGACGTTGCTATATCGTATTGTCTGCTTATGTTCTATTAGGGGAAAAAAGAAAAGTGAATTTCTGGACTACCTTCTATATTCATTCACTACAGACCTCTGAATACACCATCCATATCAGATCTGTAGGGTCTGACTCCAGATACCCCATTTATCTGGGGCCATAGCACTCTGGTGAGCACCAAATGTCCTTCATTAGCACAGCTCCATCTATAGTGTAGTGGCTGTGACCGGTATTGCAGCTAAGGCTTTGTGCACACACATTGAGACATCCGCTAGTACACTGACCCACCATATTCTTATGGCCCCATAGACACCACCAGTCGATGTAGGGGGCCATAAGCCTGGGGGACAGGTCCTATTCCTGGAGATTTGGTAGCCTGGGCTCATTAGTGAAGTCTATGGGTCTGTGGAGGTCACAGACGGCAAACAGACATCATCCATGTACAGTCCATGTTGTTTTATCATGAACACATGTAGCCCAAGTCAGATACAAGTTTCAGTACCACGGAGAGCTCTGTACTGGCAGTGTCCGGGACTGCAAGCTGTATCACACCGAGCAGCGACTAGTAAATACGGAAGGGGATACAGGCAGCGCTGTGGAGTCATAGGCCAATCCACCTCCATCTTGTCACAGCCTGACTCCTTCATAAATGGCATGGTAAGACGGAAGCAGTAAAGTTCCTCTAATGCATTAAAAATCTGCAACTTTTCCCAACTCTGGCTCCGACTCCACAGCCCTGAATCCAGGAAAGGGAATTGTCTGCAGGATCAGACTACACAAGTTTCTTTGTAGTCTGTTACCATGGAGACACATAGAACAGTAGGAGAATTTTTCAAATGCAGTGTAAAAAAAAAAAAAGCATTGTTCTAGACTTACCGAGTTCATTCCTCTCACAATGTCTTCAAATTTGTTAGTTCTGGTCATTAATCCACATCCTCCGCCCTGTGAAAGGAGGAAAAGGTAGAAATATTTACCCCTTTAATGCAAAGAACCTAAAAACTATACTGTGTAGGGCAATGTATCAATAGTATAGCTGTAGAAAAGGTTAAGAGTCTATAAAAATGCCCCTAAATCTGCACCATATAATAAACTGCGGATACATTTATTAATAGGTCAGCTTATCATGACTTATCAGGGTCTGCCATATTTTATGAGGGAGATGGGTCATAGCTGTCCAGGGGTCCAGTTATGTATGGAAGCAATCAATGATGTCACGGTGTGAACAAGGCTTTACATGCAGAGACTGAACCTGTCCATATTTTAATACTTTTCGCTGCTGATGGTTTGCTACAATTGTATCTAGTCTAGACAATCTAAATACAGCAGCATAAACCTCCATCCTGGCCTTATGCAACGTATTAGTAAAGGTAACATGTACGTCTGGAGTCCAGATCGCTTAGATCACAGGGGATTGCCTAAACTACATTCGATTGTAACAAATTCCCAGCTGTGAGAAGTATAAAACAATATATAGATTTGAAACCCAGAAAATCAGGGTTAAAATATTGAAAACAGTACAACAAATAAAGTATATTAGAAAGCAGGGCGGGGCGATTATGAGCTAAATCAAAAATGCGACTGATCGGGCATTTTACCTAAAATAATCGGGATTATTTAGGTCATGCCCCTTTTACAGTATGGGAATATGTTAGTGAGGTTTGTCCAGTGGTTTCGTTCAGACTGTACCAGAACTACTATTATCACAAGGCATTATGGGAAAGGAGCTGGGGAGCTCATGCGCCCTCTATTGGATGTAACAAATCCTCAATTTGCTTTTGACTCACCGAGTCTTGAGACAGCAAAAGGGATTTTAGCCAAGCCAATTTCACTTATCTGCATACAGCGCTGTTTCAGGATTGTTGTCCCTCATCAGTACAGAGCAAAGTGAACTGGCTGGCTTTGTGGGAGGCAATGAGTGGGTTAGGGACAAGAATCTCTCACATTGAACTACTATTAGTCTGTGAGGCCTTGAAGACAGCAGGGAGTCACCCTGGAGAGGTGAGTAACACTGTTTTTAATGTTTGATCACCTCCCCTGGGGCTCCGCTTATCTGGGCTCTGAAGAGATCCCACTGTATAACAATAGCAGTTCCTATTAGAGCCGCACAAATATTGTACCATCCAAACCAAGATAAACGAAGTGAAGAAAATCACGCCATTTATCCTGGTTGAGGTTGGGTAATAATACTGGATTATCAGTTCTTAGAACTCTGTGCCGTTACTCTGTTACACCTCCTGGAAATGCACGAATAAACTGACATCTCCCAGGGCATTAGGGCGCCCCTACACAGTCTAATATGGTCAGCCCTAATTGGAGTAAGTGGGACATGTTCCTTTGGCAAGGGTCATGGTTGCACCCTATCAATTTGTTTACATATTTCCAGGCAGACATAACAGAGGGGTGACCAAAGCCTAACAAGAGTTGCTCCAGAATTGTTATTTTTAGAGAACACAAGTCCATAAAAATAAACTCACATTAAAAAAACCTACCTTATTGTAGACCAGGTCAATAGGACAGCCAACGTTAATATCCACAAAGTCAACCTCGATGCTTTTGTTGATCAGCTCTGCACATTTGGTCATGGTGTCCGGGAAGGCGCCCTCTAGCTGCAGGAACAAATGATCATATTAAAGCACAGAACAGGCAAAAAATATTAACCCCTCAGTTACCAGACCTGTTTGAATGTTAATGTCACTTCATTTTTGCATTTCATCAGCTTTAACTTTTTTTTTTTGTAAATAATAATTTATTATTATTAATGATTTGATATGTTATTTTTTTCAGAGCTATATAATATTTTTAGGCAGACAAGCTGATATGGAAAAAAAATGATTTTTTTTTTTCTCATTTCACACTAAATAACCTGTTTATCGGGTTATAGCTGTCATGTGGATGACTTAGTAAGGGTAGGATTTTCATTTTATACAATATTTTTATTTAGTACACTGGTTTCCCAGGCTTAATATTTGATGGCCTATCCTTAGCATAGGTCATCAATTCTAGATCAGATGTGGCCTATGTAGTGGCTATGCTTGGTATCAAAGCTCAGACTATTCACTTGAATGAGACTGAGCTGTAAACAGGCCGTGTGACATCATATGGTCTGTGAAGAGGAAGCGGCGCTCAAGATGCAACACTGCAACCTCAAACACCTGATCTCAAATACCTAATAAAGCCCAGAAAATACCCTTTAGGCTAGAGCCCCATGTTGCGAACAAACGGCCATGGCGGTGTGTGGGGCCTTAGTCTTAATTTAACTAAGGGATGTTCTGATGTCTCCCACCGCGGTCCACCGAGGACAACCAGCAGCCTAAAGGAAAGGACACGACATCATAGGTGACGTATGCGAGTGATGTGCCACTTCCTTTACTTAGGCCGCTGATTGTCCTCAGCAGTCACGTGCAAAGACGACTTCTTCGCCAAAACAAGAGTCGGGAGCATTAGGACCAGACCGCCGTGGGAGACACTGGTGAGTATGGTTTTTCGGTTTTTTTTCCCACTTTCCCAAGCCTCCTGGCCAAAAACAGGTTATCCTGGACAACACCTTTAATTTATTCCCCTTCAGAATGAGGTCATTGGGACCCCCCATTCTACTGAACCCGGTGGTCACATTGACCATACCTTTATCCCCCAATTCTGCGGTTAGGTGATAAATGCTTTCACCCCTTCCCTTTGCTGCCAATTTTCGATTTTTCAGTTTTGTTTTTTTCCCTCCCGACTTCCAAGCGTCATAACTATTATTTTTCCAATGACATATTATTCCTTGATTTATTGTGTAATCGGTTGTATTTTTATGCCACAATTTTACAGGCCGGTTCATTGGCCATATGGCCCATTTGTAGCTCAGATGCATTCAAGTAAAAGGGGCTGAGCTGCAATATTCAGCACTGCCATGGTAAGTTGTGATATGCCGGTATGGCTCATCTGCACACCACTGCTTCTTCTAACAGCTGATCAGTGAGGGTGCTGGGTGTCAGACCCCATTGATAGAGTATCCTTTAGTACAACAGACCTGTACACCAAACAGATCCTCGGTGTGATGTCTTTTCATCAGTGCCCATTCTGAAGGCTGGCCTTGGAGGATGTTGGTACACATGGCCATCTCTCCACACGTGATGTCCACTCCGTACCGCTTACATATTCTTCTAAATGGAAGATTCCCACACTAAAACAAAACAAAATTGTATATAGCAGCTGCACGGGCACACAACATAATACGGGTAGCTTTCAGTGTGGGTTAGTAGTCAAATACATCTAGAGGCCGAGACCCGACGTCATTATAGTCAATGATGGAGAAGGGCAACGGGCAATTCAGATTTGATCTGTTCTAGCCCTTCATGTCCCCCATAAGGATTGCTGCTGGCCATAAATGGCGCAATTGTAATAATAGATATACGTGGAAGTGATGGTTATAGACAAAATACGAGTCGATACTTCAGTGTCAGTAAAACCAATGAAGTTTAGCTAGAGCTGGATTTATAATGGAAGAATACTTACTGTAGTTAATGGCGCCAGGTACACTTTGTCTCGAAAATCAATCTGTAGAGGAAAAAGAAAATAGTATTCATGTTGTTTGGTTAAACCTCTCTTAGAAATAAGTAGACTTGGTGGTCAGCTGATCATGGATGGTCCAACGTCTCTCAAAGGTGTTGTTCAGGTTTAAGCAATTTATGGCCTAGTCTCAAAAATCTAATCGGTGGAGGCCAAGAGCCGGCCCCGAACCAATAAGCTGTACAGAGCCGCTTCTGGCGCTAGTTCTGTCAACTATACAGCGCTGGATGCAGAAATCTCCATCCAGTCTATGACTGGGCGCAGTCACTGACTTCAATGAGCGCTAAGTTGCAGTGACCGCACCTGGTCATTGTACAGGGGACAGAGCTTTCTGCATCCGGCCATGTATAGTTTACAGGACGGGTGCCAGAAGTGGCTCTGGATAGCTGATCGGTCTGGTAGGGTCGGCTCTCGGTCCCCCACCGATCAGGTACTTATGGCCTATCCTGAGGCTAGGCCATAAATTGCTTAAGTCCGTGTAGTTTAAATGTGGATAGATATTTATGCCGGCTATGAGCTGACAATAGATTTCCGCAGCGGAAGAAGATGCTCCTGACGGACACAGGCCTATTCAAGGATCTGGCGAATCCTCCACAGTCACAAGGATCATCAAGACTGGCGCCCCACAGACTACTTATACCAAGATTAAAGAGTAGAAATACCCTCTCCTGACTTGTCTGTTTTAGTAAGTACGCTCCATAATATAACATTCTGGATCATTCTTCCTTGGTTTTGTTTTCAGGAGTTTGACCTAATTTTGTGTCCTTACCGTTTTCTTCTCACAGGGTCTGAGTTTTATAACATCTTCATCTGTTATAGTTCCCATAGTCAGCCGTGTGGCCTCCACAGGGGCCCCCTGAGTGTTCTGTGCAGAGTGGACCTCATCTGTAGGACCAGTCGCTGCCCCTGTAGTGTCCATGCATGCACCTCGATCACTTCCTTTAGACGTAGCTTCCTCCCCCTGACACTCTGCCTTGTCCCCAGCCTTTCTTTCTTCATTCCTGTTCTTTCGGGACTTGTTTAAAGACTTCAGGTACCTCTCTGACTTCTCAAACAAGAACTTCTTCTTCCTCAGCTGTTGCTGAAGCTCTTTGCCCAGACTGTTCTTCACACGCACTTTTCCTTCCTGTTCTTTCACCAGCTCCTCATTTATTAGATTTTTATAACCGTCACCCAAGTGCGATTTGGCAAATCGGCAGGTGATGCCATAAATACATTTACCAAGAGTTTCGTACAGGTAACATTTGGGTCCAATATCTTCATGCTTTCCCGACATGTATTTTTCTACGTCATGCAGAAACTTGCATTTGTAACCGAAGAAACATTTACTGGCGCATTCCTGTGTGTGAAACGGAGAAAAACTTAAAAAGTATTGCGCACAGTAAAATAAAATACACTGTTCCTTCGCCGTACTACTTGCATCCTGTATCCACCCCTCTTCTCCCTGTCCCATCAACACAGTACTGATCTCTGCTTGCGCCATCCTGGTCCCTGCCTCTGTCACCTTCACCCCTGCCTGCACCACATTGCTCAATCCCTGAAACACCCACACTGTATTGCTCCCTGCCTATGCCACCCGCACCTTACTGCTCCCTGCCTGCACAACCCACACCTTACTGCTCCCTGCCTCCTGCCTGCACAACCTACACCTTACTGCTCCCTGCCTGCACAACCCACACCTTACTGCTCCCTGCCTCCTGCCTGCACAACCTACACCTTACTGCTCCCTGCCTGCACAACCCACACCTTACTGCTCCCTGCCTCCTGCCTGCACAACCCACACCTTACTGTTCCCTGCCTCCTGCCTGCACAACCCACACCTTACTGCTCCCTGCCTCCTGCCTGCACAACCCACACCTTACTGTTCCCTGCCTCCTGCCTGCACAACCCACACCTTACTGCTCCCTGCCTCCTGCCTGCACAACCCACACCTTACTGTTCCCTGCCTCCTGCCTGCACAACCTACACCTTACTGCTCCCTGCCTGCACAACCCACACCTTACTGCTCCCTGCCTGCACAACCCACACCTTACTGCTCCCCTGCCTCCTGCCTGCACAACCCACACCTTACTGTTCCCTGCCTCCTGCCTGCACAACCTACACCTTACTGCTCCCTGCACGCACAACCCACACCTTACTGCTTCCTGCCTGCACAACCCATACCTTACTGCTCCCTGCCTGCACAACCTACACCTTACTGGTCCCTGCCTTCTGCCTGCACAACCTACACCTTACTGCTCCCTGCCTCCTGCCTGCACAAACTACACCTTACTGCTCCCTGCCTGCACAACCTACACCTTACTGCTCCCTGCCTCCTGCCTGCACAACCCACACCTTACTGCTCCCTGCCTCCTGCCTGCACAACCCACACCTTACTGCTCCCTGCCTCCTGCCTGCACAACCCACACCTTACTGCTCCCTGCCTCCTGCCTGCACAACCTACACCTTACTGCTCCCTGCCTGCACAACCTACACCTTACTGCTCCCTGCCTCCTGCCTGCACAACCTACACCTTACTGCTCCCCCTGCCTGCACAACCTACACCTTACTGCTCCCTGCCTCCTTCCTGCACAACCCACACCTTACTGCTCCCTGCCTCCTGCCTGCACAACCCACACCTTACTGCTCCCTGCCTGCACAACCCACACCTTACTGCTCCCTGCCTCCTTCCTGCACAACCCACACCTTACTGCTCCCTGCCTCCTGCCAGCACAACCCACACCTTACTGCTCCCTGCCTCCTGCCTGCACAACCCACACCTTAATGCTCCCTGCCTGCACAACCTACACCTTACTGCTCCCTGCCTCCTTCCTGCACAACCTACACCTTACTGCTCCCTGCCTGCACAACCTACACCTTACTGCTCCCTGCCTTCTGCCTGCACAACCTACACCTTACTGCTCCCTGCCTCCTGCCTGCACAACCTACACCTTACTGCTCCCTGCCTGCACAACCCACACCTTTCTGCTCCCTGCCTCCTGCCTGCACAACCTACACCTTACTGCTCCCTGCCTCCTGCCTCTACAACCCACACCTTACTGCTCCCTGCCTCCTGCCTGCACAACCTACACCTTACTGTTCCCTGCCTGCACAACCCACACCTTACTGCTCCGTTCCTCCTGCCTGCACAACCCACACCTTACTGCTCCCTGCCTGCACAACCCACACCTTACTGCTCCCTGCCTGCACAACCCACACCTTACTGCTCCCTGCCTGCACAACCCACACCTTACTGCTCCCTGCCTCCTGCCTGCACAACCTACACCTTACTGCTCTCTGCCTGCACAACCCACACCTTACTGCTCCCTGCCTCCTGCCTGCACAACCCACACCTTACTGCTCCCTGCCTCCTGCCTGCACAACCTACACCTTACTGCTCCCTGCATCCTGCCTGCACAACCCACACCTTACTGTTCCCTGCCTCCTGCCTGCACAACCCACACCTTACTGCTCCCAGCCTTCTGCCTGCACAACCTACACCTTACTGCTCCCTGCCTCCTGCCTGCACAACCCACACCTTACTGCTCCCTGCATCCTGCCTGCACAACCCACACCTTACTGTTCCCTGCCTCCTGCCTGCACAACCTACACCTTACTGCTCCCTGCATCCTGCCTGCACAACCCACACCTTACTGTTCCCTGCCTCCTGCCTGCACAACCCACACCTTACTGCTCCCAGCCTTCTGCCTGCACAACCTACACCTTACTGCTCCCTGCCTCCTGCCTGCACAACCCACACCTTACTGCTCCCTGCATCCTGCCTGCACAACCCACACCTTACTGTTCCCTGCCTCCTGCCTGCACAACCTACACCTTACTGCTCCCTGCCTCCTGCCTGCACAACCCACACCTTACTGCTCCCTGCATCCTGCCTGCACAACCCACACCTTACTATTCCCTGCCTCCTGCCTGCACAACCTACACCTTACTGCTCCCTCCCGATGCCACCTGCCTCACACTGCTCCCTCTCTGCACGGCTCTCTTTCAATCTGTGACCTACAAATTACTGCTGTTCCTGCACTACCCACATCATGCTGCTCTTTTCCCCCCTGCAACCTGCACCATACTTCTCTCTTAGAGCATGTTCACACAGAATTTTTTTGCAGACGGATTTTGAGGCAAAATCATTCATTTCAATGGGACTCAATGGCAGACTTTAAGTTATGACCTAGCTTTAGGTCAGATTCCGCCTTGTAAAGCCCATTGAAATAAACGGGAGGTGGAATAAACTGTAATGCAGGTTTTGCAAAAAAATACACTGCGTTTTTACCACCTTCAATTAATTTCATTGGGCTTTCCAAGGTGAAATACGCCTGAAGATAGATCATGACACTTTATTTTTTTCTTTAGCTGAAAAAAAAAAAAAGTCAGCTAGAGGACAAATTCTAAAGACTCCCATTAAAATGAATGGGAGAGTATAGGAGACTCAAAATCCGCCTGCACCTTTGTATGAAGGCAGTTTAGTCTTATTTTCCCTGTCCTCTGTGTGTTCTATACAGGACCCCGATGAAGCGCCGTCCTCTGCTTAGAAACTGATTCTCCAGAAGCTACTTCTGACATTTATATACAAGGACTTCTTGTATTAGTTATGTGCTTATTTCCCTGAATTCTCTCCCATACCTGTACGATGGAAGGACAGAGCCGCTGCTGCTCTAACTGGTAATATTTAACGTGGGGACGACTCTTGTTCTGCCCTCTTGCCCTCTTCTTGTCTTGCTTGCCCTCTTCATCCTTCTCATTCTGATCTTCTTGATTTCCTACCGAGTCGTCTAATTTAATCCTTTTCACTTCAGGTTCGGCAGCGAAGTTGCTGTTCTCATCTTGGTCATTGCCCTGCTCAGGTCCTTCTGTGGCTTTTTTACCATCTGCATCTATAAGAGCATGGAAGGCATCCTTTGTGGTTAAAAACCTGCATGAGTAAAGAACAGAACAGTTATATTAATCTTAAGACTCACAAAGAAAGGATTTATATAGTAAGAAAAATACGATCATTGCAGCTCCTGTACAGGTGGTCATCCAACTTTCCCAGTCTCCTGATACCAATTTATCTAACAATAGCAGCCACACTACTGTAAGTCCCATTCACAAAATAGGTGTTGTACAGGTATACTCGCCTGTCTGATCTGACATTGGGCTTAGAGACACAAGTGTATACTGGGAGAGACAATCGTCTGCCATGGCGTAGACTTCATGTGCCCCTTCATCAATCAGAAACACCCTCCGACATTGCAGGAGACACGAAGACCAGCATAAAAATCTCCCCCAATTACTCAAATTTTCATCAGCACTAATTTACACATACATGAAGCCTATAGACCGCACAGTCAGTATACTTCCCTATATACACGAGACCTATAGATCACAATCAGTATACATCCCTAAATACACAAGCCTATAGATCACAGTCAGTATACATTCCAATATACACCTGAGACCTATAGATCGCAGTCAGTCTACATACACATGAGGCCTATAGATCGCACAGTTAGTATACATCCCTATATACACAAGCCTATAGATCACAGTCAGTATACATTCCAATATACACCTGAGACCTATAGATCGCAGTCAGTCTACATACACATGAGGCCTATAGATCGCAGTCTGTATACATCCCTATATACACGAGACCTATAAATTGTACAGTCTACATCCCTATATATACATGAGGCCTATAGACCGCACAGTCTGTATACAACCCTATACACACAATATAATACTTACTGAGGTTTAATAGCAGCTACTCCTCTGTCCACATCTATATTTACTGCAGCTTTGGTTTCGCCGTTCTCATTACCCCCGGTTACCTTCTTCTGCCATTCTGGGAAAATGAAAAATAATAATAAATACAATTACAACAATAATTTAAAAAAAAAAAAAAGACAAAATAAAAAAAATCTCTCATTTTCACAATATAATCTTAAACGTACAGTATAGAATGGCCAAGACGTGACTTATTTCATCAGTGTCCTAGCCGTGTTTTTGCAGCTGGGGGAAATGGGCAATATGGAAACCAGGGTGGCCCTTTCTGGCAATCTGTGGGATTCAGCAGTCGGACCCGCACCTAGCAATATTCCTATAGCCTACCCCTCCTTTATTACGCTGCAGGTTTATGTGGCATTATATGGCTGACATTTACATGGTCATCTATGTAACGTATGGACATATAGTTCACTATCCTAGCTCACTGTGGAGCTTCTAGAGCAGAGGAACTTATGGTACCTTCTATGGTACCCATATACCATCTCTTCACAAGACGACCCCTTATAATTATAATACACAGATATAGATATAATGGAGGTGGGTCCAGCTTTCTATTCACCAAAGGCCTGCAAAGAGAAGCCTTTCTCCTATACGACTAGACTCGCTGCCGATTCCAAAATAAAATCAGTAACGCACATGTGAACACAGACTAAGGCTTCCTGCCTGCAAAATGACTGACCAACTCCTGCTGCTTAAACTACAACTCCCAGCATGCACTGGGTAATCATGTTGTCTGGGCATCCAAGGAGTTGTAGTTGCATAGCAAGTGCCTAGTAACTAGACCACTCTGGTCTATAGAGACATGTGCATGGCACATGGCTCTGGGCAGCTCAATGCAATGCACTAAACTCGGGTGAATAAAGCACCCCAAATTATGCCCTGTGCCCAAATAACCATTACACACGTGTACCTACTCAGTCACTGCACTTCACTCTCCACGCTGAGCCAGGGAAAGGAAATTATTAGTGTGCAACCTCGACTTCATTCCCCCTTACCCCGTACAGTACGCGCTCACATCCTTCCGTGCAGTAACAGAGCCGCTCCTGAAGGTTCCGGCCGTCTCCCGGCTCGCGCCTAGTCCACCTTCTCACATTACACTAATCATGGGGAGTCCCCGTGTAGCTGCTGCAGCTGTGACGTCATGTGGAGAGTCATATGATGCAGCAGAGTCAGGCTGTGTGGAGCCTGCAGGAAGCAGATGATGCCAGGGCACAGCCTCCCGGAAGTTGTTGCAGCAGTCGCAGTGTTACATTGTGTCAGTGCAGGACTTCACCTGACCTCATAGCGATGGAGGAGATGAGAGTCCGGCAGATGTGTGGCCGGGTCCTGCTGCTGCTTCTCCTCGGCCTGGCCATGGTGGCGGCACAGACCAGCCCTCCGGCACCAGCCCCCATCACCAGACGTAAGGACAGGGCAGGGGCAGTCCTGGGGGTGGGTGGGGGTAATAAGGGATACTGAGAATAATACCGCTAGGGGCATTGTGTGGTGCGTATGTCATGTGATGTCATCGGTTATCTATTGAGCAGAGTGATGTCATTGGTTATCTGTTATTGAGAATGATGACTTCAGTTATCTATAGGGGAAAGCGATGGAGTCGGTTATCTATTGAGAGTGATGTCACATGTTATCTGTTGGTGAGAGTGATGTCATCGGTTATCTGTTGGTGAGAGTGATGTCACGTGTGACAGCAGTGTTTTCATTACTTATGACAATTAAAGGGAGCTTGTCAGGGCAATTTGGGACACTAAACCCCCGCAGGCCCTTATGGACTGGGGGTTTAGTGTCCCAAATCACCTTGTAAAGCCGTCCGCACTGGCAATAAAAATAAAAAAATCTTTATACTCCCCCCTGCCTCTGTGCTCCCCACACCTGCACAGAGCAGTACACCTCGGCTTCAGTGTACATGCCCCGTACCTCTGGCACTTGCGCAGTGTATTCGGGGTGTATGTCCTCGGCTTCATTGAAGAACTGCGCAGGCGCCGGGAGCCCCAGAGAGGAGTCCGATGAGACTCTCAGTCTCCTCTCTAGGTAAGTATTAAGGTTTGGTTTTTAGTGCGGGCGTGGATGGCTTTATAACAGGACGATTTGGGACACTAAACCCCCGGTCTGTAAGGACCTGTGCAGGGCTGGGAAATTAATCGAAAGTCATCTCAGTTAATCGTGGTGAAATTGCTCACATTGATTATTTCAATTATTTTGCATTTGTGCCGCCCTGTCTCACACTGCCATTGGCTAATCCAACCAGGATTGCGAATAGGTCAATAACCAAAACCAAAATTCTGTGGCATATAAATGGGGGACGTGACCTGTAAAAGGGGAGTGCCCTGAAATAATCCTGTGGGGGGGTTAGTGCCCCAACTCCACCTGACAGGTTACAAAATTTCTGTACGACTTTATCTCTCTGCTCCTTTTGGGTTTAGGAGTCCAGTGGGCGGTCCTAGTCAGTAGAGAGCAATGGCAGCCTCCTCTATATTTGTATATACAGAGAGGCCTCTTTATCATTGCTGAAGACCGCCCACTGGACTCCTAAGCCCAATATGAGCAGTTGCGTATATACATTATTGCCAGCGCTTACTTCAGAGAACTGGTGATGTCATTGCATGTATTGGGACAGGAGTGATGTCATCACTGATGTATACCCATCACTCCTATCACAGTATTACTGCATCATGTCACACTACATTTTTTTCAGAAGAGTAAAAATAATCCTCCCATTGAGTATTTTTCTCTAGGAGGAGTGTTTTTTTTTTTTTTTTTTTTTTTTTTTTGGTTTTTTTTTTACGAAGTTTGCAGTAATGGAAATAAATGATATGTAGAATAACAATGCTTAGAGGTCGCTATTTAAGCAGGGAAACCCTATAAAGTTGTCATCTAAATTTTGTCAATTTGTAAAGTGCTGCAGGATATTTATTATTATTATATTGTTTTTACAGCGTTTACGGTGCGGTAAAACTGACACTTTCCTTATATTTTTTGGGTCGGCACAAACACAGCGATACCAAATTTGTATAGTTTTTATTTTGTTTTAATACCTTTTATAAAATTGTACCCTACAAATTGTACAGTGCTGCGGAATATGTTGGTGCTATATAAATAAAATGTATTATTATATTATTATAAAAATCCAACAACTTTGAAAAATGCAAAAAATCTAATTATTTTCTTTCTTTATTTTATATCCCCATATTCTGACACCTGTAACTTTTTGTGTGTCCATGTACGGATCTGTGTAAGGTGTCTATTTTTGCGGCACAATGCAGGGAATGTCTGTCATTTTGATCACTTTTTATTCAATTTTTTGGGGAGGCAAAACAGCGATTCAGTCATTTAGATTTTTTTTTTTTTTTTTACCACTACGGTGTTCACTGTATTGTATAAATATCTTTGTATTTTTATAAGGATATCTAATTTGTTTGTTTATTTTTATTTGTGCTCTAAGGAAAGGGGGGGTTGATTTGAATTTTTTAAAAATATTTTTAAAAACTTTATTTTTTTTTTTTTTTTTTTATGAGTGGGGAAATGAGGGAATCAGGCTATCCTAAGCGCATAGACCATCAATATTGTGAACTTGGAAAATTCTATGTGTGTGTGTATATATATATATATATATATATATATATATATATATATATATATATATACACACACACGGACAAAATTGTTGGTCCCCCTCGTTTAATGAAAGGAAAACCCCACAATGGTCACAGAAATAACTTGAATCTGACAAAAGTAATAATATATAAAAATTCTATGAAAATGAACAAATGAAAGTCAGACATTGCTTTCCAACCAGGCTTCAACAGAATTTTTAAAAAAAGAAAACTCATGAAACAGGCCTGGACAGAAATGATGGTTCCCTTAACTTAATATTTTGTTGCACAACCTTTTGAGGCAATCCCTGCAATCAAACGATCCCTGTAACTGTCAATGAGACTTCTGCACCTCTCAGCAGGGATTTTGGCCGCTCCTCATGAGCAAACTGCTCCAGTTGTCTCGGGTGTGAAGGGTGCCTTTTCCAGACAGCATGTTTCAGCTCCTTCCAAAGATGCTCAATAGGATTTAGGTCAGGGCTCATAGAAGGCCACTTCAGAATAGTCCAATGTTTTCCTCTTACCCTCTTAGCCATTCTTGGGTGTTTTTAGCTGTATGTTTTGGGTCATTATCCTGTTGCAAGACTCATGACCTGTGACTGAGACCAAACTTTCTGACACTGGGCAGCACATTACTCTCTAGAATCCCTTGATAGTCTTGAGATTTCATTGTACCCTGCACAGATTCAAGACACCCTGTGCCAGATGCAGCAAAGCAGCCCCAGAACATAACAGAGCCTCCTCCATGTGTCACAGTAGGGACAGTGTTCTTTTCAAGATAGGCTTCATTTTTCCGTCTGTGAACATAGAGCTGATGTGCCTTGCCAAAAATTTTGATTTTTGTCTCATCTGTCCATAGGACATTCTCCCAGAAGCTTTGTGGCTTGTCAACATGTAGTTTGGCAAATTATTTTTGTCAGATTCAAGTTATTTCTGTGACCATTGTGGGTTTTTCTTTCATTAAACGAGGGGGTACCAACAATTTTGTCCGTGTGTGTGTATATGTTATATATATATATATATATATATATATATATATATATATATATATATAATTTATACACACACACACTGGAGCAGAAAGAACAGGGAAAAGACAGAATCGTATATTACACTGTCACTTTCTATGGGCATTGGTATCTTTATTTATTGACATGTTACGGGGACCCCAAGAGACTGCCCCCCACTGACCACTGGAATATCAGGCTGTGTTCCCGTCTACCATGTCAATGTGTATTGTCAGTAGATAAAGGAATATTCACCTTACATAGCTGTCAGCTGAGTGTCCAGCTATTCCTTTTGAAATCCCTACTATACATGTATGCTTGGCCAAACATGCAGGTAGTCTCAATGGGGAGAGGGAAATAAGCTGATGCCTATGGCGGCTTATCTCATAGGGAACAAAGGATTTGGGCATACCAGATTCTTGTTTCCCACCGACATCTTCTGTGGGGGAGGGGTGAGTTGGGACCCCACCATACACGTTAGATGGTTAGCCGATTCCACCAAAATCAGGGGGCTTGGTCGACGTTCATTTTACTCTTGTAGTAATGTAAATAGAGTAAAGGAAATAGTCAGTGACTCGCTGCTACTGTGAAATAACAAGCAAAGGTCAGATTTACTTCCTCGGATTGTCCGCTTCACTCACGTGGCTGCAAATATTGTGGTTTAAAGGGGTTTTCCGGCCCCAAATGGAGTTTCCATACTGATGACCTCTCCTGTGATCTGTGGGTGGGGGGTCTGACACCCGGAGCCTGCACAGATCAGCTGTTCCAGAAGCTGCACTGGACAGGGAGCACATGCAGCAGCACGCCACTCGGCACTGCAGTTCACTGGAACCACCACTATGCAGTGGACGGGGCTGCTGCGCCCCTTATGTTACTTGTATAGGAGCAGCCCGTGTGCGCTCCCCGTCCACTGCAGCTGCTGGTACAGCTGATCTGTGCAGGCTCCGGGTGTCAGACCCCACAGATCACATACAATCCTGTCCATAGACCATCAGTATGAAAAATCAATCTGGAGTGGTGAACCTACTCCATACATAGACCGTGAATCCTCTCCAAAAGACCACCCCGTCCCTAGACCACATTTACTGTGGTAGATTTTCACTTTTCCATATTAACCATCTTCTTTGAGAAGACCACTGCCCTTTTCCACTTCTTAATGCAATTTTGCTCATCTCAAAGAGGTTTCACTTTATTCCAAGGCCCTTGTTTTTCTTTTTTTTTTTTAATGACAACATGTAATACTACAGTCTACCTATAGTGGCCGCTGCAGGAAACACAAGCACAAATCATATTTTTATGTAAAAATTGGCAACTTTTATGTTTTGCCTTGAATAGGGGTGTGGCATGGGCAGGGCCACCGCCCCCACCGGATTTATGGTCATTTACACCAGAATGCTTGTGTGAATGATCACTGAAATCTACACTAGCCACTAGCTGGCAGACATTTTAGTATGGCCCCCATGGAGGGAGCGCCTGATTTATGAGAAGGCTTGCACACGCTCGCCGTTGCAGGGAATATGAAGACTGGTGTTGAGAATGCCAGTCTTCCTAAATCTGTCCCAGTGACTTCAATTGGAGCTGAGCTGCAGTAGCGGGATGCGGCCACTATACAGTGCACGGAGGTGACTGCATCCGGCTCTGTGCACTGTATAGCACACAGACCAGAGGCGCTGCTGATCCATGGCCCCCCGCCGATCAGATATTTAGATAGGCCATAAATTAAAAAAAAAAAAACATAGTGGACAATCCCTTTGATTTACACATCCCCTTTAAATAAATTTTTTTCTCATCACTGCTGGGTGCAGTCGTGAGAATTTTGGCAGCTCCGAGCAAACCTCGGGCAAACGGTGTAACTTTTCCAGTTTTCTTTGGATACAATTCCACGAGCGGAACAGTCGTACGAGAATAATTATCTTCATATTATATTAGTCTAATGAGGCGGCGGGTCCGACGCCTGAGACCCGGGTTATTATATCAGTCACCTCGGGGCACCCTCTGAGGGGTTATATTCTCAGCCATCGGTGTCCGCGTTTATTTTAAGAAAAGTAGATTTGCGTAAAATCCAATAAGGCCGTACACTTCAGGACAAGGCGCTCTTTACAGCCAATGTCACGCTTGGACAAGTTTAATTTGGAGTCATTCTGGAGTAATTTACATTATGGGTCTGAAATAAGTGCACGCTGAATGGGAAGAACTGTGAAGTCCTGTGCAGGATTAGAAAACATGGCGGCATTCTTCCAGAAACAGCGCCACCACTGTCTATAGGTTGTTTGTGACATTGCAGTGCGACTCCATTACCAGCCAAGGCCTGTGGTGGGTGTGGCACTGTCTCTAGAAGAAAGCTGCCATGTTTGTCTAATCCTGGATGTTAAAGGGGGTAGTCCAGGACCTGAAGATATTTCATGTTGATGACTGGTCCACAGGATTGGTCCACAGACTAAGCAGGGCTTCAGTTCCCGGTGCTATTGCTTCAGTCTACGGAGCTCTGTATACTGTATACAGCTTCCAGCCCATACACTGTAGTGGTGGCGCCTGGAACTGCATTCACTTGAATAGGAGCAGAGCTGCTTCCAGCTGTATACCTAGTATATAGCTTCCTGAAACACCTGATCGGGACGGGGTCTGGGTGTCAGAACCCAACCAGTCTGATACTGATATCCTGTGGACAGGTCATCAGTATCAATTATCTTCAGGTTCTGTCCTTAAAGGGGTTGTCCAGGTCCTAGACCACCGCTTCATTCAGACAGGAGGACTCTAGTCCCTTATTCTCGTAATCGTTGATGGTCCAAGAAATTGGACTCCCTTCGGTCTAGGCTCTAACCTCTATCCCCAGCTTTTATTCACAGGGTAGCTGCGCGCTTGTACTTATGAGTACAAACCGATACACAGATGCATCTACCTTGTGTCAGTCACTGTATTGGTTGCCCATCCATCACAGAATGCAATGTAAAATTATCACACTGACCCACAAATCCATCCATAGCGCTGCGCCCCCCTATATCTCCTCTCTCATCATTTGTCTACCGCCCTAACCATCCTCTCTGTACCGCCAATGACCTTACACTTGCCTCCTCTGTTATCCGATCATCCCATTCCCGTCTCCAAGACTTTTCTCGAGCTGCACTGATGCTCTGGAATGCTTTACCCCGGACAATCCGATTAATCCCCAACTACAGCAGCTTCAAAACTGCCCTAAAATCACATCTGTATGGTCAGGCTTATCACGTGCCCTGATCACAGTGTAGTGTGCGGAGGAGGAGAACAATGACACCTTTTATCCTTCCTCCTCTGCTCCTCAGATCCGGCCCCTCCATCTAGAAGTTACCCTGCACTCCTTGCACTTAGTATCTGTTTATTCACAGATACCGGCTGGTGACGGCTCATACAGCTTCAGTTACACAACCTTTTCTATTAAAACATGGCTGGACCATGGTAGCAAACAAGCCCTCTGACCTCTTGTGTCCCGCTATCTCCTCATAGATTGTAAGCTCTTGTGCCCGGGCCCTCACTCCTATTGTTTGATATGTTTATTTCTTTGTCACATTGTAATGTCTCACATTGTCTGTTCGTGTGTCCTCTGATTTGTAAAGTGCTACAGAATATGTTGGCGCTATAAAAATAGCTATTATTATTATTATTATTATTATTATTATGAGGGCACAATCGGATATTTGTCTTAGGACACAGACCACTTACCTGCTGCCCACATCCAACATCCTGTCCTCTTTGTTGCCTTTAGTGTGCAGGCTCAGGGGGTTCCGATTCCTTATCGGATGACAACATGCTACATTGATTTCCATGGGGTGTTCTGTTCCCTCTTCACGGAGCTGGATAGGACATTCTCGATAATCCTCAGAATGGAGCAGAGCATCGGAACGCCCCTCTCCGTATTTACTGCCGACAAAGGAGTGCCGTGGTCCTCCACCTTCTTTTTGTCTTCTTCTACATAACAAGCCACTAGAGTGGAGTATTGCATAACTGCGGGATCAGACTACACACACAGGTTTGTAGTCTGTAACCATGGAGACACATAGGCGATTCTTATTCAAGACCATTTTCACCAGTTTTATTTCAGAGGCAATGGGGCTAGCGAAGAAAATGATTACAAAAGAACACACACCCTTATACTTCACGGTGCTAAACATACGAAATTCCTCGGATTATACAGTTTTTGGTTTTTTTTAGTGCGTGGGGTCTCTTGAAACCGTGCGCATTGCATTAAAATAAGTACCCGTGCGCTGGTTTTTATGTACGCCAATTAAACGGTTTAGCGTTCTCGCGGTGTTGGTGGGATTTATGCAGCGTTGCTAGTTTTCTACTAATTTCATAGCCATTGATTTTAAGCCTTGAGACTAATTCCGTTGAAGAATTACCCGGATCGGCGGTGGAATAGTTACATTTATCTCCAGATTGTCGTACCGCTGAATCTGAAATAAAACACATTATCGGAAATGTCTCTAACTGCGGAACGTTTCTGTTTTTTTTTCTCCTCTGGAGAACGTCTTTATAAAGTCGTATAATTCATGGTAAATGTTCCTTTTGTATTTTTGGCAGTCTTCTAGGTTTTTTTTTTTTTTTTTTCTCACCACCGCCATAAATCTATACGATTACATTGTTCTAAGCGCAGAGCCGCGGATTGTGAGTTTATAATTCAATGTGTCTATGTTGCTCTCTACATAACCTTTCTCAATATCCTTTCTCTAAGAAAAGTTCTTTCGAATTACGTCCAAAAAGTTCCTCTTTCACAAGTAACTATTTTTAGGCATCATTACATCTGTACCCCCTTTAGGGCGGATACGTCGTGTTTTTGTTTTCTTCACTATTGACCACAGGATCTCAGGTATTCAAGGGCCAGGATTGACGGGATCTCTGATCCTATTTCAACATAGTGTCAAGTGTATCATGTACCTACATACAGTAGTTACTTTTTTCACCAAAAAAATAGGGAATGTCCCCAGACCCTAGCATAACAACCCAGCCCTGCAGATAGATAGGTTACGGTGACCTGAATCGCTGCCTCTGTTGCTGAGATATCACCGTCTTTGACAATATGCAACTAAGCTCTTTGGAGCAATGGCAACATCCTTGTTGATCAAAGAGCTGATTTGCACATTGACAAAATTAGCGATATCTCAGTGGAGGCAGCGACTCACAAGAGGAAAACGTCATGTGATTCAGGTGACACTAACCTATCTATCTGCAGGGCTGGGGTGATATGCTGGTTCTGGTGACCCTAACCTATCTATCTGCAGGGCTGGGGTGATATACAGGGGTCTGGTGACACTAACCTATCTATCTGCAGGGCTGAGGTGATATGCTGGTTCTGGTGACACTAACCTATCTATCTGCAGGGCTGTGGTGATATGCTGGGTCTGGTGACACTAACCTATCTATCTGCAGGGCTGGGGTGATATGCTGGGTCTGGTGACACTAACCTATCTATCTGCAGGGCTGGGGTGATATGCTGGGTCTGGTGACACTAACCTATCTACAGTCATATGAAAAAGTTTGGGCACCCCTATTATTCTTAATCATTTTTAGTTCTAAATATTTGGGTGTTTGCAACAGCCATTTCAATTTGATATATCTAATAACTGATGGACACAGTAATATTTCAGGATTGAAATGAGGTTTATTGTACTAACAGAAAATGTGCAATATGCATTAAACCAAAATTTGACCAGTGCAAAAGTATGGGCACCTCAACAGAAAAGTGACATTAATATTTAGTAGATCCTCCTTTTGCCTCTAGTCGCTTCCTGTAGCTTTTAATCAGTTCCTGGATCCTGGATGAAGGTATTTTTGACCATTCCTCTTTACAAAACAATTCCAGTTCAGTTAAGTTTGATGGTCGCCGAGCATGGACAGCCCGCTTCAAATGATCCCACAGATGTTCAATGATATTCAGGTCTGGGGACTGGGATGGCCATTCCAGAACATTGTAATTGTTCCTCTGCATGAATGCCTGAGTAGATTTGGATCATTGTCTTGCTGAAATATCCATCCCCGGCGTAACTTCAAATTCATCACTGATTCTTGTACATTATTCTCAAGAATCTGCTGATACTGAGTTGAATCCATGCGACCCTCAACTTTAACAAGATTCCCGGTGCCGGCATTGGCCACACAGCCCCAAAGCATGATGGAACCTCCACCAAATTTTACAGTGGGTAGCAAGTGTTTTTCTTGGAATGCTGTGTTTTTTGGACGCCATGCATAACGCCTTTTTGTATGACCAAACAACTCAATCTTTGTTTCATCAGTCCACAGGACCTTCTTCCAAAATGAAGCTGGCTTGTCCAAATGTGCTTTTGCATACCTCAGGCGACTCTGTTTGTGGCGTGCTTTCAGAAACGGCTTCTTTCGCATCACTCTCCCATACAGCTTCTCCTTGTGCAAAGTGTGCTGTATTGTTGACCGATGCACAGTGACACCATCTGCAGCAAGATGATGCTGCAGCTCTTTGGAGGTGGTCTGTGGATTGTCCTTGACTGTTCTCACCATTCTTCTTCTCTGCCTTTCTGATATTTTTCTTGGCCTGCCACTTCTGGGCTTAACAAGAACTGTCCCTGTGGTCTTCCATTTCCTTACTATGTTCCTCACAGTGGAAACTGACAGGTTAAATCTCTGAGACAACTTTTTGTATCCTTCCCCTGAACAACTATGTTGAACAATCTTTGTTTTCAGATCATTTGAGAGTTGTTTTGAGGAGCCCATGATGCCACTCTTCAGAGGAGATTCAAATAGGAGAACAACTTGCAATTGGCCACCTTAAATACCTTTTCTCATGATTGGATACACCTGGCTATGAAGTTCAAAGCTCAGTGAGGTTACAAAACCAATTTTGTGCTTCAGTAAGTCAGTAAAAAGTAGTTAGGAGTATTCAAATCAATAAAATAAGGGTACCCAAATTTTTGCACCGGTCAAATTTTGGTTTAATGCATATTGCACATTTTCTGTTAGTACAATAAACCTCATTTCAATCCTGAAATATTACTGTGTCCATCAGTTATTAGATATATCAAATTGAAATGGCTGTTGCAAACACCAAAATATTTAGAACTAAAAATGATTAAGATTAATAGGGGTGCCCAAACTTTTTCATATGACTGTATCTGCAGGGCTGGAGTGATATGCTGGGTCTGGTGACACTAACCTATCTATCTGCAGGGCTGGGGAGATATGCTGGTTCTGGTGACACTAACCTATCTATCTGCAGGGCTGGGGTGATATGCTAGGTCTGGTGACACTAACCTATCTATCTGCAGGGCTGGGGTCTGGTGACACTAACCTATCTATCTGCAGGGATGGGGTGATATGCTGGGTCTGGTGACACTAACCTATCTATCTGCAGGGATGGGGTCTGGTGACACACTCCCTTTAAGGCTGTATTTACACATATTTGGAGGTTTTGTTAAGATTTTTTGCAAATTATGGCAAAAAAATTGGCACAAAACCAGCACGTATAATTATAACCTAAGAAGCAGCCGATACATGGCAGATTTCTTGGTTGCGAATCTACATCAAATTCTGCACAATTTCACCTCTGCCATATTAAAAGGGGTGTCAAAATCCATAGCAATTCCCGTCCTGTATCTTTCACCTCCCTCCTCTGTTCTTCTTTTTCCAGGCTGCACATATTAGGCAGCTCAATGTGAGGGTCTCTGTTTCCTAACTGTCTGTAATCTCCTACATGTGACCTAGTCCTGATGCTGCTGACATTCTTAGGCCTGGCAAAGGAAGAGTATCCAATCTCTTGGGATCTCTGCCGATCAGTAGGTTTACGTCACTACGTCACCCCAGTGAGCCCTTTTATGCATCACAACTACACGTATAAAATGCATATGTAAGGAGTACCTAGGAGGCACTTTCTCTGGATCTGACTACACGGGGATTTTTTGTAATCTGTTACCATGGAAACACATAGGCCTGCGTAGGAACTGGAGATAGAAAACAGTAGGAAATCAAAACCCTTTGCTGTGTTACTGAATTTTTCTTTTCAGATGCAATGGTAAAATAATAAGAAAAATAATAATAAAGGCGACCCTTCCCTTGTAAACTTTTGAGCTTTTTACAATGTAAATTTTCTAATGTTTTTGTAATTCAAGAGAAATGGTAAGAGGAAGTAAAGAAATCTCCCCACCTGGAGAGTACAAGGGGACAGACAGTGTGTTCACAGAGTCTGAATGATGTAGGGAATTTCAGTACTTGATGTAGATTCCCATAAGTAGGCTTATACAGTAAGTGTACACCGAAGCGTCAGTACCTACCACTGACCACAGTCAGGGGAATTAAAGGGTAATTCCACCTGTAACATTAATTCATCCTTAAAATCTACCTTATAAGTTGAGTAACTTTGCAACTATTTTGCTTTTATTGTTTTTGTTCTGATTTTGATGTATCTAGTCACATGCGGTGCTGCTTGCAAAATTCTACAGGTTGCCCTTGGAAACAGACAGTTATCTCCACTCTGCTGTCAGACATGTGACCTACAAGCTTAGCTCTAACTCTGTTAACTGTCATCTGAGCTCCCACAATGCACTGCTCTCTAGATATACACAGGAGTTTATACTGTCGACATCCCAGTCAAGGAAACGAGCTCTGATCCTGCAGTCCCTGGTCTGGCCACTACACCCAGAACGGCGCTGTCTGCTTCCTGTTCCACTCTGTATCAGCTGCTTTGAACCACTGATCGGTTGGGGTGTTGGGTGTCGGACCCTATTGATTTCATGTTCACGACCTATCCTTAACCTAGATCATCAGTATTTGTAGCTTGGAAAACCCCTTTAAATATGTTCCCGATTGGGCTAAATTGGCTGCCACAGAAAATAATAAAATACTAATTTTTTTTAGTTTTTGTTTGCTGTGAAAATTTATTTGCTGTGTTTTAAATGGTTTCCAGGCGTGAGAAGAGATTGTGTTCCTGTCCCTGTGACAACACTTCCTGGCACTGTGCAATTTAGTGTTGTCATAGTATCCAGTCAGATTTTTGGGTAGAAAAATGAATGGTGGATTCTCATTGGACGTGGCAATCCTGGGCTGCCAGGGTGCAGGGACAGGAAGTGCTGTCATGAGGATATGTCTTTAATTACAATTTTTTTATATTTTTATAACTTATCGTACAGTTATTTTTGACAAATTCCTTGTTGTTTTCCTATTTGCAGCCTGCAGCTTCTACAGTGGAAAGTCCTGTGAAGAATGCCTGAGAAATGTTTCCGTAAGTTTACACAAAATTTATTTTAAGAAAGCAAATATGTTGCGGGGCGTTCCAGCCATTGGGGTACCTACCATAGAGACTGCTGTGGGGCCTATGGTGGAAGGGGGGCCTGGCAGTAAACTGGCCTTGATACCTACCTGCAGTCACCACTAGGGGAAGTTCACCCATATGGTGTCACATCCTGTGTCCCGCCATATACTGTCCTTGCACACGTCACATTGCTTGCAGTTAGGCTTCATCTATTAAAGGAATTAAAGTCAAAGCTACCCCTTTTCTTTATGATATAGGGCACATATACACAAATGAAAGGGGGGGCTTTTCCTAATTGGACGGTCACCAAATGTATACCAAATTCCTATCACATAGGCATAGATTTAAAAGATGCCATTACTACCCTCAGCCACCACTAGAGGGAGCTCAGTGCGCATGCTGCATCCTGTGTTATTATTAAAGTGTAAGCAACAAACAGTATGCAGTAAGCCCATAAGCTCCCTCTAGTGGTGACTACAGGTAGCCAGAATTTTGTCACTTGGCAGGAAGTTTGGAGCTTTGTATCAGAAAAACAGAGACCTCTTGTGGAGATTAATTTTAGTGTATTTTTATAGTCCCTTTCACGGAGTGTTATGTGCCATTTTTTTCTTTCATATTGATTCTTTTGACTGTGAATATGAACCATGTTCTTTGCTGTACAGATATAGCAGAGCCCAGTATGTTATTTATGTGTAATGTAGCAGATCTGGAGAGGAAATGGTTAATATGTGTATAAATAATAGGTTAATATTATCCAAAGTTCAGATCATTTACTTAAAGGAGTTGTGCTATTAAGGGCACCAGGAGATAGGGGATGAGTGTCAGCTTGCTGGGGGTCCGACTGCCGGGTCCCCCAGCCATGAGGAGAACGGGGACTGAAAGTCTCGCATGTCTACTCCATGTGAATGGAGTGCCAGCGCACTTGTGTGGATGGAGCGGCGGTCACACAAGCACACTGGCGCTCCATTCACAAGGAGGAGGCATGGGAGAGTTTTGGGTAGGAGACCTGGCAGTCGGACCCCCAGCGATCTGACACTAGTCCCCTATCCACAAAAGTGTCCTTCCTTAATGTCACAACCCCTTTAAGGCTAGGGTTACAGGGCGATTTTGCACGACCAAGCATCTCCCGGATTGCCTTGTGACTCCTTCACTCAGGTTAGTGAATGGAGTTGCGTTGCACCCCCAGGGGGGTGCCACAGCCGCGACTCCAAGTCCCCAAAAACTCAAGCAAGTTGCGGCACTCTGGGGATCACAGAGCAGCTCCATTCACTAACATGAGAGAAGGAATGGCAAGGTGACCCGGCGAGCTTTGGTCATGTGATGGGAGTTGTGCCCGAAATTGCTGTGTAGCCCTATAGGGAACCCGTCACCAGATTTGAGCCCCCTAGGCCATGGGGTTTTCCAGCCTCAAGTTGAGTTTTCATACTGGTAACCTATTCAGAGAGTAGGCCTCAGTATGTGATCTGTGGGGGTTCAGCACCCAGACCCCGCACAGATCAGCCTCCGGGTGCTGGAAGGTTCTAGTCAAGGCTGCAATTCCCTGGAACCACCACTACGCAGTGGACCGGGGCCGCTCCAGTTACTTGACCTGCCCGTCCACTAGAAGCTTCCGGGACCCACAAGCTTATACAACAGCTGATCTGTGCGGGGTCTGGGTACTGATGACCAATCCTGTGGGTAGGTCTTGAGTATAATAACTCGATATGGGCCCATTAGGTAACATTTAGGTGACAGCTTTGCTTTACCTACTGTATTAGTTATGCCTATACTACAGTATGGAATTGGGCGCCATTTAAAGAGTTAATGGACGGCTCGGGCTCTGCTACATCTACATAAACGTTGTTGCCAGCAGTGAAAATTAACTTGATTTGCGCTCATTAATGCCTTTGTGTTGCTCCCCGCAGTGCCTGTGGTGTCTAACAAACCTCACATGTCTGGAGTACCCTGTCAGATCCATCCTGCCCCCCTCCTCCGTCTGCGCCATGTCAGCTGCGAGATGGGGGGTGTGCTGGGGTAAGTATCGCGCGCTACATGCAGCCACTTGTGTAAGTTTACCAGGCGCCGTGTCATTATTGTCACAATACACGGATTTCAGAGGATTTAGCAGCTAAACATATCAGACAAGATCCAGTCCCCGGGGGGCTACAAATTTGCCCTGTTTGGGGGAGGGACAAATGTTTATGCAAATTAGAGATAATAACATGCAAATTGGCCAAATGATTATTCAGATTGTGCTCGCTGAATGGGAATGATGACTGATACATAATGCATGGCGGTACTGTAGCAAAGCGAGGGGAGGTTGTTTTAGCGGTGGTCCGAAATGGCAAAGGATAATCTGTAGGTAAAGCGGCAGGACCTATACATCTACTAGATTATACTATACCCTATAGATAGATAATAAATTAAATGTTATAATATATATATATATTTACAAAAAATAATATTTGCACAGAATATAGAGATATATATATCTATATAATTATTTTTTGTAATTTTTTTTTGTCCCACAATTGAATGCAATGTGGTGTTATATATATATATATATATTATATATATATATATATATATATATATATATATATATGTGTGTGTGTGTGTAATATTTAGATGTATATTATGTGTGTTTGTATAACATATTTTTATATATATATATATGTATGTTATACAAATACACATAATATATATCTAAATATTACACATAATATTTTTATATATATATATATATATATATATATATATATATATATATATATATAATCTCAAAAAAGCATTTGTAGCAGCACCAGCAAAACTGGGTATCGTCCCATAAATTGCACAGCAGAAACCCCTCTCCGGCTAGAAGGGTTCCTAATAGAAAAAACAAGTCTGCCAGCAACTTGTAAAGATGGAAAATGTCCTTTTATTGGAAAAGCAATACACAACGTATCGGTTCTCACAGGAACCTTTCTCAAGTGCAGAATATATATAAATTTAGATTTTTACATTTTATTTTCTGTCCTCCCACAATTCACTGCACTGTAGTTTTAAACCCTTTATAGACAAGTAATGTAAGTGCTGCTCATCCTGAGGTTCCTGGTTCATGAATAGAATACCAAGACTACAGTAAGCACTGACACACAGCTAGTGCAGTAGGAAGCGAACCAGCTAGGTTAATGTTGTCAACCATAAAAGTGTAAATTTGCATGCCAGTCACCAGAGTCTATGGAAAGCTGGGTGATAGCTGTAGTGGATCCTATTAGACTTTTTGTACTGTTTGCAGGGGAAGGTTAAAGAAAAGCAGCGTCGCTGTCTGCAGACTTATTCCAGTGTAGTTATTATATAGGGTTGAAGGTGACTCCTCGGTTATATACAGTTTTTGTTAATAGGGGCAGATAAGTGGCTGATGTACCCTCTGGCGACGCTTCTCTCTAAAGGGGAACGCTCGGATTTAATCCGATTTGTCTGAACTATGTTCTGTGTAGAATTCTATGTGACTGTCGGTGCGGTCCCCTAACTATAGTCCTAGCCTTAGTAAGCTGGGCTGCCCAGGCTAGCTGCCATAACTATGCCCCCTGCTGGCCTGTTCTAGGAATATTTTACTTCTGGAAAGAGCATGTTTTGCACACAATTCTGTCCCTCTGTGGGCGCTCAGGGACTTCACGCCTCATCTTGTTGGCAGGGACATGAATTTGCATTTGCAATCTTAGCAGATAGAAACATCCACTAAATTCTAAACTGGGGCAAATATTGAGAGCTGAGTGGTGAAGAAGATGTATAATATGGCAGAAGTAATAACTGGGAGAACCACCAGAGGGCACCAGCACACCACGTGTGGATTATATGGATTGCCGAGGAAGCCACGAATGCCAATAAATCTAAAGTATGTAGATCGGCTGTGCCCAGTAGTTCCACAATGGAATAAAGCATTTCTAAGCTGGATGTGACTTAGAGAACCCTACATAGATCCAACTCATGCACTGCAGGAACTAAAGTACAGGAGTCATTCACAGAGCAGTCTGCAGAATATGTCCCTGGATCAACATCCCATCCCAAAAATCTAGTTTCCATAAACTGATAGGTTTACTTTAAAGAAAGTCATCCAGGCCCCTCCTGAACATGTACAATGCATCAACCACAGCAATACTGTATGGCAGTGCCTTCCATAGAAGTAAAGAATCCCCACCGATGACTATTGTAAAACCTTTTTTCCTCCAGATGTAGAGAACGCCCCTTGGCACAACCTCAATGTCTCCATATGCTAAAAAAATTATTTGGAAATGCCTTAAGGCCCCATGAACACGACCGAGTGCGCTTCCGATGTGGGGCCAAGTTTGCATTTCAAGCGGTGTATACATTTAGCTAAACCTTTGGAAATAGTCAATGGGTATGGACAGATTGCTTAATAATGGCGGCCATGCATCCACCCTGATGTGTCATTATAGGGGTATCCAGTCTTGGGGAAAACATAGCTGTCTTCTCCGAAATACAGCTCCACACCTGTCCATGGGTTGTGCCTGGCATTGCAACACAGCTCTGTTAGGATAATTAAACTTTCGGACAACGTTCTGATTTTCTGGCAGTATTTGTGTCATTAATACATTCTGTAATATATTTTATTAACATATTTTGGCTCCTTTCTGTGAAATCTTGCATTTTCCACTCTTTCCATTGCTTCTCTATTGAGATCTGTCCATACTTCTCACTATGTATGGGACGTGTGACAGGAAGAGAGAATGAGGGTGGGGGAGGGTCACTTCAAGCGGCTATATCTGGGGGATTATAAATCGTAGAAACTTGTTTTTGGTGTCATATGAAAGAGGAGATTCTCTAAGATTCACAGTTCTAGATGGAAGATTTATAGAGAGATCCCTGGTTGAAAACACAGTCAGGATTGGGGTATTTATATTTCAACCAGTGATCTCTCTGTAAATCATAGTTAGTATGGTATTAGACCTTAGAATCTCCTCTTTCATATGACACCAGGAGCAAGTTTCTATGTTTTTTATATTGCCTGAGATATAGCCATTTGAAGTGACCTCCCGCCTCAGCTTTCCTGGATTACACACAAGCCCGTACACAGTGAGAGGCAGATCTCAATGGAGAAGCCAAGGAAAGAGCGAAAAATACAGGATTTCACAGAAAGGAGACCAAATCCATTCATAAAGTATATTACAAAATGTATTAATGGCACAAATACTGCCAGAAAAGTTGTCTGAAAGTTTAGTTACACTTTTAAAGTGAATGGACTGAGCTGCAATACCAAACATGACCTGCGGACAGGTTTGGTGCTGTTTCTGTGTACCCCACAAAATGAAATGGGAGTGATACCAGTTCTACCAGCCAACAAACCTGAAACCTATGTTGGATTTTAAAGGGATTTTAAATACGGATGACCTGTTCTTAGGCTAGGCCATCCATGTCTGATGGGTGGGGGTCTGACACCTGGGACCCCCATAGATCAGCTGCTTGAAGCAGCCGCAGCACTCCGGTGAGCACAGGTCAGTGATGTCACGTTCATTGGTCACAGTGCAGCAGCGCTCAAGTGAATGGGGATGAACTGTAATACCAAGCACAGCCACTACACCATGTACGGTGCTGTTCTTTTTATTCAGTGACGAAGCTGCACCCGGACACTGAAATAGATGATCTATGGGGGTCTGACCCCCACCATTTAGATATTGATGACATACCCTAAGGATAGATCATCTCCCGGAATACCCCTTTAAGAAGGTTGAACCCACTCCAGTCCTAAATCTGCAGCCGCAGTCACTATGGCTTCGGAGTTGTTCCAGCGAATCCTCATTATGCCCTTGAACAAATCGATTTGTTTTTAATTGTGGCCATGAATTATACTAAACTATGCTAATATACCTGAAATGATTGGTATAGAATAATAGAGCGGCGCCCCCCACCCACCCACGGCCACTCTCTGGCATTTGCAGTCGCTATAATATATGCAAACTATCCCGTTAAATATCTCTGCAGCTTTCGGGTCTATTAGCATAAATGTCTGCTAATAATGCAAATGCACGCGAGGCAGTGACGGATCAGTGCCATTCAGCAGACAAGTACAGTTAAACCAGCAAAACAAATAATCTCATTTGCATGAAATTAAAAAACAATCCTGTAGGAAAGAATATCGCAATCTGTGGCAAAAAAAAAATTACAATATTATCCCGGGTGCTGCAATTCTTCTATTCGGACACTAGGTGGCAGCAGCGCAGTGACACAAACAGCAGGGAGTTTCATTTTGCTGACAGCTGCAAAAGCGTCCCAATATCTGAAATCATTAGGATTCTTCCTGTATAAATGATATTGAGCGCCGGCATTCGGCAATTAGGGCTAAATTATGCTCTTAATATCGCAGGCCGCGGGATCCAAAGGCGAGCCTAATGAAATCCGAATGCGCTCTGCGCTCCCCGGTATTTGCTGCGCTCGTTTTGACAGACCCCTCGTGTTCTACTAATTGTAAGGGAGCGACTGCCGCATTATTAATGGCCAAATTACCGGCTGACGAGATCCGGCGCTGTCCCTTTAATGCCGTGACCCCAATCTGTGTGTGCACCGACAGTCCATTATATCATAGTACATTAAGGCGCACTACTTTCTTATAGCGCTGCCTACAAATCTGTGACAGCCTTAACAAGATGTCATCACGGAGCTTAATTCAGCCCCTGGAGGCGAAAAGGAAGGTAATGAGATGGTGCCCAGCGGAGCTCTGAGCGGGCCGTGGAGACCATTATTGGGGATATATTGTAGTCTGGGCTGGAATAATGGCGGTGACTTCAGTATGAACTGAACCCCAGCTGGGTGCAGACCGCGTAGGACTTTTTACGGAAGATTCATACGCAAAGTGTCACAGCCGTGGTGGCAATCTCTGGTCAGCATAACAAATGTCAACCTAAAGTTATAAAGAAGTCTAAAGAATCTGAAGTATATCTGATCCTCAGCAACCAATTGCCACCACTAGGGGGCCCTCTCTGTATACAGCGGTTGTGCTATACAGTATGTTCTATTGGAGAGTGTATATAGGTTATTGAGGTAGGTTCTCTGCCTTAGGCCCCCCACTACAAGCAAAAGCAGAGAGCCAGTACTAAGAAGGGACTCTTAAAGGGGTTGTCCAGGATTCAAAAGTGACGTAGTCAGGAGGGGAGGGCTATAATATACAGTAAATGTGCTCTGATGCTTACCTGCATCCTCACCCTCAGTAAGGCCTCATTCACACCACCGTGTAATTTTCACGGTCCAATGTATGGGGCCGTGAGCAAAACTCAGTACAGGTCCTATTCCTGTCCGTTTGGCGCCCGTGCTCACTGGCTTCAATGACTGGGGCCGCGGAGGCAACGGGCGGCACACGGATGTCATCCATTGGCCGTCCGTGCCGTTCCATCACAGCCTGGCGACCCGTCCACAGTCATGAGCATGTCGCTTTAAGAAGTGAAGGCAATTGTATCCAGTCTAGACAATGGTCTGTGAGCTCAACACATCAGCAAGAACTACACAAATCTCTTTGCTACTTAGCTACAGTGTATCAGTCTGGAGTCCAGGCGTTTGAACTCATAGAGCATTGCCTAGACTGGATACAATCGTCTCCACTTTATTACAATTGTATCTAGTCTAAACAATGCTCTGTGAGCTAAACACATGAGCAGCAGCTGTGTACATCTCTTTGCTACAATGTATCAATCTGGAGTCCAGGCTGTTGGCTCACAGAGCATTGTCTAGACTTGATACAATTATAAATATCACAAAGTCTCTTAGAACGTTACATTTATATGGTGATTAAACATTTATTGATACAAAACCTGAAAATCCCTTTAAGTTTAGGATCTTTGATAGGGTGTCTGCTGAGACTTGTAGTGCTTACAGCTGCAGGGGCATCGGTCAGAGACAGACAGTCATTTCTATCTGATATTACTATAGGGGGAGAGAAGAATTTAGCGCGGTCTGGTGACTGCGCCTCACACTGTGACATCTCTGCTGTGTGGGGAGCGACATCTCGTAGCCCATCATTGAGGTCTTCTCTACCTGCCGTCTCTCCCTTAGAGATTTTCCAAGTGTGACGCTGGAGATGTGGTGGATGAGGCCACTCCTGTGCTGACATGCCGTCACAGTGTAGCGGTGCGTTCTCCCGGAGACTCCATTAAATCCTCAGTACAAGACGCTAACATTGTTATAAACACGGCAGAAAACTTTGCTACTTTCTCAACTAACTTGCCTGCTGTCGATGGCGGTTTCCTGTTTTTTGTTGCGGCAGCCATTTTTGGAAAAATGTTCACAGGAAGTGCGGCCATATTGGTTGTCACCTTGACATTAGTTTCTCTGTGATGTCAAGCTGTCATCCAGTCAGCATGTAGAAGTAATAAGGAAACTTACGAGAAGCAAATTCCATTACTACTCTACATTGTGCTGTCCCTCTGTTATTCCTCCTGGAAAGATATAGATAAATTGACAACTTGGTGTTACCAATGGAGAGTGTCCTATCACGCCTTACATTCTTCAGTCAGTGCTGACAGTGCCAGACTGTACAGAGACTCATACTCGCGACAAGGGAAATGGTACCACCCAGATATCAATTTTAGATATTTTCAGGAAGAATAACAGAGGAAAATCATAACACAGAATTCTAATATATGATGCTCCAGAATTGATAGCTCATGGGGGATACAAGTATTTACTAAGGGGATGTTCACATTACCGTTATTACAGGCTGCTGCTCTCTTGTGTCATATGGTCAGAGCAGTGAACATTAAAGGGATGGTCCGGGGAGTTGTAATTGACTTACCTAGTCTGGGGATCGCTGATGATGGACCTTTACTATAGTCAGCTAGGGCCCATAGCACAGGGAAAGGGGCGGAGTGACTCGTGGGGCGGAAACACTGCGTAAGATCACATGATCTTGGGGTTGTAATGTGGCCAGAACCCCTGGGTCCAACATCAGTGATCCCCGGACTAGGTAAGTCAATTACAAATCTCTGGACCATCCCTTTAAAGCTGATCTAACATATGAATGTATGTAAGAGGTATAGGGAAGCAGGACTGGAGGATCAGACTACAGGGGGTTGTTTGTAGTCTGCTACCATGCAGACACAAAAGGGGGTGTGGCTTCATATCAAGGGGTGTGGCCTGTTGCAACACTGCAACAGATTTTGGTGCATTTTTTTCTATTAGGAGGTGTATGTGGATCATGTTGACAATGGCTGCCCTCTCTAGTCTGACCACCTTTGCCCTGTATATAGACCAGTGTATAATGTCCAGTTTTTGCTCTTCTTGTGTCTTTTAGTTAACTTTGAAGCACTGATCATTACGATGGCCGTGGTGGCGGGAATCTTACTACTGAGTATCTGCATCTGCTGCTGTTATTGTTGCTACTGTCGAAAGAGCTCAAGTTCGAGGCTGTAAGTATTTTTTATTTTTGCAAATTTTTTTTTTTTTTTTTTTTGTCGGTCTGCTTATTTAGTCTTGTATCACATGTCCATTTATGTGCATATTTAACAAGGAGAAGAAAGAACTTTTAAGGGGTTGTCCAGGATAACCCATTTATGACAAGGAGGCCGGGGAAGGTGGAAAAAAAAAAAAAAGAGAAAAAAGCAATACTCGCCTGTCTCTCTGCTCCGGTGTCTCCCAGCACGGTCCAGTCCTGCTGCTCCCGGGTCTTGTTTTGGCAGATGTCCTCACCCCATGTATAACTGAGGACAATGAGTGTCCTAAGGAAAGGACGTCACTTGCGTACGTCCCTTGTGATGTCCCATGTCCTTTCCTGAGGCCGCGGATTGGCCTCAGCGGGCACATGCAGCGAGGACTTCTGCCAAAGCAAGACCCGGGAGCAGCAGGACTGAACCGTGGTGGGAGACACCAGAGCCTCAGGGACAGGTGAGTATGGAAATTTTATTTTTTTTTATTTCACCTTCCCCCTGCCTTGTGGCCAAAAATGGGTTATCCAGGACAACCCCTTTAACAAGAATGAAAACATGGCACCCCTGCCTTCCTTCCCCTATGTATTCCCTAGGAAAGGAGGGCTTAGTCCTTACAGGGCTGGTAAATAATGTCAGTACAGTCTCTAGATGAGGATCCAGACTACTGCCACCCCTAAGACATGGTCAGAAATGGTGGCTTCTTCTATCCCCAGAAATATCCTAATTTTTCATAGAAAGTGTCATGGCTGAGTATAGGTACCAAAGTTTTACAATATGTGAGAATTAGACTAGAATAAAAACCTCTAGTCTTTGCCAACCAATAGTGTGCTTCAGTGGAGGGGAGGAGCCTTGTGACACCGCCCATGAGGAGACAGAATTGAGCCAGCCTGAGCTGGGCCCTGTAGTAAGAGCTGATCTGTTACGTACAACCTTGGCTACCATATCAATATGTTGATCTTCAGTTAAAAAAAAAAAAAAAAGTGAAGTCAGCTCGATTTATATTCCATTTAACCCCTAAGTGTTTTGTTTGATTTTTTAGAACATACATAATTTTATTTTTTTTTTCATAAACTGTAATATACTTTAAGTAAGTACCTGTGTCTTCACTTATTGGCCGCCTCCTGCCACTGATCAAATCTGTCCAATAGAAGTCTATGGAGAGGGGAGGAGCTCCTCAAAGCAGAGAGACATCTGCACTATAGAGAGACAGTTTTCTTTTACAACACAAATGGGTTATCAGGAATGATTAACTATCCAGCCTTCTCCAGATAGAAACGACTCACTTTCTGTAGACGGCCTCATGTCTTTGTCTTTCCTTCTTCTCCTCCCCCTCCCCTCTTCATAGACTTCATTGTCAACTGACACTGCTTGTGTATGAAGTAGGGACCAAAATCACTCAGATAAGAAGACAAGAGTAATAGTTAAAGACACAGGCACTGAAGTCTATTATAAAGTTTATTCCCTTCATCTGCACTATGCATTTAATAGAAAATAATCAGTTGCAATAATACAATAAGTAGCAGCGAATTAGAAAATTAATGCCGCCCCCAAGTTTATTCCCTGAGGCGCTGGCTGAAGCCATCGCCTCATTGGAGGTGCGCCCCTTGTGTGACCTAAAAGAACAGAAGTAAAGTATCTATGTAAATTCGGCAGTGAGCGAGGCACAGACCGACCTCTCTGCTCTCCAATGTCTTTTATAGGACTGTATCGGTTACAATGTTTGGCCAGTCTTGCTTTAGTCTGTAAAACCGTTGCTTGTAAAGTTTGATAAAGGGATATTGAAGTTCCTTCTACAGCCAGATGGCGTTTTATTGTGTTTTGTCTTTAGAAGACTGGAAGCAGAGGAAGAAAATCTTATCCGAGAACGTGAGAAGAGGAAACAAGAGTCCCTTCAGAGGTACGGTGTCTGAGGTCATGTCATGGAGCCGGTGCTGTACATGCATTATTGAGAGATGGGATGTGCGCTGGTGAATGAATTAAAGGGGATGTCCGAGAGCAGAAAATCTGAGGTGGCGGAAATTCTAAAATAATACAAACTAAGCATTTCTTACCCAATAGACCCGCACCGATCCAGCTCCACCTGCCCAGTCCTCCCTGCTTGTTTTAGTTTTCAGCATTGCTAAGGCCAGTGAGTGGTTACATGTTATAAACAGGACATCATCGCTGGAAGGCTGTAAACGCATACCGGAGAGTATGTAACTGCTATAATACTGCCCCCTATGTACAAGAATATAACTACTATAATACTGATCCTATGTACAAGAATATAACTACTATACTACTGCTCCTATGTACAAGAATATAACTACTATAATACTGCTCCTATATACAAGAATATAACTACTATAATACTGCTCCTATGTACAAGAATATAACTACTATAATACTGCTCCTATGTACAAGAATATAACTACTATAATACTGCCCCCTATGTACAAGAATATAACTACTATAATACTACCTCCTATGTACAAGAATATAACTACTATAATACTATCTCCTATGTACAAGAATATAACTACTATAATACTGCTCCTATGTACAAGAATATAACTACTATAATACTGCTCCTATGTACAAGAATATAACTACTATAATACTGCTCCTATGTACAAGAATATAACTACTATAATACTGCCTCCTATGTACAAGAATATAACTACTATAATACTGCCCCCTATGTACAAGAATATAACTACTATAATACTGCTCCTATGTACAAGAATATAACTACTATAATACTACTCCTATGTACAAGAATATAACTACTATAATACTGCCCCCTATGTACAAGAATATAACTACTATAATACTACTCCCATGTACAAGAATATAACTACTATAATACTGCCCCTATGTACAAGAATATAACTACTATAATACTGCTCCTATGTACAAGAATATAACTACTATAATACTGCTCCTATGTACAAGAATATAACTACTATAATACTACTCCTATGTACAAGAATATAACTACTATAATACTGCTCCTATGTACAAGAATATAACTACTATAATACTGCTCCTATGCACAAGAATATAACTACTATAATACTACTCCTATGTACAAGAATATAACTACTATAATACTGCTCCTATGTACAAGAATATAACTACTATAATACTGCCTCCTATGTACAAGAATATAACTACTATAATACTGCCTCCTATGTACAAGAATATAACTACTATAATACTGCCCCCTATGTACAAGAATATAACTACTATAATACTGCTCCTATGTACAAGAATATAACTACTATAATACTGCTCCTATGTACAAGAATATAACTACTATAATACTGCCCCCTATGTACAAGAATATAACTACTATAATACTGCCCCCTATGTACAAGAATATAACTACTATAATACTGCTCCTATGTACAAGAATATAACTACTATAATACTGCTCCTATGTACAAGAATATAACTACAATAATACTGCTCCTATGTACAAGAATATAACTACTATAATACTACTCCTATGTACAAGAATATAACTACTATATTACTGCTCCTATGTACAGGAATATAACTACTATAATACTACTCCTATGTACAAGAATATAACTACTATAATACTGCCTCCTATGTACAAGAATATAACTACTATAATACTGCTCCTATGTACAAGAATATAACTACTATAATACTGCTCCTATGTACAAGAATATAACTACTATAATACTATCTCCTATGTACAAGAATATAACTACTATAATACTGCTCCTATGTACAAGAATATAACTACTATAATACTGCCTCCTATGTACAAGAATATAACTACTATAATACTGCTCCTATGTACAAGAATATAACTACTATAATACTGCCCCCTATGTACAAGAATATAACTACTATAATACTGCCCCCTATGTACAAGAATATAACTACTATAATACTGCTCCTATGTACAAGAATATAACTACTATAATACTACTCCTATGTACAAGAATATAACTACTATAATACTGCCCCCTATGTACAAGAATATAACTACTATAATACTGCTCCCATGTACAAGAATATAACTACTATAATACTGCCCCTATGTACAAGAATATAACTACTATAATACTGCCCCTATGTACAAGAATATAACTACTATAATACTGCTCCTATGTACAAGAATATAACTACTATAATACTGCTCCTATGTACAAGAATATAACTACTATAATACTGCTCCTATGTACAAGAATATAACTACTATAATACTGGCCCTATGTACAAAAATATAACTACTATAATACTGCTCCTATGTACAAGAATATAACTACTATAATACTGCTCCTATGCACAAGAATATAACTACTATAATACTGCTCCTATGTACAAGAATATAACTACTATAATACTGCTCCTATGTACAAGAATATAACTACTATAATACTGCCTCCTATGTTCAAGAATATAACTACTATAATACTGGCTCCTATGTACAAGAATATAACTACTATAATACTGCTCCTATGTACAAGAATATAACTACTATAATACTGCTCCTATGCACAAGAATATAACTACTATAATACTGCTCCTATGTACAAGAATATAACTACTATAATACTACTCCTATGTACAAGAATATAACTACTATAATACTACTCCTATGTACAAGAATATAACTACTATAATACTGCTCCTATGTACAAGAATATAACTACTATAATACTACTCCTATGTACAAGAATATAACTACTATAATACTACCTCCTATGTACAAGAATATAACTACTATAATACTGCTCATATGTACAAGAATATAACTACTATAATACTGTCCCTATGTACAAGAATATAACTACTATAATACTGCCCCCTATGTACAAGAATATAACTACTATAATACTGCCCCCTATGTACAAGAATATAACTACTATAATACTGCCCCCTATGTACCAGAATATAACTACTATAATACTGCCCCCTGTGGGCAGAGTAAGCATGTTCTGTGTAGTAGCCCGGAGACTGTTATTTACAGAATATTACTTCCACACCACCCGCACCCGGGCTGTCACATTGTCATGTTGTGTCCATTACTGGCAGTAAATAATCGGCGTTGCCTTCGCATCCCTCGCCCTATCTCCCGATTGCGGCTGTACACGGTCACTTAGAGGAACAGATGGCGGCCGCCGTGTTGTGCTCGCTCGCTCCTGTTTATTCTCAGCTGAAGTGTTGATAGAAGGAAACCTTTTTCATGCCTAATGGACTGATGCGGCGCTGCGGCTTCACATACTCCCCGGCCATCGATCTGACGTCTGCAGCACCCGACCAGGCGGCCACATAATGTGTTACATGCACTGAGCAGACGGGGCAAAATGGTCAATTTAGATAAAATCTGGACAAAGTGTTTTATTTACCAAATGTTCATTACTGTTGAGTAATCCAGATATTTGGGGGGGCTGTACATGGAGCCTGAAGTCACCTTTACAGGTCATTGCAGTCTATTGTTTGCTGTTATCAGCCACTACAGTAGGATCACTGCCCCCATCATCACTAAGGGTATCTCTTATATCTCCAATCCTGAGAATCTCCAAAAACATTTCATAATGTGAATATTTATGAGCCCGTGGGACACGGGAATATATTCCTGGCATGTCAGACAGCATCCAGCTTCATCTGTCACTGCCGAGACAAGACGGCACACAGCGGCTGTCACATCATGGCTGTAGCAGAAACACACACAGCAGCGGAAACTGCGAGGAGATGTCTGCATGGAGCTGCTGGCCAGCAGAGGGCGCATCGTCAGAGGTCAGGATAGGCAGGCAGGCAGGGACCCTGCTGTGACTAGTATGGGAAAGGTGGACGGACAAGACTTCTGCAACTACTACTGGGGATGATGTGGTAGGTGGGGAACTGCCACATCTTCTACTATTGGGAGAAAGGGGTTACCTGCTGCCACTACTAGGGGAAAGAGACCATAATCTGCTGCTACTACTGGGGGTGATGTGGTAGGTGGGATCATAATGCTGCTGCTTCTACTGGGAGAAGGGGGTTACCTGCTGTTACTATTATGGGAAAGAGAAGATAATCTGCTGCTACTACAGGGGTGATGTGATGGGTGCAGATTATGCTACTATTACTGGAAGAGGGGAGCTGCCTACTGTCACTACTGGGGGGGAAGAGACAGTCCTCTGCTACTGCTTGGGGAGATGTGGTATGTATGGGACTACTGTAAAAAGAGGGTTGCCTGCTACCACTACTAGGGGTAAGAGAAAATAATATACTGTTACTGTTAGGGGTAAGAGAAAATAATCTGCTGTTACTGTTAGGGGTAAGAGAAGATAATCTGCTGTTAGATACGATAAGAGGAGAAATCGCGACATTAGGGGAAGAGAAGATAATCGCTGTTACTATTAGGGGTAAAAGAAGATAATCTGCTGTTACTATTAGGGGTAAGAAGATAATCTGCTGTTACTATTAGGGGTAAGAAGATAATCTGCTGTTACTATTAGGGGTAAGAAGATAATCTGCTGCTACTGAGGGGGTAAGAGAAGATAATCTGCTGTTACTATTAGGGGTAAGAGAAGATAATCTGCTGTTACTATTAGGGGTAAGAAGATAATCTGCTGTTACTATTAGTAGTAAGAAGATAATCTGCTGTTACTATTAGGGGTAAGAGAAGATAATCTGCTGTTACTATTAGGGGTAAGAGAAGATAATCTGCTGTTACTATTAGGGGTAAGAGGAGATAATCTGCTGTTACTATTAGGGGTAAGAAGATAATCTGCTGTTACTATTAGGGGTAAGAAGATAATCTGCTGTTACTATTAGGGGTAAGAGAAGATAATCTGCTGTTACTATTAGGGGTAAGAGGAGATAATCTGCTGTTACTATTAGGGGTAAGAAGATAATCTGCTGTTACTATTAGGGGTAAGAAGATAATCTGCTGTTACTATTAGGGGTAAGAGAAGATAATCTGCTGTTACTATTAGGGGTAAGAGAAGATAATCTGCTGTTACTATTAGGGGTAAGAGAAGATAATCTGCTGTTACTATTAGGGGTAAGAGAAGATAATCTGCTGTTACTATTAGGGGTAAGAGAAGATAATCTGCTGTTACTATTAGGGGTAAGAAGATAATCTGCTGTTACTATTAGGGGTAAGAGAAGATAATCTGCTGTTACTATTAGGGGTAAGAGAAGATAATCTGCTGTTACTATTAGGGGTAAGAGAAGATAATCTGCTGTTACTATTAGGGGTAAGAGAAGATAATCTGCTGTTACTATTAGGGGTAAGAAGATAATCTGCTGTTACTATTAGGGGAAAAGAAGATCATCTGCTGTTACTATTAGGGGTAAGAGGAGATAATCTGCTGTTACTATTAGGGGTAAGAAGATAATCTGCTGTTACTATTAGGGGTAAGAAGATAATCTGCTGTTACTATTAGGGGTAAGAAGATAATCTGCTGTTACTATTAGGGGTAAGAGAAGATAATCTGCTGTTACTATTAGGGGTAAGAGAAGATAATCTGCTGTTACTATTAGGGGTAAGAGAAGATAATCTGCTGTTACTATTAGGGGTAAGAAGATAAGCGTTACTATTAGGGGTAAGAAGATAATCTGCTGTTACTATTAGGGGTAGAGAAGATAATCTGCTGTTACTATTAGGGGGTAAGAGAAGATAATCTGCTGTTACTATTAGGGGTAAGAGAAGATAATCTGCTGTTACTATTAGGGGTAAGAGAAGATAATCTGCTGTTACTATTAGGGGTAAGAGAAGATAATCTGCTGTTACTATTAGGGGTAAGAGAAGATAATCTGCTGTTACTATTAGGGGTAAGAGAAGATAATCTGCTGTTAGTATTGGGAAAAGAGAAGATAATCTGCTGCTACTGAGGGGATAAGAGAAGATAATCTGTTACTACTAGGAGTAAGAGAAGATTATCTGCTGTTAGTATTAGGAGTAAGAGAAGATAATCTGCTGCTGCTACTAGGGGTAAAATAAAATAATCTGGTGTTACTATTATGGGAAAGGAGATAATCTGCTGCTACTACTGGGAGGGGAGTAAAATAAGATAATCTGCTGTTACTATTAGGGGTAAAATAAGATCTGCTGCCACTACTAGGGGGACAGGGGTGACGGATTTGGTAGCTATGTTTACTGGAAGAAAATGATGGGGGAAAGGGGACCCTGCTTTGACTGCAACCATTAGGAAAAGGAGGGAAAGCTGTATGCCGCACTATATACCACAATTTACTGTCTCTATGTAGCCCAAACTTCTTAGTACCTCAGGACGCGAGGCAGGTTCTCAGAAAACTGACAGATGTCATCAGTTCTAGAACAACTAAATAGTCTATTAGGCATCTGCCTATGGCACCACATTTCAGGGGCAGTAATTGTTTAGGTTTATTCTTGGAAGGTTTAGTAGAAAATAGCGGCCCTCCTCTTGTATATACAGGCATTGCATTATTAAAACCAAACCTATCATTTAAATTACATTCTCTTTTGATCCTGTTCTAGCTCTGTGTCAGTCTTCACTGCAGTTCTGGGATTTTATTCCTGATCAGTATAAACATTACTGTAACTCCCATCAGATACACTACTGTTTGAAACAATGTTGCACTGCATGGAATGTAATTGGTGCAAATAATAAAAGCGGAGCTTCACTTTAAAGCAGGGTGCACAGCCTTCATATGCTCTATGCAGAGGGGATAAGCAGTGACATCATCTATGGTCAGTAGTGATGTAATGATGGCTCAGTGGTGTTATCTATAGAGGTGTTATCTTCTATTGCAGTCCTGTATGTGACGTCAATGAGTCGACTGCTGCAAAGAAAACCTCACAGTGTCAGTCTATTATTAGGCTTAGTGGCCAGAGTGAAAAATTGCATGTAAATAGTGACACAAAAAAATAAAATTGGTCATTTTTGGCGACACATTCCCTTTAAGGGATCAAACTATCGCCATCCTTGCTATAGGAAGGGAAGTTGAAAACTTTTTGTCCTGGAGAGAGGATTATAAAAAAAAATTCTCCCTTGTACTAATATTACAGAATCAAAGAGGAGCGTTCAGGAATGCGGTGGCGGCGGCAGGTCTCGGCGGTGCGCTCCGTAGCCTCGCGCACTTGTTCTGCATATATATATCAAAAATTCATTAAAAAGACTTTGTCAGGGGAACGTTATGGATTTGCATCAGACATAATACGTCCTGAAAATACACCGCCACACTCCACTAATTCATTAAACCTGCCTTGTTCTCCGCTCCCCTTATTTACTACCAAAATCACACGACGTGCTCAGCACAACCGGCGGTGAAAAATGTCCGAACGTCTAAAAGTGACAGTATTGTAAATCCCGGCCTGAGTTACGCAGGGCCTGAAATAGCGGCCGATTCTTTAACCGCTGGGGTCGTGCGCTTTATACTAATAAAGGCCTTAATATTTCATCGCACACCTAGGAAGGGAAGCGGTTATATAGTCTGTGATGACATCATCGGGGAAGGGGTCAGTGAATCAGAGATGTGATGGCTGCGGAGGAATAACCTGAGCTTAGGAGAGGAAATGGATTTTAAAGGGAATGTCCACATTAGTTTTGTAGGGCTTTAAATATTAACCTTTTGATTTTTAGAAAATTTTTTATTGAGGGCAGAGCAACAATTGGGTACAGAGCCTCAAATTGGCTGCATAGCCTTAGAAATAAGTAATAAATTCAGACTGCCTATAATTACCACTAGGGGGAGCTAGCTGCATATGAATTTATTACTGCGTTCTGCAAAAGTATGCAAAGAGCCCCTACACTCCACCTAGTGGTGACTGCAGCCATGAAGAATTCTATCTATCTATCTATCTATCTCATATCTATGTATCTATCCATCCTTCCAACCCGGGATGGAAGGAAGTAAAAATAGATGTTAAAGGTTTTGTTTTGGGCTGTTCCTCTGTTACTCCTCCTGGAAATGTATGAATAAATTGTCAGCTTGTTACGAGAGTGTGCCCTGACATATCTATCCATCTATCTATCGCCTATCTATCTATCTATCTCATATCTGTCATATATATATAGATATATATATCTATATATATATATATATATATATATATATATATATATATGTATATATATATATCTGTCTGATATCATGTGCATGGAGCCTTAGACTGTGTAGAGACACCCCCAAACCAGTAACACCCAGATAGCAAATTTTTGTTCTGAAATTTCTAGGAGGAACAACAGAGGAACAGCACATTGTATTGCTCCAGTAATGTGTTGTGTGTGTGTGTGGGTTTTTTTTTTTTTTTTTTTTTTTTTTACAGACAGGAAATCTGACAGTCAAAACCAGGGTTAAATTAAAAAAAAAAAAAAAAAAAAAAAAGGATCAATTTTGACACGGCGTCTCAATATGTCTGTAGCCGTTTGTACATTTGCATATGCAAATAAGGGGAGTTAATAATTCATGCAATCATTTTCCAAACACATTAATTACATGATCCATTACTCCACATGAAGCCATAATGAGGATTCCCATTACCTTCCCTCATTGTAAGCTTCACCTTTTACATCCCCTTTAAATTTCCCCCGCCACCACACAATGCTCTCCGGCCGCCAGCCCAGACATGAATCCCATTACCCCACTTGCAAATTAATAGAATGTACAGAGAATGACTTGACTTGCGGGATGCGCCGGCCTCATAAAACCGCCACTTTCACCGCCAATAGACACGAAATTGCATTTTGGCTGAAATAACCTATTTGTCAGGTAATGATTTGCGGGCCCTTGGTTCGGCTCAGGATTTTACTCGGTGACACTGTCGCTCCTCTCCATTACATCAACACTCCAGGAAATAAAACTTTTATTCCTTCGGCGTCTTTACAGTATTTTTGGATAAATGAGGGAATTTAAAGGGATAGTCCAGGTTCAGAAAATAGAGGTTGTTCACTGTATCGGACAAAGTTATACAAGTTCCCAATGGAATTGCTGATGGTTTCCAAGATCTCTGCTTGCTGTCATTCAGTAGGGAAGACATGGGTTTGGTATCTGTACTGTGTCGAACCGTTCACCTGCGTGTCCCCTAGTCTATTGAGATGGAAGTAAGAAAAAATAGATGTTAAAGGGTTTGTTTTGTGCTGTTCCTCTGTTACTCCTCCTGGAAATGTGAGAATAAATTGCCAGTTTGTGAGTAGGGTGTGCCCTGACATTGATTCCATTGCTCACATTCGCCATCACTATAGACATGATGATAAATCTTCTTACATCCCGACACTGCTGTGCGGTTTTTCTGTTTGGCTGTCTCTCTCCGCCACGCTCCCGATCCTTCTCTCCTCTGCTCTCCCTTCCACGGTGTAAATCTCAGTCTCTTTCACCTTCACATTCCCACCTCGTCTATCTTTTGATTTTAATTGGGGTGATGGAGTTCATGAAGGTGCCGGAGCGGTATTAAGTGCTGGGCGGGTATTAAGGTATAAGTGTTGCAGGTTATATATTGCAGCCATTGATCTACGTCCTTTCATCTCGCCAGCGGCCTAAAGGGTTCTCAAGTGTCTCCCCAAGGACCCTACACATGGCATAAGCCAGACTGTAAGCTTTGAGGCATGCAGGTTGTGCTTATATGAGGTTGTAATGAGATGGAAGACTTTCTGACACTTCTAGTTCCACAATACCGTATACAGATAGTGGCTGTGTTACTGTATTTTATAAACCACAATGCACTTGGTTTCTCTATTGTCGACTGGCAGAGAGTGCCTACAAAAAGCTTCACCTGCTGTGGAGGACCTTACATGTCTTGCATTACACAGCCTATTGATTTCAGTGAGAATTGTGTAATACTCCTTTTCACCTGTGGAGGTGCTGCAGGGAGATGAAACACATGCTCAGTTCCCCATCAGATTGCAGCTGATTTTTTGGGGTTCCACCCTTTGATTAGCTTAACCTTTCACCACCTCCCCCATTTCCAACTCACAATATCCAACTTCCGCCGCAACTGTGCGCACATTATCCAATCGGTGCCCATTTTCTGAGGTCCACCTGTGCACCCGATCCTCGAAGAGGACTTTTTTTTTTTTTTTTTTTTTTTTTATACTACCTTCACTACTGCATCCTTTAATAGTCACCGCTCCATTGATTCTGGTACAGTTGGAATTTTTCTCTAGCCCCCACCATTCCTGAGCAATCAGTACTGTTAGTTTCAGCACTCAGTATGCTTTATACTGTCAGGTGGGTGGTCCTAGGTTGGAGCAGGTAGTCTAGGACAGCCCACCTAACAATAGAGCCTAATTAACCTGTTTGGTGCTGAAACTAAAACCAATGATTGCTTAGGAACGGTGAGGGCTAGAGAAAAAATTCCAACTGCGGCTAAATCAGTGGAGCAGGGACTATTGAAGGGTGTAAAGAGGGTGGAGGTGGTGAAAGGCCCTTTTTAACTTTGGGGATCTTTCATTGTCACCTGTCTGGTCCTTTAAGCACTGTGGAGATGAGTAACACTAGATGTATCCTGCAGTCAGTTATCTATATGACCTTTTAAAATAATTGGATTTTGCTCATATGTGTATATTTTGGTCCCCAGTGCTTATTCTTTAAAAGGGACCACACCTACTATGTGCTATGAGTAATAATAGAATCTTCTTTTGTGGCAGGAAGGGTCCTTGGGCCCCTTCTGAATCCAGGGCCACTCCTTTTTATGCTCTTGGTGTGCAAAGGTAGGTTAAAACATTAATTTTGCACAGTGCCCCCTGCCTCTGCACATGTTGTCTATCCTATGTTGTCCATTTCTGCTCACAGCTTAATAAACACCCAAGAGTCAGGGTATTCCTTATGTAAGCACAATGTATTTCATGTTTGCAGGCTTCCTATGCTATGGCAATTCTGATTGGAAGCCACACGTTATAAGCATCATTCCCATTGGATGGGATCTCGTTGAATTGTGAGGTCAGATACTGTAAAATAAGCCATTGCTGTAAAATCTTTTATGAAAAAGATTCCCCATGTGCTATAAGTTTTTTCAGCCTCTGTCCATTGTCTCCCATACAAGACCATGGTAGGCAGATTCGGTTTTTGCAGATTTTGAGGGGCCTCAAATTTCTCTCCAAATTCCATCCTGTGAACATACCTTAAGAAAACCCGACAGAACAAAACTCCACCACAGAAATTTCCCTATTCCTATAAAGTGTCTGTATAAAACATTCTGGATCCTTTCAGCAAAAATTTACAAATTGTGTTTTTTAATTATTTTTACAGAAAGAACGAAAGGACCGTAAAACATAATGAGATCCGGAAGAAATACGGTAAGTTTATTTTTTGCTTTTAATTGAAGATTTTTCATCTTTTTTAAAGCAATTTGCAAGAAGGACGTTTAATAGTGAAATATAAAATACAGCGATTCACACATCGCATCGCGCTAAGGTGGATTGTTTTGACCTATAATATTTTCGGCTGTATAATTACGGGTTGTTTCATCTCAACTTCTCGCTGCCGTCTGTTCCAGATACTTGCTTAGCAATCCACAATAAACCAGGGTTGTGTCTGGGGCAGCACAGTTTACACCACTGTCTTAAAGGGAAAATATCATCACAAAAATAATATATTTTTGTGTGACCTATCAAAAATATCCATGGGGTCTGTCACCAGAACCAGCACATCAACTGCAGATAGGTAGGTTCGGGTCACCTGAATCATACAGTGTTTACCCCTCCAAATGAGCTCTTTGGAGCAATGCGGGTGTTGCTGCTTATCCCTTTGGAGCAATGGCAGCGCTTTTGTTGCTCCAAACAGATCATTTGTATATTGGCAGAAAAAGCGATATCTCAACAGAGGCTCCGATTCACAAGGGGGAAGCACAGTTTGGTTTCTCTATCTGCAGGGCTGACACTATCTGTAATCTGCAGCTGACCTCTAAGCTTTGCTGTGTAGACTGGGACAGAGTGCTCAGGGGCCTCCTTATAACTGGCAATACACACAGTACTCCTCAGTCTTTTGTCTAGATATATTTCTTACCTATTCCCCTTTTCTTTGCACGAGCAGTGGGGAGAAGTAGGAATGGAGCGCCGGTTGAGCATGCTCGCTTCTTCTCCTTTAAAAGTCGGGGGGCCCCAACGATGAGACTTTCACCTCCTATCCAGTGGATAGGGGACAAATGTGGATAATAAGACAACCCCTTTAATGGTGTATGAGCTCTTTAGTCACAGAATGGCACCCAACTGTACAAGCTCTACCTGCTAGCAGAGCTGTAGAGTCGGAGTCAGGGTCATTTTTGGGTGGCATCAGTGTCAGGCAAAAAGTTACCGACTTCGGTTTCAGAATCAAATGATGATTTTTGATTATATTATACAATTATTGATAGTGTATAATTAAAGGGGTTGCTCAGGAATTTCATAACTCGGGGAGGAGTTATGAAGGAAAAAAAAAAATAAAATCCTACACTCCTGTCCCCTGCGCTCCAGTGTTCGCCGCTGCTGTCCGGTCCAGCGCACACCGTGCTTTTGAATTTTTTTTTTTATTTTTTTTTTCCTAATTTTTTTCTTTTTTGTTGCCTAAACCTAGGGTGCGTGTTATAGTCCAAAAAATACGGAAGTTTCATGGGAATTCCATTATTTTTTTTTCCTGTATTAGTTGATCTTTGCATCTTCTGTCTGACCATGGCGGTCAGCCATTTATGAAGGAGTCAGAGTCAGGCTGGGGAAAAATACAGGAGTCGGGGGCTACTGACTCCGCAGCCCGCCCTGTGGCTGCAGCTTGTGACAATCTACCATTGTGTATTACTCTGCCTCTTTAGTGTCAGTCCTTTCTCCTGGTGCACTTGTGAATGCTCTGCATGTGCAGGTTATTTACTTTGGGAGATTACCATCTTAATCTGATGACCTTTCCTCTGTCATCTCAGCAAATGTAAAACATCTGCTGGCAGTGATAACAAGGCTGGTTTATTAGGTTAGGGATGTCGCCCTCCGCACATGTTCCCTTTCCTGTGTCCTGCACCTTATTGGGCTCACATACATGTATATATCCCCTTGTTTCTTGGTAATGTCAAATTTAAATAAAACTAATTGGAAAAAAAAAAAACACAAAAAATGATCATTATTATAGCGTACTGGAATACAGCCCCTCCCCTGCGGACCAGGGGGTGATAGAGGACCCGCATACAAAGTCTTATCTGCCTATAGTGATATTATCTTGCACTATTTAGGCCCCCAGAGTTATAATACAGCTGCCATTAGCCCGTACTCTAAGGATAATGAAGTGACTCTGCTTATTCTGACCCAGTCTATAGAGCAAAGCCAACAAGTGAGGATGTAGAGGCTCCCATTAAATGGTGCTCTGTAAGGTATTTGTTGGGGACTATAACTTACATTGCCTTCCTATGTGCATCCACATGCAAGCAGAGGTACAGTTAGGCCACTACTCAACAGAACAATTGGGTGTTTTTTACCCAAGAGTCAGTAGGCCGATGGACATCTACATTAAGTACTTACTTTTGGATTAGTTTTTGTTGATTTTTGTGACTCCTGGTGTGATCTTACAGGCTCCCAAAATCTATGGCCGCTCAACCCCTAATATACCTGTATGTAGTGTGATTGTTTTATGTTATGTTTTATACATTTTAAGTAAATAACTTTTAGGATTCTTCATGAAATTCTAGAGCATTTTCTTAGAACTCATGGTGTTCCCCTGATATTCCTCCTGGAAATGAATGAATGATTTCACAACTGGGCAATACCATTCTCCTTGTTAATGTGACATCTACCCTGGGGCTGTGTTACCCACCATACAAACCAAGCAATTGCATTGGGCCCCAGAGATCGGGTGGCCCCTGCTGTCCACATACCAGTCGGGATTTTTTTTTTTTAGCTATTGGATTATTTAAATAGGTTATTACTGATATTAATCAATAGGGGGCCTTATACTGTAAATAGAGGCACTAGGGGCATTATACAGTATGTGGGGGCATTTATAGTGTGTGTGGGGTAAGGGGGCATTATATTGTGTGTGAGCAGTAAGGGGGCAGTATAAGGTAATACTGCTATTAATATTAATAGGGGGCAATATACTGTGTGTGGGGGCAGTAAGGGGGCATTATATTGTGTATGAGGGCAGTATAGGCTATTACATATATTATTAGGGGGTAATATATTTGTATTTGGGGGCACTAAAGGGTCAGTATACTGTGTATGGGGCAGTATTAGGGGACACACAACCTTGTTTGGGGTCCCAGAAATGCCAAATCCATCATCCTGCATCTACCCATCAGGCTGATCTGGTTCGATAGGTGTTGATAGTGCCAGACTGCGTGGGGACTTAACTTTTTGACAAAGGAGATGTCAACACCCAGTTGTTAATTTATTTAAACATTTCCAGGAGGAATAACAGAGGAACGGTACAATGTATAGTTCTACGAAAAGACCTTCTGCAATTATTTCACGGGTAATTGACGTATTAACTAAGCCCTGTCAGGAGAGGTGACGGGCCCTCTTTAATAAATGCGCAGGGATACACAGCCCGCCTCTGCACCAGTCAATACGCCATAAATCCCGTCATAGGCATGTTAATATAATCCAGTGTCCCCGATACACAGCCTGACTCGTGGATACGGTTTGGGTTGAAGTTTAATCTTTACAGCGTGTGATAAACCTCCCGCAAGCGAGCTTAATGTCTCCGCCGTGTAATCTTTATGCGGTGTTAGCGACGTCGGGACGCGAGCCTTTACGCGCAGCCTATTGAAGTTTATTGCTGGATTTGTTTTCCCTCCGCCGGTTCATTTTCCGTTACTTTTCCTGACACCGGTTCTCACTTTATGCAGATGGGAGTCGTGCGAGAGGCGACGGCGTTCTTCTGGGGGATCTTTTCCTCCGTGTCCAACTTAATTCACTGTTAGTAAGGATGAGTGACAGAATGAGAAGAGATTTATTAACTCCGAAGATTAAACTACAAAATGTCAGCTCAGGCGCGTCTGTTGGGGATTCGCGAGATTCGCTAATATGTCAGCGCCGTTTTTTATTTTCGTCTCGTTTACCCCAACCAGCTTTTCTCATATAATTTAGATGGTAATTACGTATTGCGACTGGCTGGCGTGGAGAGGGAATGTGAGGACGGTAGAATATTCCATTGCCATCTCACGTTAAAGGGATTTTCCAGGCATTATTAAGGAATGACCGATCCTAAGGAAGCGAGTCCGATACCTGGATGGAGCGGTAGCTACTTCACAGCCCATGAGATGTCACGTTCATTGGTCACATGGCCCGTTTGCAGTTCAGTCCCATTCAAGTTAATACCAGACACGGCCACTATAGAGTGTACGGCGCTGTGCTTGGTTTTCTGTGACTCTCATGAGAACGCTGCGGTCTATTGAGACAGGGATCCTCGGTGTCGAACCCCTGCTGATCTCCATTTGACGAGGTCATCGATTAATAAGCCTGGATGACCGTTTTAAAGGGTTTGCCTAGCTTACAAAATCCATTTTCATATACCCTACTAGTAAAGGGGTCCTCTGTTTAGGATCCCCATCCATAGACCGGAGTAGAGGGCAGCTACAGAGTGTCTCTAGCTCTGGAGGACCCGTCCGGTCCTGTATTACACAGTAGTAGATCTACCGACCAAAAGACACAGATTCTCCTTGTGGAGATCCAACTGGTAGGGCAGGGGGGTAGCTATTGGGAATGTGGGCCATGGTATATAGGGGTCCCTGTTTGCATTTTTTACATTGGGACCCGGCAATTACAAGTTATGTTGGTAGGGAGTCTTTAGGGCAATGCTCCCTGGAAAACGTATGCAAATAGCGCTCCTCTCTCTGGCGCCACCTGTAGGTAGCTAGCTTGTACTTCATACTATAGATCAGTGATTCCCAGCCTTTCCCTTTTTCTGGGCACCCCTAAAAAAAAAAAAAAAAAAATTTCCTTGGGGCACCCTTACCAAATAATTTTTACTGTAGACAAAAAAGGTCCTAAGGGCGTAGATAATGTTGCATGATGCCATGCGGTGATCATTCCAGCCAGAGTGTCGTGGCCCCTGGCGGGTTTCCAGGGCGCCCCTATTGGGCAACATTGCTATAGACACTGGCTTGTATTCTGTGTGACCCTCTTTACTGATGCAAATATACTTGTGCAAAAGAAGTCTCAAGCATAGGGCAAGACCCCTCAAAGCGGGGCGCGGGACTACGCTGGAAAACACAGGGTACGATCTCATTTAAAGGGGTTGTCCAGGACTGTATTGGTATTGATTGCTGCGGCCTCTTCGCTACTTACCAAGCACGGTGCCGTACATTATATAGTGAGTTTGCATTGTAGCTCAGGTCTGTTTGCTTGAATGGGACTGAGCTGCAGCATGGTCATGTGATTGATGGACATGATGTCACTGCTTGAGAAGAGGAAGTGGAGCTCGATCACCGTCCCAGACATCCCATTTATGATCAATTTGGGAAAACAGCCTTGAAGGGGTATTCTAGTATTCACAAATTACCCCCTTCCCATGGAATCAGAGATAACTGATGGATCGGTGGGGGTCTAACTGCTGGGACCTCACGTATCGTGAGACTGCGGAGATGCCTCATGAGTCAAAATAATGGAACAGTCAGGGACAGATGAGTACTTTGCTTCTCTCTGTAGTCCCATTCTCGTGGTCAGTGCTTGGACCCCCATGAATCTAGTAGTCATCCCCTTTCCAATGAACAGGGAATAACTTCCTATTATTGGAATACTCTTTTAGGCTGAGGCCCCACGTTGCGGAAACGCAGCTTTTTTTATTGCAGAATTTGCTGCGGTTTTTTGAGCCAAAGCCAAGAATGACTACGAAAGGAATGAGAAATATCTAGGAAGTTCTTATACTTCTATCTGCTGCTCAGTCCACTCCTGGCTGTGGTTCAAAAAAACCGCAGCAAAATCTGCAACAACAAAAAAAAAAAAAGCTGCGTTTCTGCAACGTGGGGCCTCAATCTTAAAGGGGTTTTGGGGCTCCATCCCCATGAGATGGGTCATCAGTTTCCAATCAGTCGGGGCCTGACACAGCTAACCTGGCTACCTCCCAGGGCCCGAAGTTACTGCACTGGATGGGGGTTCTAGAAGCTGCTTTGCGTCTATTCATGCAATTGGTTCAGAGCTGTAGTACCCCAATGTCACCACTATACAGTGGACGGCGCTCCAGCTCTGCACCTATTACGTGAATAGGAGCAGAGCTGCCTCTGGCCTCCTCCATTACAGTATATTCCGGCGCCTAGAGGCAGCCAGATCAGCTGATCAGTTCAGGGTCCGGGTGTCGCACCCTCATTGACTGACTGGATACTGATCACCGATCCTGTGAATAGATCATGAGTATAAAAGACACCCTGGGGCAAGAAAACCCCTTTAAGCAGACAATCCAGAATCCCTATTGGCCACTCCCATAGACACGCACTTTTTCCGTGTTTTTCCATTTCGTTTTCTTAATAACCCCCCTCCTCGCTCTCCTCTGATCCGTGACATGATCTGTCATCTGCCTCTAAATATAACTGGGATTTTTCATGTCCCTCAGTGGAGTCACCTGGCAAACTTTACCTTGACCCTTTTCTGTATATTTCCGATTACTCAAAATAAGAATTGCCGCATGGTCGATGACTAGCGCTCCTCCCAGGAACTGGAGAGCAAAGCAATTTTGAAATGTCAGGTGCGGGGGTCTGCGCGGCGGAGGATACAAGAGAGGGTGAACTTTAAACAAGCGGCTCCATCTGTACAAATAGCGCTGAAGGTCTGTTTGTGTGTTCTCATAAAGCCTGGATTCAAGGCAAACACCGGGGACATTGAAATCCTCACCGTCACACCTGTCTCTACCTGCGCTGGCGGTATTATTACACTAACACAGGCCCCCGGTGTATGGATTATATCCTCTGTGTGCCAGCATTTATGGATGGCCTTAAAGTCAATATCCACCCACAAATCCTCAATTCTGTGCTGATTCATTTTTTTTAATGTATCGCTATATCCATCAGAGCTCCAAATCCCCTGCATAGGCTTAGATTTAACAGGTAACCTTTTGGGCCGCCTGCAGCCACCACTAGGGGGAGCTTACGGCATAGTGTTCACACTGTATATTGACCTATTATAACACAGTAGGCAGTAAGCTCCCTCTAGTGGTAGCTGCTGTGAATGGAGAGGTGACTGTTACCATGGAGACACATAGGCACCTTAGAAAGGAAATTAGATTTCAGAATTGTTTTTCTGTTTAGATTTATAGAGGTGTAAATTAAATAATTTTTGATAATTACCATAAATCCGGTGGTGCCTTAGCTTTTTACCTCTACTTACCATTAATCCTGGTGCCCTATATACTAATTAGGCAGTATATTGGCAAATGGGTGGTCCTGGACACACTCCAATCAAACATTGATGGCCCATCCTAAGTATTGGGTAACATTTTTAAGTCTTGGTCTTGAAACCTCTTGTACCTTAAAGGAGTAGTCCAACACTTGGTTCACAGAACAGGTGATAAGTGTCCTATTTCTGGAGATCCTGTGTCCCCACTTTTGAATACAGATGTGGCTGCGTGTGCCCTCTGGTCCTCCATTTTAAGTCTATGGGACTATTGAAGCACTGTACTGGCTGGACCAGCTCTGTTAGTCTCGTAGATTGTGAATGCGGAGGCAGTGGCATGCGTGACCATCACACCTTGCACACGGTGGACACAGGAGCCCAATCTCGTGATCGTTGTGGGACCCTCAGTAACCAGACACTTATCACGTGTCCTATGAATCTTAGGACAACTGCTTTATAGGGGACCATCCTTTAATAGGCGCTGCTCCACTGATTCCGACACAGTTGGAATTTTTTTCTCTACCCCCCCACAGTTCCTGAGCAATTGGTGCTGTTAGTTTCAGCGCCTAATATTCTAATAAGGCTGTCTACTGTCAGGTGGGCGGTTCTTAGCTGGAGTAGATAGTCTAAGACTACCTACCTGACAAGAGTGCCCAGTTGGGTACTGAAACCAACAGTACCGGTTTCTCAGGAACGGTGGGGGCTAGAGAAAGAATTCCAATTGTACCAGAATCAATGAAGTGAAGGGTGCAAAGAACTGGAGATGGTGGAGGTGGTGAAAGGTTGTCTTTAAGGAGCGGGTGTACAGGTCTGATGTGTGTACAGTATGTGGCGGTATAGCTTATACCTGCAGTAAATGAAGGAGAAGTCGCTAGTAGTTCACCGTGATGTTTTGAGGCTGGTAATATACTTGTAAGGTCCTGAAGAGGAGAACATGATGAGGAGATGATTCTGCTTTTAATTTATCTGCTGTCTTAAGTGTCAGGATCGTTTATCCCCGTTGATATAATGGAAAATGCATAGAGATGTTCTGTCCAATTTCCTTCTAATCTAATTTATTATGTATGAAATGCAAAGCCATCCTGCTGCCGTCTGCAGAAGTAAACACTTGTGGGTCACGTCAGCCAGAGAGCTCCTCGTGTCAGGCTATGTGAAGACGAAAATAGGAAGCCGTAAATGTTCCTTAAAACTGCCAAGGATTTATGGGGGGTTTGCGGAGCGCTCAATCACTGGTTACGATATGAGCAGGAAGCCATTTCTATAGATCTGTCTATGGCGTTGCCTATCTGTGACCTTCCGCAGAGCTGATAGTACAAACCCCAATGTTATCTCGCTTACTGCACCAAACTGTGTCCTGAATGCTGATTATTAGCCTATTGTTTTGTGTATACCGTTCCTATGTAGATGTCTGCGTCTCCATGGTTACAGACTACAGACTAATCCTGTGTAGTCTGTTACCGTAATCATACTCCCTCCAAGTTGTTCCGTACCTCAGTGTGGATTTCTGAACCCATACACACGGTATCTGCCGATCACTTGGTCACTTTCACATCTAAAAGCGATTAGAGGGCCCCCCTATATGAGCCTATACGAAGGGGTATTCTGGGTATTTCTAGTTACCCCCTTGGGAATGGGACTGAGCTGTGAAGACGCCACATGTGACCGATGAATGTCACGTGTGAAGGGAAATAGTGCTCTCGGATCACCGCTGTTTCTTGAAACATCTGATCCATGGGGGTTCCAGGTGATCCGACCCAAAGGATAGGTAATCGATTGATAAGCCTGGAAACCCCTTTAATGGAGTAGGAGGTCAAGCATGTGTGCAGCCACTGAGGGCGATGCGTAATACTGTGTGTGTGCAGCCACTGAGGGCGATGCGTAATACTGTGTGTGCAGCCACTGAGGGCGATGCGTAATACTGTGTGTGCAGCCACTGAGGGTGATGCGTAATACTGTGTGTGCATCCACTGAGGGCGATGCGTAATACTGTGTGTGTGCAGCCACTGAGGGCGATGCGTAATACTGTGTGTGCAGCCACTGAGGGCGATGCATAATACTGTGTGTGCAGCCACTGAGGGCGATGCGTAATACTGTGTGTGCAGCCACTGAGGGCGATGCGTAATACCGTGTGTGCAGCCACTGAGGGCGATGCGTAATACCGTGTGTGCAGCCACTGAGGGCGATGCGTAATACTGTGTGTGCAGCCACTGAGGGCGATGCGTAATACTGTGTGTGTGCAGCCACTGAGGGCGATGCGTAATACTGTGTGTGCAGCCACTGAGGGCGATGCGTAATACTGTGTGTGCAGCCACTGAGGGCGATGCGTAATACCGTGTGTGCAGCCACTGAGGGCGATGCGTAATACTGTGTGTGCAGCCACTGAGGGCGATGCGTAATACTGTGTGTGCAGCCACTGAGGGCGATGCGTAATACTGTGTGTGTGCAGCCACTGAGGGCGATGCGTAATACTGTGTGTGTACAGCCACTGAGGGCGATGCGTAATACTGTGTGTGTGCAGCCACTGAGGGCGATGCGTAATACTGTGTGTGCAGCCACCGAGGGCGATGCGTAATACTGTGTGTGCAGCCACCGAGGGCGATGCGTAATACTGTGTGTGCAGCCACCGAGGGCGATGCGTAATACTGTGTGTGCAGCCACCGAGGGCGATGCGTAATACTGTGTGTGCAGCCACCGAGGTCGATGCGTAATACTGTGTGTGCAGCCACTGAGGGCGATGCGTAATACTGTGTGTGTACAGCCACTGAGGGCGATGCGTAATACTGTGTGTGCAGCCACTGAGGGCGATGCGTAATACTGTGTGTGCAGCCACTGAGGGCGATGCGTAATACTGTGTGTGCAGCCACTGAGGGCGATGCGTAATACTGTGTGTGCAGCCACTGAGGGCGATGCGTAATACTGTGTGTGCAGCCACTGAGGGCGATGCGTAATACTGTGTGTGTACAGCCACTGAGGGCGATGCGTAATACTGTGTGTGCAGCCACCGAGGGCGATGCGTAATACTGTGTGTGCAGCCACCGAGGGCGATGCGTAATACTGTGTGTGCAGCCACCGAGGGCAATGCGTAATACCGTGTGTGTACAGCCACTGAGGGCGATGCGTAATACTGTGTGTGCAGCCACCGAGGGCAATGCGTAATACCGTGTGTGCAGCCACTGAGGGCGATGCGTAATACTGTGTGTGTACTGCCACTGAGGGCGATGCGTAATACTGTGTGTGTACAGCCACTGAGGGCGATGCGTAATACTGTGTGTGCAGCCACCGAGGGCGATGCGTAATACTGTGTGTGTACAGCCACTGAGGGCGATGCGTAATACTGTGTGCAGCCACCGAGGGCGATGCGTAATACTGTGTGTGCAGCCACCGAGGGCGATGCGTAATACTGTGTGTGTGCATCCACTGAGGGCGTTGCGTAATACTGTGTGTGCAGCCACTGAGGGCGATGCGTAATACTGTGTGTGCAGCCACTGAGGGCGATGCGTAATACTGTGTGTGCAGCCACTGAGGGCGATGCGTAATACTGTGTGTGTACAGCCACTGAGGGCGATGCGTAATACTGTGTGTGCAGCCACTGAGGGCGATGCGTAATACTGTGTGTGTACAGCCACTGAGGGCGATGCGTAATACTGTGTGTGCAGCCACTGAGGGCGATGCGTAATACTGTGTGTGCATCCACTGAGGGCGATGCGTAATACTGTGTGTGTACAGCCACTGAGGGCGATGCGTAATACTGTGTGTACAGCCACTGAGGGCGATGCGTAATACTGTGTGTGCAGCCACTGAGGGCGATGCGTAATACTGGGATGTCTTTTTTTTTTTTTCTAAAATGTTCGTCTACTTTTTGCCAACCTTCCATATGTAAGTTTGTGTGATCGGAGGCTTTGACTACATGAGGTTTGTTGTCTGTTACCATGGAGACACACTCGCTGTAGAAAACGACAGGATAGCAAAGTTGCTTTATTTTTCCTTTTAGAGGCATTGCGGTCTCGGGTATGTTCACACAGATTGTTTTGCAGGCTGAAAAAAACTGCTTCAACAATTAGGAAGCGGTTTTTGATGCATTTTTTTGGGGGGGGCGTTAACTTCAGCACTCTGTATGGACCTAAAAAATCAGCTGTGGTTTCTGCAAAAACCTCCAACACCTGCTTCAAAAAACTGTGGCACGTTTTTTTTTTTTTTCCCACCCCCCATTGTTTTCAGTGGGTTTGAAGATAGGTCACGTCCCAACTGACTCCCTTGGAAATAAATGGGAGACGTTTTTTGAAGCGAATTCCACAAAGAAACTCTGTGTGAACTCTGAGATGACCTTGATTCCTGGTGTCTCTGACTTTTAGGTTTTAGGACCTCCACGTCACACGGGGGGGGTCCTAAAAGATAGGTCATCCACTGATAAAACTTAACAACCCCTTTAAGAAGGGGCAGCAGGACCTCCCTTCTAGTGATAGGTGGGGTCACCCCCATTGATTAGGAAGTTACTCCCTATCCAGGGGGTGGGGGGTAACGTGAAATAACCAGAATATTTTGGAAATTTTTGGCTTGCTGCTGGTCTTCACAGGCTCCATTGCTGTCTGACCTTTCACAGGCTGTTTTTTCAGTTTTTCTGGACCTCCGACGGACCAGAAGAACAGAAACATGCAGGTGTGAACATAGCAGAAGATATAACATCACTTTATAATTAGTGGGGGGGTCCCAACAAACCTAAAAAGCTCCCTTGCAGTACTGATTATGACCACCAGATGGCAATCTCATTCTGTAGCTATAAAGTACATGAATTTGTTTCTACTCTAAGGTTGAATGATCATACAATTCTATGGATATTACAGGATATAAGGTAACGGTTGGGATTGTTTCTGTCACGTTCTACTATTTTATTACTGACCTAAATATCTTTAAAAAATTAATAATGTAATAAAAAAATAATAAAAATAAATATATATATATATATATTTATATTTAACTCTTTATTTGTCTATTCATTGTGCATTGTTTGATGCAATTTCTCATTTTATTTTCTAGGTCTCCTGCAAGATATGGATCATCCCTACAGCAAATTTGACAGCCAGTAGCTTTGGAGATCTGTGGATTTGATTCCGTCCCGTCGCATGAGCAAACCCTGCAGACACCAGACTGACAGCAGATTATTTTTCCCATGTACTGAGTGCATGAGGCTCCGGGGGGCGCACCACTGACCATAGACATAGTGATAGTTACTAATGATCAGATCATTAGGTCTACAGAGCTGTAGAGATCAATTCCAACCAATAGAAATTTATTCCATTAGTCGGAAAGGGTATCTCGGCTGCTAATTTTTCTCGGTCATTAGTGATTAACCCTTTGTATAGAGGACGGACATGCACGGCAATGCACACAGTCGATATCAACGTTCCCTTTGTTTCACATATCTGCACTCTTTTATTTTACCTACCAGCACCCGGGCAAATGTTCCCCTCTATAGCCAGCGCAAAGAGGACCGGTCCGCTCTCTTCACATATCTGTTTTAGTAAATACATGCACTCACTATATGATACTTCTGGAGCATATTTGCTTTGTGCTGCTCTTCTGTTATTCCTCCTGGTAATGTATCAATAAATTAAAAACTGGATATTACCATTTTTCTTGTCGATAGGTCACACATTGTGATGTTTTTCGCACTGGCTGGACAGTATGAGAGATATCCCATTGAAAATAACAATGGTAATACCTAGTTTATATCTATTTACTTATACATTTCCAGGAGGAATAACAGAGGAACGGCAAAGAGAAACACTCCAGAACAGGCATTTTATGGGCAATACATAAATACTAGAAGAGACTTGCCAGGAGAGGTGAGGGATCCCCTTTTGGGCTCTGTTCACGGATGCGTTACTCATTTTCGTGTTCAGAGCAAAAAATGTAGCAGCGCCAGATCCACCCCATGACTGATAAAAAGAAATGCCGCCTGATGGACCTCATTGACTGTAATGGTGTCCGTAAGTTTGACGCCATGTTATCCCTCATTTTAGCATGTGCGCAATTTTGTCCGGCATTTTCCAGGTTCTTAAAGGATGTGAACACAGCCCAACACGCAAATTTTTGTGTGGGTTTCCTTTTACCAAGCTATTGCTTTGTAAGTTTTTGATTTCACTTTGGACGTGACACATATATGTGAATTATTTCTGTAGGTTTTTTTTTCTTAGTTTAGTACATGTTGTTGTTTTTGTTATTTTTTTTTTTCAATGGTCTCGCTCATTGCAATGTACATTTGTAGGGATTTAGCACTTCTGGTTGTTACCGTAAAGACGTAAGGTTGTGTAGGATTACAAAATAAGGTTAGGTCCCCTTAAGTCCTCCTGCTAACAGCGCCACCTCATGGGCCTTGTTTGGTATGGCAGCTCTGCTTTATTCAAGTGACTACCTGCAGTACCAGACACAGCCTATGTACAAGAGTGGCGCTGTTTCAAGATTTAAAAAAAAAAAAAAGGGATCACATTTTTTTTTTTTTTCACCTCTTTTAAGCAAAGTTGTATCTGGAACAACTTTAAAGAACATACAAGAAATGACACTTCTAGGTAAACTCTCCCTTAGGGTTGCCATGTGAGTCAACTTCCTGCATCTAAAAGGGGCATTGTGGAATTACCCTTTAAAGGGGTGGTCCAGGACTGTGATATTGAGTTCCACTTCGTCTTCGCAGGCACGCCTATTGGTCACTTGGCCATGATGCAGCTCAGCCTTATTCAAAGGAATGGGACTGAGCTGCAATACCAAGTAGAGCCTCTATAAAATGTGGTGCTGTGCTTGGTAAGCAGAAATCAAATCTTAGTCCCAGATAATCCCTTGAAGCAGTTATCGAATACTGAATATGTTATTGTGTTTGCTTTGGGAGCGCAGGGGAAGAGGCATCTTATCCTGCACGCTTTCATCACGCCACCCTAGCATGATCAGGGCGATTCATTTTAGAGGGTGTTTTCCTTTAAATAAGTTTGCACTTGCAGTCCTGCAGTTTTTACGAAGTACATTGCGTTATGCTGTAATTTTAGCTTCCATTACCTTTTCATTTTCTAGCAGTACCAATGTAGCAGAGCTGAGTTTGTCAGTGCAGAAAGATTATCCATTTGGCAATATGTGGACCCGGGAACATGACTATGGGGATCCAGAAGTTGCAGTCGCATCCAGACCCTGGTACTCGAGGGGACCAAAGACCCCTTTGCCACATAAGAGGACTGCAGTATTATAAAGGTAGCGGATAACTTCATGATCGTGGAGGTCTGACCACCCAGAACCCCACTGATCGCAAGAACGGGGGTTCAGTTGCCCCCACCTGATGGAGTGTCAGGCCGAGCATGCACCCTGCTGCTCCTGGAGTGCAGGAAATAGCCAAGCGCTGTATTCCGCTTTCTCTAATGTTCCTATAGGAAATGAATGAAGTGGCAGGGAACATGCTCAGCCTGCCACTCCCTCAAGATGGGGGAACCGGACCCCTCAGTCAGACCCCTGCTGATCATGAAGCTACCCCTACCCCTACCCTATCGATAGGTTATAACTATTAAGGTTGTAATAACCCCTTTAAGAGGAACAGTATATAGACAGATTCAGCTCTGCTACATCTGTACATTTACTTGGCTGCCATGGTTTCCTGCACGTTACCCTATAATATTGACTCTCTAGATTGATGTTTAGGAGTCAGCCACTTTTATATTATTAGTTGTAACCAAGAGCTGAGACTTTGTATGATCAGATATTGCACTTCATTCTCTCACTTTGTACATCTTCATTTGATGGTTTGATATTTTGTTGCATTGTTATTATATTAAAGAAAAAAGTGAACCCTAAACTCCGCAGTCGCCGCGCTTAGTATGTGTCCATGGTGCAATATACGTGTCTATTACACCAGTGATCGAACCTTTCACCAACTCCAACTCTTACTATTCACGTACACCTTTCATTTCCGGCCACGCGTTTTCTAGAATTGTTTTTGACCTTATCAGATGAGTCTTTAGAGGGGATTAGAAGCGGCGCAGAACGACCTTGCCTGAGGTGTTTCATCAGACTCCTCCACCGCCTCCTCGGCATCTTTTGTTTTCACTCTTCTGCCTTTAGATATAGTGGATTTTCATAGTTGGTTTTCCTCACACAGCTCAGATATGGAAGAAGCGGACGCGATTAGCGAGTCTCTTTAAGGCAAGTAAATAGTCAGCCATAGTGATGGAGGATATAAAACCGCCTAGTAAACATCCCCATAACAAAACATTGGTAGTGTTATGGGTCGTGGCATAGGATGCCAATATGTCTGACCTACTGGACCTGCCCTGGTCACCCATGGCCGGCCATACACAAGAACACTTATTTGACACGTTGGCGTTTCGTACGCCAATCTCAATCATTTCTCCCACACGTGCAATAGGCACCTGAATTATTAAGAGGCTCCGGCTTCTTAATAATTCAGACATACTCCCGAGCTCCAGAACTGAAATCTGTAGTCAGGGAGCAGTGTGGGGTTCAGGTATAACTCATGGCAGCATTCTGGTGGGAGTTCTAGTAACATTTTCGGGCCTGGTCTCTAAAAGGGGCTGTGTGCCAACTGGGTGCATCACATTTATACCAGAAAACTGGCATAGATGGGTTAATAAATTCCTCCTGTGTCTCTTGGATAGCACAATACACTTGCAGCTGGGCCAAGTGTGCACATGTTCGCAGTAGGAAGAGGGGAGGAAGCCACTGGTGGCAGCTTATCTCCCCAAGAACAAAAGCATCAGGCTTGTTAAAATTCCCCGACACTTCTCTACTCGCCACATCTGATATCAGGGATCAAGGTCCTATACAGTCATGGCCAAAAGTTTTGAGAATGACACAAATATTCTATTTTCACATGATCTGCTGCCCTCTGGTTTTTATGTGTGTTTGTCAGATGTTTTTATCACATACAGAAATAGAATTGCATTCATATTATGAGTAACAGAAGCTTATATTGACAGTTAGAATGAGTTAATGCAGCAAGTCAATATTTGCAGTGTTGACCCTTCTTCTTCAGGACCTCTGCAATTCTCCCTGGCATGCTCTCAATCAACTTCTGGACCAAATCCTGACTGATAGCAGTCCATTCTTGCAGAATCAATGCTTTCATTTTGTCTGAATTTGTTGGTTTTTGTTTGTCCACCCGTCTCTTGATGATTGACCACAAGTTCTCAATGGGATTAAGATCTGGGGAGTTTCCAGGCCATGGACCCAAAATCTCTATGTTTTGTTCCCTGAGCCATTTAGTTATCACCTTTGCTTTATGGCAAGGTGTTCCATCATGCTGGAAAAGGCATTGTTGAGCGCCAAACTGCTCTTGGACGGTTGGGAGAAGTTGCTCTTGGAGGACATTCTGGTACCATTCTTTATTCATGGCTGTGTTTTTAGGCAAGACTGTGAGAGAGCCGATTCCCTTGGCTGAGAAGCAACCCCACACATGAATGGTTTCAGGATGCTTTACAGTTGGCATGAGACAAGACTGGTGGTAGCGCTCACCTCTTCTTCTCCGAATAAGCTGTTTTCCAGATGTTCCAAACAATCGAAAAGGGGATTCATCAGAGAAAATGACTTTCCCCCAGTCCTCAGCAGTCCACTCCCTGTACCTTTTGCAGAATATCAGTCTGTCCCTGATGTTTTTTCTGGAGAGAAGTGGCTTCTTTGCTGCCCTCCTTGAGACCAGGCCTTGCTCCAAGAGTCTCCGCCTCACAGTGCGTGCAGATGCACTCACACCTGCCTGCTGCCATTCCTCAGCAAGCTCTGCACTGCTGGTAGCCCCATCCCGCAGCTGAAACACTTTTAAGAGACGGTCCTGCCGCTTGCTGGTCTTTCTTGGGCGCCCTGGAGCCTTTTTGGCACCAATGGAACCTCTCTCCTTGAAGTTCTTGATGATGCGATAGATTGTTGACTGAGGTGCAATCTTTCTAGCTGCAATACTCTTCCCAGTTAGGCCATTTTTGTGCAGTGCAATGATGACTGCACGTGTTTCTTTAGAGATAACCATGGTTAACAGAAGAGAAACAATGATGGCAAGCACCAGCCTCCTTTTAAAGTGTCCAGTGGTGTCATTCTTACTTAATCATGACAGATTGATCTCCAGCCCTGTCCTCATCAACACCCACACCTGTGTTAATGGAGCAATCACTGAAACGATGTTAGGTGGTCCTTTTAAGGCAGGGCTGCAATGATGTTGAAATGTGTTTTGGGGGATAAAGTTCATTTTCTAGGCAAATATTGACTTTGCAAGTAATTGCTGTTAAGCTGATCACTCTTTATAACATTCTGGAGTATATGCAAATTGCCATTAGAAAAACTGAAGCAGTAGACTTTGTAAAAATTTATATTTGTATCATTCTCAAAACTTTTGGCCATGACTGTACACGTTAGTTGTTGGCCCTTTCTGCTGAAATCGGCAGCTTAGCTGACATACATGTAACATGTATGGCCACTGTAGACATGAAAGTGAAGTGTCTGGTCACAACCCTGCATGGTTACAGATAACTAGCCATAAAACAATTAAATCTTCTTAGTTGACATCTGTTTTTGGGCTGCAGGAAGTTAATGGTCTTAATGGCAGGAAGACTCCCCCACACCTCTGACATTACTTGTATACACACATATACCAATGTACAGTCATGGCCAAAAGTTTTGAGAATGATACAAATATAAATTTTTACAAAGTCTACTGCTTCAGTTTTTCTAATGGCAATTTGCATATACTCCAGAATGTTATAAAGAGTGATCAGCTTAACAGCAATTACTTGCAAAGTCAATATTTGCCTAGAAAATGAACTTTATCCCCCAAAACACATTTCAACATCATTGCAGCCCTGCCTTAAAAGGACCACCTAACATGGTTTCAGTGATTGCTCCATTAACACAGGTGTGGGTGTTGATGAGGACAGGGCTGGAGATCAATCTGTCATGATTAAGTAAGAATGACACCACTGGACACTTTAAAAGGAGGCTGGTGCTTGCCATCATTGTTTCTCTTCTGTTAACCATGGTTCTCTCTAAAGAAACACGTGCAGTCATCATTGCACTGCACAAAAATGGCCTAACTGGGAAGAGTATTGCAGCTAGAAAGATTGCACCTCAGTCAACAATCTATCGCATCATCAAGAACTTCAAGGAGAGAGGTTCCATTGGTGCCAAAAAGGCTCCAGGGCGCCCAAGAAAGACCAGCAAGCGGCAGGACCGTCTCTTAAAAGTGTTTCAGCTGCGGGGTCGGGCTACCAGCAGTGCAGAGCTTGCTGAGGAATGGCAGCAGGCAGGTGTGAGTGCATCTGCACGCACTGTGAGGCGGAGACTCTTGGAGCAAGGCCTGGTCTCAAGGAGGGCAGCAAAGAAGCCACTTCTCTCCAGAAAAAACATCAGGGACAGACTGATATTCTGCAAAAGGTACAGGGAGTGGACTGCTGAGGACTGGGGGAAAGTCATTTTCTCTGATGAATCCCCTTTTCGATTGTTTGGAACATCTGGAAAACAGCTTATTCGGAGAAGAAGAGGTGAGCGCTACCACCAGTCTTGTCTCATGCCAACTGTAAAGCATCCTGAAACCATTCATGTGTGGGGTTGCTTCTCAGCCAAGGGAATCGGCTCTCTCACAGTCTTGCCTAAAAACACAGCCATGAATAAAGAATGGTACCAGAATGTCCTCCAAGAGCAACTTCTCCCAACCGTCCAAGAGCAGTTTGGCGCTCAACAATGCCTTTTCCAGCATGATGGAGCACCTTGCCATAAAGCAAAGGTGATAACTAAATGGCTCAGGGAACAAAACATAGAGATTTTGGGTCCATGGCCTGGAAACTCCCCAGATCTTAATCCCATTGAGAACTTGTGGTCAATCATCAAGAGACGGGTGGACAAACAAAAACCAACAAATTCAGACAAAATGAAAGCATTGATTCTGCAAGAATGGACTGCTATCAGTCAGGATTTGGTCCAGAAGTTGATTGAGAGCATGCCAGGGAGAATTGCAGAGGTCCTGAAGAAGAAGGGTCAACACTGCAAATATTGACTTGCTGCATTAACTCATTCTAACTGTCAATATAAGCTTCTGTTACTCATAATATGAATGCAATTCTATTTCTGTATGTGATAAAAACATCTGACAAACACACATAAAAACCAGAGGGCAGCAGATCATGTGAAAATATAATATTTGTGTCATTCTCAAAACTTTTGGCCATGACTGTAGTATACTGATAACACAAGCCTAAGGATAATTATGATTCATTAATAATATACACAAATAGGCTCCTTTCATCACAAATAGCAAGTATGCATGCTGGGAATTGTAGTTTATCAACAGCTAGAGAGCCAAAGGTTCCCTACCCCTGCACTACAGACTTCTACACTGCCCTATGACGGTGACATCAGCACAAGAACTGCACATTACGAGCATCATGAAATGGGTTTCCATGGCCATTCTGATACACACAAGCCTAGGATCACCATACTCCATGCCAAGCTCAATGCTATATTTTTCCATTTCTGATGGCTTATTTTTTTGCAGGATAAGTTGCATTTTTCAATGACACCATTTTGTAGTATTCATTGGTTAACTTAAAGTAATACCAAATATCCATATTTTTTTTTTATGCTTTACTACTTTTGCACAAAAAAAACACTTTAAATAAAACTTATTTTTTTGTGTCGCCAGAACTTCTTTTTTTAGTTTTCCTGCATCAGATTTGTGCGAAATTCATACAACTTTTTGATCCTTTTTTTATTTTTATGGCCTTTTTTTAAGGCATTCACTGTGCAGGTAATGTGATAAATTTATATATCAGCATGGCATATTTTTTTTTTGTTTTTTATTGACAGAGGAAAAATTGCTCACTATAGGGCGATTGAAGCTGTCTCTGATCCTGGCAGTTGCTGCAGGACACCAATATCTGTTATAGCCAGGAGCTTAGACTGTAGGTCTTGAGTCAGATTGTCTTTAGTAGGATAAGTCATCAGTATCTGATCAGTGGAGGTCCAGCACCCCCACCGATCAGCTTCTTGCAGCACAGTGCACAAAGCCGGAAGCAGATGGATCTATACACTGTGTAGTGGTCATGCCATGTTAGTTTAGCTCTGGACCCATTCAAGTGATGCCCTTGAACATCTGGTTGGTAGAGGTGTTGGACCCCAACCAATCTGATTTGAGGCTCTAGCCTAAGGCTATGTCTTCAATATCCAGTCTTGGACAACCCCTTTACTGCATGACGCTCCATGATGTTCAGTTGTTATATGGTGCATTAAGGGGTATCTGTTATAGCCAGGCACCTGTACTGTATGTCTTGGGGCCTTAAACAGGTTGTCCTTAGTAGGATAGGTCATCGATATCTGATCAGTGGGAGCCTAACACCCAGCACCCCCACTGATCAGCTGCTTGGAGCACAATGCATGAAGCCAGAGGAAGATGGCTCTGTACACTATGCAGTGGCCATGCCACGCAACTCTAGCTCAAGTCCCATTCAAGTGTGACCCGTAAACTTCTGGTTGATTGAGGTGTCAGACCCCCAATGATCTGGTTTTGAGGATTTATCCTAAGGATAGGTCATCAATGTCCAGTCTTGGACAACCCCTTTACTGCATGGCGCTCCATGGTGTACAGTTAGAATATGGTGTGTTAAAGGGGTTGTGCCGTTAAGCACAGGGGATAAGTGTCCAACCACTGGGTCCCCCACTGATCAGGAGAGAAGAGGACTGAAAATCCCCCTAAAGCCTCTGTGCGATCGATCGCTCCATTCACTTCTATGGGGCTGTGGTCGCTGCTGGAGATTAGAAGTGAATGGAGCACCGGTCACACAAGTGCACTGGCGCGCCATTCACAGGGAGGCTTTAGAGGAACTTTTGGTCCCCCATTCTGATCACTGGGGAAACCGATGGTTGGAATCCCCAGCAATCCGACCCTTATCGCCTTATGTGTCCTTAATATCATAACCACTTTAAGGAGTTAAAGCTATCTCTATTTTTTTTGTTCCACTTTTTAGCGTTTTTTCCTGCCAACCTGTTTGCGCTGTTGTTTTTAGCTTTCCTATTATCCCCCGTCCTTGCGTCTCAGAACTATTACCGTACAGAATAGAATTTCATGTGTGGGCGTCACAGTAAAAAAAAAAAAAGCCATTTCATTTGCCTTTACACCTAATAATTCCTGGGGTCAGACAATGCCCGATTGTGGGTGGGTTTAATAAGGATCTGCCGGTGGGATAAACTTCCCCCAGGTTAATACATCGCAAAGAAATGATTTCAAGTAAAGAAATGCTGCGTTAAGTCTTTTCTTAAGACAATTAATGGAGAATTTTCAGAGCCTGGAGGGGGGAAACAATGAGAGACTGCACCGGCCGGGCTCAATATTCTCGGTTTTAGAGGCGACATGTGGAATGGGACAGCACTGATGTGACTGCCCTTGAAGTATTACCGCCGGCAGCCAATAATAGAGCGGCACTTGGCGACGGGGGGGGGGGGCGGGGGGTAAGTACAAATTTGTAAAAATGATGAAAGTCTCCTCGTCAGGGGATGGAGGATCTCAATAGTGACACTGGCAGCTTAATAGGAAAACATTTGTCATTTTTTGGCAGCCGGCTTATATAAAAGGTGTCAAGGACTGGATATGAAATCCTCGCAGCTGTCAGCGTGATATAAAGACACTAAACGTCTGGAGGAGACGGATGCCCGGGCTATTGTCGCCATTAGTTTTTATTTATTTTGTAAGATTTCTCGGATTGAGGCGTTCTATAACAGAGGCGCTTTAACATCTTGAAATATATTCACAGACACAGTTATTAGCAATGGGAAGTCAGGGAGAAAGATGAGGCCTGGGAGTCCTAGGGAGAAGTACAGGAAAATGGAAGAAGCAGAAGATGTGTCGTTGGATATACGCAGCGTTAAGGTTCCATTTGAGGATCGGGATAAGAAAAACATGGCTTCATTCTGTCAGTGGGATGTGTCAGGTATTGCTTCTACACTGAAGTGAATAGGGCTGCATTACCAGACACAACCTGTAGATAGGTGTGGCGCTGTTTCTGGAATCTTGTACAACCACCTACCCAACCATGACATTATAGTACATCATGATGTCGGTCAATGGGTTTGGAAAGGGCTCAGGAGCGGAGCTCTCTCCATATACAGTGGGTGCAGGCTGTATATGACAGATACCCATCGCTAACAGCAGTGATTGTTTCCTGAGCCGATCGTGGCTGTTAACACTTTAGAGCAGGGGTCTCAAACTCAATTTACCCGGGGGCCGCTGGAGGTAGTGTCTGGGTGAGGCTGGGCCGCATCAGGTTTTCCACACCGGTAATATGCTCCGTATTGGCCCCTGCACACGGTATTATGCTCCCTAGTGGCCCCTGCACTTGTATTATGCTCCCTAGTGGCCCCTGCACTTGTATTATGCTCCCTAGTGGCCCCTGCACTTGTATTATGCTCCATTGTGGCCCCTTCACTTGTACTGTGCCCCATAGTTGCCCACCCAAGAACTATTATTATACTCTGGGTTCTTTTCAGACCCCAGAGTATAATGATCGGAGACCCAGGGGAGGTGACAAACCATAAAAACCAGTGTTACTTACCTATACTGGAAACCGAAGCACTCCCAGCAGCTTTCGGCCCTGTCTAATTAAGTCACGTGATGAGACCGGCGACGCGACCTGATGACGTCATCAGAGCGCCCAAGCCTGCTCGGAGTGACAGCGGATCGCAGGAGAGGTGAGTAGCATTGGTTTTTATGTTCCTTCACCTCCCCTGGGTCTCCGATTATTATACTCCGGGGTCTAAAAAGACCCCAGAGTATAATAATAGTAGTATTTGAGGCCCGCGGCCTCACTTACCGATGCCCGCGGCCGCTCACAGCGGCATCCACTTCCTCTTCTGCGTCCCTTAGCAGAAGGGGAAGTGGGGGTGGCCACGAGCAGACGCGGGGTAGGTAAATAAATAGGCCTTACCCGCCGGGAATACTCCAGCAGGTCACGGCCTATTTATATAAAAAAAAAAAAACTTATCCTCGCCTACCTGCGATGCCTTGATGCAGCCGCCGCCTCCTCCTCTTGTCCGAGACGTCTATCTATCTATCTATCTATCTATCTATCTATCTATCTATCCCATATCTATCTATCCCATATCTATCTATCTATCTATCTATCTATCTATCTATCTATTCCATATCTATCTATTTATCTCATATCTATCTATCTATCAATCATCTATCTCTATCTATCTATCTCATATCTTATATCTATCTATCTGTCATCCATATGTTATCTCTTATCTATGTCTTTCATATCTATTTAATTTGTCTATTTAGGTATCTTTCTCTCTACCTATTTCTATCTATCCCATAACTATCTATATGTCTATCTATCTATTTGTCTATATATCTTCCCAACCCCATAAATGTATTGAAGCTGTAAAACAACTCTTAGAGCACAGTAGGCTTAGATACGACACCTCCTCTGTATACTGCCCCTGGATATTACTGTACCTTATAATGAAAGTCAGCACTGTGCGGTCTAGAACCTGTACCTATAAATACATCAACCTTGCCCACAAATACTTTGACCTGTCATAACCACTAGTATATATATAATACAGAATAACAGTCATACACTTACTATATAATACCAAATAATACATCTACTCCAGGACTAAATACAACTACTGTACCACAAAGACCAGTATTACAATACTATCACTATACAGCGGTGACATACCACAGCCACTCTATAATACTGTGAATACCATGCCATCTTCTCTGTTCGGCCCAGACCACCCTGACGACTTCTCCCAGCCACAACTGCATAACTTGATACCTCAGTTAGTGCAATACAAAGTAACAGCAACTCCTTCATGCCCCATTAATAAAAGTACACCCTTTATGTCTCCCACAGTAATAAGAGCCCCAATAATTAACATTCCCCCTATGTGCCCCCCACACAGTAATGATGCACCCTTAGTTCCCAAACAGTAAAAGTGGCCCCAGTACTGGTGTACAGCATCACATATCTGCACTAAAATCAATGTAAGGCTATTGACTTATTCACACATGTCCTATTTTTGGCCATTTTCCCAGATCATTCAATAGACTCAAGTTCAGTGGGGAAAAAAGTATTTAGTCAGCCACCAATTGTGCAAGTTCTCCCACTTACAAAGATGAGGCCGGCCTGTAATTGTCATCATAGGTAGACCTCAACTATGAGAGACAAAATGAGAAAACTAATCCAGAAAATCACATTGTCTGATTTTTTTTTAAGAATTTATTTGCAAATTATGGTGGAAAATAAGTATTTGGTCACCTACAAACAAGCGAGATTTCTGGCTCTCACAGACCTGTAACTTCTCCTTTAAGAGGCTCCTCTGTCCTCCACTCATTACCTGTAGTAATGGCTCCTGTTTGACATTGTTATCAGTATAAAAGACACCTGTCCACAACCTCACACAGTCACACTCCAAACTCCACTATGGTGAAGACCAAAGAGCCGTGGAAGGACCAGAAACAAAATGGTAGCCCTGCACCAGGCTGGGAAGACTGAATCTGCAATAGGCAAGCAGCTTGGTGTGAAGAAATCACCTGTGGGAGCAATAATTAGAAAATGGAAGACATACAAGACCACTGATAATCTCCCTCCATCAGGGGCTCCACGCAAGATCTCACCCCGTGGGGTCAAAATGATCACAAGAACGGTGAGCAAAAATCCCAGAACCACCACATGGGGGGACCTAGTGAGTGACCTGCAGAAAGCTGGGACTAACGTAACAAAGGCTACCGGCAGTAACACACTACGCCGCCAGGGACTCAGATCCTGCAGTGCCAGACGTGTCCCCCTGCTTAAGCCAGTACATATCCGGGCCCGTCTGAAGTTTGCTACAGAGCATTTGGATGTTCCAGAAGAGTATTGGGAGAATGTCATATGGTCAGATGAAACCAAAGTAGAACTGTTTGGTAGAAACACAACTCGTCGTGTTTGGAGGAGAGTGAATGCCGAGTTGCATCCAAAGAACAACATACCTACTGTGAAGCATGGGGGTGGCAACATCATGCTTTGGGGCTGTTTCTCTGCAAAGGGACCAGGACGACTGATCCGTGTACATGAAAGAATGAATGGGGCCATGTATGGTGAGATTGTGAGTGCAAACCTCCTTCCATCAGCAAGGGCATTGAAGATGAAACGTGGCTGGGTCTTTCAGCATGACAATGATCCCAAGCACACCGCCAGGACAACGAAGGAGCGGCTTCGTAAGAAGCATTTCAAGGTCCTGGAGTGGCCTAGCCAGTCTCCAGATCTCAACCCCATAGAAAACCTTTGGAGGGAGTTGAAAGTCCGTGTTGCCCAGCGACAGCCCCAAAACATCCGTGCTCTAGAGGAGATCTGCATGGAGGAATGGGCCAACATACCAGCAACAGTGTGTGCCAACCTTGTGAGGACTTACAGAAAACGTTTGACCTCTGTCATTGCCAACAAAGGATATAGAACAAAGTATTGAGAGGAAGTTTTGTTATTGACCAAATACTTATTTTCCACCATAACTTGCAAATAAATTCTTTAAAAATCAGACAATGTGATTTTCTGGATTTGTTTTCTCATTTTGTCTCTCATAGTTGAGGTCTGCCTATGATGACAATTACAGGCCGGCCTCATCTTTTTAAGTGGGAGAACTTGCACAATTGGTGGCTGACTAAATACTTTTTTTCACCACTGTATATGAAGATCCATGAAAATGGCCGTCAAAAATGGACCGATATGGTCATGGGAATAGCGCCTTATTCCAGACAAGTCCACACTAACACTCTATGAAGCAGCAATAGTATGTGGGTGAATGTTAAAGGGATATTCCTATCTTGGACATTTATGGAATATACACAGGATAAACGTCAAATGTCTAATAGATGTGGGTGCCATCTCTAGGACCCGGGCCTATTGGAAGTTTATGTCAAAAATGGGATTACCCCTTCAATATGTTAACCTATAGCACTTTACACTGCCCCATAATGTCCTCCACCCATGCCCATCCTTACCTTACAACTGGCCTTCACGCCACTGCCTAACCCAGGACAGAGGTCATTGGGTAAGGTGTGGCCCAGGTCAGTTCCAGAACTAGGTATTGACCCCTGGAGCGGGGGCCCCACCAGTATATAACATCCCTATGGCTTCTATATCAGGCTGCTGACTTTATGCTTCTGAACTAGACCTTAGGGGGTCGACCATGTGTGAAATCCGCTGCCTATATCCATCTTGAGATCATATGTCGTGTTAATGGTTACCAGCTTCCTTCTCGGAGAGCCATGCCAGGTTTTCTGCAGGTAATTTGCAGCGAGTCTACTGAACAGCTGCAGCTCCTAATGGCTTCTCATTGCTTTATGTTCATGAAGTTTGTGGAAAATATTTCACTCAAAAAGAACGTTACGCTCCATCATGACTTGCAGATTTTTTATGGGAATTGTTTCCTAGCCGAGCCTGTGAGCAGGAAATGAAGCAGTAGCGTCTTACATGTGAGTGTTTTCCCGTACACGGGAAACCTATGTAAGAAACCAGTGATGCAACTATGGTCGGTGTACAGTCATGGCCAAAAGTTTTGAGAATGATACAAATATTAATTTTTACAAAGTCTACTGCTTCAGTTTTTCTAATGGCAATTTGCATATACTCCAGAATGTTATAAAGAGTGATCAGCTTAACAGCAATTACTTGCAAAGTCAATATTTGCCTAGAAAATGAACTTTATCCCCCAAAACACATTTCAACATCATTGCAGCCCTGCCTTAAAAGGACCACCTAACATCGTTTCAGTGATTGCTCCATTAACACAGGTGTGGGTGTTGATGAGGACAGGGCTGGAGATCAATCTGTCATGATTAAGTAAGAATGACACCACTGGACACTTTAAAAGGAGGCTGGTGCTTGCCATCATTGTTTCTCTTCTGTTAACCATGGTTATCTCTAAAGAAACACGTGCAGTCATCATTGCACTGCACAAAAATGGCCTAACTGGGAAGAGTATTGCAGCTAGAAAGATTGCACCTCAGTCAACAATCTATCGCATCATCAAGAACTTCAAGGAGAGAGGTTCCATTGGTGCCAAAAAGGCTCCAGGGCGCCCAAGAAAGACCAGCAAGCGGCAGGACCGTCTCTTAAAAGTGTTTCAGCTGCGGGATGGGGCTACCAGCAGTGCAGAGCTTGCTGAGGAATGGCAGCAGGCAGGTGTGAGTGCATCTGCACGCACTGTGAGGCGGAGACTCTTGGAGCAAGGCCTGGTCTCAAGGAGGGCAGCAAAGAAGCCACTTCTCTCCAGAAAAAACATCAGGGACAGACTGATATTCTGCAAAAGGTACAGGGAGTGGACTGCTGAGGACTGGGGTAAAGTCATTTTCTCTGATGAATCCCCTTTTCGATTGTTTGGAACATCTGGAAAGCAGCTTATTCGGAGAAGAAGAGGTGAGCGCTACCACCAGTCTTGTCTCATGCCAACTGTAAAGCATCCTGAAACCATTCATGTGTGGGGTTGCTTCTCAGCCAAGGGAATCGGCTCTCTCACAGTCTTGCCTAAAAACACAGCCATGAATAAAGAATGGTACCAGAATGTCCTCCAAGAGCAACTTCTCCCAACCGTCCAAGAGCAGTTTGGCGCTCAACAATGCCTTTTCCAGCATGATGGAGCACCTTGCCATAAAGCAAAGGTGATAACTAAATGGCTCAGGGAACAAAACATAGAGATTTTGGGTCCATGGCCTGGAAACTCCCCAGATCTTAATCCCATTGAGAACTTGTGGTCAATCATCAAGAGACGGGTGGACAAACAAAAACCAACAAATTCAGACAAAATGAAAGCATTGATTCTGCAAGAATGGACTGCTATCAGTCAGGATTTGGTCCAGAAGTTGATTGAGAGCATGCCAGGGAGAATTGCAGAGGTCCTGAAGAAGAAGGGTCAACACTGCAAATATTGACTTGCTGCATTAACTCATTCTAACTGTCAATATAAGCTTCTGTTACTCATAATATGAATGCAATTCTATTTCTGTATGTGATAAAAACATCTGACAAACACACATAAAAACCAGAGGGCAGCAGATCATGTGAAAATAGAATATTTGTGTCATTCTCAAAACTTTTGGCCATGACTGTATAGTGGTCACACAGAAGATAGGGGGCCCCATAAGACGCAGCACAATAGGTCCCCATGATGGTGCCTTTTCCATGTAAACTGGGCCAGTGCTACAGCCCTTTATTTGCTAATAATGCAATCCCTCTGCAGAGAAGAGTTCAGAGAATTGAAGGCAAAATCAGTTGGGTGTTTTTAGTTAATGGGGTGACAAATAGGTATGAGCGGGAGACATGTTTTATTAAAGAACAGGGACCTATCAAAGTCTGATCCAGTATCATGGCTTGAACAAAGGCGATTTCTGAGGACCTCAGAGGAAGAGTTGTGGATATTCCTCAGACTGGAAAAGGTTACAAGACCATCTCTAAAGAGTTTGGACTCCATCAATCCAGAGTCAGACAGATGGTGTACAAATGGAAGAAATGCAAGACTATTATTACCCTCTCCAGGAGTCGGGGACATATGTAAGATTCCAGGGGGCCCAAGAGCAAATATTGAGTGGTCTATCATACCCTCACCCAATATATTGTCCTTATGTTTGACCTCTATACAGTATATCACCACCTTTGTTGGCCCCCACAGAGTATAGTGACTTTTTATTAGCTCTCACACAGTAAACTGCTCCCTTTATTGATCCCCACACACTATATTGCCCCCTTTATTGGTCCCCACACACTATATTGCCCCTTTATTATCCCACACACACTATATTGCCCCCTTTATTGGTCCCCACACACTATATTGCCCCCTTATGCCCCAAAAAAAAAATTCCCCCCTCCCCACACACTATATTGCCCCCTTTATTGGTCCCCACACACTATATTGCCCCCCTTTATTATCCCACACACACTATATTGCCCCCTTTATTGGTCCCCACACACTATATTGCCCCCTTTATTGGTCCCCACACACTATATTGCCCCTTTATTATCCCACACACACTATATTGCCCCCTTTATTGGTCCACACCCACTATATTGCCCCCTTTATTGGTCCCCACACACTATATTGCCCCTTTATTATCCCACACACATATCCCCTGGCCCACACACTAGCCCCCGCACCACTTATGCCCCTTTTTATCCCACACACACTATATTGCCCCCTTTATTGGTCCCTACACACTATATTTCCCCCTTTATTGGTCCCCACACACTATATTGCCCCTTTATTATCCCACACACACTATATTGCTCCCTTTATTGGTCCCCACACACTATATTGCCCCCTTTATTGGTCCCCACACACTATATTGCCCCTTTATTATCCCACACACACTATATTGCCCCCTTTATTGGTCCCCACACACTATATTGCCCCCTTTATTACCCGCACCACATGCCGCATCATGGCCCCCCCCCCCCCTTTTTACTGTCCCCCACCATAGTGACACATTAGGCTCTTACCTATTGGATAACATTCAATAGGTAACAGTCTAATGTGTCAACGGGTATAATATTCAATGGGTGCTGCATACACAGCTATGGGAGCCGTCATGATGTGACTCCCCCTGGCCCTGTGATTATTAGATCCGCCGGGGCCCTAAAGGACCCAGATCCGCTCTGCAGTGTATACTAGGTGGCTGTGTTCCTCCTGTAACTGAATAGGATGTTAAAATGCCCCACAAAGGTCTTTTTATGACCTTATGTGGGACATAATGTATAAAAAAAATGTAATAAAAATTACGACAAAAATTTTTTGAAAAAGTGAAATAAAAAAAAACACGCTACATCATGGGTTCTAACATGACACAAAACTATCTACGTAATTATGTAAATTTTTATGTAGACAGTTTTGTGTCATGCTAGAACCCATGATGTAGCGTGTGTTTTTTTTTATTTCACTTTTTTCAAAAAAAAAAATTCAAAATATTTTAGTAGCACTTTTTTTTTTTCTTTTTAAATTTTACTGGATATAAAAAAATAAATAAAAAAACTTGCAAAAATAATAAAGACGTACAAATAAAGACACAAAAAGACACAAATTATTTGAATCAAATAATAGTAAAAATGTTCTAACCTTCAAAACAAAGCCTGAAAAAAAAAACCAAAAATGTCTCTCATCATGAAGTGGTAAAATTGTGAATTGTAACATAAGAATTGATCGCTATCCGGCAGGCTATGGGCGAGATCACATATCCGTATTATTTTTTTTTTAATTGGACCCATGTGGACACCCCGTACAGAAAAGAAGCTTATTTAGTTCTCTCTGCATTATATCGATCATCTACTAACTCAATTAACTGTACGATGACCACATCTACATTTTAATGCAGTGCCATAACGAAGGCTCATCAAAATCCTGATAGACCTAGTCCTGTCCTCACAGCTGAGCTCCATAATGGTGATTTACTGCACACACAAAAAGCCAGGCGCTTGCACTTCCCCGCAGCCGCCACTAGATGGCTCCCTAGAGCTATGCCAGTCTCCAGCTCTCCAGCTGCTGCTGAGACCACAGAGCAAATACCCTTCTGTAGTTAAAAGCCCCATCCTGGATGTGCTTCATCAGCCTGCTAAGAATATAAACACTACAATGACGAAGCCAGGGGAGGGGGTTGGCCAGAACACAGCTCAGACACAGAACTGGGTTGTCTAAGGAGCTGCAGAAGGACCAACCAAAGCTGCTGCTGCTTCTGCTGCATGTCCACCAGGGCTTCCCTGCATCCTGCAAACTCCTCTTGTACTTCCCTGGATTTGGGTTTACAGATTTGATCTGTTCTGCACCGGGTGTCAATCTCTTTTTTAAATAGTTTTGAAAATATTTGGAATTTTTGTTTCCTTTTTTGTTTGTTTGTTGCAAAACAGAAGAGATCCAAAAATGAGTCAGATCCTCTGGGCACAGACTGAGTGCCAAACCTAAAGTCCTCTCTGGCCGGAGATCCGAGGTGCAGGCAGAGGGTTTGCTACATTGTCTCTGGGATTAGCCATTTCTTTGCTACATTTTGGGACCAGGATCTTGCAATGTGTGACATGATTGAACCTCAGCCCACCCAGAAGCTCAGCAAGATGAAAAAGTTGAGGAGAACTTTGTCTGAGAGTTTCAGCAGGATAGGTGAGTGGTCCTCGGTGGTCTTGTGCCCCTCTGGGGGGCTTGTATGGAGGGGCAGACTCTTTGGTAGGCAGAGCAGAGGTTTCTGTACAGTGTAGTCGGATCTGCTGACATAAACACTGGCTGTGACTGCTGCATATGGACATAGGTATAGCTATAGATGTAGCAGAGCCGAACCTGGCAGCTACATGACAAGCTCATGGCTGCTGCTTCAGCATTATAACCCTATAGGACCAGTGTGGCCCTGTTTTATAGGCTACATATGACAAGCTCATCACTGCTGCTCCTGCATGTAGTTCACGTAGAACCAGAGTAGCTCTGCTGCATCTGTATATCCACCGCATGCTTTATTCACCTATATTACACACTCATCTCTGCTGCTTCTTCATATTGACCCCATGTTTCATGTATATAGACCACACAGGGCATGCCTAGCTCTGCTACTTATGCAAGTAGATAATATGACAAGTTCATCTCTACTGCTCCTGCATACAGTACACATGTAACCAGGTTAGCTCTGCTTCATCTGCATTTTCACCTCATATGACCAGTACTCTATCTGCAAATATATTACCTATGACAAGCTCATCTCTGCTGCTTGTAGTCCACATATAACCAACTTGGCTCTGCTACATCTGTATATCTACCACATATGACCAGTTTAGTTCTACTGTATTTGTATATGTTACAAACTCCTCTCTGCTTCTTCATATTGACCCCATGTTTCATGTGTATAGAGCATGCTTAGCTCTGCAAATAGTGTACATATGACAAGCTCATCTCTGCTGCCCCGGCATATGTAGCATTCATATAACCAAATGACCTCTGCTGCATTTGCATATAACCACCATATAACTGTGCTTTATTTGCCTATATGACAAAGTCTTCTCTGCTGTTCCTGCATATACTTGTAGTACACATCTAACCACATTAGCTCTGCTGCATGTGACCTGCTTTGTATGTATATGTGACAGACTTATCTCTGCTGTTTCTTTACATTGATCCCTTTCATCTGCATATTCACCAGGTATAGTTTAGTTTTCTTTTATCTGCAAGTAGATAAGTACACATGACAATCTCTAATCTGCTGCTCTTGTACAATCCTGTAGCCAGAATGTCTGTACTGCATCTGCCTATATCTCCTATAACCAGTTGAATTCCACTTTATTTGCATAGATAACAAGATCCTCTCTGCTGCTCCTGCACATAGTTCACATATAATCACATTGTCCCTGTAGCCTCTGCATATCCGCCTCATATGACAGTTTAGCTCTGCTTTATTTGCATATATGACAAACTCATCTCTGCTGTGTCTTCATATTCACTCCGTACTTCTATGAGGCGATCATCTCCGCTGCTCCTGCGGAGTCTACATATAACCAGATTGGCTCTGCTTCATCTGCATACTGAACACATATAGCCAGGTCAGTTAGCTCTGTTTTGTACGACACACTCCTCTCTGCTGCTCCAGAGTATAGTCCACATATACCAGATTAGTTCTGCTTCATCTGCGTATTAAGTACCTGTGACCATTTTAGCTGCATACATGACAAACTCCTCTCTTCTGAATACAAGCCACATAAGACAGACTTGGCTCTGCTGCATCTGCATATTGACCACGTGTGACATGTAAGCTCACGTCTGACATATTCAGCACTGCTTCACCTGCATGTTGATCACTTAAGACTTCGCGCTATTTCATCTGCCTAGGGATCATATACAATAAGCTTAGCTCTGCTTCACCTGCGCAACACCCACAATTGACAAATCCACCTCTAGTTCATCTGCCAGTTCCTCACACATCTAATCCATTGCTGTTGCCTTTCACAGATTCAGCTCTGCTGCATCTATTATTACTGCATTGGGGTATGTGAACAGATCGCTGGTGATTCTTGTATTTTTCCGCATTGTGTACAATGGGATATCTCTCTGGTGACTTCATATCTCAAGAAATTCCTTGTTTTACCACTTCCTGTGTGAACTGGTACATACTAGAATAACTCGGACCCTGGAAACTTTTCAGTGGCTCTCCTAGTCCGGGACTTTCAGGCTTTATTCACACTCTCTTTTCTATTGAGTGTTTTACCGTCTTATGACATAAAACCCAGAACCACGGCCTGCTGCGATTTGCAAAAATGATACAGAAAAAGCCAAAAAGTCACCCAAACGCTAAAAAAACCTAAACTATATACCGTTCAAAAAATTGGCATAATCTAGTTGCTAGAGTTTGTGGGTTTTTTTTCTGTTTAATGCCCCTAAAGATGGTGACAAAAAAAAAAAAAAAAAAAAAAATCTTCAAATCGCTGTGTGTGAATCCATTTTAGGGATACGTGTTGTGAAAATTGAGCTAAAAAATTCACAGTGAATATGCTGCAGGAAAAACATATTTATAATCTGTATATATATATATATATATATATATATATATAATATTTTTTTTTTATGTGTGTTTTGCCATTTTCTGCTTCGTTTCCACAATGGACCTGATATCTGTGAATACCGGCCAAGTTAGTGAAGGGGCTTATTCACATGTGATGATGGCGGCCACTTAAAAAACACATGAATGTCTATGGGTCTATTCATATGGCTCTGTGTCTGTCAAAACGGTACATGTGAATAGGCCCATAGGTTTTAAAAATGTCCGCTTTACTAGTGTTCCAGCCATCGCATGCCCATTTTTGGTGTGAATGTGGCCTAACATGCTACATTTTGCAAAAACGCACACCGCTGTATTAGTACAGTCTCACTTTTGTGAGATTTATTTTGCTAGGACTGTAAAACTCAGGGTTTTGGGGGTTTTTTTTGCTGCCGCCTTTCCACAATGTGTGGCCTTAAGTTGTTGCCTATAGAAACGGAGAATCGTTGACACTCTAAATCAATGCCGTAGATAAAATCTAAAACTTCGTTACTAAATTTAGTAAAACTCTCGTAACCCTTAGCAACCGACTGATAGCTGTTCCTGCTGGTTTCTATTGGTTGGTTACAATTGGACGTGCGATTATGACACACCATAGACCCAACGATCAGAGGCGTAACTACAAACTCCTGGGCCCCGATGCAAAATCTGTAATGGGGGCCCCTACTCATCCGGTGTTGTATAGAATAATGGTATATTTTATGTGGCAGAGGGACTTTGGGGCCCCCACCAGGGTCGGGGGCCTGGTAGTGACTGCTTCCCCTGCACCCCCTACAGCTACACCCCTGATAACCATTATCTTTAACCATCCATCCATCGCCACCAATTCTACCCACAGTAAAGTGGAGTAATCGCCCACGGCAACCATATTCTAATTCTCAGGCAGTGACCTGATTGGTTGCCAGGGGCAACTAACCCCCTTTTCTTTGCACATATAGGGGGCTCATTTCTGTAAATTGGTGGTGGTCCGAGCCTTGCGAACCCCCCCCCCCCCGCTGTCTTCTGACAAAATTGTCAGTAAATCGACAACTGTCCGTAAATTTCATGCTAAATAATAGAAAGCCTTTAAAATCCCTAGAAATTCCAGTGCGATTTGACAATGTACGTGAGGTTCTGCAGCATCGATTTGTCATGACGCATGTAGCAGCGCTGAGTATGTCATCTAGTAGTGTTATATAGGACTGAACATAAACCTACTATGTTGATAAATGTCACAGTGTAGAATAGAATGACAAATTTGGCTCTGCTACATCTAAAAGGGTGGGATTTACAGCTGGATTATATGTAAATGAACCATATCTCGTTGTCAGGGCAACAAAGTAAGCCGCCATTGTTTGTTACCATCCTGGATGGGACTGTTTTATGAAAGTGCTGCAAGTGGCGTCCCCATCTGACATCTTTTCATACAATTGGCTGTTGGCGGGCGGTGAGTGGCTGTTGCCTGTTCAGCCCCCCCCCCTTCTCCAAAACTAATCCGACCTATCCTATATATAAAATAAATAAATAAATCTCCTTTAATCCGGATTAAGTGGACTACAGGTGCCAGGTTTTTATATTCTGGAGTATCAAGTGCTGGATTAAAGGAATCTTACCATACATGATTGGACACACCTTCAAGTCTAGCATGAGGTATATGGTCAGTATAGGAGGTGAGCATTGTGAGTAATCTTAATGTGTCTAATGACCTTTAAGGGTCTGTATTATGATCGCAAAATCTGGCCTGATGTAGTAGAGTTGAGTTTGTCTTTGTAATTTAACATGATGCGGAGCCGCTTCCATAGGACTGCTGTTGAGCCTACTGCAGGTCCTCAAGTCTGTCCAGAAAGAAGCAGTTAAGTAACAAACCCAGCTCTGCTACATCTGTGACCCCATGTATAAAGTGGTTTCTGGTAGTTGCATGGATCACATCCAGATGTCTGGTTGTTCTTTGTATTCAAGTGTGGTTGCTCTATTATATGAAATCAGAAGTACCTACCTATTGTCACCAGCTCGCCACCTCTAGATTGTGAGCTCTGGTGTCCAGGGTACTCCCATATTCCATATCTTACATCATCCTTAGTGCTTGCTTTGTACAGCGTGGTTATTACTTACATATGGGTATCAAGCACTACACAATATACCGCCCACCCCCCAATATCTTATCGGGCTGAAAATGTCTGCAAAGTTGTATAAAGTCTAAGGGCTTGTTCACACTGAGTTTTTGCTCCATTTTCTGTGGCAAAAAAATTAAAAACATTAAGAAATTCCCAGTTACTTCCTATTTATATTTAAATTTTCAACTTTTTCTTTACACTGTGAAAAGAAGCGTCCGCTACGTTCTTAGCACGCCTTCTGTGCCAAAAATTACACCAATCCTAATCACATCCACAAAAAAAAATCTTTGTGTTGCTGCATGATGGTGTGAACATATCCTAACATGCTTTGTGTTGCTCACAATTTTCAGTATCTCTGCTTGCTGTCAGTGAGTGGATATCTTCTTGTTTACACAGAAATCTGACAAATTTCTGTCCCTTCAGACCAATATTGAGATTAAGGCCAGGGCCCCACATTGCAAAAACACAGCATTTTTTTCTGCTTTTTACATTACCTGCAAAGATGGCTAATCCCATCCACACATAGCAGAAAAAAAAAACACGTGCGTGAAAACATTTGCATTTTTGTCACTCACAGCATGTCAATTATACCTGTGTAAACTCTGGCGGTTTTCGTATAGGTATAATAAGGGCAGAAAGTCCGCAGAGGAAAACTTTGCGGACTTTCTGTGAAAAAAAGCTGCTGAAAAAAACCGCAATGTGTTTCCCCTGTGGACTTTTCGGCTGCGGTTCGCTATGTGGGGCTTTAGCCTAAAGTGGTTTGCTAGTCAAACCGGAAAACCCAGAGAGGGCCAGGGGAGGGGTAAAAATAAAGGGATATTCACCTGCCCTTGGGCCTCCTTTGAGTCACGGGTTTGACTGGAATCTTGTGGAAATGGCCAGTTGATTTGACAGAAATGTGATCTGTTCTGCGGAAAAAAAAATTTGTTTACCCATCCCAGTAGTTGTAACTTGGAAATAGTGGCCTAGATTTACTGTACGGTGTAAATTTAGGCAGTCTGGAAATTCAGCGGATTTATGACAGTGGCCATGCTGAATGATAAGTCTGCCGTATCCTTAGACTGTCAAGTTTATGTGTATAGCACTTTTTTGTCAGCTCACTTTGAGCCACTATTTTAGCTCATCGTGGCGCGTTTAAGCCACGCCCCCTTTCCCCTTAAAATCTACTCTTGAAAAATTTTAGCCCAAACTAGATTTGCCAAGATGTGCCACATTGCTGCAGAGATGGGACATGTGCACAACCAGTCGTAACCATGGTACTAAATCTGCGCCACTCCATGATCAGGGTGACCTCACTGTGCTGGGAGTTCAGTTCTTTTGGGGTGGTCAGGCTGGAAAATGTGGCCCGAACATGGACGTAGGCATAGAAAGGTTTTGTTTTAGGATGATCATAAAAGATGAGTAAGATTTGGGCATATCCGAATAAAATATCTGTCTGTGTAAATGGCTGAGTCTGGCAGCGTAGACAATAATGGGCAAAGTAAACACATCAGCTCAAATCTCTTTCCTGTGCTGATGGTTTGCTACAATGTATCAGTTTAGATAACAGGGAGGCAAAGCAAGGAACATGGAGCCATGTATGGGCCCAGAAGCCATATAGAAACCTCTTATAATTGCATTCTCAACAAAACAATGGGGGGATTTATTAAGACTGGAATTTCTTACTCTAGTCTTTAATCAATTTTCTACGGTCACGAGATGCACTGTAATTATTAAGAGGCTTCGGCCTTGTAAGAAATGTTCCACATCTTATGAAGTCTCATACATCAGAACTGAAAGCTCAAGTATAAGGCCCCAGAGCCGCGTCTGCCATAAGGCGAGCTGAGTATCTTGCCTCAGGCGGCAGATTGCTGAGTCCCCCTACAGGGAATCATGCCAGAGTCCGGTGCCATTTCAATTTCCGCCTCGGACAGCAGAAAATCCACAATCGGCCCTGTAAGGCCCTAAACACATGGCCATATTTTTGGTATGTGCGCAATCCCTTGTCACAGATCCATAATAACGGATTGCATATGGAGCCATCTATTTCAATGGCCGCATGCACACAGCCATATTTTTTATGGATCCGTGAGGGGGCAAGAAATGGAGCACTTCCTATTTCTGTCCATTTTTGCGGCTCAGTCCTTCTATTCTATTGATGCCGTATGGCATCCATGTGCAGTCCATTCTGTTTTTCACGGACCCCTATGAACCCTACAGTCGTGTGCATGAGGCCTAGCTTATACTAGTTTTCTGGCGTAAGGCTCTGTTCACACTACCAATGTACTCGGGTGAGTGCTGCCCCGCACGTCTCCTCATAAATCAGGTGCATCCTTTGGGTTGGCCATGACTTCTTTTCAGGCATCATGTACGTCAGTAAACTGGCATAAATGACCGTCAATCTGATGGGGTAGGCGGCTCCGCACACGTCACCCCCCTTCGCCATGCCCCATTTCAAGAAACCGGTCAGGGCGGTGTAAAAAAAAGGCCGCTCGCAATAACGGTTTATGCCACAAGACTGGCACAGAATATTAATAAGCGTGCCCCAAAAAGTGTTCTTCCCAAATCAAGTATGATTTTGAGAAAAATTGCTCAAATTTGTCTCCGCTGCTGGATATAGACGCAAAATGTCTCCGAATGTCGCACATGAGAATAGAAAAAGCTCTTGTATGTAAACAAGGTTTATTCACGATGACAAACCTGTCCAGATTTGGAGGGGAAAAAAAGTTTTACGTGGCGTTTTACAGTCACTGTAAGGTGGATGGAATTCTAGTGAATACCATCCCCAGGTTGCGGTAAGATATGCGTAGCGGAGACACTGAGATTTCCAAAATCATCGCAGTCTTGGAAATCGCAGCATGTCAATTATACCTACAGAAACGCCCACGGTTTCCCTATAGGTATAATGGAAGCAGAAAGTCCGCAGAGAAAACCTGCGTTGCCGCCACAGTTTTTTCCGCAGCGCTTTTTTTGCTGCGGGACACCACGTGGGGAACGAAGATGAAACGTTTTTTGGCTGCAGCGGAAACACAAAGGGGAAGAAACTCTGCATTTTCCAATACCGGTAAAGCGAAAGAGATCATTAATCTCATCTACACACTGCTAAAAAAAAAACTTGCAGAAAATCTGTGTTTTCAAAAATGTGCATGGTAATTTTATGAGCCTTTTCCCAATATATTTAATAGGGGTAGAAAAAAAAGTATAGAAAAATGCCACAAAAACTTTTTTTTTCAGCTGTGTTTCGCAATGTGGGGCCTTTAGCCATAAAGGGTTTCCCCACAGACAGCACATACCCAGTATCCTGTGGATAGGGGCTAAGTATTTGAGTGCAGGGGGTCCGACTGCTGCGATCCCCAGCGATCATGAAAATGGGGGGCCTTGAAGGAAATAGCTGAGCGTGCGTCCTCCATCCATCTAATAGAAGTGAATGGAGAGTGGTCAGGCATGCGCACTACTGCCCCATTCATACAGGGGACTCTGGATTCCCCGTCCTTGTAACCGCTGAGGGTCACAGTGGTCGGATCCCCCTCAGTCAGACACTTACCCCTATCCTGTGGATAATTTTAATGCAAGAGAAATACCCCTTTAATGCAGACAGCGAAAGCCACGTGCACTTCTATGCACCATCATAACATGTTGTATATTCGCACCCCCATACCTTTATTGATTCCCCCCCCATGTCCGATATAAAAGGTGCAGTCCCATTAACCGAAATGATTCCTCTCACGTATTCATAATCCCCATCATTATAATGAAGTGCAGCAGCGCGGTCGTCCTTACAAATGTGCAGCGCTGGATCAATTCTGATATAAAAAGGGGGGGCCTTAAACACCAGCTGGTGCGGCGTGCGGGCAGGGACGTTCATTTGTAAGATGATACAGCTTGTGTTAACCCTTTGCTGGCATGCTGTCAGCTGTTTCATTCTCTCTACAGATTTGCAAGTGCAGATGGCGAAAGTTCCTATTATTGATTTCGATGTCTCTTTAAACACCGTGGGCCTCGTGTATATTTGGTAATGGGGGCAAAAAAAAAAGTGGCTAAACTGCTCGAAGCAACCATTGGATTTCGTCTTTCAGCTTTTCTTAGGGTACATTCACATGTGCAGGAGGCTTCGTGCAGAGCCTGTCTAAAACCGCAAATGAAAAAGTCTTACAAGTGTGACAGACCCCATTATAGTCAAAGGGATCTGGCCCTTCTGACAGTGCACTGATCTCTGTACCGATATGTCTGGCATCGGGGCACATACCTGCAAAACTGACAGTGCTCTGAATTCGGCGCACCTCCAGCTTTGCAGCAGTATATAACATGGCACATGACGGGTCCTGTTTAAGAACGACGCACTATGCACTGGTCTTAATAAATTCCCCCCAATGTCCGGTATCCCTAGTTAGAAGGCACAAGATATAGGTTTGAGCCAAGTGTAATATGGGCACACTTTTGCACCCTGGCTTTGTATAGTAAGAGGCGGGTGCAGAGTACGGTTTGCAGGAGGTTTTGGTGTTCTGCATTTCTGGCTGTACGTGCCATATAACCCTGCGCTGACCTGGAGGAGGATTATTCCAGGTCTCTGGACTTCTCAGGAACAGACTAGATTAACCTTTTAGAAATCCACAACAGTTTTTCAGGCCACAAACAAAAATTAGCAGGAGGCAGGGAAAGGGGTTAAAATAATCAAAAAGGCATGCTCACCTGTCCATTGTCTCACCAATCCTGTCATCAGTTGCCCGCCATGTTGCCACCATAGCCAATCACACAGTCACGTTGGGTATACCACTGCTGCAACGCTGGAATCTCTACAGCGATGACATATCTGACTGGCACATGACCACTAAGGCCTGTGACTGGCTGCAGCGGCCACGTGGACTGTAACTGATGTCATCACTGGAGACCAACACAAAGGACCTTAGACGTGTTGCAGGGACACTGCTACGAAGCTGACTTTATTTTGCCCTCTTACCTACCCTGATTATTTTGTTTGGGGCTACATCAATCCCACATCTGAGGTCACTTGCTGCTGTGATGTTTCATTTGCTGGCTGCACTGCTCACAGGGAGGGGTAGTGAGCTTGCAAACAAAATGTCACAGCTGAGATCAATGACCTGAAAATAAATCAGATACATGGTGCTGAATTTAAACTGGATATATATTAGGAAGTGTTTTGTATTGAAGCATCCTGTTATTTAAAAAAAAAAATCAACTGGATAACCCCTTTAACTTTCACATATATAGCAGACTTTAACTTAAGACGTAAAGGGTCTTTTTTTTAGGCTTCGATCCATTAGAATAGGTCTTCAGTTAAAAATTGGTGAAGATTGGACCCTGGCTGGTCTTCAATTGATGGCTTATCCTATAGATAGATTATCAATTTAATAAGTCCCGGAAGATCCCTTTAAGGGGAGTTGATCTCCAACATGCCTTTCATACCAATATGTGCTGTGTAGGGTCAGAAACATACTTTGTGGCCACTAACTAGCCAATTTTGAACAACCATCTGACATGTACTGGGGCCTCCTGACCACCACAATGGCAGATTTACTAAGAAAACCCTTTAACACAATCTCTATATGAATGGGAGAAGGTCATTTGGAAATTTCCATCAGAAAATATTCAGTCCAATAAAAATATTTCATGAAACTAATCTGTGCATAATCTAACCATAAAATAAATTTATAAAAATTCATAATCCCAAAACCTCGGTCTCTGAAAATGGTATTCAATGGCAAATGATAACGTCAGACTGTGGCAGCAGCCGAGTCCCCCGACCCATCACCACTCTCTGCAACCATCTAGGTATAAATTGACTTATGGGGTTGTCCAATGTCGACCACCCATTGAAAAACATTACATTCAGAATACACCACCATTTTTGTATAGATTTCTCTTCTTGCTTTTAGCCTCCAGGGGTGATATTTCATTGCTTAATGCTGTATCCATAGAGAATATCATATTAATATTGAATTTCAGTTTTACATCTGCTACAGTAATTGCCGAATGGAGACGTATATACATGGCCATCACTTCAGAAAGGAGGCTAGACTACCAGCCATTACAGGACATTAAAATCCTTGTGGGCTCTACCAGCTGAGGCCCTGCGACCGGTCATCTACCCCTCATCTCTCTGTCTCGCCGGTAGCAGATTTGACGTTATTTTCTATTTTATCCTAATATTATATTGTATATTAATTTTTTTTATATGTAAATGTTTTTTCTCTTACAATATTAGGGCAAAATAAATTATAAAATAAATATGGGATTAAAGTAAAGTCAAAAATTGTGCAATGAAAATCTAAAATGATATAAAATAAAAAAATAGAATGACAATACAATGGACTATAATAAGTAGAAATAAAAAGAATATAAAAGAAAAATGTCAAATAAAAATACAATATACTATAGTAAGTAGAATAATATAAATAATAAATAATAAACAGTAAAATATATTTAGATTTTGTACATGTGTGATTATGGATCAAACATTTTTAATAAAATATATATCATTGTAAAAAATTTCCGGCAGCTGCAGTTTTTCATGTATCCTCCGGAAGAAACCGTCAATCATCTGCCGCCTGTCAACACCTCACACCAGCGCTGTCTCCGCATCATATCGGACATCACCTGTGTGACATTCTTGTGGCTACAGCTGATCTATTATTCATGTATGTCTCAGTGACTAAATCTGAAAAACACTTTAATCTGTATTTTTTTTTCATTCCTTTTAAGATATAAAATATCTAAAATTCGAAACAGATTTTTTTTTTTTCTATTTTTATTGTTTCAATTGGTTTACATGGAACCTGATATGGCAATGTGTTTTTGGGTCTGTTAGGGCCTATTCACATTGGTCTATTTTTACTAATCGGATTGCACAAGAAAGTCGCCAAAAATGTGCCTCAATTTGTTGCATTTTTGGCACATGATGGTGTATCTCATCCCTGGGCCCCTCTTGCCACTTTTTAAGGGGTGGAGCGTGGTGGGAGTCTATGTGGGCCGAGGATCACTTATAGGATCTTATGATAAGGTCTACAGTGCCACAGGGTAGACTTTTCTTTACAGTATTAAACCTTGTATACATATGTATATTGGCTCGGCGTCTCTGATTTGTTATCCATAGGCAAGTATGGTTCTAGGGATATGATCAACACGTGTGCTGGGAACTTTCCTAGCACATACAACAAACTTAATTGAGTGATGCAATGTGAATAGAGACTTATTCAGCTGGTCATACAGGGGGTAACATAGTTATCAGTTTTTATCTAATGCTCTCCATCTGTACATACCAGCATTTCAGTCCCATAAACAGGGATATTTAATTGCCGTCCCCAGAACCCTTTTTGGATGGGACATGTCTGAATTTGCCAGAATGTTTTCAAAAACTTTAGGACAGTCCCTGTTGCAGCGTTGCACCTAGGTTGTCCCTTATTGCAAATCTTCAGTTTTCTGCTCTAGCCCTGGGCTTGGCTTGTTCAGGCAAAGCTCAACCACCCTGCCAGCAGGACCAGGCAAATTTTGATTGTAAAAAATTTTTTTCTAAAACTAAATCCCATCAGTTCTGTGTGTTGCTTTTGTGCCGTGGTTCACTGTGTACTTCATGTGATGTAAGTCTCGGGGGTCATTGACACATATGTTCCCCACCTGCTTGTTTGAGCCAAAACATGATAAAACATATGATAGAAAGAATGTGACCTGATGGCTTACAGCCTGTCAGGCGACTGTACGGATACACAATGTAAAGTGTTGCTGACGTCATTGGATATGGGTTCGCACAATCGTTGCACAACAACATGTATAACATGACACAGCTGGACTGCTGCGGGCAACTATTTCACTTTTCCTTTGTACCAGTTTTGAAGTCCATCCCAGTTTGTGTCTCATACTGGGACTTGTCTGTTTTTGAAAAATGTCATAAGGGACAAATTGTATGCCCCAAAAGACCGACCATCTGTCCTTGGACCATAAGTAGTGGACATGAACTTTGCCAGTTGTGCATGGCACAAAAACCTATGTTGGGCCCCAGTACCCACTTGGCTACTCTTTTTGGCTGATGGCATGTGCCAAAGACTCCTCCCTGCTGGTCTAATATATGGAAAGCTATAGTGTGGGCCACCAGAAGAGGAGGGCCTGGTGAAGGAGGAAGCCTACTCTAGGAGGTCTTCCATTTTTGAGGGAGTCTCCAAGAAATTGGATACAGCATTTGGGAAAAGTAGGCAGTATGGGGTACAGCCCAGCTAAAATCAGGGTGTTATTCCTTGTGAAACATCTGATATGTTCATATACTATAGCCATATGTTCTGCTTTAGATCAGCTTTTCTAGCAAGATGTATGGAACGGATGACTACAGGTTCAGACTACACAGGGTTTGTTTGTAGTCTGTAACCATGGAGACACATAGGTGTGATGGGACATTTATAATGGAAACTTTTTGCAAATTTACTTAATTTTTTTTGAAAGTTTAGATACTCTAGAACATTACAAAAAATTTTTGCACGTGTGGAAATAGGATTTCTTTGTAGTAAGTGTTCCCCAGAGGAATGGAAGTAGGAAGCCATAGCTACATTTATGTAGATGTATAATGCCCCCCTATCCGGCTCCTCATACTTGTTAAGTTTTCATGTATGAGAATTGTCTGGAGCGACGTTGTTTATACTGAGGAAACAATGGCTGATTATTATTTTCGGCACAGCTATAGTGGAGCTGTGTGCAGAACAGATGGCTCCTCTACCTAACGCACAGCCCCAGAGGCATTGGGAAGATGGGGGTGAGAAGGTTAAGTGGCTGCCGCATTCCAAAATGTCCTGCGTCCTATGGGCCGTAGTGATCTCGGGGCCATTTCTAATCGGTGCCTCTATCCAGGTTCCTCCGTCGCCCCCCTTCCCTGCATGGACACATTCTGTCATTATTTAGCTTGGCTCTTTATCATATGCTAACTAGGCCCAGTTACTGCTGTCACCGTTCCAGGGCATTTTTTTCTCTCTCGCTCTGGAATATTCACTGTATTCAGGGAGGAAATTCCAGCGGTGTCATCAATGAAACAGAGCAGTATTCTCAGCAATGCAAATGTTAAGGATTTGATGCCTATTATTTCCTTGTAAGGAGAGGAGGAGGATCCCTTCTAGGCCCTTTAAGGCTGAATGAGTTTACCCAAATGTGAGCGAGTGATGCAGACGCTGCATTTCTCCACTTACATTTGGAAAATGTGAGGAGGATCAGGTGCCAGATACTGGCTGCCAAAATGTTCGCCCCTACAGGCTGCCGCATCCAAGACGCTGGCGTGGTGTCCTCCTCTGACACGAGAGCTTTAGACTACTGTAACATGCTCAATGGTTTATAATAGTGAAATGGATTGAATTCATCATATACTGCCTTCTTATTTATTAATATTATGACATACCTGCCAACTCTCCCAGATTTTCCAGGGGTGTACACAAGGTTTTATAGTTAAAACCACCCCCCTGGTTGACCCAGCTGGCCACCGCTCTCTTGATTGATTGATGATCTGGATACTTGGCATCACCGAGTGTTTCTACCATTACTGGTTATCGGTGGGATACAGAGAGTGAGCAGTGAGTAGGCCTCGCAGTACTCACCGCTCTTTATACTCCTTCTCTGTGTCAACCTTGCTTTGACCTATAGATAGAGATAGAGATGTAACTATAAACTCCTGGGCCCTGATGCAAAATCTGTACCAGTCCCCCAGTTACCATGTGCAATGTATAATACTGGTATCTTATTAAGCTGTAATGAGACCTTTGGGCCTCCAGGGCCAGTGGCGACTACTATCTTTGTATTCCCAACAACTATGCCCCCCTGGTTAGGGGATACATTTTAGCAGGCAAATCCCTTTAAGACAAAGGCCCCACGTTGCAGAAAGACTGATTTTGTGTTTTTTGAGCTAAAGCCAGGAGTGGATTGAGCAGAAGCAGTGGCAGAACTACCACCATTGCATCCGTAGCAACTGCTATGGGGTCTGTGACCTTAGGGGGCCCCCTGCTTTGTGTGTGGTGTTTTGTTTTGTTATTTTTATATAATATATATAACGCCAGCAGGCAAAGGCTGCTATTTACTCACCGATCCAGCAGGTAATGGCCTAATAACCCTCCCCCCCCAAAAAAACAAACAAAAAAATAGCAGGGGGACGACCAGGCCCTTCTAAGGTCCTGGGCCCCATGGCAGATGCTATGACGGTAGTTCAGCAACAACTACTTTTCAGTCCATTTGCGGGCCCCATACATAGCAGTGTAAAGGCACTATGGGGGGTACTTAACGTAAGGAGGCTTGTAAAGGGCTCACTTATTGCAAGGAGTCAATAAAAGAGCAGTGTACTGTGTGGTAGCCAATAAAGAGGGCATTTACTGTGTGGAGGCCAATGTAGGAGGCAACAAACTGTATGTTGACCAATAAGAAGGAAATATACCATATGGGGGGGTAAGTAAGGGGGTCTTTATACTGTGTGGGGCCAGTAATGGGGGTGATATACTGTGTAAGGATCAGTAAAGGGGGTGGTATACTGTGTAGGGGCCCGTAAATGGGGCATTATACCGTGTGGGGGCCAGTAAAAAGGGCATTATACCGCATGGGGTCCAGTGAATGTTGCATTATACCGCATGGGGTCCAGTGAATGGGGCATTATACCGCATGGGGTCCAGTGAATGGGGCATTATACCGCATGGGGTCCAGTGAATGGGGCATTATACTATGTGGGGGCCAGTGAATGGGGCATTATACTATGTGGGGGCCAGTGAATGGGGCATTATTCCGTGTGAGGGCCAGTAAATGGAGCATTATATAGTGTGGGACTGGGAAGGCCCCAGTCAAAAGTTTACTATGAGGCCTGGTCTTTGCTACTTATGCCCTTGACCAGAAGGGTTACACATGAGAACTTCCTTTTATACTTCCCATTCTTTTTGTAGCCGCTCCTAGGTTTGGTATAAAAAACTGCAGTAAAATCTGCAACAAAAAAGCAGCTTTTCCACAAGGTGGGGCCTTAGCCCAAGGGGTTAAGACGTTTTTTCTTATTTATTTTTTTTGCAGATCTTGATGTTCTGTACATATTTTCATGTGTGTGTTTTTTTTTTTTGTTTTGTTTTTTTTTGTAATTCTTGACTTTAGCCTTTGGATGGAGTATCTGTTTGGGTTTTGTCTCTTGTTTTGTGGTCTGGTAGCTTTGTTACCTCTGTAGGGACTTATTTGTCACGGTCATTACTTTGGAAGGTCAGTGAGGGACCCTTGAGCCACACACAAAAATGAGTCCCATAAATCCGACAGCACCGAGTTTATCAGTGTAGATAATGGAGTTGTATCTGTCCTGGATTTCTCTCCAGGTGTCACCTCTGGGTGACCTCACACATATTACCTGTGTTCTTTAGTACTTTTGTAGTTATGCATTGCGGTCCCTGTCCATTGGTGTCCCCCCTTTTTATAAGTGCAAAGATGCAAACCCCCTCATTCACCTGTCCACCCCATAACTGGGTGCTGAGTGTTTGAGTGCACTGTGACATTGACAGTACCGGTGCCCAGACACTATGTAGGTTCCAAAGCCATCTGCTTCTGGATCTGTGCACTGTATAGTACACTGACCAAGTGCATCTCCAAACAGCTGATCTGTGTGGGGCCCGGCTGTCAGCCCCTCCATCGATATTTATGGCCTAAATTAAAAAAAAAAAAAAATCATGGAAACCCCTTTAACTCGTTGGTTCTGTGAAAGAAATCTAAAGATAATATATATTAGGAAATTAAAGGAGTTTTCCAGGATTTAAATATTGATCACTAAACTTTAGGATTATCAATATCAGATTGGCGGAGTCTGATTCCCACCATCCTGCAGGGCTGTATGAAGGAGTTGCAGTATTTAGGCGAGCATCATGACCTCTACAGTTATGGCCAAAAGTTTTGAGAATGACACAAATATTATATTTTCACATGATCTGCTGCCCTCTGGTTTTTATGTGTGTTTGTCAGATGTTTTTATCACATACAGAAATAGAATTGCATTCATATTATGAGTAACAGAAGCTTATATTGACAGTTAGAATGAGTTAATGCAGCAAGTCAATATTTGCAGTGTTGACCCTTCTTCTTCAGGACCTCTGCAATTCTCCCTGGCATGCTCTCAATCAACTTCTGGACCAAATCCTGACTGATAGCAGTCCATTCTTGCAGAATCAATGCTTTCATTTTGTCTGAATTTGTTGGTTTTTGTTTGTCCACCCGTCTCTTGATGATTGACCACAAGTTCTCAATGGGATTAAGATCTGGGGAGTTTCCAGGCCATGGACCCAAAATCTCTATGTTTTGTTCCCTGAGCCATTTAGTTATCACCTTTGCTTTATGGCAAGGTGCTCCATCATGCTGGAAAAGGCATTGTTGAGCGCCAAACTGCTCTTGGACGGTTGGGAGAAGTTGCTCTTGGAGGACATTCTGGTACCATTCTTTATTCATGGCTGTGTTTTTAGGCAAGACTGTGAGAGAGCCGATTCCCTTGGCTGAGAAGCAACCCCACACATGAATGGTTTCAGGATGCTTTACAGTTGGCATGAGACAAGACTGGTGGTAGCGCTCACCTCTTCTTCTCCGAATAAGCTGTTTTCCAGATGTTCCAAACAATCGAAAAGGGGATTCATCAGAGAAAATGACTTTCCCCCAGTCCTCAGCAGTCCACTCCCTGTACCTTTTGCAGAATATCAGTCTGTCCCTGATGTTTTTTCTGGAGAGAAGTGGCTTCTTTGCTGCCCTCCTTGAGACCAGGCCTTGCTCCAAGAGTCTCCGCCTCACAGTGCGTGCAGATGCACTCACACCTGCCTGCTGCCATTCCTCAGCAAGCTCTGCACTGCTGGTAGCCCGATCCCGCAGCTGAAACACTTTTAAGAGACGGTCCTGCCGCTTGCTGGTCTTTCTTGGGCGCCCTGGAGCCTTTTTGGCACCAATGGAACCTCTCTCCTTGAAGTTCTTGATGATGCGATAGATTGTTGACTGAGGTGCAATCTTTCTAGCTGCAATACTCTTCCCAGTTAGGCCATTTTTGTGCAGTGCAATGATGACTGCACGTGTTTCTTTAGAGATAACCATGGTTAACAGAAGAGAAACAATGATGGCAAGCACCAGCCTCCTTTTAAAGTGTCCAGTGGTGTCATTCTTACTTAATCATGACAGATTGATCTCCAGCCCTGTCTTCATCAACACCCACACCTGTGTTAATGGAGCAATCACTGAAACGATGTTAGGTGGTCCTTTTAAGGCAGGGCTGCAATGATGTTGAAATGTGTTTTGGGGGATAAAGTTCATTTTCTAGGCATATATTGACTTTGCAAGTAATTGCTGTTAAGCTGATCACTCTTTATACCATTCTGGAGTATATGCAAATTGCCATTAGAAAAACTGAAGCAGTAGACTTTGTAAAAATTAATATTTGTATCATTCTCAAAACTTTTGGCCATGACTGTACACTGTGTACCAAGTACAGCGCCATACATTGTATAGTGACTCTGTCTGGTATTGCAACTGAATTCCATTCACTCGAGTGGGACTGAGCAGCAGAAAAGTCTTATGAACATGACTTCACAGAGGCTGTGGCCCCTTAAAACAGCTGATCGTCAGGCGTGTCATATCCCCAACAATCTTCTATTGAAGATGCATCGTAAGGGTACTGTAGGTCATCGATTAGTTTTATTTCATAAAAAAAAGTCTTTGTTGCCCATAGCAACCAATTACAACAAAACTTTCACTTTAGGAGCATTGTGAGTAATTTAAAGGAGTACTATAGTTGGTTGCTATGGACAACAAAGACAGTTTTGTACATTTCCTCTGTCTTTTGGTGCTCTGTTATTGGCGAAATATATCCCTTTAGGGGGTGTTCACATGTAGGAATTTTATGCTGAATTTGAAGCAGAAAATTTCTTCTTCAGGAATTTGAAGCAGATTTTTTTTTTCTGCTTGTCAAAACCCAACGAGGATTTTGATGTTGAATTTGACACTTAATTTGGAGAAGAGTGCCCCTGTATTTTGCCTTTATTGGGCAGTGCCAAATTCCATAGTTGGAGCTTGACAAATTCACCATCCTATTCCGCGCAGACGGAAAAGTTTTTCTTTTGCCTCCCATTAATTTCAATGGGAGTTCTCAGATGGAATCCGCCTGAAGAACGACCAGGATGCTTATTTTTTCTGCTAGATGAAAAAAATCAGCTACTGTTTCCCATTGAAATGAATGAGAGGCAGATTTCATGCGGAATTTGAGGCAAATTCTGTTTCAAATTCAGTGTCAAATTCCTATGTGTGAACACCCCCTTACGCTAGGTTCACACTAGTGTAAGGGTTTCTGCCCGAAATTAGCGGAGTGAAGAGTCCTGCAAGCAGAACACTTTTCTCTGCATATTTTAAGTGGAATGGGGCATGGAGCACCCAAATGGTCACAACTCTAGTGTGACCATAGCCTTAGCTGTACTGTACATAATAGGGCACATTTATTAAGCGATCTAAAAGAAAAACCGTCACATCTTTCCCAGGTTCTCCTGTGTAGTTACAACCAAAAACTAGTGCTACTTTTTCGTCCTGTGGTTTGTTTAAAACAACAGATACCCGATGGACTCCATTATAGTCAATGGGGTCAGTCACCATTGGTGTCAACTTTTTTAGCGGTCCATGTGTCTTCCAATGGACCAGAACAATAGACAACCAGGTGCAGTTGTGAACATAGCTTTAAGGGTGTGTTCACACGGTGGAAAATGAAGAAGAATTTGAGGCAGACATCCACCTCTGATTCCACTTCATTTTCCGCCCCCTGGCTCCCCGTGACAGAATACATCACCATTCCGTCGCAGCTTTCTGCCACTAATTAGGCCTGGGAGTGTCAAACCGCGGACTCCGCTGCGTAAACATAACAGAAGTTTCCTATAACAACCAATGATAGTGCAGCTTTCATTTTTCAGTAGCAGGATACAAAATGGCAGCCGTGCTGTCACTGGTTGCTAGGGGCAACTAAGACAATTTGCTTGTAGACCGTTTTAATAACTATGCCCCAAGGCGTGCAGCTTGTAGCAGTGTGATAGCTACTGTATGATGCTGTATCTTCCCCTGTGCCCCATCTCAGGGATTATTTGGTCCTGGTGTGAATGACGCTCTTGTGTATATATCTCTGCTGCTATAAATAGTGTTCCTGGGCCCGGGATGTGACGGCTACACTACGCTATGTTTAGCAGGGCTGTGGCGGGGCCCGGCCTCTCTGGGGAACATTCATTTAAGCCTAGTGTTGATGTTACTAATGCCATAGTTATTTAGTTTCTTAACTTGCAGCCATTTTGGGCCGCACTAAAATTTTCGAGGTTCCATCCACATGTCCTGGCATTGTGGCTGATAAAGGGACATAAACCAAAATTAAATGAGCCTAAAGCTAGGTTCACACTAGCGCTGTCTCTCTATTGTTCTGGTCTGTCAGGGGACCCGAACAATGGAGAGGCAGAACGCTAAAACAGCGGTTACACACAATGACTGGTGCACCCCATTGACTATAATGGTGTCCATAGGTTTTAAACTGAAACTGGCGAACGAAAAATTTCTCCATGCAGGACTTTTTCCTTTGCTGATTTTTGGCGGACACTGCGACAGAGTGAATATAACCTAAAAACCCACAGTGGGCGCCTTACAAAAATCCAATTTTGGGATGCAATCAGCTTCCCCTAGTGGTAGCTGTAGGTAAACAGAATTTTATAATGAAGGGAAGCATGTGAAGTACCCCGGGCACCGGCTATATGGTAGGTTTGGCAATCGCCCATTCATCCAGTGCCATTTTAAGGGGATTTCTGGGTCTTATATACTGATCTATTCTTAGGATAGGTCATCAATGTGTGATCGGTGGGGATCCTCACAGATAATCATAAATCTGGAGGGGCCGGTGGTCCTGCCCACATCACTCCACACTTTCCTGAAAGTGGTGAGGGTGTTGTAAAAGAGAAAAAAAAGTTGCACATTTTTGCATAAAATCAAAAATTTGCAACTTTTTTATACATTGTATGCCATGATAAATCTCCCCAAAGTGGGGCTGAGCTGCAATACCAAACATAGCCACTATACAATGTACGGTGCTGGGCTTGGTATACAGTTAAGAGGCCACAGTGATCACCCGAATGCTGCAGCCCGTTCAACCAGCTGATCTGTGCGGGTCCCAGGTGTCGTTCTCCCATAGATCACATATTGATGACTTATCCTAAGAAGAGGTTGTTATTGTGTAAGTCCCAAAAAACCCTTTTAATGATTCACAGTTTATTGGGGTACCTGGCACATCACTATCAGTAAGCTTATATAAGTATGCCAGTTATAGCAAGTTACCCCTTACTCTATGGATAGGGGGTAAACTGCTGATTGGTGAGGGTCCAACCACTAGGGGTTCCAGGTACACACAAAGGAATACAGCGGCTGGCCATGCATCCCTAGCCACTTCATTCACTTTTATAGGACTGCTGGAGATGGACGTGCCCTTTAGATGTGGGGCAGTTGCCAGCCGGCCAGTATGGCTTGCGACAAACTTTCCTGATGAAAACAATATGCTTACTAGTCAATGATGGATAAGAGAGGGTTGGAAAATAAAAGGTTAAATTCATATGACATATACAGTAGTATACAGGATGAACGCATTTCACAGGGAGGTGAGGCCCCCGGGGCCTCCATGGTTAAACAGTAGTATACAAGGGTAATATTTGTTCTCCTTCACATATAAACACTGTGCTAAGTGAATGCATAAGTATGTAATGTGACACACGGTAACGCCACTGCATCCTTCATGGTCTCAGTGGGATCACACATTTGTATTATCTGGAACAGTCCCACTGAGACCATGAACAATGCGGTGACACGGTTGTAAGTGAAGGCATCAGCTGTGGTGTTATATGGGTTAACAGGGCTATATAATTTAGAGAGTGTAAGAAAGTTTTATAACTTTTTTTTAGTACTTGTGCTCAACTGACCAAACCCTTTTAATGGGGGGTTGACAGGAGAGATGTTAAAGGTGCCCATACACATTAGATATACTGTATGTTGGCTGAACCCGCTGATAAACCCTTTGAGTATGGGGGTGTCTTTACTTTCCCCTGATGGCAGATGTCAGGGGTGTGGAGGATTTCAACGTGGCCGATACTTTGTATTCCAGAGGTTTGTCATCAGCGTACTCCCTATTGAGAACACATGCACAAACACTGACCAAGGAGGAAGAGCTGTTGACTATGGCCTCATGCATGCGACCAAGTGTGCATCCGAGTTGGGGCCGAGTTTATCATGGAATGCAGTTGGATGACACTTGGAGTGACATCATGGAGTGCGTTCATGTCTATGGGGCTTCCGATCCATTCCATTCCAATAGCACGGATGATTATAGAGCAGGTCCTATCCTGCTCCATGTTATTGGATGGAATGAATCCGGAAGCCCCATAGACGTGAATGCACTCGGATGATACTCAGATGTCTCTCCAAGTGTATAGTTATGAGCTGCATTTATAATTCTGCAGGCTTCAGAGCTGAAATCTCTCAACATTTACTGCTAGTCCTATGTCTGCACAGAGCTTGCTTTGGTGTTGGGATGTACATTATGGGAAAGGAATCTTTCCACCAAGCCATGTAGCTGTAAGAGGTGTGTCTAACAATAAACTGTAATAAACTGTTTCCAGTAGCAGTCAGCAGAATTGTGAATGCAGCTCTGGAGTGTGTAAAGCTGAAAATATTTCAATTCAAGTTGCACATCAGTAGACCTACATAGTAATTGTCGCATGTTTTTCTGGGTCTTGGGAAAAATATGTCATAAACAACATTTCTTCCTAAAATATCCAAGTTGTACAGTTGTAGTTCTGTATCTTTTGGGAAAACATCACACTTGGCAACTCTCGCTGAACATTCGGGAGGCTCCTGAAATAAGGGGTGACCTCCCGGAGTCCCAAAGGAGCGGGCAAATCTCCAGGGCTCTCTGGTATTCTATATGTGGCATGGGCACATTATGTTCTGCTTATGTCACAAAAGTGGCGTGGTCTCACCAAATGGGGGCGTGGCTAATCCCACGCACCATTCTCCCTAGTATCCATTCTCCAATGTTGGCAATTATGCTTATAGTGGTGCCCCGTGTAGTACCTTCTTTTGATGACCCTCCCACCTTATATTGTACAATATGGTGCCTGACTAATACAGTGGTGTAGAGTAGAGATGGGCAAACTTCCCTTGACTTGTTTCGGGTGGAACAAGTTCGGATAGTACCGGAAATGAAATTATTATACTCTGGGGTGTCTTCAGACCCCAGAGTATAATAGGTGGAGGACCAGGGAAGGGGTAAAGGAATGTATCTGGATTCAGTGCCACCACATTTCCGGAGGTCTGAACACCTAGGCTGCCGGCTCACAGTGTCCCCACCATCAGGAGCCTGTGATACCCCCTCTAGTAACCACAACTAATGCGTCCTATACTACTGCTCAGGTCTCACACTCTTAAAGGGGTTATCTGGAACTATGATATTGATAGCTGCAGCCTCCTCACTACTTACCAAGCACAGCGCCATACATTCAATAGTGGCTGTGCTTGGTATTGCAGCTCAACTCCATTTATTTGAGTCTGAGTATAGCATGGCCAGGTGACCAATGGACGTGATGTCACTGCCTGAGTAGAGGAAGTGGAGACCAATATCATAAACCTGTAATTAAATATTTGCAGTACTTCGGCTATCTCCACCACACACCCATTTTCAGGATCGATGGGGATCTCACTGGTCAGAGAATACATTTTTTTTGGCATAACCCTTTGAAGGAAAGGTGAGTGACAACCAACCCACCAGTCCTGACAGCTTCCACCAAGAATATCCCTCAGCTTTCCCAGAATGCATTGCAAGAAATGGCTGTCCAGAATTTACAATAACCTGACAGAAGAAGACTCTATATGGGCTTAAAGGGAAATGCTCTTTAATATTTCATGTCTCACAATGGCGCACTATAGGCTAAGGGTTTCCCATTAGTTCACCTGAATATTTATAGCCCCCGATAAGTGGGAAAATATAACACCTATAAATAGGGTCCTTGCTACCGCTCTGTACCGTAAGCGGTTATATGTGGCGTATCTTCAGGGCTTGGCCTGTCCAGGGTAATGTGCGATGGATCATTTATTCATCCGACATACTAAGCAGTAAACTCCAACATCCCTAATTGAAAGTTAATGCAGATATTGATCGCTGCGCCTTAAAAGCCATCCATAGCTCCGTAATGGTCAGGGCTGCTTCATAGTAAGACTACACTTCTAAAAAAATCTCCCGCAGTCAGGTCATGTGACCCGACTGCATCAATGTCATGACAATCACGACCGCTTTCCGTAACGCTAATGCATCCATCAAACCGTCCGCATTATGTCACGTGATCCGCTGATACTTCTATTATCATCATTTTCAATTCTCAGGTCTAGAGTATGGTATTGGTGGCATCGCTTTTAACACTGTCGTAGCCTGGTTGGTGTAGAGTAGGAAATAGTGGATGCCGGATTATCACATATTCTGGATTATTGGATTCTTCAAAGAAAAGTATGTAAGAATTCTCTGCTTGACACACCATTTTTTTATATGCCCTATTGGAGCAAATTAACTTCACAGGGGATGGTCAAGTACTTTGGACAACCCACTATGGCTGATCTGGCTCACCAATGTACAGTTGTATCCCCCTTACCTCTTTGTGAGATGACCAGCTTTGAAAAAAGACATGATTTTGCCATATTCTGGAGTTGTTTATGCTATGTGTCGCCACCCAGTGGTTGCTATGTGTTTTACAGCCTGTTGTGATTTATGTTAGCATGTCGTGATGATTTTGTGAATTTGTATCATCAGAAATTGCATGCTTAAAGGGGCCCTTGGGCGACAGAGCCTCAGTGGTCTCCTTTATGGTACAACTCATGCAGCAGCTGACAATCTATAGGCGGTAGATCTGTATTGATAGAAGCACTCATTGGTGAACCCGAGTGGGGGCCCCCAGGCGCTATGGGCCCTGTCACCTTCCTGGGTTTGCCAGGTGCTGGTGCCAGCCCTGCTGCTTTTATATTCTGCGAGTTGCATATTGCATGTCTGTATTCATCCAGGTTTCTTGTCTCTAACTAACATGCTCTTTTCTTTTTCTTTACAGCTTTGAAGAAGGACGAGAACACCATTGATGAGGTATTGACTAATCTTCTTGTATAGTTCTTGTATTGATCCCACTGATGATCCTTGTATCACACTTGTGTCCCTGCAGCCAGTAATAGTCGGCATTGGCTTTCCTATAGATTGTAATATTATTGCAGGAGCACTGATGTCCCACTGCAGGGGAAGTCACTGGAGCACAGCAGGTCCTTCAGCAACATCCAGACACGTGTAGCTGTGCATGGTACTGCAACAATGTAACAGTTTGGCAGTGAATTGGTTATACAGTAGTACTCTGGCTGCCGCTGTACCTTTGTTGTAATCGTTAGTGGGGGTCCCAGGGGAAGATTCCATTGTTGACCCTGCCCATAAGAGCTTACACTCTACAGGAGAGAGGACCTACCCATAAGAGCTTACACTGTACAGGAGAGAGGACCCTGCCCATAAGAGCTTACACTCTACAAGAGAGAGGACCCTGCCCATAAGAGCTTACACCGTACAGGAGAGAGGACCCTGCCCATAAGAGCTTACACTGTACAGGAGAGAGGACCCTGCCCATAAGAGCTTACACTGTACAGGAGAGAGGACCCTGCCCATAAGAGCTTACACTGTACAGGAGAGAGGACCCTGCCCATAAGAGCTTACACTCTACAGGAGAGAGGACCCTGCCCATAAGAGCTTACACTCTACAGGAGAGAGGACCCTGCCCATAAGAGCTTACACTCTACAGGAGAGAGGACCCTGCCCATAAGAGCTTACACTCTACAGGAGAGAGGACCCTGCCCATAAGAGCTTACTATATAAATGGAATGGGAGGAGTGACACAATAGGTTAATGGTGATAATTTTGTCTACGGGACTGATCCCCTCTGTGTTGACATGGGGCAATACAGATAAAGCCATGTGAGCCTGTCATCAGCCAGTATCTGCTCCAACACTAATATAGAGTGGTGCATTGTGGGTAGCTACCTGAGGGCAGGATAAAGTGGAGATCTCTCTGACAAGGTCAGGTTGTGACAGGCTATGGACCATAGTTATGTAGCATGCCTTTTTGGCACTCCTTTTTGCAGAAAACAAATTTCAAGGCATGCCTAAAACTGAATGGCAAGAATGTCACCAACAAGTCTAATGGTCGTGGGCAGTGAATTCCACAGAATGGCTGCAGCACAGGAGAAGACCTGCAGACAGAAGTGAGAGGATGCACAGTGTAATAAGGGAGGATGAGAGTTGTAGTGCACTGGCTGAGAGAAGAGCATGTGTGGGTGAGTAGTGAAATGCCAAGTATTAGATCAGAGCTACTGTAGCTGCTTTCTAGATATGTAGGGGTTAAGAACAAGGCTCGGAAGTCCTAAAAGTAGCTGCTCTAATAGGGTCACAAATACGCCCCTGTTTAAAGAGTCACAGATTAGTTTCCTTGGACTTCGGCGGATGCATTACATCACACGGCCGGGCCTACAGTGCTTACATTGTAACCTCATCCTCTCATATCCTGTAAGTAATCCACAGGACCCCGGCGGGAGAACATTCCCATGGACGTACATTCCCCATAGTTACTGCCTATTTGTGGGCCATGATGATGCACTGTGAAAGGCGACAATTTCTCAGGCGGTCGGAGCGCAGGAGTAATCCTGGTGCCAACCTAGGAAAGCGTCTGCAGGAACAGAACCTTCATAGAGGTTTCCTAATTTGGTAAACAAGGGGTTAAGCTTTCCGCACGCCATGAGCCCATCACAGACAGAGAACACAGATGTGCCGCTATTTGGAGCAATGAGTGTTACCATTGCTCCAAAAATTATGGGTCTGTGGTGTTATCTATAGAGGTGTTATCTTCTATTGTGATCTTGTCTGTACTGCAAAGGAGGTGATTGCTGCAAAGAAAACCCTGCAAAATTGGCAAGTGTCGGTCTATTGTTATGCCTAGTTGCCAAACTGAAAATTGCAGGATTTTTTTTTTTTTTTAATATAGATGGGGGACAAAGATAGATAGATAGATAGATAGATAGATAGACAGCACAGACCAATAGTTTGGACACACCTTCTCATTCCAAGAGTTTTCAGTATTTTTATGACTATAAAAATTGTAGATTCACACTGAAGGCATCAAAACTATGAATTAACACATGTGGAATTATATACTTAACAAAAAAGTGTGAAACAACTGAAAATCTGTCTTATATTCTAGGTTCTTCAAAGTAGCCACCTTTTGCTTTGATTACTGCTTTGCACACTCTTGGCATTCTCTTGATGAGCTTCAAGAGGTAGTCACCTGAAATGGTCTTCCAACAGTCTTGAAGGAGTTCCCAGAGATGCTTAGCACTTGTTGGCCCTTTTGCCTTCACTCTGCGGTCCAGCTCACCCCAAACCATCTCGATTGGGTTCAGGTCTGGTGACTGTGGAGGCCAGGTCATCTGGCGTAGCACCCCATCACTCTCCTTCTTGGTTAGATAGCCCTTACACAGTCTGGAGGTGTGTTTGGGGTCATTGTCCTGTTGGTCCAACTAAACGCAAACCGGATGGAATAGCATGCCGCTGCAAGATGCTGTGGTAACCATGCTGGTTCAGTATTCCTTCAATTTTGAATAAATCCCCAACAGTGTCACCAGCAAAGCCCCCCCACACCATCACACCTCCTCCTCCATGCTTCACGGTGGGAACCAGGCATGTAGAGTCCATTCGTTCACCTTTTCTGCGTCGCACAAAGACACGGTGGTTGGAACCAAAGATCTCAAATTTGGACACATCAGACCAAAGCACAGATTTCCACAGGTCTAATGTCCATTCCTTGTGTTCTTTAGCCCAAACAAGTCTCTTGTGCTTGTTGCCTGTCCTTAGCAGTGGTTTCCTAGCAGCTATTTTACCATGAAGGCCTGCTGCACACAGTCTCCTCTTAACAGTTGTTGTAGAGATGTGTCTGCTGCTAGAACTCTGTGTGGCATTGACCTGGTCTCTAATCTGAGCTGCTGTTAACCTGCGATTTCTGAGGCTGGTGACTCGGATGAACTTATCCTCCGCAGCAGAGGTGACTCTTGGTCTTCCTTTCCTGGGGCGGTCCTCATGTGAGCCAGTTTCTTTGTAGCGCTTGATGGTTTTGGCCACTGCACTTGGGGACACTTTCAAAGTTTTCCCAATTTTTTGCACTGACTGACCTTCATTTCTTAAAGTAATGATGGCCACTCGTTTTTCTTTACTTAGCTGCTTTTTTCTTGCCATAATACAAATTCTAACACTCCATTCAGTAGGACTATCAGCTGTGTATCCACCTGACTTCTGAACAACACAACTGATGGTCCCAACCCCATTTATAAGGCAAGAAATCCCACTTATTAAACCTGACAGGGCATACCTGTGAAGTGAAAACCATTTCAGGTGACTACCTCTTGAAGCTCATCAAGAGAATGCCAAGAGTGTGAAAAGCAGTAATCAAAGCAAAAGGTGGCTACTTTGAAGAACCTAGAATATAAGACATATTTTCAGTTGTTTCACACTTTTTTGTTAAGTATATAATTCCACATGTGTTAATTCATAGTTTTGATGCCTTCAGTGTGAATCTACAATTTTTATAGTCATGAAAATACAGAAAACTCTTGGAATGAGAAGGTGTGTCCAAACTTTTGGTCTGTACTGTTATATATATATATATATATATATATATATATATATATATATAATTTTTTTTTTTTAAATATGTTTAACATTAAAATGTGGTTTACAAAATGGTGATTTTCTGGTAACATTTTCCCCATAAATTCGATATAATATAATATATATATTCGAGGCAGATTTGAGGAATTTTCCACGCTGATTCTGACACATTTTCTGGACTATTGGATGCCAGATTGAGCTGTTTTTGTTGTAGATTTTGCTGCGGTTTTTTTTTGAGCCAAAGCTAAGAATGGCTACAAAAGGAATGGGAAATATATAGGAAGTTCTTATACTTCTTCTTTCTGCTCAATCCACTCCTGGCTTTGGCTCAAAAAACCACAACAAAATCTGCAACAAAAAAAGCTGCGTTACTGCAACGTGAGGCCTCGGCCTAATTAAATTTACCGTACACATGTATCAGATCTCACTTTTCTCATGCGTTTTATTGTATCCTCACTCTCCGCTGGTTTTTATTTAAGCACATAAGGAGTCAATTGAGGGAGCAATGTTTCGTCACCGGTCGCGGCGGCGGCGGTGGCGATGATCAGACCGTTGATTTGTGCTCCTTTGTTGTGTCTTATAAGACATTGCTAACATGCGCTGGCTCGTTGCCCTCGGTAGATTCGGTCTGTGGCCGTTTTATTCCAGTCAGGGACTGGCCGGCATTCCTTCTCAATGTCACAGAAGGAGACACAAGAGCTGAGGTGGAATTTCAATGACTAACCTTTAAGTAGGTAACAACCACCCTCCGTAACAACAACCCCCAACATTCTTCACCTATTTGATGAAAAACAAATAAGGAATGTTTCAGCAGATAAGGAAGGCCGAGACCCTGAGGAGGCATCAGCATTCCTGTGCCCTAATAATGTTGTCAGGAATAATGTTGCAGACCTCCCTGCTCCGGCCCTTTAGAGGTTACACAAGTGGCAGCCATTATATTAGTCTAAAAGGGAGGATCCCAAATGCTAAATTCTGATCCTAAATATATAAATGTATACGTAAACTGTATATGATTGATAATTGTAGAGTCTACATATTACGTAAGTGCTTGTTATTAATTATTGTGTATTTTACAGTTGCAGTACCAGTTCCCACCAATAGGTGTCAGTGTAGAGACCTTCCTTGCAAATGATATATACGTTTTAGATTTTAATGCGGATTTTCACGTTGATGGAGTGTCCTTTGACAAGTACTGCAGTAAAGTGGCTGGGGACCCCCTCATTCTGGTGATTGGTGGGACCCCCACTGATCACAACGCTCTTCTAAGGATCATAATCAATGCACAATTCTGGAAAAACCCTTTAAGATATAAGCAGTGTAAGCCATAGCTCCCAACTTTACAAGCCTACAGAGGGACACGTCTAGCAACTCAATGAGTACCATGGCAATTTTTTTTTTTTTTTTTTTAGTTGACTCACATGTTTAACCCCACCCAGTCCCCTAGTGTGCTCTCATACATTAGTAGTGCCCCATTGTGTGCCACACACTTTAGTTGTACCATCTTTGTGTAATATTCGTGATCGTGTCCTCAGAGCGGTGATGCCTTCTTAGTGCCCCATCACAGTACTGACGCTCCCTACTATCCTCCACACTGTAATGATGCCCTCTTGATGCTCCTAAACAATATGATGCCCCTAACCAGTTTGGTGCCTCCTTAGTTCTCTCAAACATTATGATGCCAACTTAGTACCGCCAACTGTAGGATGGCCTCTTTTTTTGCTCCTACACAGTATAATACCACCTTAGTGCCTCACTACACAATATGGTGCCCCCGCCTGGTAACCCCAATCATTATTATGCCCCCTTAGTGGCTCCCAACAAAGTATGTTGGCTCCTTACTGTCCCTGACATAGTCCAATGTCCTGTAGTGCCCCCACACAGTATCGTGCCCTCTTTGTGCCCCCACACAGTATTGTGCCCTCTTTGTTCCCCCACACAGTATCGTGCCCTCTTTGTTCCCCCACACAGTATTGTGCCCTCTTTGTGCCCCCACACAGTATTGTGCCCTCTTTGTTCCCCCACACAGTATTGTGCCCTCTTTGTTCCCCCACACAGTATTGTGCCCTCTTTGTTCCCCCACACAGTATTGTGCCCTCTTTGTTCCCCCACACAGTATTGTGCCCTCTTTGTTCCCCCACACAGTATCATGCCCTCTTTGTGCCCCCACACAGTATCGTGCTCTTTGTTCCCCCACACAATAACGTGCCCTCTTTGTGCCCCCACACAGTATCGTGCCCTCTTTGTGCCCCCACACAGTATCGTGCTCTCTTTGTTCCCCCACACAATAACGTGCCCTCTTTGTTCCCCCACACATTATCGTGCCCTCTTTGTTCCCCCACACAGTATTGTGCCCATTTTGTGCCCCCACACAGTATTGTGCTCTCTTTGTTCCCCCACACAATAACGTGCCCTCTTTGTTCCCCCACACAGTATCGTGCCCTCTTTGTTCCCCCACACAGTATCGTGCCCTCTTTGTTCCCCCACACAGTATCGTGCCCTCTTTGTGCCCCCACACAGTATCGTTCCCTCTTTGTGCCCCCACACAGTATTATGCTTTCTTGAAAGAAAAATAGTCACAAGTTATGGGAACCAGAATTTTTGGGATGGGATGTGGGATGTGAATCCAGGAATTAAGTTGGCAGAACAGGTTACTCCACCCCAAGTCTTTCCAAAAACTTTCCAAATGACCACTTCTTTGAGGTCACCTCTTTATCTAGACCAGATCTTCAGCTCCATCTTTTTGGAGAAGACCACTCTCCAGTAGACCATGTTTCAAAGCAATTTTTGGTGGTTGTTGTAAAGCGGTTTCACTATATAATATATTTACTGTTCAAACAGTAATTCCATAGTATAATTAATTTACATATAATAATTACATTACATAAATAAAGGGCCAAGTACTAGCAGTGCCCACCCCTACTGACCTCACCCGTCCATGTATTGAATAGATTGCAGTGCTATACAAAAATTCTCCTGTAGTGGCCGCTGCAGCAGAGGATGTTTACGGCCCATGGGGCTTCGTTACCCCTCTATAACTATATAGTAGGGAGTTTCTCAGAAAGCAGTCCTATAATGTACCCTATGTAAATATACTCTAATGTATCTGCTTGTCCGTATACATAAAACTATATGTTGAGTGTTCAGCTATTGCCAGAGCTGTTATCAGCCATATGGCAGAACTATGGGCCCCATATCTATAGCAGACAGGGACATCCTGATATACCGAGTGCCGGCACACTTTTCTATACCCTAGATCAGACCACCTTTGGTAGTTGGAGTATATTATGGCGTTGCTATGTAAGTAATTCCCTACGGAGCGTGCCCAGTAACAGATTTCCATTGTACTGCCATACTCGGTAGTCATCGCTGTCACTGCGTTCTGTGACCTCTCGGAAGAAATGTAGAGATTGACAGTTTTGGTTCTAGGGGGAATTTATTGAACTTTTCAGCTGTGAACTTGTCATCTAAATCCTCAGTGTCAAATGTGCCCCAAACTAAAGAGCTTTTGTCCAGAGGGGCCCAGTATTTGCCATGTAAGAGTCTGGAATATATTTGATACCATACAGTAGATTTTCCCTGGTGGAGCTCATTAAAGGTGTTTTCCCACTATAGACATTTATTTCCTCTGTATGGGGGTTAAATGCCTGGTTGCAGGGTGTCTGAGTATTGGGACCCCCAGTAAGCAAGAGAATGGGGGTCTGCAAGTGCCCCATGGGAATGGAGTGGTTGTTCATGGTCATTCATTGCTCCATTCACTTCTATGAGACATCCCAAGTAATTCCAAGTGAAGGGAGCGGTGACAGAGGATCCTCACCACTACTTCATTCATATGTGGAACTTGAGAACCTCCATTCTCCTGTTTATGGGGGATCCCAGTACTTCAGGGCCCCCCCATGAACCCACACTTCTCTTCTATCCCATGTCTATTATAGCATACCTGTCACACCTCCAACCATTGCCCCTTTGGTTCCCTACACAGTATAATATTCCCCTAGTGAACCTCACACAGTATAATGTTCATTGAGGCCAACACAGTATGTCTGCCTCATTGAGGCCCACACAGTATAATGTCCACCTCATTGAAGCCCACATAGTATAATGCTCCCCCTCATTAAGGCCCCCATAATATGAGACCACCCTTATTGAGGCCAACACAGTATAATGTCCCCCTCATTGAGGCTAATACTGTATAGTGTACCCCCTCATTGAGGACACCATAGAATAATGTCCCCCTCATTGGGGCTAACAAAGTATAGCGTCTCCCCTCACTGAGGACCCCATAGTATAATGCCCCCTCATTTTCACCCCACATAATAATGTCCCTTCTTGTGGCCCCCACAGAAACATGCACAAACAAAAAGAAGGCAGGGAGTACTCTCCTCGCTCCGTTCCCCCACAGTCCACACTGGTCTCCATTGGCGCCATCTTGGGAGTGGCAGAATTGATGTAGCGATGTCTCTCTGCTTCTCCATTGTACTCAACCTGGCCGTACAACAGCATAGGGGCTCAGAAGAGATTTGGTGGTGGTAGACCATCTTTAAGGTCTCTTTGTGTTTTTCTTGACTCCACCATAAGCATGCATGCATGTTGATCTCTGTGTGAAGAGGGATAAGCAGCTGCCATATACCTCTAACTGTTCCTTATGTCTAATAGGAACAAAGGATTGGGCTTTCTGATATCCAACATGTCTGGTCCGCCATCAGTAGAGAGTCAGGAGACCCCCGCATATAAAAACATCAGCTGATCCCACCCTTTACCAAAAAGACTCAAACTTTAGGCCATATTTGATATCCACAGGGACCAAGCCTTAGGGAAAATGTGTGTTTTTTTTTTGCCCCTGTGATGACTGAAAACAAGACAGAAGTATTTATGTTGTCTTGAGAATTATTACCCGTCGAGAATCTTGGAATTTTCATCTATTTAAAGACTGAAGCCGTTTGCAATCAAGTGAGAGCATCTTGGCCGGCGTCCATGGAGCGAGGCAGCCATCTATGTCTGACAGTGAAATATGAAATATCCATAATGTGCTCCTCTTAGTAAAATGACATTTTGTCTCCCTGTTATTTTATGCATTTCTCAGAATGCATAAAAATGCTAATGCATTCCTATACGGTATATCTGATGTCCTCCTGCCAGCTCAGGCTGCGGAAGCTTCGCAGCTTATGAGGCTCAACCAGAAAAAACAATAAATCCGGGGGGAAAACAAGCAAAATCATTTGCTAGACCTCAGTAGGAGATTACATTCTACATTCACGGTGCTGGACCGGTATAAAGCTGCCCATACTGTGCATGTTGGATAAATATAGGTGGAACCTGCCAATTTTGGTAGGACTGGTTGTCCATCTAATGTGTATGAGTGGGTCCCAATATCTACAAGGGGTTTTCTGGTTCCAAGTCAATGTTTCATACTGATGACCTGTGCACAGGATAGGTCATCAGTGTGTAATTTGGGGGATCTGACAGCCAGACCCCGTACAGATCAGCTTTTGTAGCTGCTAGTGGAGAGATGACATGTGCTGCACCTCTCCTATTCAAGTAATAGGGGCAGCACTGGAGGTCCCAGGAAGCATCACTATGCAATGGATGGGGCTGCTGCACTGCTCTTATTGCTTGAAGAATAGTGGTGCTGCACACGCTGCCCGTCCACTAGCAGCTTCTGGCACCTGGAGTCTGCAGCAACAGCTGATCTGTGCAGGACCCAGGTGTCAGACCCCGACAGAACACATACTTATGACCTATCCTTAGGACAGGTCATCAGTATGAAAAAAAATTCAATTTGGGGGTCGGAAAACCCCTTTAAGGAGTGACTTAATCCCTTCTCCTTACTGAAAAGACACGCATGCTCAACTGAGTAGAGCATGCATGTATACTGTATGTGGGTCAGGAGGAATAGCTAATTACTGACCATTATCTAATTTATATGGTCAACCTAAGGTTTAGTGCTTGTATTAAGTGTCAAACTAGGGTACCTTGGGCTTACCGGGGGGGGGGGGGGTGATTCTGAGGGCCCACCTTCTATGTATTCAGGACTTGGGCATATCAATGTAGGACATACCATGGATAAGATCTAATAATTGATACTATTAGTAATAATTCCATTACAAACAACGCCCAGATGAGTTAGACTTCTGCTGGACCTTTGGCGCCCATTATTATGTCTTAGAGACTGGGCGGACCACAGGATCCTCTGGTACTCTGGTGGGCCAGTCCAACCTGTATTCCCTTAGAAGTGATACTTGGTAATATGTTATGTGATAGAGGATTGATTCATAGCATGTGCCTTTGTATAAAATCATAGGCATACAGTCTATGGGCCTATAGAATTCTATGGACACCATATTATGGAGTCCTACCACATACATCCCTAATATAGTCACACATATTGGTGTTATTTTTTGCAGTTTACTGGCATCGAAAATAAGTGGCAGATCGCTCCACTGCCCTTGGGCCATTGGCAGACTGGTGAATATCTTCCATCTCCATATGTCGTCTTCCCTTATTTCCATGTATACTACTACTAAAGTTATCCTTAGTATTTTTCAAGGCTCCATAACTGGTTGGACGTTGACGTAGAGTTTTCTGGAGGAGGGGACCGCCACTGATCAGCTGTGTGAAGAGGACAAAGCATTCATGTGAGCACTGTGGCCTTTTCACACAAAATTAAACACAGCGCCATACATTGTATAGTGGCTGCGCTTGGTATTGCAGCTCAGCCCCATTTACTTGAATGGGTTTGAGCTGGGAACAGGCCATGTGATCGATGAAAGTGACGTCACATGGTCTGTGAAATGGAAGCGGCTATCAGGGAGTGCCACTACCTATTTAAAAGTCCTGGAAAACCCCTTTAATTGAATTCCTGTCTTAGAGAAATTAGATTGAGACAGAGACTGATGGTGCTATGTATATAATATATTATAATGTGTGCGTATATACATTTATATTGTAATATATTATATGTAGATTTGCTTTATGATCTTCAGATGTGTCTTTATGTCTCCACATTTTCTCACGAGCACTTCCTTGATGTGATCCAGATGTGGATGATGGGATGAGTAGTTCTCCTAGAGTCGGCCACTTCTTCCCTTCGCCTGTCACGTTGCGGACTTGGAGAGCAGGATATAAGCCTCAGTGGTTGCCATGTCCTGTTGGCTGCCGCTTTAGCTAAGCTGTCAGAAATGCTTGTGTAAGTGAAATGAATGCGAGTTTTCAGTGATTATGGATTTATTACGTTATTGACCTTTCCTTCGCTGCCTTCTGCATTAACCGAAACTCATTTCATGCCTCCTAATCAGCTGAAAAGTCTCTGACTTTTGGATTCTGCGCTGACCACCAGTGACTACAATTGGCTAAAAATACCCTGTATAAGTTAATGTGAAATGTGCCTTATAATAAAGACCGACCCTAGCCCTCCAGTATGCTTATGGGAGTCACACAAGGCAGCCATGTTGGCCAGTCCTTGGTTTGTAGAGCTGATTTGTCTAACACACCCGCAACTTCTTTCTTAAAGGGGTTGTCCTAGCACAGCAAGTTCTAATGACTATAAGGAAGTAAGAAGACCAGTTTGTGAGACCAAATCTCTTCAATGAGAAACTGGCGCTCCAGAAAACATTGTTGGGGTACAGTCTGGCAGTATTTTTTAGGTTATACAGTAATCTTACAAATTTCCATGGGTCGTCGCATATTATGTCCTGACACTGAAAAGCATTACCACGCAACATTCAGGTAATATGCGGTGCCCCCTGGAAATTTGTAGGATTATTGTATAACCTTAAAAATACTGCAAGACTGTACTGTACTCACCGCTTACTATGTCCTGATGCAGAAAAGCGTCAGCACGTGACATCCTGGATGTAATATGCGGTGCCCCCTGGAGGCCTAAGTGGGGCTGGCCATGGGCAGGAGCGGGGATAGGTAAATGAAAAATGGCCACTACCTGCTGGAGTAATCCAGGAGGAAGCGTCCTAAAGTACCTTTGTGAGTGCCTATATGGGTGAAAGTATATTGCGTGTTGGGGGCCCTTATTGTATGGGGGCCTGTAATGAGAGTATATATTGTATGAGAGCTTGTAATGAAAGTATATATTGTATGGGGGCCTGTAATGAGAGTTTTTATATATATTGTATGGGGGCCTGTAATGAGAGTATATATTGTATGGGGGCCTGTAATGAGAGTGTATATATTGTATGGGGGCCTGTAATGAGAGTATATATTGTATGGGGGCCTGTAATGAGAGTATATATTGTATGGGGGCCTGTAATGAGTATATATTGTATGGGGGCCTGTAATGAGAGTATATATTGTATGGGGGCCTGTAATGAGAGTATATATTGTATGGGGGCCTGTAATGAGAGTATATATTGTATGGGGGCCTGTATGAGAGTTACTATGGGGGGCTGTAATGAGAGCATATATTGTATGGGGGCCTGTAATGAGAGTATATATTGTATGGGGGCCTGTAATGAGAGCATATATTGTATGGGGGCCTGTAATGAGAGTATATATTGTATGGGGGCCTGTAATGAGAGTATATATTGTATGGGGGCTTGTAATGAGAGCATATATTGTATGGGGGCCTGTAATGAGAGTATATATTGTATGGGGGCCTGTAATGAGAGTATATATTGTATGGGGGCCTGTAATGAGAGTATTAGGGCTTGGGGGCATGGGGGTAATGAGAGCATATATTGTATGGGGGCCTGTAATGAGAGCATATATTGTATGGGGGCCTGTAAAGGGGGACCTTATTGTATGAGGGCCTGTAATGGGTATGGTATATTGTATGTGGGCCTAATATTGTCTGTTCATGTTCCCTTGGATTTGTAAAGTGCTGCAGAATATGTCGGCATTCTACCATGTGGGGGACTGGGGGATCCAGTAAAGTTACACCTCTGTCCAAGATGGGGCGGGAACAACCTCCCTGCCAAGTACCTTCAAAACTGTCTGTAAGTACCTAGAAAAATTGATGGAAGGCAAAGGACAAAGGTGACGCCAACTATTGATGGATGGCAGACTATAAAGTAGTGCACGCTGCAGTTTTTCCAGTGGCTGTGTGCACTGCAGCATGCACTACCCTGGTCCCTCTGCAGTGCAGACAGTAATACCACAGTGTGAATAAGCCCTTAATCCTCCTCCTGTATTTCTACAGCCAGGCTGATTGTCGGCCATTCATTGCTAAGAGTGTTTCTCTGGGATTTCGCACAATGGATACCCCGGACTTAATATGTTTGCCGCGTCTTGGCGGTTTATTATTTAGTGGTGTTTTCTTGTACTTGTCTCTCTCATCATTCTGTAATAGTAAATTGCCGTGTAATAATTCTCATTTCCCTTGTCTGTATTCATCTAACAAGAGGTTGGTATTACCAGTCAGTGTGAATTGCTGCGGGTCAGCTCTGTGCCAGTGTGTGGGGTGTAAGGTTCACCAGATGAACGTGTCTTAAAAGTCCGCCTGGTACTGGCAGGATGTTAATAGCCGTATACGGACACGTAGTAGGCGGCTGGTTAGTGTTTGCCGCACAGTAATTAAGAGCCGGTTGGCCGGATGCCAGCGACTTGACAAGGATTTCGTTAGCTGCCAAGATGGCGCCTCCTACAACTTGTAGCCCCTGTCATTCCTGGGGAGGTTTGGAAACGTGTCTAATGTAATTACATTCTTAAAGGGATTTACCTACTAGGCCCTGTTATGACATACAGTATTTGGGGCATGCTATCCGTAGTCATCTAGGAGCCTGCATCCCCCTGTACACTGTAGAAGAGTTGATCATTTCTGACCATCCGCTTTTTTGGGGGCGCTCCACAGTTGTAACCTGCACCAGTCACCTTTTGTATGCAAGTTCATTTTACCTGCAGCGCCATTACAGGAGAGTTGAAGCATTACACAGTTTGCACTAATATCAATGGGCTGTCCATGTAATGCTTGGACATGCTGGATCCTCCAAGTGAGAGAGATTTTGGCTAAATGATGAGTGTTCCGTTTATTAAAGGGGTTTTCCACTAATAACACTTATCCCCTATCCACAAGGTAAGGGGTTGGTGTGTGACCTTTAAGGACAGAGTACAGCTGAGTACAGCCTTTTGACAGTCCCTTAGAAGTGCTGCATCGCATACACACCATGGCTCCACTCACATGGGTCACTCAGGGACCCCCATTCTTATGATCACTTGGGGTCCATCACTATTAAGTCAGATTCTCCTAATAGGGTATCTGAAAAATAGTATTTTAAAGAGGACCTGTCACCAGATCTCAAAAGCCCAATGTCATACCTCATCTGATCGACGCTGTCATCCTGAGCATTTTGGTGTTTTTTGTCCAAATTCATTCAGCTATTCCAAAGCTATAAGCCCTTTTAGTATTGATCGTAAATTGATTGTATTGTAAATTAGGATCTACTAGCCAAGTGGGCGGTGACACTGTGGTTTCTCTGGAGGCGGGCTCTCTCTGTGCTATTTGTCATGCAGTGTTACCTCCCACTTGGCTAGTAGTTGGCATGTGTATGGTATATGTCCAATGTGTGACTGGCATGTGTTTGTACGTGTCTGGCATGTGTCTAATCTATGATTGATGTATATACATATTAGCCAACTTTCTGAAGACAACGTTGGGGAGACAAAGATTTTTGTCACATGGCCATGCCCCCTTTTTAAAAACCCAATCCCTTTCGGTGTAACATTCCCTTTTGGGGCAATGGCATGGACAATTTGTGACGTGGACATGAAATGTGTCAGCACACCCCTTTTTTGTGACCTGACCGGCACATAGTGCCCATGTCAGATATAATATGACCTGGAGCCCGGCGAATGCAGGTATATTCCACCAAGTGCGGGAGATTCGCCCACTCTTCCAGGACACCGGGAGGTGACCCCTTTGTGCAGGAGTTTGCTGGACATTACGGGAGAGTTGGCAAGTATGTGCCTATATATCCAGCATTAAGGAGGATTTTGATGGGGGTCTGTAATAACCATCTATGATCCTGCTGGACATGCCCTGCACAGACTGGCAGTACACATCAACAAGTAACTCTAGTCACCCGGAACCTGTACACACAAGCTGATGGGCATCTCTCCTTTGCTCACTGGCGACTCTCTCTACCGCATTCACGGACTAGACCACCTGTTCATTGTGATGTGGTAGCTGCTTTCCTAAACTACGCGTGTTTTTCACGGCTAGCACACTGACCCATTCATCTCTAAGGCTCCATACACACGCCAGTGTATTATCATGGGCCGTGAGTCCCGGGCAATACTCAAGACAGGTCCTATATCTGTCTGTTTTGTGGCCCGGGCTCACTAGATGAAGTGAATGGGTCTGTGGGTGGCACCTGGGTGTCCTCCATGTTCCATCCATGCCGTTTTACCACAAACTGGGCACATAGACACAGTCATGTACATGTAGCCTTAAGCTGAATCTCATGAGTCTCATCGGACTCCTTTCAGGTGAATCCGGCGCCTACGCAGTTGTTCAGTGAATGTTCAGTGAATCCAGGTAAGTACACCCCGGTTTCACTACGCTTGTGCCTGAAGGCCAGTACATGTGCACTGAAGCCAAGGGATATCAATATCAATTTAGCTTTGGTGAAGAAGTGAATGGACGCCAGGAGTACAGGATCCAGGTCAGTAGTTACAGCAGGGCTATGTGGGACACTAAACCCCCAATCTGTAAGGACCATTGGCTGATTTAGTGTCCCAGATAGACCTGGCAGGTTCCCTTTCTTCAGAGGGCAGAAACCTGAACAAACTGCTGAAGGTTTGTAACAGTTACATCCAGTCTTACCAATCCCCTGCAAACTAAAAGCATCAATTCTACATTGTCTCAGCCCAGAGTCCAGCCTTTAGATGTAAGAAAACAAGATTTCCATTCCCCTATGACAAGCAGAGATCTTGAAAATGAACTGCAGAATCACAAAGTTTGTTAGAAAGTTGCCGAGATTTCGGAACACATTATGCAGTAAAATCCTTTTCAGAAGTTGCACATCAGCAGAGCAGCTTATATGGAGGTCAATAGTTATGTTCTCTATTGTATGGAAACAGCTGCACGTTCAATAACATTGGGCTCGGCAAGCGCAGAATTAGCCGCGATCCAGCTGATTAACTCCTGCCAAATGCTAACGATAAAATTGTAATTGAAAGAATAAGTACATAAACTTAGCAGCCAGCCCGGGCACGTGTGCCAAGGAAGGGAGAAGGCTCTCCAGCTCGTCTCAAGTTACTGGAAGTTGGGAATCACAAGGAAATCTCTGAAGACCCTCTCTATGGCCGGGAGAAAATCCAAATTCTCCATTTCTCAAGTATCAGCTCCAAGGGGATACGCTCCTGGGCCCCAGCGCCAACCCTATAACAACCTCCCCCCACCATGTGCCATTAGTATGTGTCAGAATGGCTACCCTCACATGGAATATGACATCAAATCAGAGTAACATCTGAAAAGTAAGTGGATGTAATGGGATTCATGAATCATGGGCCAACCATGATGTGCACCCATGTCAGTATCTTCTAAGTAGGTAGCGCACAAGGGTTACATCCTAAAGTGGTGACGCCTGGGGACCTAAAAGGATTGGATAGGCCTAGCAGATTCCTAGTGGGTGGTATGATCATTGAGGGCCCAATTATACGTAGGGTACAAGACCATGAGTACTGGCGGCTTCTACCACTTTGAGGACTTCCACCAATGACCCTCCATGTCCAAGCCATATCTATCTATCTATCTATCTATCTAGCTATCTATCGATCTGTAGTATGCAGTATGTACCTACCTACAGATCTGGAAAGTTTAACCTGACACTTAAAAGGCTTTTCCAGGACTTTTCGATTGATGACCTCTCCTTTTGGAGATGTTATCAATTGAAGATCCGTGGGGGTCCAGTACCCGGGCCCCCCTGTAGATCAGTTGTTTGAAGCGGTAGCGTTGTTTCCTCAGCACTGCTTCCTCTGGCATCACATTCATCACGTGACCTGTTTGCAGCTCCGTCCCATTCCAGGGAGTGGGCTGAGCGGCCATGCCAAACAAAGCCCCTGTGACATGTATGGCACTGTGCTTGGTAAGTAGTGAAGAGGTTGCAGTGGTCGCCAGAACACTGTGACATCTTAGAACAGCTAATCGGCAGGTGTCCCAGATGTCAGATCCTTGTTGATCTTCAATTGGTGACTTATCCTAAGCATAGCTGATCAATTATTATGCCTGGAAACCCCCTTTAATGTGGCTCCATTGTGGTGGCGCTGAGGAACTTGAATAGGAGCTGCCTCTGAGCATATATCCTGTATACAGCTTCCAGTAACTGGATCAGCTGACCGATGCAGGGCCTAGGTGTCAGACCCCCTGCGATCAGATACTGATGACCTATCAGTATCCAAAACACATGGAGTCTTGGACAACCCCTTTAAATACGCCATTACAGCAAATCATGGGTTGGGATCCAATGGTTGGATGAGGTCTGCGCCAACATTGTAGTGTCCAATGACAGCAGTGTTATCACAGAACCATTCCCGAGGTCTTGCCATCTGTTTCTGATACATTTCCACCAACTTAGGTTAACACCGCTGCTTCTCCATCACTGTGACATCACTTCCATCAGTCACATGACCTTTAAGCATCTCAGTCCCATTAAAGTGTATGGAACTGAACTGCAGTACCAGGGACAGCACAATGTATGGCACTGTGGCTGGTCAACAAAGGAGAGGCAGCAGCATTTCACCACCTTTAGTCATGTGATCATGGGGGTGCCAAGAGGCAGGTGGCCATGACCCGATATCGATGACCTATTCTAAGGGCAGGTCATCAGTCAAGAAGTTAATGAGTTAATTGAGGCCACAGTTCATTGAGATGAGTGCACAGTTGTTTTCAAAGTGCTAAATAGCAACATCTTGTAAGATCAGTCAGCAGCATCTAGCCTACTTGTTGGCGGGCTCCATATTAAAAAAAAAAAAAAAAAAAAAAAAAAATATATATATATATATATATGCAGATTTATTAAACAGATGCTAGATCTTACAGTTGCTGAATATACTGTAGTCAGTTTTACTCAAGGGTGGAGATTAACTGGGTATGTGTGATTTACTGTGGCCAAATGCACACCCTGTATGCTAAAGCTTGTATTTATGGTCCCACTACGAGAGTCCACCCATGTCATCAGCACTTCATGGTTTTTGGAATATTATTCACTTTGACTATTCACAGCTGAGATCTGCTCATGGTTTTTATTAAAGGAGTGATAGTTAGGTCCTTTGTCACTTTCAGGAAATCCACTCTCCTTATCTCTTTAGTGGGCCCTTTGTCAGTCCAAATTTACAATACAGGTGAGGGTGTCCTCCTGATTCCCTCTATTTTCAGTTGATAGGCTCATGGAGGGTAGGACTTAGTGGGGCAGGTCTTGCCATTTCTATCATACTATTCTAGATGGATTTGGGTGACCTCTTCTCTCTATGCAATGACCTCTGCATAGGTCAAACAACAGGCCATGAAAACTCTCCAATAGGATCTCCTCCAGACCATTGTGTCTATTGCCGATGGTCCATCTTCAGGAAACGGCAAGTCACAAACTATTTTAGGCAAAGTGGCAAGATTTGGAATTGCAAGATTTTAGAATTTATTTAAATATAGACAAGAACATGGAAAACTAAAAAAAAAAAAAAAAAAAAAAAAATCTAAAAATTCTTTAAAAATATGTGCAATATAAAAACATGATTTAAACAATTCCCTGGCTACAAAAAAACTTTGAATCAAAACTTTTGAAGCCGGGGATGTTGTGGCAGAATTTGTGGAAGAGTGAAGAAATAAGGCAATACCTTTTAGAGGCTGAGTAGATTTGATTTACTTATATTGCATTTTGTTATTTTTAAAGATTCTAAGATCCTTTGAAGGTCCGTGTCTTTTATGTATAAAAAAATCTGTGAATTTTCAGTTTCTTGTATAACACCATGTCTGAAGAAGAGAGGTAGTACTCTCGAAAGCTTACTATCAAATATACTCAGTTAGCCGCTAAAAGGTAGTGCCTGATTTCTTCACTCTTCCACTACTTTCTATGGCTAACATGGTACAACATTATACTAGTGGTAGAATTTGGTTATGTTCCTCTCACCTTATTGTCTGTGAGCTTCCAATTCCCTTCTACAGTACAGAGCAAGTGAAGGGTACCAAACACAAGACTCTGGTGTATATAAGGAGTCTTCTAAACAACCACCCAGCAATGCTTTTATTTTATGCTAACAGGCCTTGCAATTTAAAACTAAGTTTCATCCAATGGAAATGGTGCCTTTAAGGCTTCGCTGCATCATAATATATGACATGATATCTAATATATGATGCATGCATGCGTACATTAAATGTATAGTGCAAAGGAGCCTAGTCAGACAAAGAAAGTACAAATTTGGCACCACTTTTTTTTTTTTTTTTTCCAAAAACAGTGCCACCCCTGTCCTCAGGCTGTGCCTGTTATTGCAACTTAACTCCCCTTGCTAGGACTAAACTACAATACCATATACGGCCTATAAACAAGAATGGCGCTATTTCTGAACAGAGAATAAAGCAGACTCTCTTATTTAATGTGAGTTACTTTTTTTACCATTAGAAATTATTTATTCCGTTGAATATAGGTTTATTTGTGCTGTAATTTCAAGAGCAGATTTTTCCAAGACTTTTACAAATTCCATTTACTTTAATATCTGTTTCCCTGGTTACGTGTTGCACAGTAAAATACTTGAGTAATGTGGATGATGTAAGTGTCTCGCTGGACTGGGTGGTTTATATTATTTTTGCCTGTTTAATAATGGTTTAATGCATGACTTTATCCGTAATTTGTAACGCCTGATCCTTTTTGGAACTTTGGCTACTTTACTGATAGGAGGTTTGGGTGACGTAGGATTGGATTAAGGTTCCTAGGGCTCACCAGAGGCGAACAATACTCAGGGTCCACCCTGCATCCATATAGAACATGTGCACGTCTCCTATAATTACATTGTTATCTTTATTGCCATCTTTAGACACAGGTCACAAAGAGGTAATAGATGTCAAAATGTTGATGGGGAAAAATAAAAAGTTGTATGATTTTTTTTTTAAGCCAAAAAAATAGCTTTGCCCATTCTCATCCATGTCTCTTTGTGCCTCCACACTGTATTACACCCCTGTAGTGGCACTGACAGGGTATGCCCCCACATTATAATGTTCTCCTCTAGTTGCCCCCACAGTATAAATTCCCTATTCTGGTCCCCTGCTGGTGTACACAGTATAATGGATCAAACAAATAACCCAAAAAACTAATACTCACCTCGCTCCGTTCCCCTGCCATTCCTCCGGTCACTGCTCCCAGAGGCTTGGTGACATCACTTACATTGCACCTACTGCTCCCAAAGCATCGGGAGCAGAGAAAGGGGCCATATGGTGAAGCGGCGTTGGTAGAGTGACCAGCTACATGAAGGGGTACTATATATGCAGTGGAGAGCAGAGAGTCAAACTGGTACCCTGCAATATAAAAGCGCCATAAAATGATTGTTGAGTACACAGTATGTAGTACTGTAACTCAGCGGGTGTGGACTGTGACCATAAACTGATTTAACTTGGGTCTACTCCTGAGGCCATTGACTAAGTAGTCCCCTGGCTTAACCCTTTAACCTCAGTGTATGAATCTGGTCTTCACTATACAGAACCACCAGGTTGCTAACTCAAGAGTAGTCTCAGTTTAGTGGTGGATGACACAGACGGGTCAAGAGAAGGGACAGGCAAGGACTTCGTTAATGGACAAGCTCAGGTCATGTCAAGCAGCGTTTTCTTGCAACTTTATGCAGAGGTCAGGACAGGCAAAACTGGTCTAGATACAGTAAACAGGAAGAAGTTAGGGCAGGCAGAACAGCTTGAGGTACAGTAAACAGGCCGAAGTCGGGGCAGGCAGAACAGGTTCAGATACAGTAAACAAGGAGAAGTTAGGGCAGGCAAAACAGGTTTAGAAATGGTAAACAGGCAGAACAGGTTCAGATGCAGTTAACAGGGAGACATTAGGGAAGGCAGAACATCTTGAGGTACAGTAAACAGGCAGAGGTCAGGGCAGGTGGAACAGGTTCAGATACAGTAAAGAGGCAGAGGTCAGGGCAGATGGAATAGGTTCAGATACAGTAAAGAGGCAGAGGTCAGGGCAGGCGGAATAGGTTCAGATACAGTAAAGAGGCAGAGGTCAGGGCAGGCGGAATAGGTTCAGATACAGTAAAGAGGCAGAGGTCAGGGCAGACGGAATAGGTTCAGATACAGTAAAGAGGCAGAGGTACGGGCAGGCAGAATAGGTTCAGATACTGGTATATACAAACAATACTGTGGTCAAATATCTTTGCAGGGACATTAAGAATTGTTTTGCTCAGACACCTTCCCATGGGGGAAAGTGCTTGATATAACCCAGGGACACGGGACAGATTACAGGTGTGTACCCGCCGGCTGATTCTTAAAACCCTACAGGTTACTGCTGAGACTGGAGGCAGGTGAAGCAATGGCCTCAAGATCCAGAGAAAGCGGGCAGAGGAGGGATACTGGCCGATGGTGGACGGAGGTGAAAGGAGTATCTAAAAAGAAACCCTACATATGTATCAAGCGTCTGTATGTCCAATCTATCATCATGGTAGGGTTTTGTGGTTAAAAGTAAAATAATTGTTCTCTAATCCTAATCTAATATAAATGCTAAAACTTTATTACTTGCTGCACAAAAACAAACAAGCCAAGACAAAACTAAGCAAAAATTCTCGATGTTCATATCGTATAAAGGTATTGTGTAAATTCTGCTGTGCTATAAATGTACAGACACAGGGGGTTAATTCCTCCGGGACGTGCGCCATGCAGACCCAGCTGTGCGAGGGAGAAACAGCTGACGCTACAGAGACACTTGGCATTGCTGACTGACGGATGAAGAAGTCTGTATTTTCACCATAAATGTAACATCGCGAGTATCTACACAGGGGAATATAGGTAATGCGACGGGCAAAGTTTTTTAGCCAACAATGGAAGAGTTTCGTCGCTGGGGAAACTGGGGATCAGTGCTGGATAGTTTAGCTTTCTATTCACATAGTGAAGGGTTATACAGGAAACAGCGCCACACTGGTCCAGAGGTTGCATGTGGTATTGCAGCACAGTGTCATTCACTTCAATGAAGCTGAACAACACGAAGAGAGCAGTCATGACTTTCTAATCCTATGGAACCCGTTCAAGAGCGGACACCTTTGGCATCTGTACTTCGTCATGTTTTACATGTTGATAACATCCAGCGCATACGGAGTCATCATAGTCTTATATATAAATTATTGTGTAGTGCCATTCAAAAGTATTTACCCCCTAAAACAACTAACCGTGGAATAGTGGGGCAGATTTACTAAGCTAAATGCATCAGAATTCTGCTCCAGTTCTGGGCTGCATACTGAGCATCACATTTACACACTTTTTCTGCTTTGTTCGACAAGGGGACATGGTTGGCCACAAAGTAGCCATAGCTTAAAGGGGTTGTCCAGAAATTAGGCAATTCCAAGAGGAGGCTGGGGAAAGGCATAAAAAAAAAAAAAAAAAAACTACTTACTCATCTTTCCCTGGTGCTGTGGTGTCTGCTGCCGCTGTCCATTTGGGCACGCGCCGTGCCTTTACCACTGCAAGTCCCGCGCCGCATGTGATTGGCCTCAGCCATGGCTGGAAAGGACCCAGTGACATCACTCACATAAGTCATCAGGTCCTTTCCTGTGGCTGCTGAGCCCACTGATTGGCCTCCGTTGCCACGTATGGCGCAGGTCCTCTGGTGGTGAAGGCACAGGCACGCCCAAATGGACAGCGCAACGTAAACCAGAGCACCAGGGACGGGTGAGTATGATTTATTTTTTTCATGTTGCATCTTCCCCAACCACCTCTGGGATTTGTCCAATTCCTGGAAACCCCTTTAAGTGAATGTCCACCTGAATTATGGTGCAGAAATCTGGTGCAAAGTAAGGGCAGGTTCACATCTGCGCACAGGTCTCCGTCGAGAGTAGTGAGACTGTAGGAATACCTGCCAGAGAAAGTTGTCATTGTGAACTTGCTGAAAGAGCTCAGAAGGCTCCCATGGGGCCATACTGTACCTCTCTAAACCCATGATGACATATGGCGTCATCATGGCTTACTTTTATATAACAGATATGGTCCAGAGTCCCATACAGAGATAAAAAGAGAACCTAGATCCCTATAGTATGCGGGTGCAGGGAACCCTGGCGCCGCCTTACAGACTCCATGAGACGTTATTCCATTAACATAACACAGAACCTCCCTCGTAACAATGTAACATGCTGCAGAGGAGTCGGCATGGTAGACATATGTGGAATAACTGGAGAGCTTGTACTATACTAAATGTTATTCAGCTCAGTAGGTCGAGACCTTATATATATTAAATTCCAGAACTCTATGGGAAAAATCAACCCCCCCCCGCCTTACATACCCATTAATCATCTTACAAAAAATAATTGCAAAAATACCATGAAAAATTCCCAAAATGCTGATCTTAGCTTTAGAATGGTGTCTTAGTAGGTGCGATGATGGTAGTTGTCTGTAGGTTATAATACACCCTCTATATTTATATGGAACACATAATACTTTAATACTTGTATATTATTTATTCTTGCTAACTTATATAGCGCCAACATATTTTGTGGTGCTTTACAGGTATTTAAATATCGTCATTGTTCACCGTGTCTATCTAATTTCTGTGTGTGTTTATATTTATATATATATGTATATATATATATATATAATAGATACTTCCTGAACTTGTTGCAGCGTGAATAAAATAAATAATTTTTTATTTTTGTATATAATAAAAAAATTAATAACTATATTATATAAAAATAATATTAATAATAATAATAATAATAATAATAATAATCTTATAATATTATTAAATATTATCTCTGTATATATAGATAGGTACACGCATACACTTCCTTCTACTTTTTCTCCGCAGGGCCCATTAGTCTCTTTTCCAGTCCTCACCGTCATTAATTAACATTGTGCGCCCCGTTGTACGGTGAGATAGGGTTGCCTTCAATTAAAGTAAACTGTTGGAATTATCCCACACCTGTTACAGCTGCCTTTCCCCTATGTGAAGTATATTAATAGGATTTATGTGCTGATAGACATCTCTGCAGCATGTATAACAGAAGAGATGCTCGGCTGAGATGAATAATCCCCGCACTACTTAAGATATATTTACTGGAGAGGGTTTGTGCTAAGAATGGTTTCATGGTCATCAGTCTTTCTTAGGCTTTGCTCTTTAATGTCAGCCAACTGGGGGGAAACCAGTAGCTGGAAAGATGAAAGGATTCCTTGTCTGCAATGAGAAAATGTGCATTATTAGCAGAGCAAAAATGTTGTTGTTTTAGATTAAGTTCTTCCAGCAAAGCTAAAAGGAATTAAAAGATCCCTTACATTTTACTGAAAAGGAAGTCCACTTTGATCAGTAATTTACAGCATATATATAGAGTAGCTGAGTCACTGTCTGTATACATTACTTTATCATGTGCTGTTATATCCTGTATTATACTCCAGAGCTGCACTCACTATTCTGCTGGTACAGTCACTGTGTACATACATTACATTGCTTATCCTGTACTGATCCTGAGTTATATCCTGTATTATACTCCAGAGCTGCACTCACTATTCTGCTGGTGCAGTCACTATGTACATACATTACATTACTTATCCTGTACTGATCCTGAGTTACATCCTGTATTATACTCCAGAGCTGCACTCACTATTCTGCTGGTACAGTCACTGTGTACATACATTACATTACTTATCCTGTACTGTACTGATCCTGAGTTACATTCTGTATTATACTCCAGAGCTGCACTCACTATTCTGCTGGTACAGTCACTGTGTACATACATTACATTACTTATCCTGTACTGATCCTGAGTTACATCCTGTATTATACTCCAGAGCTGCACTCACTATTCTGCTGGTGCAGTCACTGTGTACATACATTACATTACTTATCCTGTACTGATCCTGAGATACATCCTGTATTATACTCCAGAGCTGCACTCACTATTCTGCTGGTGCAGTCACTGTGTACATACATTACATTACTTATCCTGTACTGATCCTGAGTTACATCCTGTATTATACTCCAGAGCTGCACTCACTATTCTGCTGGTGCAGTCACTGTGTACATACATTACATTACTTATCCTGTACTGATCCTGAGTTACATCCTGTATTATACTCCGGAGCAGCACTCACTATTCTGCTGGTACAGTCACTGTGTACATACATTACATTACTTATCATGTACTGATCCTGAGTTACATCCTGTATTATACTCCAGAGCTGCGCTCACTATTTTGCTGGTGCAGTCACTGTGTACATACATTACATTACTTATCCTGTACTGATCCTGAGTTACATCCTGTATTATACTCCAGAGCTGCACTCACTATTCTGCTGGTACAGTCACTGTGTACATACATTACATTACTTATCCTGTACTGATACTGAGTTATATCCTGTATTATACTCCAGAGCTGTGCTCACTATTCTGCTGGTGCAGTCACTGTGTACATACATTACATTACCTGTACTGATCCTGAGTTACATCCTGTATTATACTCCAGAGCTGCGCTCACTATTCTGCTGGTATAGTCACTGTGTACATACATTACATTACTTATCCTGTACTGATCCTGAGTTATATCCTGTATTATACTCCAGAGCTGCGCTCACTATTCTGCTGGTACAGTCACTGTGTACATACATTACATTACTTATCCTGTACTGATCCTGAGTTACATCCTGTATTATACCCAGAGCGCGCCACTATTCTGCTGGTACAGTCACGTGTACATACATTACATTACTTATCCTGTACTGATCCGAGTTACATCCTGTATAACCCAGAGCTCGCCACATTCTGCTGGTACAGTCACGTGTACATACATTACATTACTTATCCTGTATTATACTCCAGAGCTGCACCACTAACTGTCTGACTCAATAGCTGGCTGCAAATGTGAGGTTGTGAGAGTGTCCTGTAGTCTCTATGCTAACCAGCAATACACCAAGATATCTATCAGATAGTGTTCAACTCAACTGAGGAGCGTAGATAAGATTCCAGATGCTTTAATCCAAGTAAATCTTGTAGAACCTCAACAGCAGTAGGTGAAAAATGATGAAATACCAGGAGCTGAGCAGACATGTTGCTTACAAAGAAGTGAAACTAAACGAGAGAGAGAGAGGAGGAGCTACAGCATCACAGCTAAGGATACAGAGAGAGAAAAGGACAAACTACAAAGACAAAAGTATCACAGATACATGTCAGGAATTAAACCAAGTCCGGGACAGACACTCCCCGCAAACAGATTTCAATGAAAACAAACATAAATGTCCGAGATGTCCATAAAGTCCTCTTCAAACCTGAAAAACAAAAAAGAAACATGCACAACAAACAATAATCAACAGTTAGTCCAAAAAACCAACCAGATGGGAACGCAAGCCAACACCTCCACCGACCCACACGTAACCACAAGAACACGGAGTAGAAGGAAGCCCCCAGAGCGGAATGGGTCCATCTTATGTGATGTCTCCTCTGGAAGAAGAAGCACCAGTCAAAGGGCGGAGAAAACGCACGAGCCTCCCTTGGTACCGACCTCCACTAGTCTCCCACACACAGGACAACAGGAGAGACCCAAGGCCAATCCGATGGACTATCCCAGAAGGACGAGGCCACCCACCGAGATAGGTAGGCGCCAGGAGGCAGCAGGGAGGTACCGTTCCAGCGGGCAGAACACATGGACAGGTGGAACGCCAGCGTCGTAAATGTCACGGATCAAGGTACGGGAGAGGAGCAGCAGTACCAATCGAGTAAGAAGAAGAAAGGAGATTCAGGGCGAAGAACGGGACAAGTGGCCGCAGATTATCGCAGACACTTCAGCAAGAAAGGTTATTAACGTCTCATGGGTAAGCAGTGTCGACTGTGGTCCACAACATAGAGTCAAGGATTCTGCGGGATCCCAACAACGTTCCCAGAACCCCAAGGAGAAGGGAGGGTTAAACGTCCAAGTGCACCCAGTATAAGAAGTTGTCTAACTGCAGTTCTTGCAGGCCCAACGAAGTTAGGCCACAGTCAGACCTCAGTGTTCTCAGCAGGCAGTGGAGTGTTCCAGTCCATGTCTCAGTGGTAAGCTGTCTAGTAGTAGCTTGCCGAATGGTGATGGAGCAATGAAACCAAGAGGATCATAAATGCTGTTCACAACAGATAAAACTCCTCGTTGGTGAAAGGTTGTCACAAGAAGACACGGAATGTGAAGTGTCTGTTCAGTGTCCAAGCAATCCAGGCTGCGTTGCAAGGAGGAGTATCAGAACTGAGATCAAGATCCTTCAAGTTGATCAGATCATCAGAGGAAAATGCTCAACTCCAAGTGGAGATGATCTGTGAAGTCGAGGTAGCACAGACAGCATCCTGTGTTCTAGAGAGGAGACGACACTTCTTCACTGCAGGTAAGGATTAAGACCACACAACAAGAAGTCCCCAACAAACGACGAGCACAGAGCCAACCTTTCTCACCCATGGGCGGTCCCTCAGTCCAAAACGCTACGCAGGAGATGGGCTATTGCCAAAGACAGTACCTTCACGTAATCTATGACTTCATGTGACATCATGTCCATGCCAAGGAACCGAGATAGTTTCTGTCATCATCCAACAATGAAGCAAGAAACACGTGGATGTCGCCACACCAAGGTTCCGTCTAAACGGATAAGACTCCAGAGGCGTAGGTAGGACCAGTGAGGAGCAGGTTGTTGAGAGAGACGCCTCAACGAGCACAGAAGAACACGACCCGATGAGTTCGAGGGTGATACACGCAAAAGAAGATACCAGCATTCTTCTCCTTCCTAGTGGAGGTGCAGGTTCTGCATGATCTCTCTCAAATACCGCGCAGAAACCTACAAAGTGTTTCTCCATCTCTGGTCCTCTTGAGGGTACGTTTTAAAGAGGAAAATCTAGAAACGCTGCTCAGAGGGAGTTTGATCTAGCGGAAAGGTAAAGGTGCTACCCAACGTGAGTCATCTGAATGAATCCTGTCCAAAGTTGAGAAATCTTATCAGCTAAGCCGGGCCAGCTTGTTGTCACACTTGTTGTATTGAACACTGTTAATCCAAGGGTGTCGTCCCCAGGCAGGAAAGTATTCACGTTGTCTCGGTGATTAGCAGCCACTTACTGTTGCATCTCTCTCACGGTAGTGATGTGGACAGGCGAAAACAAGTGCGCGACCATTGGTAACATAGCGTCAAATGAAGAAAAGGTGGGCCCATCCACCAGCAGACGTCCAATGATTACCCATCCTAGATCGAGGCGCCAAATGGTGCACAGTGGTCCAAATGCGATTGTGCAGTCGAGAATGTCCTACCAGCAGAACTAGAATGTCTGCATTGTCAAGGGATGGTATTCACGGCTAAGCCCTAGATGAGGGGGAAAGCCGCCCTGGTGTGGATCTCTTCTGTTGATGGTATCTGGTTGCACTCAACAAGTGTGGGCAAAGGTATCTCCAAATGCCCAGAGAAGCTATTACAAGACCACTGGCCCTTCTTCCAGAAACCTCTGATATGCCACTACAAGTACCCAAGGTATATGGATAAGTATCACCCTTAAGTTAAACAGATCAAAGAGTTCTGACCTTGCAAGTGAGTGGTTGCTCTGGTCGTCCAAAATGGCGTACACCCCAGAGCCCTTCTGGTTGGCCCGGGGTATATATTGACTAGGCATATCTTGCACAGGACTTGTCACAAAGGTCTTCTCCGCAGACTTCTGTACATGAGGAAGATACTGTGGTAGTATTGCTGATTGAACTGTGTTCTCCCCGCCATGCTAGTTGGGGAAGGGGAACCTCTAGGTGGTGTGGCACTAGGCTGGGCTGGATGAAGAGCTTGTACATGGTCCTCACTGCCACACTCTATACACTTAATAGCAATTTTACAGTCTCTAGCAACATGTTCAGTAGAGGCACAACATTTGAAACATATCCCTAGTTTCTTAAGAAGCTCTCTACGTTCCTGGATTGGTTTCCTCCTGAAGCCAAACACCTTGAGGGGATGAGGCTCTTGTGAATAGGACACAGACGGTTAGGATTTTCTACCTTTTCGTCTTGGTTGCTGTTGCAACTGCTCTTCTGGTGCTGATGTAGGTGTAGGAAGAATATCAGTCTTTCACTGAAACTGGGCCGCGGTTTCTGTAGTTAGAATGTGAGCGGTCATACTTAATAGGAGGTGAATCAGGAACACTGGGATCCCCATAGGAAAAGCTTGGGTCATTCTTGGATTCTGCAATGTTCTTAATAAACTCACAGAAGTAGGAAAATGGAGGAAAGGAGACTCTATTCTCAGTTTTGTATCTTGACCCAATTGTGGTCCACCTTTCTTGAATATTATATGGCAACTTGGTGACTATCGGGTTTACCCCACGAGCAGTGTCCAGGTAACTGAGGCCCGTAGGAGAGTGTCCGCCTTAGCCAGTAGGAGCTCCATGAGTAGGTCACTAAGTTCTTGAAATTTCTGATGATCCTTACCAGATATCTTTGGAAACCCTGCAACCGTTTGAACAGAGCATCTCTATTGCTTCAGGACTGCCATAGGTTTTCTCCAGTCTTTCCCAAGCAGCGGTAAGGCCTGCTATGGGGTTGTAAATGTGGACGGATCTGAGTCTTTTAGCACGTTCTGTGGACTGTGGGCCAAGCCACCGGATAAGCAAATCTAATTCTTCAGCTGCAGTAATGCCAAGGTCACTAATTGCAGTTTTGAAGGCACATTTCCAGCCTCTGTAGTTCTCAGGTTGGTCATCGAACCTTGTGAGTCCAGTCTTAGTAAGCTCACGGCGAACCATGTACCTTGCAAACTCTGACATGTCTGTTCTCTCTGACTTTAAATATTGAGTTGCTGGCTGAGTAGCGGTGATTACGTTGTTAGTGGGGTCTGGTTAACAGAGGTAGGTAGTGTAGGGGCTGCGTAGGCATTCAGCCTAGGAGCTAGCTTAAAGTCCATAGGTTTAGCCACATATGGATGTGAGACTGGACGGTTGTTTGCAGTCTGGTGGTATGGTGTCACATTGGTGTTTACCTGAGTATCAGTATATTGCATTTGCTGAGGTGCAAGGCTTTGGGAATCCATGAAGGAAGAAGAAACTGGATGCTGGACAGGCAGGGCATTGTACTGACCTTGAATGCGGTGTGCTGCAGAAGATACTGTGCCCTGTTGCTCTGGAGAAATGTTGTCCCTGACAGGAACATTTGTGGCAAATAGGGATTCACTGCTTTGGCTAGTACATAGTCCTTGTCGCTAGGGGATCCTCGCTCCACACACACAAACTGGTGCTGTCGCTTTCACTTCCACTGATGGCCTGTTCTAAAATGCTTAACCTTGCCATGGCTGCAGCGTGCTCATACTGTTTCTCTAGAGCTTCTAGTTCTGCCCTTTTTGAGCTGCATTAGCTTCCATTCTGCTTTCTGTTGTGCAAAGGCTGCCTGTATCTTAGTAGCTCTGCCTCTGCACGTGCTTTTATAAGTTGCTCACTGAGTGTGGAAGATTTTGAGGAACGTGACTTAGATGTACGCTTTGAACGCTTGGTAGACTCAGAAACATGGGATGCCATTCCTGCAGTTGCGCAATTTTGCCTCTTCCTTAACTTAGTTTCATGTACTAAGCTGTCTCGTTCTGAATTGAGATGCTGGAAGCTTTGCAATTCAGCTAAAGAATCGTCTGTATGAAATTCCTCAATATGCTTCATACTCCTCAGCTTTCATTTTATAATGTCCATGCATAGAACAAAGCTGTCAACTCCCTCTAGTGGTGATACATGGTATGCAGGTAAGCACATGGCAGATATCTTAGTCTGCATTTCTGCCACCATTTTGAGAGTTCACAGGAAAGTTCATGCTTTAAACCTTCTAGATTGTCTCTAACCTTCCATGTAGGTTTAAGCAAGCCTAGCCTTCTCACTGGGCTGCAGACTGAGGTCCATGCTACCTTGTGCTTCAGGGTGCCCTCAGCCATGATGCAACACAAACAGGATAAATATAACTTTGCTGGAGTAAGATGGCTGCTTGCTAGAATCTTCTTATGCTGAGGGAGTCTGAGCTGCAGATGCAACTTACACAATGCTGATTCCTTCTGGCTTCAGGTAACTTGCTGTGACTGACTGTATGTCAGAAGTTGGTGAACTGTCTTACAGCCGTATCTGGCAGTCTTTAGCATCATTTTTCACTGTTCTGACTCAATAGCTTGGCTGCAAATGTGAGGTTGTGAGAGTGTCCTGTAGTCTCTATGCTAACCAGCAATTTACACCAAGATATCTATCAGATAGTGTTCAACTCAACTGAGGAGGCGTAGATAAGATTCCAGATGCTTTAATCCAAGTAAATCTTGTAGAACCTCATACAGCAGTAGGTGAAAAATGATGAAATACCAGGAGCTGAGCAGACATGTTGCTTACAAAGAAGTGAAACTAAACTGAGAGAGAGAGAGGAGGAGCTACAGCATCACAGCTAAGGATACAGAGAGAGAGAGGGGACAAACTACAAAGACAAACAGTATCACAGATACATGTCAGTGAATTAAACCAAGTCCTGGGACATGACACTAACTATTCTGCTGGTGCAGTCACTGTGTACATACATTACATTACTTATCCTGTACTGATCCTGAGTTACATCCTGTATTATACTCCAGAGCTGCGCTCACTATTCTGCTGGTGTAGTCACTGTGTACATACATTACATTACTTATCCTGTACTGATCCTGAGTTATATCCTGTATACTCCAGAGCTGAGGCTTTTTTCAATAAATCACCAAGACAAGTTAACGTAGACAGGCTGTAAACTTTGGCCACTTTTATTAAAACATTTGGTGAAACTGTGCAAATTTTACAGCAAATCTATATAGGTTGATTTGGATTTTCTAACTGTCAGATGGTCCAAGATATGCCAAAGTGTACCCTTTAAAACTATAGCCTAGATCACTACAGCATACCAGGGAAAATACATTGGCATATTGAATTTCATATGTTTCTATAAACATAAAAAGAAAACTCAAACCTGCTCACTCCCCCATTGCCCGGGAACAAGACATCTTTCACTCCTATATCAAAATATAGGAAAAAATTGAAGCAACTTCCAACACTCCCAGTATCATAAAATCGTAGTTTTATTTGAAAAAATGTATAGTCCCATGGCCGGCGTTTTTGGCACTTTTACCCTTAATCATAAACTGACATGTAAACCTTTATAAGGCACAAACAGGACACAAGTGCTACAAATCTAAAATCATGGAGCAATGTATAATGTAATGTGCAAACAAAAACGAAATATAAACTGCATTAAATATTATCAATCAATCATTTAAAATAAAGCCGTGTTCACATTTGCAGCGGAGTCTCCGTCACAATGTCGGCCTAAACTCTGCAGACAAAAAAAGTCCTGCACGGACAACTTTGTCATCCTCTGGTTTCAGTTTTAAAACGATGGACACCCAATGGACCCCATTATAGTCAATGGGGTCTGTAGGTCTCCATAGGAAACTGGAATCATAGCGGTCCGCCTGTTCGTTGTTCTGGTCCTCCAATGGACAAAAACAATGGACACCTCAACGTGTCACTAAGTGTGAACTTAGCGTAAGATCTTGCTTGATATTTAACCCCTGAGGATAAACAAATCCATGTTGAGGATCTAGTAGCCTTCTTATTAAGGATTGAACATCTCCAGTCTGGTTTATATTTGTTTGCCTATTACGGTGTACACTGTTGCATGTTTTTATAATTGTAAAAAAAAAAAAAAAAAAACACTCCAAAAACTGCTGCAAAAAAACGCTAGTGGGTTTTCTTCAGCCTCCCATTCATTTTAATGGGGTTTGGAAGGCGGAATCGGCGCGAAGATAGGTCATTAGGTTTTTTTTTATACCTTTAGCTGATAACTCAAATCTGCTCCTGACTCCCATTGAAATGAATGTGAGAATTGTTAGGCTGATTTTGAGACCGATTCTGCCTGCAAAAAAACTCAGTGTGAACTTACCCTTATAAAGGCTTAGGTGCTGGTTTACCTCCTTGCTCTGATTAATAGGGCCTTAAGGAGGACAGAAGTTGTTTTATATCCTCCATGCTGTGACTATACGTTTTATGAGGCTTGGAGTGCTGGAAGTTGCTTCACTTTTTCCTGTATTTCTATAGAACGTTATGTGATGCGTCTGCTTCCAAAATTCTGTGTGAATCCCCCGTTCTGTGTACTAGTATCGCAGGTAGCATGCCACATGATATGGGATACGTCAGTCTTGGTAAATCTAGGCCATTACCTCCAGGCCTTGTATTGGTCTTATCCTCTGCTAGGTCTTAGAGTAGCAGTTATGGCTCCCTGGTGACAAGTCTTGCTTTTTGCTGTGGGGCCATTAGCAGTATATACCGTATATTGTTGCTAGAAGCTCGGACTGTAACTTCCAGAGCCCTGAGATTCTTATCTAACGTAATTTCTTTCTAATTGCTTTCCTGCTGAGCTCGGGAAGAAAAACCAGAATGGATCCCGATGAGTTGTATCCTCCTGATTAAAGGGATCATTAATTTACATTTCCTTCTATCTCTCTAGTCATACATTGCCTTGCACTGGTGATCGATCGTTGATACAAAGTATTTCCCCCTAAAATGATCACCTGTCGCTCTAAAAGGTTTATTCACATGGCGCAGTTAAAAATGCATTTTTGGCCTTGATTTTTTTCTTGTTTTAAATAATAATTTGTCTTGATTTTGGGAAAATTTATGCAAAAAAAACCCCCCAATTAGACTGCACCATGTGAATACACTCTTAGGGTACATACAAGCGGCAGAAAGGGAGAGGAATTTGAGGTGGACTTCTGTCTCAAAATTCTCTCCAGTCCACTTTCCGCCCCTTTGGTTTTCCACCATGGCTGTCACTTGCTGGATAGGCTGAATCAGCTATGGAATCCGCGGCACGTGGTTCTATCAGGGATTAAAGGGGTTGTCTGGGATAAAGTGATCTTTCTACACTATGCTGAACCCCCTCCCTACTTTCTAACTTAGTTACTTTAGAATAAAATGTATATTTACCCAGATCGTTGGGGCTACAATTTCAGATTTTGCGGTGACGTTCCGTTTCCCCATTTCCGGAAATGGAACGTCACCAATCTGAATTTCCCCCCCACCCCATGATACTTAACTGTCTTCCTGTTCAGATCTTCTGGGCACGGAATATCACTTCCTTCGGTGGGGCCGACTCCTATTCTTCTTGATGTCTACCTGCTCAATAGGGCCGGAGTGTCGGCATTGCACTGTAGCCGGCACTCTCTATCGTGCAGGCGTGGGAGGACAGCAGATGTCAAGAAGAGAAGCTGGCCCCACAGAAGGAAGTGATCTCCTGTGCCCAGAAGATCTGGACAGGAAGAGAGGTAAATATGATGGGGCAGGGGGGAGGTGGGTGAGCTGAGTTAGTTACTTGGGAAGGGCTAGCTAGGGAAACTAGGAGGGGATGTGAGGGTGCGATAGAGGGAGGGGGAGGGAGTGAGAGAAGGAGGTAGTGTGAGCTCTGAGGTAGCTCTGAGTATAGTGCAAAGCATCATGGTAGTTGTAGGAAAACAGAACAGGAAGCTACACATATAAACAAATGCAGAAGATGCCAGGAGCTCCCAGAGAAACCCAGAAATCATTCAAAACACTGCTAAAGGTATTTGGTTGCACTTATTAACCCATTAATAGCACTAACAGACCTTTTTTGACAAATTTTTTTTTTCCTGGAAAACCCCTTTAAGGGTCGTATTTGTTGCTTATTTTGAGGCAGAACCCGCCTCAAAATCAGTGCCAAAATCTGCCATGTGAACATATGCTTAGGGGGTGTCACACATACAAATTTGACGCTGATTTGGGGGCGGATTCCACCCCCAAATCAGTGGCATATTCTGCCCAGATTCTCCCACCCATTGATTTCAATGGCAGTCAGAGATCACAGCAGTTGATCTTGCTGTGGATGCCGCAGCCCCATTCAAGTGTGCCTAATCTGCTGTGGCAAGTGGGAGACGGTGGCCTGAAAATGAGAAGCCATTCAAAAAAATTGCAATCTGAGTGCTGTGACATCACAAAAAAGGGGTGTGACAAGCACATTACATGCACATGTCAGAAAATTGAGTATTGAGTAGAATTTGGGGATCCTCTGCCATTCTTCCTTGCAGAACCTCTCCAGTTCCATCAGGTTGGATGGTGAACGTTGGTGGAGCCATTTTCAGGTCTCTCCAGAGATGCTCAGTTGGGTTGAGGTCAGGGCTCTGGCTGGGCCGGTCAGGAATGGTCACAGAGATGTTCCGAAGCCGCTCCTTTGTTATTTTAGCTGTGTGCTTAGGGTCATTGTCTTGTTGGAAGGTGAACCTTCGGCCCAGTCTGAGGTCCAGAGCACTCTGGGAGAGGTTTTCTTCCAGGATATCTTTGTACTTGGCCGCATTCATCTTTCCTACAATTACAACCAGTCGTCCTGTCCCCCATAGCATGATGCTGCCACCGCCATGTCTCACTGTTGGGATTGTATTGGGCAGGTGATGAGCAGGGCCTGGTTTTCTCCACACATACCGCTTAGAATTAACGCCAAAAAGTTCAGTCTTCGTCTCATCAGACCAGAGAATCTTATTTCTCATAGTCTGGGAGTCCTTCATGTGTTTTTTGGCTTCCATATGTCTTGCACTGAGGAGAGGCTTCCTTCGGGCCGCTCTGCCATAAAGCCCCGACTGGTGGAGGGCTGCAGTGATAGTGACTTTGTGGAACTTTCTCCCATCTCCCTACTACATCTCTGGAGCTCGGCCACAGTGATCTTTGGGTTCCTCTTTACCTCTCTCACCAAGGCTCTTCTCCCACAATTGCTCAGTTTGGCTGGACGGCCAGGACTAGGAAGAGTTCTGCTCGTCCCAAACTTCTTCCATTTAAGGATTATGGAGGCCACTGTGCTCTTAGGAACCTTGAGTGCTGCAGAAATTCTTTTGTAACCTTGGCCAGATCTGTGCCTTGCCACAATTCTGTCTCTGAGCTCCTTGGGCAGTTCCTTTGACCTCCTGATTCTCATTTGCTCTGACATGCCCTGTGAGCTGTGAGGTCTTATATAGACAGGTGTGCGCCTTTCCTAATCAAAGTCCAATCAGTTTAATTAAACACAGCTGGACTCCAATGAAGGAGTAGAACCATCTCAAGGAGGATCAGAAGGAAATGGACAGCAAGTGAGTTATATATGAGTGTCACAGCAAAGTCTCTGAATACTTATGGCCATGGGATATTTCAGTTTTTCTTTTTCAATAAATTTGCAAAAATATCTACATTTCTGTTTTTTTTTTCTGTCAAGATGAGGAGCTGAGTGTACATTAATGAGAAATAAAAGGAACTTTTTTGCTTTTAGCAAATGGCTGCAATGAAACAAAGAGTGAAACATTTAAAGGGTTCCATACCCACTGTAGATAGGTCCCTAGGAGCCCTGACAGTGTTCTACACTATGTTTTATAGATAGGTTCCTAGGAGCCCTGACAGTGTTATACACTATGTTTTATAGATAGGTTCCTAGGAGCCCTGACAGTGTTATACACTATGTTTTATAGATAGGTTCCTAGGAGCCCTGACAGTGTTATACACTATGTTTTATAGTTAGGTTCCTAGGAGCCCTGACAGTGTTATACACTATGTTTTATAGATAGGTTCCAAGGAGCCCTGACAGTGTTCTACACTATGTTTTATAGATAGGTTCCTAGGAGCCCTGACAGTGTCATACACTGTTTAAAGCCAATTTGAGGTGTGGTTCATACTGACCTTGTTCGACCTGAAACGAATCTTGGCCCAAAGCCAAGATTCAAAACAAATCCTGAGAGAAACTAAATAAATCCTGAGAGGTTCACCCATCTCTAGTGGCAACTTGAATATCACCATACTTTCCCAGACTCCCGAATGGCAAACCTGCTGTTATCCAGCTAATATCCAGGCTGCATTGATAATCCGCTCTTGTTCTCTCTGCAGTATTTTCGATGCATCCTAGCAAAAGATGCATTTTTGCCTTGCAGTGTGAATATACCTTTAATCCTTAATTTATAATGATAAGACATTGCTTCTTAGGTTTATCTGTTTCTGGGAAAGCTGGTTGGCCACCAATATGGCTACCATTACAATTTTTAACATGAATAATAATCATTATACTTTCCCATACACCTGAATGGCAAACCTGCTTAGTTTTCTAGCTAATGTCCAGGCAAAATTGATAAGTAATTTCGAAAAGGTGGGTGAATCGGCTATGTGCCCACCCCAACCCATTGATATAGGAAAGCCTAGTGCATTGTATACTGTCACACTGTGTATACATCTCCCAGTTGCTTTACTACTGCAGGCAGCAGTGCTGGCTGATTCCTTGCTACTCCGTAGGCAGGTCCATCCTTCCTGCTTTTTTATTTTTGCAAAAACACTGCTGCCCATTCAGGTGGCATCGGCAGGGAAGTCTGAGGCAATGGGTTATTATTCTGTCTGTGCTCATCTAGGCGTGATGCCGGGGAATCCTAAGAGAATATAATCTGCCTGTTGAGATTTCCCTGTTTGCTGCCTGTGATTCCCCCTCTCTCCCTGCGCTCTGTAGTACGTCCTTCCCATTCCAGCTCGCTCGAGCAGTAACATGTTGTGAATTCATTTGCTGAATGACACCGGCCTGGCTGCCATCGGTGTGTGCCCTGCTGGCGACCAGAGAGAGAGAGACATGTCGAGGAGTTGTAGATGAAACAGCCAGTTAAGAGCTCGGCACAACGGTGAGTCAGTATTTATTAAGGTGCAAATCTATCTGCATCTCCCGACCCGATAGTCCGCACGCCGCTCCTTATAGTGCACGGATTCAGGACATCACACGCCTTCACCATATCTCACAGCCGCCGCTGCCATACAAGCCTTAGTGTAAATTATTTAAAGCAGAATAGTCGATGTGATACATTTCTAAGCTGGGGGGTCCCAGAGGACTACACCTTACGGAAACCTAGGATCTGCAATAAGACGACAAAATAACAAGCGCTTCTTGCCCTTCTCACATACATCTAGCTATAGCACCTGTTCAGAATCCTTGCCCTATGGGAAAAGTAAGAGACCACTTTCATCTCCATGACCCAGGCTGCTAACTAGGATTGCGAGCGGGAGATGATAGGAAATGTCACCAGGAAGGGGCTTGCGGAGCCGAGTGTGCATGACTTCTTGCTTTTAGGTAAAGCCACGGAGGATATTTCTTCTATATTGCTGCTGCAGTTGTATATGTAGGATTTATATAGGGACTTGAGGTGCAGTGCTTAGGGAATTGGTGTTGATCTGACACCTGGCTCATACCATAAAGGATAACCCAGTCGCTGGGGGGTGTCAATGTGGTCATTCATAATAACTTTACAAAGGGTTAAACAGATCTATATTTAGCTTGGATGTGTCCCACCATGGTGCCTGATATAAAGAAACTAACTTTAGGATGGAGATGTGGTACCTGTGGGGCCAGAGCTTCAAGTTGCAACTGAAAATCTTTTCTGGGGTTATCAGCCCTCAACTTTTTGGGCTTAATGTGTCGGGACCACCGAGGGGGCATTATACTGTTTTGTGGCCACAGGAGGAGAGTTATACCGTGTGTGGGGCCACTGAGAGGGCATTATATTCTAGGGGGGCATTGAGTGGGCGCTTTTCTGTGTTGGGGAAAACTGAGGGCACATTACACTGTGTGTGGGGGCAATTGACAGGGCATTTTTTGTGTGGCAGCCACTGAGGGGGCATTATATTGTTTGAGGAGTCACTGAAGGGACATTATACTGTGTGGGGGGCCTCTGAGGGGACTATAAACTATATGGGGAGCTACTAATGGGACAGTATACTGTGTCAGAGGCCGCTGAAGGGGTGTTTTTATGTGTATGGGGACCACTGAAGGGGCATTATACTGTGTGGGGCCACTGAGGGTACATTATACCATGTGGGGACCACTGAAGGGTATTTTACTGTGTGAGTGGACCACTGAGGGGGCATTATATTGCATAGGGGGCCACTGATGGAGCATTGTACTGTGTGGGGGGATACTGATGGAACATTATACTGTGTGAGAGGCCACTTCAGGGGTGTTATACATCTTGTGGGGACCACTAAGGGGACATTATAATGTATAGCGGTCACTGACTGAGAATTATACTTTATCCACTTAGGGCATTATACTCTGTGGGGGCCACTGAGGGGACATTTTTCTGTTTTTGGGGACCACTGAGGGAGCATTATACTGTGTGGGGACCACTGAGGGAGCATTATATTGTATGGGGACCACAGAGGGAGCATTATACTGTGTGTGGGTCCACTGAGGGGTTCCTTCACTCCTCATTTATTGGGCTGTATACCTCAGAAAAAGTTGAGGTCTTTGTTTAAATATGTTTAGTCATAGAAACACAACTTCTGGCATGAGTGAGGATGAAACACCATCCTGCGACTTTGGCAGCTCCCGGTGCCGCAGCTCATTCTGGGTCCAGAAGTTGGGACAGAGTGATCTGCATATGTCATCTTAATGTCATTATCTTAAGATCTTGGTCCTAGACTAATGTAGATTGCAGGAGCCCCAAGTCTTAAAGGGGCAGGTTATATATTTAATAAATGAATGAAGTTGTCCGGCCTTGATATTATGTATAGTATATGAATGGCTCATATTATAACGTGAGATTCTATATAGTTACAGCTCGTGGCCATTATAATATAGGAAGGTGTAGGAATATGGAGGAACAGGTGAGTCGCCCTTAATATGTTATATCTCATGATATAGTGGTAATGTAAGACCAAGGGCAGCTTATAATGGTTAACCAAGGCTCCAAAGTTTAGCATCTTAAAGGGAAAATGCACCCTTAAGTTGTCATGCACTGGAGGAGTGTACAAGGTAGGAATTTTGCAGATGTCCAAAACTATAGAGCACCAAAACCCCTTTGGTACTGTCCAGACCGACTGCACTCATCATTGGAAATGTCCAATACAGCATTCAGGAAAGATCATGGTGGTCGGTGCCCTCAGTGAGGAAGAATTGATGGGGTCGGTACTGTACGCAATTTCCTATGTTTTCTATAAGAAAACTACTTAATACTGTAGATAATTTTATTCTCCCCATTTTGGCTGGAGTACATATATTAGTGCTCTGTTCACACTTCATTTATACCAGTCTGTCAGGGCATCAGGTATTATTGACAGCAGGGATACTACAATCTGCAGCATTATTCTAGCTGTCAAAAACATCCCAACCCTGACGGAGCCGTCCTATTATAAACCAAGGGGGTCCATCAGAATTTGTCAGGATCTGGCATAGTTGTCGAAGTTTCCTTAAAAAGGAAGTCCTGATGCTAATGTGAACAGAGCCCAAGGCCAATTTCAGACAGTCCTGATGCAGCCATATTTTGGCATCCATATAATGCCTGCAATGTTTAGACCCTCCTTGATTTTACCATATTGAACTTCAATCACTTTATAGCCAGTACGATCACACTAGGATTCTAAGACGCTATGGAGATCTTACTTATAGAATATGATGGAGAATCAAGTATTTATTTATTTAGCTTACTTGTATAGCGCCATCATATTCTTGAGCGCTTTACAGACATTGACCATCACTGTCCCATATAGGGCTCACAATCTACATTCCCTATCAGTATGTCTTTGGAGTGTGGGAGGAAACCGGAGTACCCGGAGGAAACCCACCAAACACGGGAGAACATACAAACTCCTTGCAGATGTCGTCCTTGGGTGGATTCAAACCCAGGTCTCCATCGCTGCAAGGCCCTATTGCTAACCAACCATATAACCCTATAGTGACCCTAATTACTATTGTACCTTATTGTGATCTTATCCACTAACAGAACCTTATGGTAATACTAGTTACCATAGAATCCTATTGTGATCTTAGTTACCATAGAACCCAATAGTGATCTTGTTTACTGTTACCATAAAACCATACTGTGATCCTCTTTACTATAGAACCCTATGGTGATCCTATTTACTATAGAACCCTATGGTGATCCTATTTACTATAGAACCCTATGGCGATCCTATTTACTATAGAACCCTATGGCGATCCTATTTACTATAGAACCCTATGGCGATCCTATTTACTATAGAACCCAATGGCGATCCTATTTACTATAGAACCCTATGGCGATCCTATTTACTATAGAACCCTATGGCGATCCTATTTACTATAGAACCCTATGGTGATCCTATTTACTATAGAACCCTATGGCGATCCTATTTACTATAGAACCCTATGGCGATCCTATTTACTATAGAACCCTATGGCGATCCTATTTACTATAGAACCCTATGGCGATCCTATTTACTATAGAACCCTATGGCGATCCTATTTACTATAGAACCCTATGGTGATCCTATTTACTATAGAACCCTGTAGTAATCCTAGTAATCACCATAGAATCCTATGATGATCTTAGTAACAACTTAATAGCAATCCTAGTTACTGTAGAATTCTAAATTCAGTTTCGTAGGACTGCCATAGCCCTGACATTTGTAGGTGTATTATGTACACCCATAAGTGACTGTTACTGTTGTCTGACATGGGCTTTGGGCTCTGTTCACATTAGTGTTTCATCCATTAGCGTCACTTTTTCAGTGGCAAGAATTGCATAGTCTGCAGCATTTTTCTTGTTGACAAAAAATTTACTTGTCTTTGTCCGCTTCCAGCATTTTGGGGTAATAGGTCAGGACGTGGCAGGGATGCGCAATTTCTACCTCTACCCACTTACACAGAACATCAGTAGAATAATGGCAGCCTGTATTCCGTGATTGGGAGAAGTAGAGAGGATGTTGGCACAAGGTGCCAATCTCTCTCTGGCAGGGGAGTAGCAGGGACGTAGCAATCGCTCCTGGGTCCTGGAGCCTGGGGCCTGGGGAGCCCAAAGTCCTCTTTACAACATAAGAGAGCACCAGTATTAAACATAATACTCCACCAAGTCTTTGCATCCTTCATTTGGTGGCACTTCACTGATTCAGTTGGAATTTTTTTCTCTAGCCCCCACCATTCCTGAGAAATCGGTGCTGTTAGTTTCACCACCTAGTATTCTATCTTTTTTTTTCTATTGTCAGGTGGGTGGTTCTAGGCTGCAGAACATAGTCTGGGACCACCCACCTGACAATAGAGAGTCTAATTAGGATATTGGGTGCTTAAACTAACAGCACCAATTGTTCACGAATGGTGGGGGCTAGAGAAATAATTCCAAGTGCACTGGAATCAGGGGAGAAGCACCTATTAAAGGGTGCAAAGAGGTTCAGTTGATGGAGGTGGTGAAAGATTCCTTTTAAAGTAGTGGTACTGTACAGGATTAGCTGCTTTGTTACAAAAAACAGCGCCACACCTGTCTGCAGGTTGTGTCTGGTATTGCAGCTAAACCCAATTCACTTCAATGGAGCTGAGTTGCAATGCCAGACGCACAACCCATGCACAGGATGTTTCTGGAATAAAGCAGCCATGTTCCTAATCCTGTACAACCCCTTTAAATCAATGGCTAAATGATACACATCTCTTGATTGTATTGATCGTCTGGGTGCATTGCCCGTCCTCCGATTAAACTGAACTCCGTGCCATAAATAAATGTGAATTTCTAAGATGATGTCACTAATTAATGAATGCGTGCTAAACAAGGGCACCATGTGCGCCGGCAGCGACCTTAAGCTATAAGAAATAATTAAGAATTCATCATAAGTAAAGATGGAATTTAATTACGCTCTTGGATTTCCTTCAGGGACAGTGACCAAAATAATCTGTGTCAACAGGACGTGCTGTATCTGTCTCAGTATTATGTGTGTTAGCTCTGGCTTGAAGGGAAGAGGAAATGTTGTATTCTCATGGAATAATAGATACAGCGTAACAAATCTACTGCTACAGTCCCTTGTCTAATGTCCCCCTGACAAATCTCTCTTGTTACATTTATCACCATGTTCACAGACACTATAACATAATATAATGTATGGTATAAAATAATAAAGTATAATATAACATAATGTAGTAAAGAATAATGTAACAATGTGATAAAATATAATGTAATATAATGTCATAAAATATAATATAACAGAAGTATATTATATTAATGTATAATATAATATAATAACCTAGTACAACAGGGGTACTGAACTACTTTTAGTAAAGGTCCACTGACCTAGGTCGGCTATCAGGTGAAGATCTGAGCTAAACATTAGCTAAATGCAGGTGTCCAATATTTGCGTATGTTAAGACACCCCACTTATTACTGCCCATGATCCTTTGGTCCCCACCCAGTCCTTTTGTGTCCTCAATCCTCATACAATAATAGTGTCCTCCTCTGTGTAACATACTGTGATGAAGCCTCTTTAGTGACCCCACACACAGTATAAAGCCCCCTAAATACCTTCACACAGTATAATGCTGCCTTAGTGTCTTCCACATGGCATAATGCCCCATTGGTGACCCCACACAACACCCATTAGTGCCCTCATACAGCATTATCATACATCATTTTCCTGCACACCATAATGCTAACTTATTTCCCCCACACAGTATAATGTCACCTTAGTTCCCCCACACAGTATAATGCCACCTTAGTTCCCTCACACAATATAATGTCACCTTAGTTCCCCCGCACAATTTAATGTCTGCTTAGTGACCCCACACACAGTATAAAGTCCCCTAAATACCTTCACTCAATATAATGCTGCCTTAGTGTCTTCCACATGGCATAATGCCCCATTGGTAACCCCACACAACACCCATTAGTGCCCTCATACAGCATTATCATACAGCATTTTCCTGCACACCATAATGCTACCTTATTTCCCCCACACAGTATAATGTCACCTTAGTTCCCCCACACAGTATAATGCCACCTTAGTTCCCTCACACAATATAATGTCACCTTAGTTCCCCCGCACAATTTAATGTCTGCTTAGTGACCCCACACACAGTATAAAGTCCCCTAAATACCTTCACTCAATATAATGCTGCCTTAGTGTCTTCCACATGGCATAATGCCCCATTGGTGACCCCACACAACATCCATTAGTGCCCTCATACTGCATTATCATACAGCATTTTCCTGCACACCATAATGCTACCTTATTTCCCCCACACAGTATAATGTCACCTTAGTTCCCCCACACAGTATAATGCCACCTTAGTTCCCTCAAACAGTATAATGTCACCTTAGTTCCCTCACACAGTATAATGTCACCTTAGTTCCCCCACACAGTATAATGTCTGCTTAGTTCCCCAACACAGTATAATGTCTGCTTAGTTCCCCCACACAGTATAATGCCACCTTAGTTCCCTCACACAGTATAATGCCACCTTAGTTCCCTCACACAGTATAATGCCACCTTAGTTCCCCCACACAGTATAATGTCTGCTTAATTCCCCCACACAGTATAATGTCTGCTTAGTTCCCCCGCACAATATAGCGCCACCTTAGTTCCCCCCGCACAGTATAATGCTACCTTAGTTCCCCAACACAGTATAATACCACCTTAGTGTCTTCCACATGGAATAATACCCTACTGCTGCCCCCGCACAGTATAATGCCAAATAGAGCATAATGTCCCCACACAATATAAAATCACCCTAATTCCCACACACCGTATAATACCGTGGTCCGCCAAAGTAAAATATAATCTAGTTTAATGTTTTAGAGTGTGTTAGAATAGAATATAGTATAGTATATGTGATATAGAATACTATAGTACAGTATTGTATTGTATAACTTTCTTTCCATCACTTTTCAGCTTGTGCTGTGTACATTAGGGGCAGGGGCAACAGTCATCTCATGGTCATGGAGGCAGATAACACAGGATCACACCATTGACTCTAGATGATGATGACAGCTTAGCGCCTTATAAATGAGGGTCCTAAATGGAGGGACCTTCCCTTCCCCCAGATCTATAAACTCAGAATTCCCTAAGAGGGTATATAAAGGGAGTGTCGCCAGACCCCAGCATATCATTCCAGCCCCATAGATAGGTTAGGGTCACCTGAATCATACAGTATTTTCCCCTTGTGAATCGCTGCCTCCGTTTTTTTTATCAGTATGCAAATTAACTCTTTGGAGCAATGAAGGTATTGCTGCTTACCTCTCCGGAGCAATGACAACACCCTTCATAGATTTCCTAGACCTGCACTTGCACCATGTTCGCCCACTGATATTATGTGACCCCCATTGTATCTTTAATTCTGGGTGATCCACATTTGCTGCTCTAGCGTTGTCCTTGCAGTCTATAGTGGTTTACTGCAGTGTCTTGGTTGCATCCGGTGTCTTCATTAATCACATTCAGACATTAGAAGCTTCTGACACTATCTGTGAATGATGGACTGGAATTGCAGTTTTGATCTATAAGGAGCGCAACATAAAAGTGACGTTTGATGCGCCAGACTAATGCAATAATCCCCCCCGACCTCTCATGTGAACTGCTCATTTAACCCCTGAAATTTTTCCTTTTTGAAAGGAAAATGGATTAAGATTAACCTTATGCTTTAATTTCTGCCACCCTCCTGCAGCTTTAACTAAATACTGTAAGTGTATATTTAGATAGGTTTCCTCCTTCCTGCGCCTGTTTTACTGTTACCGGGAGGATCCACTTTTTTTTGCCTGTGAATATTAGAACGATTTTCTGTCTGCAAACAAGAAAACAAACAAATCTGTCTGATTAAATCAGGGACTTGTGTGCAAACAAGACAACGCATTTCCCACTGACCATAGATCTGATGGGTTGTGTACAAACCAGAATGGAAAATTATTCACACTAGTCATTGATTATGTGGCCCCCATTAACCACTATAATGGGGTCCTGGTCCCCCTTCGTTTCTCCTAACTACGCAACGGCAGTGAGCAGGAGTTTGAACGAAGAAGTGGTTGTCAGGGGCATACACAGGATTTTCCAGGGGAATGGGCAGTTGAGATCCTCGCACACAGTATATTGCTCTCCTTAGTGTCCCCACAGTATACTGCTCTCCTTAGTGCTCCCACAGTATAATGCTCTCCTTAGTGTCCCCACAGTATAATACTTTCCTTTGTGTCCCCACAGTATAATGCGCTCCTTAGTGCTCCCACACACTATGTTATCCTTAGTTTCCCTACACATTATGATGCCTCCCAGGTGGTATAATGTACCATTTAGAGCCCCAATGCACAGTATAATGCCCCCTCATGGGCCCACACAATAGAATGCCTCAGCTTGTCCCCTATACATTAAAATGCCCCTATATTACATCATTTCCCCTTGCCTCCATGCACAGTATAATGCCCTCCTTGTGCCTCCTACACATAAAGCCTCAGCCCCCATACTGTATAATGCCTCAGCCCAAATTGAATTTGGGACTGAGTTGTAATACCAAGCACAGCCACTATAGAAAGAATGGCACTGTGCTTGGTATACAGTGAAGACTCCAGAGCATTCTTCTGAATGCTGTGGCCTTCTTAAACCACTAATGTTTGAGCTTACAGAGTGCCTACCCCCATCGATCTGATATTGATGACCTATCCTAAGGAAGTTCATCAATGACTTAGTGTTGGAAAACTCCTTTAAGTTGACTCTATTTCCATTGATCTTAGAATTTCTTGGTCCCCACAATGATTGGGTGACCCTTTTTCTTCTTTTGTCCTCATTGAACGTCATCCTACTTTAGGTGGACACACAGTGAGAAATGAATCTGTGGGACCCAAACCGTGTCAAATTGGCCCACCAGACGCACTAACACACTAATGGTCCATCACAGTGGAAGGGTACTGTGGTCATTTTCCTAGGGGTTGTTGGAGGGTGGGCCCCTATTTTATCTGATGGGCCCAAGGAACCGCAGTCCAACACTGGCTACAAACCACATATTTGATTTGGATTCTGTAGAATTCGGATTTGTGCCTTTTTACTTTGGAACCCATTTTTGCACGTAAATAATAGGTCCATTCTGCTTTACATGGGATCTGGGATCTGCAGCACTAGGAAGCTAACAGGTGAGGGTGGGCTACTTTTTGCCTAGGGCTCTTACAGCAGTTCCACCTATGCTGCTGTGATGTGACGTAAATTTACAAGGAATAGGGCACAACATTTTACACTGCTCCCCTTTTCTTCGCTAGGTCGTGAAAGCTTATGGTACCATGTGCCACAACCAAGTAGGGGGGCCCAATTTTGATAATTGCTATGAAGCCCACTCTTCGTTGTTGCCCATAATTCTAACCTTGTCACTCTATGGACACAGGTGAGAGCTGATTTCTTTGCACAGTCATAGAATTTCCGTTTTTGGTGTGTTCCAGCCATGTTGTTGCTTGCAGCCAGCGGTACGGTGAGTTGTGAGCCCTGCAGGACCCATCCAGCCTGTCATGTATAATCCTGCATTTTAGATATTCTATGTTATGAGTTCTTCTGTTCTGAAGTAGGTCATGGCACTATGAAAGCATAGCCTGGATTATAGGTATTTTACCTTTACGTAATATTTACATATTTGACATTCACTACCTGCTCATTATAGATAAGGAAACTTCCGGACTCTTGGTAGCGTTTGCTGCATTTGTCGTGTATATTTGGACACATACAAAAAGTCTATTCAACTGCATAAAAGAGAACTTTTTTGTAATTTTTTTTTGGGGGGGGAAGAGAGGGCACAGTGCAGGACTTAGGTTCCTTGGATTCACAAGATAAAATGATTCTTGGGCCCACCTTCCAGCAACCTCTAGGAAATAGACCATAGTACCCTTCAAATTTGGGTGTCTTCTACTGGACCATTATTGTGTTAACGCGTGGGCCCACTGGAGAATCCTCTGGTATTCTGGTGGACCAGTCCGACAGAGTGGGCAGCACGGTGGCTCAGTGGTTAGCATGGATGACGTACAGCACGATCTTGGGCTCTAACCTTGACAGAGATGACGTCTAGATGAAGTTTGTATGTTCTCGACCCATAGTACAGGAAACTGTTTTTCCTAAAAATTTGAGGACATGGACTGTTGTGAGCAATGACACTGTCTGTACAGATCTGCAGAATATATTGGTGTTATATAAGTGGAAAATAGAGCACCAAATACGCCTCTTCCTCTTGTGTAAGTAACCATTCACCTGAGCAGAAATGGGTCACATGACACATCAGTCCAGCCCCCGAAGAGCTCTATTTCTATTAACTGGGAGAGACGGACCCTCTTCTGCCTCCTCAATGACTTATTTTAAGAACAAATGGTAGTGGTGGAAAATACATATCCCTTACTACTAGTCAGTCATTGTAATCCTAGTATAAAAATAATTTAATAGAATTCCAAGACTATTATCAGTTGATACATATTCATTGTTAAAGGGGTTGGACAAAAATAAGAAAAAAGGGTCTGATTTTTTTTTTTCCCCCACTGTGTCTAGCATTGCAGCTCATCTCCATTGAAGTAAGAATTGAGCTGCAGTACCAAGCACAGCCTGTAGACAAGAGTGGCACTGTTTCTGGAAATAAAGGGTTTTTTTTTTCTATTTTTCTAGCTCCGGACAGATATAATTATCTCTGTAGTCACTTATAATGAGAATACTTTGAAAGCTGATGTGAAGGGAGAATATAAGAAGAGACGCGTCCCTTCATTTCCTCTGATAGAGATGTTCCGTGCACTTATTGCTAAGCAACAGGATAAAAGTATGAAAATAGGACAGTCTCAATTCAGGAACGGCATGGTTTCAGTCGGCTAATATTAATTTTTTTTCCAATTTAAGCCGGTTGACAGATTAACCAATTACTTATGATACTGGCTCATGCATTTATTATACAGTATATTTTATACCACAGATATTACACAGTAACTTAAAGGGGTTTGTAAAGATTAGAGAAACGGCGCCACACTTGCCAATGGTTGTGTGCGGTATTGTAGCTCAACTACATTTAAGTGGCTGGGACTGAAATGCAATACCGCAGAAAACTTTTTTTTTTTTTGTAAAAAATCAGCCGTATTTTACGATCATTGTACAGATTGTCTTTGGCCCCAAGCCCGCAGTTTGTCAGGTACCAATGTTGGCCATGGCAGTCAGGCTAAAAGAGGACCTGTCACCAGGTCTGAAAAGCCCAATAACATCCATCCTCTGATCGGCACCATCACCCTGAGCATTTTAGTGTTTTGTTCATTGAAATCTGTTCAGCTATTCCAAAGATATAAGCCCTCTTAGTGTTGATGCAGATTAGAGTCTATTAGCCAAGTGGGCGATAACACTACATGACATAAAGCAACAAAGAAACCACAGTGTTACCGCCCACTTGGCTAACAGACCTTAATTTAAGTCATCACTAAAAAGGCTTATATCTTTGGAATAGCTGAATGGATCTGGATAAATAAAATACCAAAATCCTCAGGGTGACAGATGATGTAGATCAATGGGCTGGTGACAGATCCTCTTTAAAGGGATTGTCCAAGACAACATATTAAAGGCATATCCTTAGGATAGGTCATCAGTTTATATAGTTTTTTTTTTTTTTGTGTGTTTTTCCTGTGCCGTCAGTAATGTGAATGATGCTGTTCCTCATATTGCACAGAACGTTGTCAAGACTCCTCATTACACTGGTGCAAAGTTCTTCAAATACATGTAAATTGGTGTTATTTTGGGTGATCATTTACATGCATTTGCCTTTTGGTTGGTTCTGCCCTAAGTGTGAACTGCGCATCTAATTAATAATGCTGGAAATAAACCTTCACGTGGTTGTTTTTTCCCAGTGATGTAATGTGTAAGTGGTTGGGCTAAGAACCCATTAAGCTTTAGTAATGATGTGTATCTGGGGCATTACCTGTGCAGGGCCAGGGCCTACGGGATGTGTGTGGCTGCGTTTTCACGTTCCGCTTGTTTGATGCAGTTTTTGAAGCCAAAACCCAGGAGCAGATTAAAAAAAAAGTGAGAAGTACCATCTGTCCCTTTATACATTGTCTCCCTATTCATGTAATAGGTGCAGTACTGCAGTACCCCAAGTGTCAGCGCTATACGGGTTGCAGCTCTGTGCCTATTACTAGAATAGGAGCAGACTGATTCCAGCCCTGACCTATGCAGTAGCATCCGGCATCGGTGGGGTCCAACTCTTGGACCTCCACCAATGGGATACTGATGACCTAGACCATGGATTAGCATTATAAATCATTTGGGGGCTGGAAAAAAATCCTTTAACCCCTTACCGACATATGTTGTGTATATATATGGAGCACTGTTGCCATGTGGTCAACACCAGGCATGGTACAAGGGCAGTAGATGTCACCTGTAAAATACACCATGATGGTATTGGAGATAATTCCAATCCCAGTGGAATAACTTTTTAGATGCCACGGTAAATACTGACACTCCTTAATACCTCCCATGGGGCAATCATGGGGTGCCAATGGGTTGCTGAATTTTATTTTTTTTTTTTCATTCCCACTAGAAATAGTTAATACAATTTAATCAGTAAATGATAGGTTCCCTAAAATGGTGTCACTGAAATATACAGCTTGTCCTGCAAAAAATAATCCCTCAGATGGCTAAATCAACAGAAAAATAATATTTTGTGAAAATGAAAAAAAAAGGAAATAAAATTGGCCCAAAAATATGTTTTCACCAAGGGGGCAGTATTCACCAGTGCACTGTGTGAATCCGTCCATACCCTGTGATCAACCACAAATCTTTCGATTCCTATCTGCTGACTGAACTGGTTTCTATTCAGTAGCCCAAATATGTTTTTGAATTTTTCATTTCGACATCTGGGAGCACTGGCACACAAAGCGCATTGCCAAAAATTTTCAGGTGGCCATGACCTTGGTAAGCTCCAACTCACTTTCGTGGCGTAACAAACAACCCTTTGTGCCAAGTGTCATGCCCCCTTTTGTGACATGGGTGCAAAATAGGTCAGTTACGCCCCTTTTTCATGGCGTGAGGGGAACACACGGTGCCCACATCACCTATAACAGGACCGAGAGCTCGGCATATGTGGGAGCATTTCGCCAGGCCCAGAAGTTTTGCCCACTCCTCCGTAAAAAATTACTGACTCCAAACTTCAAAATTAAATGATTATTTTTAATTACATTGTCCAATTTTTGATATTGTATAATTAATTACATATTTACTTTAATGATTTCATTGATTTAGAGGATTTTTGTTGCCTCTGTCTGACCACGGCTGGCCGCCATTTATGGAGGAGTTGGAGTCCGTTTGTGGAGATATAAAGGAGTCAGAGTCGGAGCCCTGGTGATGTGCAATCTATAGAAAATTGCAATATCTATTTAATTTTGTAATTGCAAGCCCTGAAATCGCATGTTTGATGGGAATTCCACTCCGTGACTCCCAGTTCCCTGCAGGAAATTGCTGTATATACAGAGTTTGACAAACTTCCTGGGCTCTGGCATTCCAGATATCTCCTGTTTTCTATAAATGACACATTTCTACCCAACGTAGGATGATCTATCATATACTGGTGCTAAAAGATAATTGCCCCCTTCCAGATGTCGCCTATCATTGTGTGCTTATGTTATTGAATGTTCTGACAATATTAGGGCTCGGGTAATCCTAGAATATAGTTTTATTGTCTCATTTATTTAAAGGAGCATTCTGTCTTCAGGCACATCCACTGGACACCCCGCCATCAGGTGACCAGGGTGCTGGTGGTCATTGGGTACTGTTTAGTAATAGTGGACCTACACATTCAGTGTCTTTGCCAACTATCAGGGTAGAAAACATAACTGCTGCTATAGGGCCCAAAAACAAAGGGGTCCATTTCTACTCAGGAATAATGTGCAGCTAGTGATACTTATGAAAAGGAAATGTGCCCCATAGCAACCCCATTCAGTGTAATATCCTTTTTTTTTTCCCCTTTGCTTTGAGGTGACGTACATGATGGGTCTGTTTTACATAATTATGTTGTTGAATGGCTTAAAAAAATACCTAGGTCCATCAAGCTCAACTGTTTTTCAATCAAATGTGCTATGGTATTATAGTGTGCATTATAACCGCACTGTGACATCACTGTGCCCATTTTTTTTTAATTTATTTATTTATTTTTTTTGTGACCTCAGTCTGTGCACTATTACTGCACTCTGATATCTCCTTGTCCATTATCTCTGTACTGTGACATCACTGTGTGTATCATCTCTGTACTGTGACATCACTGTGTGTATCATCTCTGTACTGTGACATCATTGTGTGTATTATCCCTGTACTGTGACATCACTGTGTGTATTATACCTGTACTGTGACATCACTGTGTGTATTATCCCTGTACAGTGACATCACTGTGTGTATTATCCCTGTGCTGTTACATCACTGTGTGTATTATCCTTGTACATAGGCAAAACCAATATGATCGATATACATTCTGAACTTGCTGTTCAGTGTGGTCGTAATTGAATGGGACCCTTTCCAGGTTTTGCTATGGGCCCTATGGTTACATCTCTTTCTACAGATGCCAGATATGCTCCCAAGCTGGGAGTCACCAGGATCTATGATATTATGCAGTGAGATCGCTCTTCATTATAAAGGAGAATCTATAAGTAATGCTGTTTCTCGCCCTTACCCCGTGTCTGTGACACTATGATAAATGGGCTGTAGCCATTGGTTTCATTAATATTTCCAGTGCATGGCGTACTAATAAAGAAGAAGGCCTGGCGTGTTCCAGCACCGGAGCAGTCATTACAATGAGTCAGGAGCTAATCAATTGTTTCAATTACATATGTTCTGTATATGACAGGTCTGGGCTGATCCGTGTACAGCCATCATCCTCAGTATTCACGGGTTCTGCTTTCTGATGGCCGTGCGTCACGGTCTGCACCTACACGCTGTGCAGAAATAATGTGCAGTCCCAGATGGACTTACCCTGCATATTGTATGTGCAGCCATCTGTTTGAGGATTTATCTACAGTATGTATGTGAGCTCTGTGATAAGAAAAAAAGGATCTGCGCTTATAAGTGGAAAATATATATAGTTATCCTGTATACGCTTCATCTGAGATTCCTGGCGTGGATATTGGAGGGTGGAGGGGGCCCTGGAATGTGGAGTGTAGAGGTTACATAGAGCGCCTCTCTCTGGAGGACCGGTCCTGTCCTGCATTACGTACACAACACATGGATTTGAATGGACATAGTGTAATGCTTCACTTCACCTGTAGTGGCTCTGCAGGGAAATTGAACACTTACTCTTAGGTTTCCCCACAGTTAGTGTAGGTCACCTCTTTATTTGGGAACCTCCTGGAGCTTTCAGGGGGGTTAGCAAGTGTGGCTTTAATTTGTCCATGTTATCTGACTGTATGTATATAGGAGTGTAACTTAAGAGGGAGCAGTCACATCCGGGCCCAGACGTCTTAGGGGCCTATAAAGTGTCTCTTCCCTATATGAGGAGCCCATTACTATAAATGGCACACTGTAGTTGGGGGACCTGGTGCTGATTTTACATTTGGTGCCCAGGAGCTTCATATTACACTTCTGTGTAGATGTAGATGTAGATGTATTTGTATGTGTATGGCGGTGTAATTACAGGGGGATGATGAGGATATCAATACTAAATATGACCCATCTTTAGTTGACGGCCATGTTGTAAATTTTGCATTGGGGCCCTGGAGCAGCAGGTTAGGCCTCTGTATACTGTATATGTATAGATAGATGGAGATGGATGTGTGTGTATGTATGGCGGTGTAGTTACAGGGGGAAGATGAGGATACCAATACTACACATAACCTGTTATAGTTGGGGGTCCCTGTTGTAGATTTTACATTGGGGCCCAGGAGTATCATTTTAGGCCTCTGTATATATGTATACATAGATGGAGATGGATGTGTGTGTATAGCGGTGTAATTACAGGGGGGTGATGAGGATACCAATACAACACATAACCTGTTATAGCTGGGGTCCCTGTTGTAGATTTTACATTGGGGCCCAGGAGCTTCATATTACACTTCTGTGTAGATGTAGATGGATTTGTGTGTGTATGGCGGTGTAATTACAGGGGGATGATGAGGATATCAATACTAGATATGACCCATCATTAGTTGACGGCCATGTTGTTAATTTTGCATTGGGGCCTTGGAGCAGCAGGTTAGGCCTCTGTATACTGTATATGTATAGATAGATGGAGATGGATGTGTGTGTATGTATGGCGGTGTAGTTACAGGGGGAAGATGAGGATACCAATACTACATATAACATATTATAGTTGGGGGTCCCTGTCATAGATTTTATATTCAGGCCCAGGAGCATCAGGTTAGGCCCCTGTATATATGTATAGATAGATAGCGATGGATATGTATGTGTGTATAGCGATGTTATTACAGAGGGATAATGAGGGTATCAATACTACACATAACCTGTTATAGTTGGGGGTCCCTGTCATAGATTTTATATTCGGGCCCAGGAGCATCAGGTTAGACCTCTGTTTATATGTATAGATAGATAGAGATGGATATGTGTGTGTGTATAGCGGTGTAATTACAGGGGGATGATGAGGGTATCAATACTACACATAACCTATTATAGTTGGGGTCCCTGTTGTAGATTTTATATTCGGGCCCAGGAGCATCAGGTTAGACCTCTGTTTATATGTATAGATAGATAGAGATGGATATGTGTGTGTGTATAGCGGTGTAATTACAGGGGGGATGATGAGGGTATCAATACTACACATAACCTATTATAGTTGGGGTCCCTGTTGTAGATTTTATATTCGGGCCCAGGAGCATCAGGTTAGACCTCTGTTTATATTTATAGATAGATAGAGATGGATATGTGTGTGTGTGTGTGTGTGTGTGTGTGTGTGTGTGTGTATGTATGGCGGTGTTATTACAGAGGGATGATGAGGGTATCAATACTACACATAACCTATTATAGTTGGGGGTCCCTGTTGTAGATTTTACATTGGGGCCCAGGACCATCAGGTTGGGCCTCTGTGTCTGTGCGGTCTGGCAGATACAAGCTATGGGAGGTGTATACAGGATATGGTTGTGTTCCTGTATTTGCGCTGCGGTTTGCAGGTATCTTATATCATGTTATCTCCTTCTTTTTTACATATATATTATGGATCTGTTATTCAAATGTAATCTCTTCCGGCGTTCTGTAGAATTGAGTAGTCAGATTTGGTATTCAGCAGATGCAGCGAGCAGAGCCTGCAATGTCTGGATCTCCATCCAAACTGTATTATATATCTCCCGGATAATAGTGGAGCGCGCGGCCCGGCCGATGTGGATGGATCGTTCCTTGGATAGCTCTCAGTGATGATGCAAGAGCAGGCACTCTGCAGAAATGAAATCATTCAATAAGTGCACTGTATTAGATTAAGTGCATCTCAGTCTTGGCCGTGTTTCTGCAGCATTACTTCATAACATGATTCCTGACGCGCGGAGACGCTTTACACTCTCGACTTTCAAAGTGGGGAGATTAAAGTTTTTTTACGATTGCGCTAAGTAATGTAATGGGCCTGTAATGACCTTATTTTATTGTATGGACTGTTGACTGTGCAGGACGATAGCGATGTATTGTCCCAGAGGTATCTCTCTTGACTTGGACTAATGTTGATGAATATATTATACCCCTGGCGTAACTATAGGGATCGCAGTGCTTGCAGTTTCAACCAGGCCCAGAAGTCAGGGGGGCCCACAGATCACACTCAACAAACACTAAGGCACCTTTCTGATTGCCTTTGATGGCTGACAGTATAAATTTATTCCCCCTGCCCTCTGGTGCACTGGAGTGAGAAGGTTTATGATACACAGCCCTCCACTGTAGGAAAGGATAAAATTTAACTTTTAATTGCAAAAATATCAGTTAGTGCACAATATATATAAAGGGGTTATCCAGTTTCTACTATTGATAGCCTATTTTTTGGATAGGCCATCCATATTTGGTCTGTGGAGATCTGACACCCGGGAATCTGAAAATCAACTTTGCCAGGACCTATAGGCTATCAATAGAAAAAACTGGATAACCCCTTTAAGGCTTATAAATCTTCTTTGATTTCCATTCTGATTTCCTTTAATGGCTGGCAGTCTTTGCATTGTATATTTATGACTCCTGTGAGAAGATTTATGATACACAGCCTTCCACTGTCAGAAAGGAGAAAATTAACCCTTTTAAAGGTAAAAGTAGCATTTGTTCAACAGCATTTGTAAGGGAGGGATTCCTTAGAGGAGGCTGTGGCACAAAAGTGGGTACAATTACTATGTGGGGGTCACAGTACAGCTATCTAGTGTGTATGGCCAGACTAAGGAGACAGAGAGAGAAATTTTAGGAGCACCTAGCTAACCCTTCCTATACACATACATGCTCAGCTCTGCTATGTGTGCATATGTACTGAATAGAGATGGGAAGGAAGTCACTACCAGGCACTTGTCTTCGAAGAACATAAGGATCGAGTATGTTGAAATCCAGCAGCCTGACTCTTCTCTTCCCTGATGTCAGTCATTGGGAGATAGTGGGGAGGCCCCATTACTGTATAACAGGTGACCCTACTTGACTGTCATCCAGAAGGACCCCACCTGGGGCATTTATTCCTTAGAATGGCAGAATTTCACCTTAACAGACCCTGTTCTATACAAACACTCACCGTTGACGCTAAATCTGGGTCATCGGAAACAATTTGTTTAATTTTTCATTCCTTTCCAGTGTGTTGAATAAATCTGGAAAATTGAGAGCGGAAGAGCAAACTCGACGCTTGATACCGGTGAAGAAAATTCTTGATTCTTTATGTTCTGAGAAGCAACACGCTTCCTATTGATTTCTCTTCCTTATTACATTAGACATGTTGCTCCCATAGTTCACGCATCGCTCTAATCCTTACTGCGGGTCTTGTTCTTTTATAGTTCTGCATGTTCAATAAAAGACTTAAAGCTCTTTTTGGGGGGGGGGGGGGTGCTAAAATCCAGCAGTACTTTTTCTCCTGTTACTCTTTATTTCCATAGAATACTGATTGACTCTGCTTTGGTTATCTTTTACCCCCTTGTATCCGCCTTAGTTATCCAGAAATACATTGATAACTTTGCTGCTTTCCTGTTAGCTCCCAGGCTGCACGATCTGGACGATAGCTTCTGCCACCCCTGCTGCTTCTGTTTCTGCACTGAATATCCTATACTGTGGAGGAATGTGGCGTATGTCGTGTTTACAGGCAGCTTGCAGTCAACTCATGCATATAAAAAATTTACAGACATTGTCAGTCACTGTCCCATATAGGGCTCACAAGTTAACTCCCTATCAGTATGTCTTGGAGGTGTAGGAGCAAACCCTCGGAGAACATACAAACTCCTTGCAGATGTGGTCCTTGGTGGATGTGGTCCTTGGTTAGAACTGTAGTGCTGCAAGGCTACAGGTAAGGCTAACCACTGGACTACCATGTCGACCATGCTAATGGTCAGGAGCCACTGAAGTCTATGGGAGCTGATATTGCCCTAGTAGCTAAAGCAAACCAATGGAAGGGAGACTCCATAGAAGACTAGGTAAGACTGACACGTGATAGTGACCACGCCAGATAGATGAGGCGCTCTCTGACTGCAGGAACAGTGGGGAAGGCCAACGTTGACTTGAGTACCTTGGGCCCACCAGGGAGGGGGATTTTGAGATCCCACTCTCCATCTATACATGACCTGTGCATGTCCATGTAGGCTGGATCATCAATAATATCTAATCATCTATAATATTTGCCAATCTTCCCATAAGAACAAACCCCCAGTGTTGAGTGATTGCTCCAAAGTCACCTCCAAATGGGCTTGTTTTCTGGACTTTTGGGACCATTATTATGTGTCAGTCCCTGGGCCTAACCACAGGATCCTCTGGTATTCTGGTGAGACAGTCTGACCCTGGGGAAAAGGGAGAGGGGACTGGATTGGGATAGGTGTCGCTCCTCCTGGGCTGTCCTTTCTCCATGGATCTCCTCAGGAGGAGGAGCTGATCCCCGCCCCTCTGGTCCCTTTGCTCATTTTGTTGCCTTTGTTTACCTGCTTTCCTTTATCTCCTTGTCAAAGAGTAGTGTCCCAAATTGCTGGCCATGGGCTGCAACATCAGAGAGAGTTTTATGATGGGTAGCTATTGGGGTACAAGATAAAAGTTGTGACTTTGTCTGCGGTACAAGGTGGTTTATCAGTAGTGGTTGGCATATTTGCTGTCGCTTGCAGTTCTGTAAAAGTTATTAATCCACGGGGTTGGGAGGCAGAGAAGAGAAATCAGGTTTGGTGCGGTAATGTTTGTATAAGCCTCATGTAGTTGTTGCTACTTGTCCACAACCTGCAGCTCTTTATTTCTAGTGTATTACTATTGCATAATTATGACATAATTATTTTAGTGATTATAGTAATTAAGGTAATATAGGAACGTACTGTCCGTATTGAAATGTCAGCGTGTGCCAGTGAAGCTTGTGAATATCATTGTGTTTTGTCTTGAGAGGTTGGATAGCATTGTAGTATTTTACAATGTGCCGTTAAAATGATCCTTGGAGGAATTATGACATTTACTTGCATAGTATGGCGCCACCTGGTGTTCATAATGTATGGGAGTGTGCATGTCCTCCTACTGAGCTGAGTGCTGGTGGTCACACATGCTCAGTTACCCTCCTCATAGCCAAGTGTTTACTGTTCACTGTAACAGTAAGCAATTACATATTAAAGGGGATGTCCGGCCCCATTATTAATTTTCATACTGATGATCTATCGGGGATTGACAACCAGACACTGAGCAATAACCTGTTCTAGCAGCCTCCGGGTGCCAGAAGCTGCTAGTGAACGGCGGTACGTGCAGTACAGCTCCTATTCAAATAATAGGAGTTGCGCTGCAGTCACGTCCACTGCATAGTGGTGGTTCCGGTGAACTGCAGCACTAGTCCCATTATTTGTATAGGAACAGCGCTGCACACACTGCTCATCCACTAGCAGCTTCTGGCACCCAGACGCTGCTAGAACAGATGATCTGTGTGGGGTCCGGGTGTTGGACCCCGATAGATCACCTACTGATGACCTATCCTGTATCCTATAGAAGAATTCGAATTGGGACCAGACAACCCCTTCAGGATATGTTCACACTTCCCTTTTCTTTTCCAGTGTCCTAATCTGGCTTAGAAAAACAAAAATGAACAAGTTTCTTAAAAATCCTATTGACTTCAATTTTTTTTTCGTATTTTGTTCTCTTCAGTTTTCCCCCATTTATCAGGCAATGCATTTAATTATTTTAAAAAAATGCACTCTGTTGTGCAAAAAAAATCCCCAGAAAGAGACTCATGTGACCCATAAAAGGCTCCAGCAGTTCCTGTATCATGAAACAGTATGGGCTGTTCCATGCAGGCTGTCCGCAGGGGGAACAGAAACTCCTATCACAGATACTTCTGATGATTAGACAGGCTCCTGTCACACAGTTTTAATGAAGATGATGACAATGGAGCCTCCATGACTGCATACTTATGGTATCTTAGCTTATATAGCAGAATATAGATGGGGAGGGTGATGGTAGTGTCCTTCCAGCAGGCAGAGATGGTACCGACATAGCTGGCTATGTGATGCTGTGGTTAAGAATCATGGGATTGATAAAATGGGAAAGCAAGTGAAATCTAAAAGTCAAAACTTATTAGAAGCAGAGATGACTCCGTACAGTATACATACAAGTGTGATAGTGAGGTGTGGGGTGCACGGATGGAAACGTACATTTTGCAACGCAGTTTCGATTTTTTGCTGCAGTTAAAGGAGGTTTTTGTGCCGCTGCAGGTAAAACATCACAAATTGCCGCCTTGTGCTAATAATATCGACTAGGTAAAGACTTTAATATGTCATTTTTTTGCTGTCAGGAATAATTATTACATAAGCCGGAGTACATGCACATTATTAACATATTCTAATTTTGTTCAATGTTTTCTTGCTACTAAATACATTTACTAATGCGGCCATCTGTTTCAGAAATGTCTATTTAGAAGATGAGTAAATGGATTAGCTGTAATATTCTTCAACTTGGACCTTCATTATCTCCTCTTACTTCTAGCTATATTGGTTGTGAAATATAATTCCCTCTTACGATGAAGGATAAGGAGCTGCGCTGCCTGTTAAACCTCAGGCCTTGTTCACACAGGGATGTTTTGCATCAGCTTTCCTGACCTATCTGCTGTAGTAAATATTTATATTTCCCATAATAACAATTTTGGAAGGGCCTAGAACTTTATGCTGTGCCACTGGACCATAGATACATCTCTATATACAAGTACTTTGTGCCTGTAAAGAAGAACATTGTTATTTAGGCTTTTAGGCTGAGAGAATCCTCCCTCTAGTATGAGGTGAATGTCTGTCCCACCTCACTATGTTCTTGTCTTACCAGAACCAGCAAAGACATATTCATACCTTCCAAGTGTCCCAGATTCAGTGGGACAGTCCAGGATTTTGGGTGTTGTCCTGTTGTCTCAGACAGCCGGAGTGATGTCCGGGCTTCAATTCTATCTATCTGCCTCCACCAGACACAGATAGAGCTGAATATAACGGTGAATCAGGAAGCCGCCCGCTCGCTGCTTCACCATTTAGCCCCTATCTCTGCTCCCGCCAGCTTTAAACCAGGCAGGGGCGATGAAGTGACATCACTACATCTCACCTGCTGCTCCCCAAACCACTGGCAGCAAAAACTGCCCTCCAGGAAAACAGGGCAAGATGAGTGTTTTTTTTTTTTAAATTTCATTTTGTGCATTTTATTGTGGGGCCACAAGAACGGGACATTATAATGAAGGGGCCACACTGAGGGGGCATTATGCTGTAGAGGACTTTATACTATGTGGATGTCACAAGGGGAACATTATCCTGTGTGAGGTCCACAAGGGGGACATTATCCTGTGTGGGGGCCACACTGAGGGAGCATTATACTGTAGAAGACTTTGTACTGTGTGGAGGCCACAAGGGGAGCATTATCCTGTGTGGGGGCCACACTGAGGGAGCGGTATACTGTAGAAGACTTTATACTGTACTGTGTGGAGGCCACAAGGGGAGCATTATCCTGTGTGGGGGCCATAATGGGGACATTATAGTGTGGGGCTCACACTGAGGGAGCATTATACTGTAGAAGACTTTGTACTGTGTGGAGGCCACAAGGGGAGCATTATCCTGTGTGGGGGCCATAATGGGGACATTATAGTGTGGGGCTCACACTGAGGGAGCATTATACTGTAGAAGACTTTGTACTGTGTGGAGGCCACAAGGGGAGCATTATCCTGTGTGGGGGCCACAAGGGTGACATCATGCTGTGTACAGGCCACAAGGTGGTATTGTAGTGTATGAAGACCAGTGGACAGGGCATTATACTGTATGGGGTCCCTAAGGGAGCACTATACCTTGTCAGAGCCACTGAAAATAGATTATACTATGTAGGGGCACAAAGGGCCTGGGTGGGATTGGGCAGGGCTAAAGCGGGTGTGGGCTGTTTTAAAGGTTTGGCTTATTTTACGTGTTTAGAGGCATCTCTGCAGAGGCACGAGAGAACTGGGCGGTGATGGACACAAAAGGAGAAAGGCAGCACGATTGCTCAGTGGTTAGCACTTGGGTCCTGGGTTCGAATCCAGCCAGGGACAACATCTATAAGGAGTTTGTATGTTCTCCCTGTGTTTCTGCGGATTTCCTCCGGGTACTCCGGTTTCCTCCCACACTCCAAAGACATACTGATAGGGAATGTAGATTGTGAGCCCTATATGGGACAGTGACTGACATTGTCTGTAAAGCGCTGCGGCATATGATGGCGCTATATAAGTAAGAGAAATAACTAAATGCAACATTTCTATCTGTGCTGAAAAAAAATCTTAAGACAAGAAGCGGCAAATATGTCATGCAATTTTTTAATGACGGAATATTAGAAAAGTGTTTATATTGCAAAAAAATATCGTTTGAAAACAATTTTTATGCCACAACTTTCTTTCCATTAGAAGACAGATGCCTTATAAACAGACTAGGATTGCTGCTTTAATTTGTAATGTATTGATATATAATGCCCATAGGTGGACGTGTGTATTATATGGCATTACGTAGGCTTAGTGAGCTGTAAACCTTTCTCTGCAGGGCTGCAGTACAGACAGATGCAGCTTGTATTAGGTGACGGTCGATGGTTCTGTTTGGGTTACACCGGGCAGATCGAGTGTCTCGTGTTTCTGTAACTTAGGGATTGATTACTCAAGTCTTTGTTGAGTCTTCCACAAACAATACATCATCCTGAAAGGAACATGTTTGCACTATTGAACAAGAGCAATTCTCTCCGACCAGGAGGATACAATGTACGTCTGCTTATTGTTTAGCCAGAAGCTACGTTGGCCTGTTGTCTACATTAAGCTCTTTGCTTGTCATCCTTGTAGATATGTGTCACCAAGATGTCCACACGGAACTGCCAGGGAATGGACTCTGTGATCAAACCACTGGACACCATTCCTGAAGACAAGAAAGTCCGGGTTCAGAGGACTCAGAGCAGTTTTGACCCATTCGAAAAGTCTGCAAACCAGGTGAAGAGAGTGCACTCTGAAAACAATGCATGCATTAACTTTAAGAGTGCCTCCGTGGGGAAGGAGTCTCCCAAAGTCAGACGTCATTCAAGCCCTAGCTCGGTAAGAGTGCACTGTGTTGAAGCCTGCTGTGATCGGGAGGACTGAGTTAGTTTGGAATAAGAGTATCCAGTGTTGGGGGATGGTATGCTAGGTAACACATGCCAATAAGTTTCTGCATATTGACTAGTATGACCTATTCTTGTCATGTGACTGTCGAAACATATAGTTTTTTTATATATGGCAATCGGCCACATTTTGCATATGTAATACAGTACATCGGGTGACCATGTATTACACAGTTATGCCTTGACTAGTAGTTTGGGGGTTCACCATTTTACTAGGAATGTTCCCAACACATCTATAACTGGATGTGAATGCATTCCCAGATGTTAAAAAACTTTGAAATGTGATAAAATCCTGAAAATAACTAATACTCACCTGTTCAATCCCTTGCTGATCCATTGCAACATTCTGGTTCTCCTTGTTGGTTTTTATGTGCATCAATGATGTCACATACATCCACATGACTGTTGCAGCCAATTACTTGTCTTGGCAGTCTTGTGCCATATTTTCAAGCATCACTGCAATGGACACCTGTATGTAGATGACATCATCACTGAAAAGAGGTAACTAGAACCATGAGGACCATCGAAGGAATAACACTGGATTTGTGGGGATCGGATATATATCTAATGGTCTTTTTTTTTTTTTTTTTTTTTTTTTTTATTATCACATTTTGATAAATTTTATTAAATCCCAAACCCTTTTAAAGGTATTAAGAAATTTAAGGGGAGAAAAAAATATCTATATTGTCTTGTCCCATATGTTTATAGTTCTACACTGCGGGTTGGGCTTTAGTCAGTGACTCTGCACTGAAATTTCTGCATTGAAAGGTCCTGTTATGTCGTCCTATGTCAAGAGATTATTCTACACAGCCATCATAAAGGCTGTATTCACACTGCTGGTAGGGGGTTATGTTCTGTTCAATTTTGGTGATAAACATATAGCTCTATTTTTTGATGTCAAAATCATATATAATTTAGTAGTTTGTATGAAGGTTGGATCCATTGTTTTTTTAGGTCCTGTAAACCCCTTTAAAGAGGACCTTAAAGAAGCCCAATGACATACATCCTCTGACCAGCGCTGTCACCATGAGCGTTTTGGCATTTTGTTTGTCCAAATCTGTTCAGCTATTCCAAAGATATAAGCCCTTTTATTATTGATACAGATCAGGGGCGGTAACCCTGTGTGACTTACAGCACACAGACCCCGCCCCCAGAGAACCCACAGTGTTACCACCCACTTGGCTAGTAGACACTAATTTACATCAAGACTAAAAGGGCTTATATCTTTGGAATAACTGAACGGATTTGGATAAACAAAATGTCAAAATGCTCAGGATGACAGCACTGATCAGATGATGGATGTCATTGGGCTTTTTAAGACCTAGTGACAGGTCCTCTTTAAGATTGATGGGAAAAACAATATGGTGGGGGCCACAGCCTAGCTCTGGGTCTAGGACGTGGCTATCCGTTCACCTCTTCTTGGGAGTATAGGATCACCAAATGGTGCTTGGTGGAGATTTCCTAAGTCTCCAAGGTGCTGGTGGCTCCAGGTCTCCTATGTCCTAAGCATAGTGAATATCTTCTTATAGAGCTGATGGTTGCTTTGCCATCTTTGTTCTATGAACAGTGTATATAATAAGTATACCTTATGTTCCATTGTTTGGTCCTCTGACATAGCCTGTATTGGAATCCCCTTTATTAACCCATATATTATTTTAATAGTAATAATAAATATTCTACGAAACATATCATAAGATTTTTCCCAGATCCAAACCATATAGGCAGTCTAGTGGAATGAATCTGCAGCCCACATGTATCTCTATGGAGCTCAGATCAATGGCTTCACAATGCCTAATGATGCAGGATGAAACAGTCTTCCCGCTGGTTGTAGGTACACGGAAGATGTAAAAATAAAAAGGCCTTAAAATTGGCCGCTGGGCTCTTATTTAAGATTTAAAGTGATATGTGGCGGCATCAAAGGAAATGTCTAATGGATGTCATTTTAGTTCCCGTTATTAGATGGGGGGATTTACTAAGCTAAATACACCAGAATTCTGGCTCAGGTTGCACCAAATTCTGGTCTACATGCCCTGTGACAGATTTATTATATATGTGCTTTTAGCTATTTTAGGTTTTTATCTTTTGTTTATAAAACTCTCCTGGAGGCGGCCATATTGAAGTCACACACATCCTTCCTGTATGAGGTGTATTAAAGGGGTTGGCCCAAGTTTTAATGTTTAAATATAGAAGAACTAGCTTCAAAAACAGCCAAAATTGGGTAATTTTTGCCATGTTGACCTACTGGAATGCTGTAGGTCCTTCATAACGTTCATCCTTTGCATATATAACACAGTGGTGGAGGTCTGACCCCTGGGACCCCCCACTGATCACGAGAATGAGGGTCTCGTTCTGCCCCAGTCCAATGGAGCGATAAGCTAACCTTGTGCACTGCCGCTCCACTCATTCTCATTCATGCTCTGTACTTGGCTATCTGTGGGACCCCCATTGTTCTGATCAGCAGGGATCCCAGTGGGTGGACCACCACTGATCAGCATGTCAACCCCACTGTGAATAGGGGATAATATTAAAACTTGAGCCAAATTCCTCACCAGCCCTCCAGCTACGCCTCCGAGGTTCAGGGCAAATAGCACTTTTATACCATTATGAGAATTTCAGGATTTAATAATTTTGGGATTATTAGATACTTTTCAATCTATAATATTACTATAGGAATCGCTTCCTTTATAAGTAGAAGTTACTGTATGGCAAGTGGGAGGGGTCATATCCCAAATTGCTGCCCCCGATGTTTACAGCCTTGACTATTGGGTGAATGGCGCTCTGACAGTGTTTCTCGCAATGACCTATTAATAGTCTACTATTTTGAGGTAGGACGGGCACACCTTGTATAATTTATGCTGATGCATTCCCTGGGCATCTGAGGACAGAGCACAGCGGGTGGTGTAATATCCCACAGAAAATGTTACTATATTATGGGCTATTTTGGAAAATTGTGCAATTTCTGAGCAATTTCCATAAAATACAAATTTCAGATCATTTAAAGAAACTGTAAGAAAAAAAAATCCATCCTTTAATTGTGTAATTTTCACATTGAAATTTCTTGTCATCAGTGAAAATCAAGGCATATAGGATAATATTCCACAATGCCTTGGCGGGGCCATGTATTGGCGAATCTCCATAGCCTTCTAATATCACACAACCATAGACCTTTGTAGGCCACCTTGTGGTACACCATTAGAGGAAGCACTGTTACCCCTTTCTAGTCTAGTACTATGATGTACTAAGTCTTACAAGAGACAGTCTCTTTCACATTAGTACCCATTGCAGACATCTGATTTTGCCCAGGAAAGTTGGGACCCTCTGGCCAAACCAGGGTAACCCATGGAGTATGTAGATGGCTCCTGCAGATAGATAGGTTAGTGTCACCAGAACCAGCATATCACCCCAGCCCTGCAGATAGATAGGTTATTGTCACCAGAACCAGCATATCACCCCAGCCCTGCAGATAGATAGGTTAGTGTCACCAGACCCAGCATATCACCCCAGCCCTGCAGATAGATAGGTTATTGTCACCAGAACCAGCATATCACCCCAGCCCTGCAGATAGATAGGTTAGTGCCACCAGACCCAGCATATCACCCCAGCCCTGCAGATATATAGGTTAATGTCATCAGACCCCAGCATATCACCCCAGCCCTGCAGATAGATAGGTTAGTGTCACCAGACCGAACACCCCAGCCGCAGATAGGTTAGTGTCACCGAACCAGCAACACCCCAACCCTGCAGATAGATAGGTTAGTGTCACCAGACCCAGCATATCACCCCAGCCCTGCAGATATATAGGTTAATGTCACCATCAGACCCCAGCATATCACCCCAGCCCTGCAGATAGATAGGTTAGTGTCACCAGACCCAGCATATCACCCCAGCCCTGCAGATAGATAGGTTAGTGTCACCAGACCCAGCATATCACCCCAGCCCTGCAGATAGATAGGTTAGTGTCACCAGACCCCAGCATATCACCCCAGCCCTGCAGATAGATAGGTTAGTGTCACCAGACCCAGCATATCACCCCAGCCCTGCAGATAGATAGGTTAGTGTCACCAGACCCAGCATATCACCCCAGCCCTGCAGATAGATAGGTTAATGTCATCAGACCCCAGCATATCACCCCAGCCCTGCAGATAGATAGGTTAGTGTCACCAGAACCAGCATATCACCCCAGCCCTGCAGATAGATAGGTTAGTGTCACCAGACCCAGCATATCACCCCAGCCCTGCAGATGCCCAGATAGGTTAGTGTCACCAGAACCCAAACCCCACCCCAGAAGAAGGTAGTGTCACCAGACCCAGCATATCACCCCAGCCCTGCAGATAGATAGGTTAGTGTCACCCGAATGAAATTGTGTTTCCCCTTGTGTGTCGCTGCCTCCATTGCCGAGATATCTCTTGGATTCAAGCAGGGCACAAACAAAATCTCCAAGAAAATGCCCACTTTGGGGCATATTTGCATAAGTACCATCTCTGGGGTCCATTATCTGGTAGTAGGTTGCAAAGGATATTTTATAAGCAGCTATTTTTATAAATGGGGGAAAAAAAGCACAAAATAACTCAAAAAAATAAATCAATGTAGCAATTTTTTTTTTTTTTTTTTAATTGACACTTTTAATTTAAAAGATCTGATCTGAAAAACAGATTTACTGTACAGTAAGTGTGAAATATTCTGCTGCTCTTGAATGTCATTTATATCTGGCATTTTATTGTAAATGTTAATATTTTACTAGTAATACATTTTTAGTTTGGAACAAGTTGATCCTTGTTACATACACAGTCCTGGAACGACGGACGACGGGTGACATTTTACATATCAACACAGATGAGCTCTGACATCAGTATTCCCAGTACAAGAAGTGTAATAATCCTATAATAATCCTAATATGACATGTGACGTGCCATTGTGACATTGACCTCATTGCTTCCCTAAAGAAAAGATTGTGTTTGGAATCTGAAGCTGTAGCCCCAGGCGGACGTTTATCTCCCCTACCCGATGACTGCAGCCACTTATTATTGTGGCGGTACATGTCAGTCTTCCTACAGAGATGGCGTCATGTATGCATCTCCAGTGCGTGCCATATGTTGTATATGTGGTGACAGGGCCGCCATGTTTAATCTCTAGAAATACCCAGATTTTCCTTAGTACCCCAGTATAAATTATATACATGTCTGTATTAGGAATTTATGTCGTACCCCTCCAGTTTTAATTGGTTGATCTCTTAATGCCATATACTGTGTCCCTACCCAAGGCAGACTATAGTAAAGCCAGGACCCAGGAGTCAAGTTCGGATCCGATATAGTAGTTGTTGGGTGACACGACGGCACTGCACCACCAACCTATGCAGGTATCTCACATGGTAAAAACATGGTGGCGCTATACATTGGCTATAAATCCATAATATGGACTACATGTTCTTCCATACACGTTAGCCGGCATCTGAATCCCCAACAGGGTTGCCATCTTTCCCATCCAGAAACACCATCATGGTTAAAGAGAGGGGGTGGTTTTGAGGTGTGACTTCACATGGAGTGGTATTTGCCCTGTAGGTCTGGGATTTATCCCATATTTGATATTTTTATACTTTTGGATTGAAACACAGAGGCCTACATGTGAAGGAGCCATGCTTCCAGCCATGACTATAGGTCAGCGTTTCCCATTATAGATGCCTGTCAATTGTCATGTAGGGACAGCTGCTGGCGGCGGCTAGGATTTAGAGGGAGGCAGCAGAGAGAACAATGCTCTCAACACCGGGGACTCCCACCGAACAGTTGTGTGAAGAGGCCGCAGCAGTCACGAACACTGTGGCATATTCCCTGTGCTGTGTCCCCTTCATTGGTCACATGGTACAGTAGCAGCTCTGTCCAATTCAGGTGAATGGGACTGAGCCGTAATACCAAGCACAGCCCCAACGATATGTACTGTGCTTTGCCTGGTATTCAGTAAAGAGGTCTCATCAATCAGGTGATCGATGGTGGTCCCAGGTCTTGGTCCCCCTCTGATAACACCTATTGATGACCTATCCTACAGATACAGCAGGTCAGCAATGTGAAAGTTTTGGGAAACCCCTTTAACTAGGACCGTACAGGACACATATTGGATTATTCCGAATTTCTGTTTTTCATTACATGGCTCTGATAACCGAGGCCCAAAGGTTTGTACAATGATGAAATGTGAACCGTCCCTAGAAGTTTTCTTGTGCAAATGTAGAACTTTGAAAGGGAAAAAAAGAAGAAAAGAAAAATCCCTGTCTTCGGTAAATCTATTTCTGAGGAATAAAAGTGCAGGAAGCCTCGGGCTATACAGATAAAGAGATCGCACTCTCTGAGAACACACATTTCCCAAACGCTGCAAAATTTATCTCCCTGCTGTAGAGCGACTTTATATAATGTCCCAGGGGATTGTGGGAGCATCATGTAAATAAGAAGCTGATTTTACAGACATCAACCCTTACTTAAAGATCCTGCATAGAAGAACATTGGACTATTCACACTGTATGGCGACCGCCACAGTGAGCGCAATGCTTCCTTATAGGAAATATGGAGATGGGTGACCTGACAAGCATCACAAAACATCTTGTCAAGCCAAATCTTTGCAGGCCACGATACCAATAATGACCTGTTGTCTTAGACTGCATGTACTTAACCCATAACACCCCATGATGGGTCACACCCCGGAGGTCACCTGCCTCCAATAACCACTTAACCACGACTTTTTGGATAATGTGGGGGTAGGCCACAGCTTTATTACTCAGTATTATTTTAACAACTTCAACTGTTAACCATTCCATGCCAGCTTCGTGTAGACCAGCTCGCTCCGCTTTCGTATTCCTACTGCCGAACGCTGTGAGGCAGCGTGCAGGTGAGGCCATCTTCTTGTCCGCCAGCATGGAAAAACCGCCCGAACAGCTGTGACATCTGCAAAAGAAGAAAACAGAGGCCAGCAGGGGGCTGACGGAATCGCCAACCAAGTACTCATGAAAAAACACCCACCGTAACCAAAGAGGGCAGGGTGGGCGGGACGTTCCTCTCACCGTGACTGCTAACGGTAGAAGGTGAGCCCGCCTACGTGCCCCCCTGGTTTTGTTACCTTTGCTCCGCCTCCTCCTCAAGCAACTTTATTAACTACACACAGTGTTCCCCATTCAAAAAATGCTGCATCTAAGAACTTGTGACCTGCAGTCCCTGGCCCTCTCTAACCGCTTCAGGGACAGTCCAGACATTGGGGTCTTGCTCAGTGTCAGGCTGAGGTTCCTTGGGCCCACCAGATAAAATAATAATGGGGCCCAGCCTCCAACACAGCCACTAGGATATAGACCACAGTACCCTTCAAATATCTGCTGGACCCTTATTGTGTCAGACCTTTGCATTAAGCAAAATGATCCAGAATTCTGGCATAATTTGTGCCAAAAAACATGCATCACATTTATCAAGTGTTTTAGACAGTTATTTACAATGTATATGAAAAGGGGTGTGTTTTTCATCAGGAAAGGGGCATGGCTTAATGGGAAGTGGGTGTGATCTAACTTACAACACAACGCTCTAAACATATACCAAAACTAAGCCAATAGGAGGTGTAAAGTTAGACTAGACAGTCTAACATCCAGCATCAATCACTGTGATAAATCTGGTGCAGTGTAAGGCTTCATACAAATGACCAAGAGAGCAGCCCAAGTCTGTTCCTGCTCTATAAATCGGAATGGAACATTGGAAGGATTATCAGAGCTAACTCTGGCAGGATCGGGACACCCTTGGCCTGCACACTTGGCTGTGTCCATGAAGCCTTATACTGCACCAGATTTATCACAGTGACTGATTCTGGATGATAAATCTGTCGCGTTATTAGACTGTCTAGTCTAATTTTGTACTGTCTAAATTTTAGACTGTATTAAATCTGACTCATTTACCTCAGTTTGATTAGAGCAGCAGAGAAAGAGAATTCACTTGAACAGGGCCAAGAGGCAGTACTCCGGAATGGCCACTACACAGTGTATGGTGCTGTCTGTTTCTCACACCATACACTGTGCAGATCCCCATGCCCCATTTTCAGGATAGATATGAGTCCTACCCCTGGTACCTGTGTCTATCAAGTATTTATGGTATGGCCTATGGAGGCTACCCCTCTAAATATGAGATGAGAATACCTCTTTAACAGATAAAAAATTGCCTCCCTGCAGTCACCACCAGAGGGAGTGTAGGTGCCTACTGCAGACCATTTCTACATTTCAGTACTATACTGTGTGTGGTAATCTCCTCCTATTGGTGGCTTCAGGAAGTCAGAATTTTGGCATTTAAAGTGTACCTCCTATTATAAAGCCACTTCTCATAAATAAATAATGCAGTTTAATATAAGAAACTTTGTAATATATCTTATTAAAGAAATCTGTTTCCTTCTCCCCTTATCAAGCTCCTCTCCTCTTCCTTCCCTTCACTTAGACCCTTATTTCTATAACATCCTTATCCGTCTTCACACACAGAAGTCTATGGAGAGGGGTGGGGGAGGAGGTAACTGTTAATTCATTTATTGCCTCCCTCTGTGCAATGGTAGAACCTTATCTTGAAGATTTAGCAGCATCAAAAGAGCTTCCTCACTCAGTGCATTGCAGCAGCAGTTATTTGTGTCTCTTCACACCTCCCCTCTCCATAGACTTCTGTGTAAAAAATGTTTAGCCTGATAACTGAAGAAGGAAACAAATTTCTTTAATAAGATATATTACAAAGTTTCTTATATTCACCTGTACTATTGATTTCTAAAAAGTTGTTTTGTAGTTGGAGTTACACTTTAACCCTGTGCTGAGGATTTGGAGCTCTGTATCAGGAAAAAAAAGGTATTCTGATATATTATGATATGTGTTCTGATATAAGGATATATTATAGCCTAGAATTATGGACCTAACATGACATGATGGTAAAGGTGGAGTTTCGCCTTAAAGCAGCTGCAATGGTGGCGTTTTGCTTTAAATCTCTCTATGAAATGAGAATAATTGCCATTAAATTAATATTTACATTTCCCATAATTAACAGTAAGTTCCCCCTGTTGGATACAATTCTTTCAGAGTTCATTTCAGTAAAATGAAAAAAAAAAAATTCCCCTAAAAAAACTTGCGTGTAGTGATAAAGAATGACATTCTCAAGCTGTTTTCGGCAATAAAAGATGCATGAGACATATAATCCCCACAGCTTGTGTGAGAGGCGTCAGGTAGTTTTGGATTTAATCTTCCATTACGGCTCCTTTTTTATTGTCTCTCTGGAGTTTCCTGAAAAAGTAGCAGGTGTTGTTATGATACTTTGTGACGATGAATTACACCGCAGGGATCGAACGATATCATTTTATACCCTGGAAAATAATAAAACTATCTGTATGTACACATAATAATGCTATACATTTATTTTTTATTATATTTTTTGATATTTTTGAAATTTATTTTTGCAATTATTTTTATTATTTTTAGTTTTGTATTTTTTTGTTCACTTTTTTGTTTTATTGTGTGGTTCGCTCGACACAAGAGGCGAAATTCATATTTTTCATGAATTAATAAACATGAAACTGGTTCCTCATAGAACGCTAACCACTGGGGATTTCTCCGATTAAATCAACATTAATGTAGCACAAGCACAGCACGCGCTTTTATTGATGTGACTTCTATATACAGCATGTCTCAAAATTACCATCCTGATTGGTAAAATACGGTATTTTTTTTTAGTATTTTTAGGTTAGTTTTATATCTTTGTTTTCTGGAGTCTTTTTTTTTTTTTTTTTTTTTTAATTGGTTCAAAAAGAGAAAATTTATCTAAAAGGATGGGAAAAGAATATGCAAACATAAATCCGCCTTGGCAAAAAAAGGGGAATTTGCTGTAGCGCCACCTTATGGAAGGTAGCTCCCTATGGATCAATAACTGGTTTTACTGAAAGCTAGTGACATGATCTGGGATTAAATCCAAGCCAGAATATCTCCTCCAAAAAGAAGGACCCATCTGCAGACAGCTGTTTAGGTTATTACATCAGTGTGACTGGCTAGTTGGGTGAGGGATCAAAGACTGCAAGGCTATGGTCTCTTTAAGGAGACAAAGTACCCCTTCTAACCCATGTTTTTGGCCCCCCTCACCGTGCTCTGCTGAGAGACAATGACCTCGAAACAGTCTGCAGAAGGATCTCTCTTCCTTTTGGAGGAGATATTCTGGTTTGACTTTATTTCCAGATCATGTCACTAGGTTTCTGGAAAACCAGGTATTGATCTATAGGGAACCTCCATTCAAAAGATAGTGCTAGAGCAAGTTCCCTTTTTTCCACCAAGGAGGGCTTATTTTCATATTCTTTTCCTAGAGTTCTTGGCAGAGTATGTATAGTCTAATAAGTCCCTATACACCACACCTGAAAAGGCAATGTACCTACCCATTCTGACCCATATCCAAAAGTATATAATAAACTAGAAGGGTTTTGGACCATTTGGGTGTTTGAGCGGTGCGAAGGACACAAACAGTAGCTAGGCAGATCCATGTACCCCTGGTTAAATACTTTACTACCTGCATGGGACAAAATGGGGCTGAGCTGCAATACCATACCCAACCTGTGGACAGGTGTGGTGCTGTTCTTGGGGAAAAAAAGCAGCCGTGCTTTTCTAATACTGAACAACCCCGTTTAACTTGACCCAAGAATCTTATGGGCATGCCTAATACTGATTTATAAGAGGTCAATTGACATCAGGGTATGTTCACACGGTGTATTTGTTAATAAAGATTTTTGTCAATGTTTCCACATTAGTCGGCTACATAGGGATAAGCCCCCATAGTATGGGGTGAAATCCATGTGCAAATCTATGGCCGTGAAACTTATTGGGTCAATTTCAGGTGTGGATTCATCTGCACATACATATTGGGTTTTTCCCAATGTGAACGTGCGCTTATTGACAGCTGTAAAGATTTGGAGATATCTTCCTCATGGCAGGCTGGTTGGCCATCTTGTTTGTCACATCATTTTTTTTACACAATCATAGCTTGCTTTTTCCAGAAACAGCGCCACCCTTGGGCCATATCTGGCATTGCAGTTAAACCCCATTTAGTGGAACACCAGACACGGGCCATACACAGTAGTGGCAACACTTTATGAAAGGGGTTTTCTCATCACAGAAAGTGCTGAGATACCCAACTATCGGGACAACCAAATGAAATCAGCTGGGAACAGAATTATAGCTGAGCGGTGGCTCAAATCTAGTATTGTGGAGGTCCCAGTAGTCGGACTCCCATTGACCAGGAAATGGTGGACTATTCTGGCAATATTCTTATCTATGATGGGGATAACCCTTTAATAACTTTGGAAGAATGTTTTTGTCTTGTGATGACTTTTCATTCTTGACCTAAAATTTTTATACCACCAGTGTAAACCTCTAGTATATCATCCAGCAAGAAATGTTCTCGATGTTTCGAAGGCCCACTTTGCAGGAGTCGTGGTCCTTTCTATCTAATCTGTGACTGTTTTTGTTCTCCTATATGGATAAGACCTTGTAGTAATACAAAAGATGTCATAGACTAGAAAGTAGGTCTGTGAAGTTGTATTGATGGACTTGGTAGTTCATACATTATTCAGGGCTTTGGATTAGAGGCTGGTCATTAAATAAATCTTTTTGGCATTGGAACGTAGTTCCGGTATTATAACCTCTTTGTGTCTTCTGTTATAGTAATAAAAATGGAATACTGTAGATTAATGTAAGTAGGATTCTACCATGGGAATACTGGAGATACTTTTTATTAATGTGTGCTACATGGAACATAAAAAAATTCTAGTGTGGACCACCTGGATACCTCCTCGGGGACTAAGGTTGGCCATACAGATGAAATACCCGTTGGCCGGACACTTGTTTGGCCAATATCTTCCCGAATGCTTTCTTTCCCTGCTTCTCCATGAGGAGTAAGCTGCTGCCAGACCCCTCTGGTGACCGCTTGTCTACCCAAGAACTAATGGATCAGGCATGTTGAATTTGAGTCTTTTTCTCCCCTGAAGTCTATCATGGGAGAATTGGGAAGTCCATATACACAATAGATGGTTGTCCAAGCTTTAATGGGTCTTCCACTTCTATGTAGAAGAAAAGGAACAACCACTGTGGGCAACGTACAGTGTTGACCACGCCAACTGTCTCCCAGGATTGGAAGTGGGGTGACCTGTATTGGAGTTTAGAAAAAAAATCAAGTTGAAGATCAATCTCTATAAACTTTAGTCAAGGCTAAAAAATTACAAAATTATTTACCAAACCAAGAAAGGAGCAAGTGCATGGGCCCAGCCAGGGTATGGAGAGGGTATTGTATACAACTCCTTATTCTGCTCCATAGTGCAAGACCATGTGACTACGACATGGTATTGGTAACAAGGGTCATTCCATCTTTGCCTTGGATACCAAAAGCCCTCCATGACATCACTGATCTGAGTTTATACTGCATGTAACTCATTGTTATCTCTATTTTACCTTTGGTTGTGTATGCTAACATTGACTTGACCTAACATTGACATTCATTCCAGTACCATTAATCGTATCATTGACTTCCATTGAATTATTTGGGTGACTTTTGTTTTTTCCTTTTTTTCTTCTAGCCAACAAGTCCTAAATTTGGCAAGGCTGACTCTTATGAAAAACTGGAAAAATTGGGAGAAGGCTCATATGCTACGGTTTATAAAGGCAAAAGCAAGTAAGTATTCTCGAATACTCGAGGGTCTTGTACCTTTTGTATGGATGTAATTCTAGATTTTGCATGCAGTCTTATTCTGGCCATACATAGGAAATTAATGTCGATAGAACCCGCTGATTTTGGCTGGGCTGGCTGTCCATCTAATGTCGGAGGAAAGAGGGATCAGACTGTTGGATCTGGAAATGACTGATCAATATGTTAACCAGCAGTATCTTACTATCCTCTCTCCAGTCAACTAAATTGTATGGCCAGCTTTCAAAATGTCTTGCCAACTCTCCCGGAGGGTTGGGCTTTCCGGAAGATCAGGCAAATTTCCCAGGCCTGACGGAATACTCCCGCACTCACAGGGCTAGTTGTCATTTTATACATGAAGTAGACACTTTATGTATTGGTCATGTCGCAAAAAATGGGCGTGGCCAGCACATTTTGCAACCACATCACAAAACGGGGTTGTCACATTCTAAAAGGGTTCCTGGACCGTCTACTGGGGACATGACTTCTTCCTAAGATTTTCATAGTGCGCGCTGTGAGCCATTCTCCTGAAGGCTTGCCTGTCGACAATATTGGCAAGTACAGTAATGAGGAGTAATAATGCGCAGATGGGTCCGTCCAATGTAATGACCGAGGTCTTTGACTTGCAAACTCTCCCAAAACGTCCTGTAGAAAGGCAGGACCTCCCAAAGTCCCAGAAAAGTTGGCTAATCTCCCAGACCCAACAAAATGCTCCTGCATCCACCTGACTCCCAAACCTATTATACATGACATGGGCACTTTATGTTCCGATCACCTCACATAAAAGGGGTATGGCAGACCCCCAAGAGGGATGGGGCTCTAGTAAAAGTAGCAGTGGGTATATGAAAATTTTCACAGCACTCTGGCACAGATCTCGGTCAACAAAAGTTAACAAGTAAGATTTAACCCAATCTATACCGGTCAGAATATGTAAGGGACGTCAACAAAGAATTTCAATCAACAGGGCTGTCAGTTTTATACAGATAATCTGGGGCCTAGCAAAGGCCTCAGGGGCTCTCTTGTCAGAACGCCTAATAGGCATAAGGGTACTGGTGTGTTCTATCTTAGTGTAATGATATTTCATTAGCAAAATAAACATTAATTAAAAAGTTACAGTCAATTATGTTTTTGCATTGAAAATGAGTCCCGTTAATATTCTCTCCTTAATTTACTCCAGTTTGTTATTCTGCAGAAGTCATTTATGTAAATAATTTTTAGTCTCTGTTCACATTTGTTCCGAACAATACTGTTCGTTTGTATGTACCTGGAAATATTTTGTTGCATGTGCTATATCCATAGTGCCCCATTCACAGTGTGTGTGCCCACAGATTGTCTGCAGGGCCAGTAGGTGTCGGCATTTCTTTTTCATTGCATAGAATAACATACAGTTGCTGACACTATTCCTTATACAGTCATATAGTAAGCCAATAGAGGGCGGTGTACGCTTCTTTACAATGGGACCCTATGGATAATGTGTGTGTGTGTGTGTGTGAAAAATGTATATATATATGTATATATATATACATATTATATTATATATATATATATATATATATGTTAATACAAATGTGAGCCTTTTTATACAATATTTCGTTGTCATGTTGATGGACATTGGCAATACCAAACCAATAACGTCCAGTGATAACCTCATTACTGGAAATGATTACTAATACAATGCTACTTAAAAATAATCTGTCACCTTTCTATGGTGCATGCACTGATGGCAATAACATTGTATTTTAAAGTGTAACTCCTTGTATTTTATTATTTTTATTGCTATTGTGTTAACCTATCTAACTTACTTTTAATAGAAAACAGATGTTAAAATTCTTACTAGCAACCCTCTAACTTAGCTCTTACCAGGGAAATCCATGCACATTTATATTGCTAATATGTAGAGCTGTAGCATTTGCTAATGGGGGATGGTCACTTCAAATGGCCGTATCTCTGGTTTTATACAACCAAGAAAAATAGTTTTGGTATGACAAGAAAGCTGAGATTCATGCAATTCATGCAGCCTATAAAAATCACATTGTTGATTTTGTTTGTAACTAGTGACATCTCTGTTTTTCTTATGACTAGTACTGCAATATTGGCAGAGAATCTCATTTTTATTTGATACCATAACCATTTCCTAGGTTTTATTAAACCGGTGATACGGCCATTTGAAGTGACCATCCCAACCTTTGGCAAATACTACAGCTCTGCATACTACATTGAGTACAGGTGGACAGGACAGACTGTCCCTGCCAATACTTAGAGCATTGCTAGTGGGATCTTTATAGCCTGTTTTCTATTAAAAGAAAGTTACATAGGTTAATTAAGTCAATGTATAAAATTAAGTATAAGTATATACCAAAATGTTCACCAAACACCCCCGACAAAATAGCAAAAAAAAAAAAAAAAAAAATGGGAGTTACACTTAAAATAAATTTTAGATATTAATTAAAACTGTAAAATTATCAAGGTTCAATCTTTGTATTTTTGCATAGACCTCTCTAAACTTTCCCCTAAAACCTTGAAACAAGACCATTTCCATTCCTATAGAGCAGGAGATAGGCAGATTAAGTGTCCCTGCTTTCTGGAGAATCTGCTGAGGGTTAATGTATTCACAATGGTGGAATCCATTACATAGATGCAATCGCCGGCAAAAATATCACTAATGTCCTCCTGTAACTACTATTTTACAGTTTCTATATTCCGTATCTTCTTACTGTTACTTAAATGTGTCATGTATTACTTTACTTGAACCAACCATCATTTACAACATGTATACTCCAGAGCTGCATTCACAATTCTGCAGGCTTCTAAAATAAAGGTGGCCATACATTTTTTTTTAATTGTTTTATTTAACATTTTTCAAAATGAAAATGCAACAATCCAAAAAGAAGAACATTGAACAGGTTTAAGATGTTCTATCTCCATACCGCTGGACTGAGAAGCAAGTAGTAGGTTGAGGGACCTAGACAGGTAGATATACATAGAAAAATAGTCACATTGGTTCAACAGCGTTTATATTCTGGAAGATGAACCCTAAACTGGAGTCCTGAATGGGTATGCCAAACAGAAAAAGGGAGGGACGCCTCCCGGGAGGCAGAGGGGATAGCCTAAGTGGGCATTGAGTAAAGGGGAACGGTGGGGAAGGGGCCGTCAGTCAAAAACAGCCAGAGCATCAGTTGGAAAGCAAGCAGAGAGGTCGTCAGCCCCACGAACTGAAGATGAATGGAATGTCCTGTATTCCGCCAAGTCCTGACAACCAGTAGAACTAGGATCTATTGAATTTCTCCTTCGTACTCCTAGTGGCCACACTTTTTAAGTCACCCTACTATTTATTTTCCTGAGCTGTGCTCGGACTACAGGAAATGTACAGTGTGCTAGTTTTTTGCCCGAGCACAGCTCAGGCTGTAGTGTGTACTGGGGTTTTGCCAACCATCTGTAAATCCATGGACAGTCCATAAAAGTAGAGAACTTTTTTTCGATCATCTGTAAAAAAACAAAACAAAAAAAAAAACTAAGTGTTTCAGAGGAGCTTGTGCAGATTGTTGTAATTATTTTTAAGTGTTTCAGAGCAGCTTGTGCAGATTATTGTAATTATTTTTAAGTGTTTCAGAGGAGCTTGTGCAGATTATTGTGATTATTTTTACTTTACAGTTCACGGCTTATCATTTTATAATGTTTTTTTTTCAGTAAAAAATAACACTTGTCCAGAAAAAAATAATAGATTGCCAATGGTTTTTGCCACTTCATTGCAAAATAGTGGTAAAAAATGTAGCAAAAACAGTATTTTATTCTCTCCTGTTCATTGGTTATTGGGCTGTATTGGCCGTGGGTCTACTGGAATTTTGGGAATAGAGGTCCCATATCTGGGGGTAGTATGGGAAGGGCATTTGTGGTCTGTGGGACAGTCTGTGGTTTTAGTAGTGATGGGCATGCATATCATATCATCTTCACAGCAGACTTTTTGCATGGTGGAGAAGAGTAGGTCCACCACCCAGCAGCTGTACCCTTAAGAGTCCCAATGTTGGCTGTTTATATGCATTGCATCCATGTATACATATTATTTTGTGGGGAACCACTAAGCTGAATTTTTACCCAGGGCATAGGAAATCTTCGCTTCACCTCTGGCCATATAATACGACTTATAGTCTTCACAGTCCAGTCTTAAAGTCCACCTATCACTAGTTCTGTAAAGCCCAATGATATACATCATGTGATCGGCGCTGTCTCCCTGACCAGTTTGGTATCTTGTTTATCCAAAACCATTCTGCTATTCCAAAGCTAGAAACCCTTTTAGTGTTGATACAAATTAGGTCTACTAGCCAAGTGGGCGGTAACACTGTGGTTTCTCCGGGCCTGGTTTCTGTGCAATATGTCTTGTAATGTTACAACCCACTTGGCCAGTAGTCCCTAATTTGTATCAAGACTGAAAGGGCTTATATCTTTGGAATAGCTGAACGGATTTGGATAAACAAACCACAAAAATGCTCAGGGTGACAGCGCTGATCAGATGAGGTAGGTCATTGGGATTCGTGACAGGTTCTTTTTAAGTTAGGTCAAATCCGATATCTTTCCAACTGGGAAATGTGATCTGGAAGAGACCAGGAAGCCACCACAGACATGTTTTCTCATTAGACAGGTCACAATGGTCTGCCGGTGTATCTCCTGGCAATACCGATGATCAGTCTGAGACCAATTAGAGGTAACGTACGACTTTCCTCTATGTGGGTGTAGCGCTCTTATATGGGACATGAAGCCCCAGTGGACTTCCCCGCAGTATTCGCCGTGCACTGCGCAGATCTTTTATTAACACATATTCCTTGTCTGCCTCGGAAGTTATTTAAGGTTACTCTTTGCTGATTTCTGTGGCTGACAAATGGATTGTAATGGGAGAGCGATTCTGTAAATCTCTATACTGAATATTTCATAAGAATTCAGGGAAAGACAATCATTTGCTTTACAAAACATGCCTTTCATGAATTATTTTTTGGTATTTTGTTGCCTTTTCTGGTGCTAGAAGGATTTTTTATTTCCTTTATGACTAAAATTCCAATATTGGCTTTAAAGAGCCCCGATAAGTCTTGCCCTAGATGTGGGAGCCATATTGTAGTAGTATTCAGAAACATTTATCTTTGTACTTACATTGTTCTTCACGTTTTGAAGAACAATGTGGGGTTTACAAGGTGGAGTCCGCTTGAAAATAGGTCATGACACCATTTTAGTTTCCTATGGAGGCATACGTGTGGCATATGGAGGCATACATGTGATATGTGACACTAAATAGTGGTATGCGCCATTAGATGCCAGGCTATGGAGATATTCTGATTCTAGGGCAATATGGCGGTAGCTGAAGTGCCCATAGCTACGGAGCGTGGGGCCATAACATACCAACATAGTCTGTAAGGCCAAAAAACCTTAACTCCATTTAATTCAGCCTAATATCCCGCGTTTGATCCAGAGAAAGGCATAATAGTACATAACCCGCTGTACTATTACCGCAGATGCTGGGTCTTTAAAGACAGTGACCACTCTGCTGGAGAGCGGACGCCATAGCTACTTGGTCTCCACTGTAGTGTAGTAGGTTCAAGCCCCCAAGGGCTAATAAAATAGTAAAAAAAAAAAAAAAAAAAATTAAAAGAAGTTTTTAAAAACAGTAAAAAAAAAATAAAAATCTAAAAATTCAAATCACCCCCCCCCCTTGCCCTAGAATTGAAATAAAAGTAAATAAGCATAACAAACATAAACAAATTATACATCTCCGTGTCTGAAAACGCCCGGTCTATAAACATATAAAAATATTTTTCCTATACGTCAAATGTGGTAGCAGAAAAAGAAAACAAAAGAGCCAAACTGCCATATTTTTCGCCATTTCGCTTCCCAAAACATTTGAATAAAAAGCAATCAAAACATCAGACATTCCCCAAAATGGTATTAAAAAGTACACCCGGCCCCGCAAAAAAAAAAGACGCCCTATGCATCCCTGTACATGGAAGTATAAAAAAGTTACAGGTGTCAGAATATGGCGACTCCAAGAAACTTGTTTTTTTTTTTTTATTGCAAGGTTTTGGAATTTTTTAAAGGGGTTAAAACGTAACAAAAAGTATATTCATTTGGTATCCCCAGAATCGTGCTGACCCATAGAATACAGGTGATATGAAATTTTGGCTAAACAGTGAACACCGTAACAACTAAGCCCGTAAGAAAGTCGCACAAACGCGGTTTTTCTCCAATTCCCCCCATTCTGAATTTTTTGTCCAGCTTCCCAGTACATTGTGCGGAATATTATATGGTACCACTACGAAGTAAAATTTGTCCCACAAACATGAAGCCCTCCTATGGCTCTGTGAATGGAAAAATAACAAAGTTATGGAGTTTGGAAGGCGGGAGTCAGAAACGAAAGAAGGGGGTTAAATACTTGCTAACATTTAATCCCAAATTCTATAAACCCCGTCTACACAGGCACTTTTAGGGCAATTTTGCATCAGTCCTGCCTTTTGTAGTCCAGGTTGTGGGATTGTCCCACAAGAATCAGGACTTTTAGTATATGATATTATAGAATATGCTATTCCTGTTTAGTATATCCTTAGCGACTACTCAACTCTGTAGAAGCAGATAAGACACTTTGCATCAGTCAAGCAATTCCGTCTCATGTCATCCTGCATTATTAATCAGATTTTTTACTATCTATAATATACACATTGCAATTATTTCACAGATTTTCCATTTTATTAGATCTCATTATTTCTCCTAATCTGTTTCAGAGTAAATGGAAAGTTGGTGGCACTGAAGGTGATAAGACTGCAAGAAGAGGAGGGAACTCCATTTACTGCCATCAGGGAAGGTAAGGCAATGTGTCCGCCTAGTCCTAGACGAATATAGCACGTGACAAATATCCAAAACTGGATAATTTTATGATGTAGAAAAGTAGAAAAAAAAATTACATAATTCTACACTTTTTATCTATATCCCTTCTTTTATGTATATATACCCTACTGCTCCGGTGGACCCTGCCGTTTCTGCAACGATGATGTCACTCACGTTATAACATTGCAGCCAATCAGCAGGGGCATTTCCATGTATGGCACATGACCACTAAGTGGCGGAAGTGGTCACACAAATAAAGTGGAAGGGTGGGTTCACACTTGCGCCGGAGTCCGTCCACCGCAAATCCGCCTGAAAATCTCGGGAAACTGTATAGGGACTGGATAGCGACAGGTTAGCCCCCGCTGGGTTCTGCAAAATTTAGAGCTTTGGGGGACCTGCATGTATATCAGTAAGTATAGTAAGAAGTCAGCTTATCCAGGCAAATATAAAAATATTTAAGCCATTTAAAAAAAATTCTGAATCACCATTTTCTTGCTGTTTCCCATCCTCAAAAAAATTTAATAAAAAGTGATCAAAACATCAGACATTCCCCAAAGTGATATAAATAAAAACTACATCTTGGGTTGCTAAAAAAGATGCCTTACACAACTCTGGCCACAAAAACATCAAAAAGTTGCGGGTGTCATAATATGGCGAATAAAATAACTTTTTTGCATTTTCCAAAGTTTTGGATTTTTTTTAAGGTATTAAAACACAACAATAACTATATAAATTTGGTATAGCAGTGATCGTGCCAAGCTGAAGAATATAAGGAACATATAAATTTAACTACACAGTGAACGCCGTAAAAAAGAAGCCTGTAAAATATGTCTAAAGGCCATTACTCTCTAATTACCATTCTGAATTTTTTTTCCAGCTTTCCACTACACAAGGAATTTTTTTGATGATTCATTCCCTTTAACTCCTTCTGCACCGCTTGTAGACTATATGTCCAGGCGGTCCACTCTTAACCCTACACGGATGTTTATAGATATGTCCTTGCAGGCTTAAGCAGCTGCACAAAATCGTTTGCCTTCAACCCCCTACTTTTCCGATCGCTGTGTACACAGCTATGGGAGTCACCATGATGCGGCTCCCCTTCCAGTTTGGTGGTCCGGTGACTGCCAGGGGCCAGGAAATGTATGAGCTGCTGGGTCCTAGAGAACCCAGATCAGCTCGGCGGTGTAGCTTAGGAGGCTGCATTCTTCCTGTAACTGGGGCTAATGTATCAGTCCCAGTTACAAGGGGGAAAAAAAAAATAAAAAATGAATAAATGATTAAGAAGTCAAAAAATAAAGTAAAAAACAAAACAAAAAAAAAAAAAAAACTCTCATACCATGTCCACATCACAATTTCTAGGCATGTCCCTGGTGACACAACAACGTGTGTCACCTATGTAAAAATTACTGTAAGGGCTGAGGAAAATAATTTAATTTTTTTTAGTTATGAAATAAACATGCAAACTGAAAAAAAAAAAAAAAAAAAGTATTTTTAGTTTATATTTTCTCGGATACTACAATAAAGAAAAAAATATAAAAAAAATACAAATAACATAAATAAAGCCCTATTTATCTCCGAAAAAAGACACAAAAATTTGAATAACCCAAAGGAAAAAAAAGTTATAGCCCTCAAATGTGGACATGTAGGAAAAAAAAAAAAAAATTGTCCAGTCCTGAACAAGGGAAAATGGCCCAGTCCTGAAGTGGTTAATGAGATTCTGCCACTTTGTAGCTTCTATAGCTGTGTCTATCTCTGTAAAGTAGCAGCGGCCGGTGTATAGACCCGGGCCTTTATGTTCTATCCTGCTCGTTCCTGCCTTCCATGTAAAAGCCGAAGCTTTGAAGCCTACCCAAGATACAGTAACTTTGTTCCACAACAACAAAGCTGCCGATATCTTCTCTCTCTGGTTATTTTTTGTTACCTGGTATCTGTGTGTATGCAAACCTCAGAAAGTCGCATAATCACCGGCGCCGCTATTGTGCTCCTGTCTTTTGTTGCGCGTTGCATTGTTTTAATAAAAAAAAAAAAAAATCTCCCCGCTAGGAGACTTTCTGGTTTAATTCAAGTAACCTGCAGAGTCCACCTATGGCGCTCTTTGTTAGACGGCAATTACAGGTTGAACGGAACAAAACGGGATAAAAAGCTATAAAATGTCTCTGTAGAGGCATAAAGGATGTCAGAACCCTATTCTTGTCTGAGATTTACTTATTCAGGGCTCTATGATAAAACCAGCACTCCCTGGGGTGTCTCATAGAAGTAGAAAAAAAAATAGAAAAAAAAATGTGATGTATTTATGGCCCCGCATTTCAAAGACAACAGCTTGACGACAATACTGAGTAAGCGGAACACATTATTTCTTATTTGTCGGAAGTCAGCGAGTTCCGTGATAAAACTAAAAAGGAAGAGATGTTTTTGACGGTAATTTTTGAAAGCCTCGTGCCTGGAGGTATTTACTGCATGGAAGAAAAAAAAAAATTCTTCATCTGTTAACCTGTAAAATGGATCCGGATCAGGTCTGACGATCAAAGGGTTGACGTTTTTGGACAGCCACAATTGACATCGCCAGTCTTCTGCAGACAAGACGGAATTGTGGGGCGTCAGCAACTCAAGATGGGGCAGGAAACTACAATGTGTATTTCTCTACAAAAAACAAACTTGACTAGCAGGGGGCAGACTGAGAATCATTTGGGCCCCCAAGCACATAGGGCCCATATCTACCCATAAGGCCCCAAAGCATTTAGGGCCCATATCTATCCATAATGTCCCCAAGCACTTAGGGCCCATATCTACCCATAATGCCCCAAAGCATTTAGGCCCCATATCTATCCATAATGTCCCCAAGCACATAGGGCCCATATCTACCCATAAAGCCCCCAAGCACTTAGGGCTCATATCTACCCATAATGTCCCCAAGCACTTAGGGCCCATATCTACCCATAATGTCCCCAAGCACTTAGGGCCCATATCTATCCATAATGTCCCCAAGCACTTAGGGCCCATATCTACCCATAATGCCCCAAAGCATTTAGGCCCCATATCTATCCATAATGTCCCCAAGCACATAGGGCCCATATCTACCCATAAAGCCCCCAAGCACTTAGGGCCCATATCTACCCATAATGTCCCCAAGCACTTAGGGCCCATATCTACCCATAATGTCCCCAAGCACTTAGGGCCCATATCTACCCATAATGTCCCAAAGCATTTAGGCCCCATATCTATCCATAATGTCCCCAAGCACATAGGGCCCATATCTACCCATAATGTCCCCAAGCACTTAGAGCCCATATCTACCCATAATGCCCCAAAGCACTTAGGGCCCATATCTACCCATAATGTCCCCAAGCACTTAGGGCCCATATCTACCCATAATGTCCCCAAGCACTTAGAGACCATATCTACCCATAATGCCCCAAAGCACTTAGGGCCCATATCTACCCATAATGCCCCCAAGCACTTAGGGCCCATATCTACCCATAATGTCCCCAAGCACTTAGGGCCCATATCTACCCATAAAGCCCCCAAGCACTTAGGGCCCATATCTACCCATAATGCCCCAAAGCACTTAGGGCCCATATCTACCCATAATGTCCCCAAGCACTTAGGGCCCATATCTACCCATAATGTCCCCAAGCACTTAGGGCCCATATCTACCCATAATGTCCCCAAGCACTTAGAGACCATAGCTACCCATAATGCCCCAAAGCATTTAGGGCCCATATACAGTATACCCATAATGTCCCCAAGCACTTAGGACCCATATCTACCTATAATGGGTATTATTTTCACATTTTTGACAGGCATATATAAAACTTGATTCATCAAATAAGTCATATTCTACCTCTATATGTGACTTGCTGTGCAAAAATATTAGGCACATGTGGAAAAAGTGTTGCACAGTAAGAACGCTTTCAGAAATAGAAGGGTTAATCATTTATTTTTGTCTATTAACAAAATGAAGTGAATGAAGAAAAGAGAAATGTAAGTCCCATCAATGTTTGGTGTGACCTTTGCCCTTTGGAGGAGGAGTCCCGGAAGTGATGATCCGGCCCCCCACAGATATAGCCCTGATCTCATCATCATCCAGTCTGTCTGGGATGACATGAAGAGACAGAAGGATTGGAGCAAGCGACAGCCACAGAAGATCTGTGCTTAGTTCTCCAAGATGGTGGGAACAACCTCCCTGCCCAGTTCTGCCAAATACTGTCTGCAAGTACCGAGAAGAACTGATGGAAGGCAAAGGGCAAAGGTCACTCTGAATATTGATGGGATTTATATTTCTCTCTTCTCTTTTCTTCGATCACTTAATTTTGTTCATTGACAAAAATAAACTATTAACCCTTCTATTTCTATTTCAATTTTTCCACACCTGCCTAAAACTTGTGTACAGTACTATATATATAATGAGACTGAGCACTTTACATTAATGGGCGCCTTCATGCAATTTTGTATCAATATGTAACATTTTATTTTATGGAAGCAGCATACAGGGGAGAGATGACAGAAACAGACTGTGACTGGTAAGAGGTGATAGCATGAAGAAGAGTTCCTGTGTTCCCTACTGGAGACAGTCAGGGTATGTTCGCCTGGCAGAAAGTGAAGAGGAACTTTCCGGCCCTCCAGCTTTCCGCTATGGCTTTAATTTGCTGATATGGTTGAGATACAATGGGGGTAACCAGCAGAGTGTCTTGTGTCGGAATCAGGTGTGGAATCCGCAGCAAGATCGAGGACACTTAATCCACAGCAGATCTTTCAGAGTCCTGCTTTGGTCCAGATTCAGGACTGAATTTGGTGCTGATTTTGAGCAGGAGTCCGCCTTAAAATCTGGGCCAGATTACGTCATGTGAACATACCCTAACAACCAGTGACGTTTCTTCCCATAGTCGCTTCTCATGAGCTGTGTATACACATTAGATGGTAGCTGCCTGAACCCACCACATGTCAATGGGACTGGACGACTATCTAATGTTTATGGGGTCTTCCAGATCTCTGACATTCACAGAGGTCGGAGGAAAGAAAGATGGGGTATGTTAGATTTCAGCATGCCTGATTCTTTGCTCCTTTAGCAACCTATTTACCTTATCTCTTGCCATTGAAAACATGCACACTCAGCCAAGCCTGAAAAAGTGCTGTCTTTGTGATACAAGCATCTGGAATATACTTTTGAAATATACTTTTATATGTAGAAAGTAGATAGTGATGTATTCGAGTTGGTGTATTTATGGTTAATGCATTATAGCAGAGCAGAATGTAGTGCATTATCTCTTATTATGTTCCCCGGCATTTTTATGTTCTGCCATAACAACCGACTCCATTAACAGAAGAGCCGGTGAGAGATTTTTTCCATGTATTGAAGTGCTCGGTGGATGTAATATTACTAGATAGGACGGCTGAATGCGAGGACATTATAATGTTCTAGAATGGAGTATAGAGTGTGATAACCTGGCACGAAGAATGCAGGAGAGGATTGTAAAAATGTTTATCCCGCTGCTTACATCAATGGGCTTTCAGCATGGAGGGGCAGGAGCATGATGGGGACTGTTGGCGTTTCTCTCCCATCTAAAGGTGGACTGTTACTGCCACGACTGTTTCCTGTACTGCGTTGCCCATGTTATGCTCCAGAAATATATGTGTGATATTATACAACTGTTATGTGAGCAATTGTTTAGATGTTTAGAGATGGCGAACCTTTCAGGATTCGTTTCCTTTCAAATTCAGGTGGCTTGGGTCCCATATTCATTTTGGGTTTTATCAAGTTTGGTGCGAACTAAACCTTAAATCGTCTTAAAACATAGTGTATGACACTGTCAGGGCTCCTAGGAACCTATCTATAAAACATAGTGTATGACACTGTCAGGGCTCCTAGGAACCTATCTATAAAACATAGTGTATGACAGTGTCAGGGCTCCTAGGAACCTATCTATAAAACATAGTGTATGACACTGTCAGGGCTCCTAGGAACCTATATATAAAACATAGTGTATAACACTGTCAGGTCCTCCTAGGAACCATCTATAATTATCTATAAAACATATGATCCTAGGAGCCCTGACAGTGTTATACACTATGTTTTTATAGATAGGTTCCTAGGAGCCCTGACAGTGTTCTTCACTATGTTTTATAGATAGGTTCCTAGGAACCCTGACAGTGTCATACACTATATTTTATAGATAGGTTCCTAGGAGTCCTGACACTTATACACGTCTATAAAAAAAGATGGACATTCGACAGACCTCATTATAGTCAATGGGGTCGCTCTGGCTTAGTTGGTGTCCGCTACTTTTGCAGTCTGTATACCCCCCTCTTTGGTTTTATTATGAACGAGAAGAATAGATACCTGGCACAGATATGAATTAAGCATAATGTACATTGTCTACTGTATTTTTAAAGGGAATGTCACCAGACCCAGGATATCACTCACCCCAGCCCCACAGATATACAGGTTAGGGTCACCTGGATCAAACAGTGTTTTCCCCTTGTGAATTGCCATCCCTGTTGCTGAGCTATCGCTGTTTTTGACAATCTGTAAATGATCTCTTTGGAGCAATGACAACTCCCTTATTGCCCTAAAGACAGACAAAAATAGCGATTCACAAGGGAAATACACTGCTTGATTCAGGTGAACCTAACCTATCTATCTGCAGGACTGGGGTGATATGCTGGGTCTGGTGACACTAACCTATCTATCTGCAGGGCTGGGGTGATATGCTGGGTCTGGTGACACTAACCTATCTATCTGCAGGGCTGGGGTGATATGCTGGGTCTGGTGACACTAACCTATCTATCTACAGGGCTGGGGTGATATGCTGGTTCTGGTGACACTAACCTATCTATCTGCAGGGCTGGGGTGAAATGCTGGTTCTGGTGACACTAACCTATCTATCTGCAGTGCTGGGGTCTGGTGACACTAACCTATCTATCTGCAGGGCTGGGGTGATATGCTGGGTCTGGTGACACTAACCTATCTATCTACAGGGCTGGGGTGGTAGGCGGGTTCGGGGGGCCCCAACCCATCCTCCCGGCGGGGGGGGGGGGGGGGGCGGGTCCGGGGGCCCCCACCCACCCCCCCGCCGGGGGGGGGGGCGGGGGCCCCCCCCGGTAACCTACATCTGAGTGCGGTGACACTAACCATCTATCTGCAGGGCTGGGGTGATATGCTGGGTCTGGTGACACTAACCATCTATCTCAGATCTGCAGGGCCTGGTGACACTAACCTATCTATCTGCAGGGCTGGGGTGATATGCTGAGGTCTGGTGACACTAACCTATCTATCTGCAGGGCTGGAGTGATATGCTGTGTCTGGTGACACTAACCTATCTATCTGCAGGGCTGGGGTGATATGCTGGTTCTGGTGACACTAACCTATCTATCTGCAGGGCGGGGGTGATATGCTTGGTCTGGTGACACTAACCTATCTATCTGCAGGGCTGGGGTGATATACTGGTTCTGGTGACACTAACCTATCTATCTGCAGGGGGGGTGGCCCACAAACCGCTGGGGTGATATGCTGGGGTCTGGTGACACTAACCTATCTATCTGCAGGGCGGGGAACCCACAACCAACAACAGGCTGGGGTGATATGCTGGGGTCTGGTGACACTAACCTATCTATCTGCAGGGCTGGGGTGATATGCTGGGTCTGGGACACTAACCACATCGCAGGGCGGGGGATAGCTGGGTTGGTGACACTAACCTATCTATCTGCAGGGCTGGGGTGATATGCTGGGGTCTGGTGACACTAACCTATCTATCTGCAGGGCTGGGGTGATATGCTGGGTCTGGTGACACTAACCTATCTATCTGCAGGGCTGGGGTGATATGCTGGGTCTGGTGACAATAACCTATCTATCTGCAGGGCTGGGGTGATATGCTGGGTCTGGTGACACTAACCTATCTATCTGCAGGGGTGTTGGGGTGACACAACCACCTATCTACAGGCTGGGGTGATATGTTGGGGTCTGGTGACACTAACCTACCCATCTACAGGACTGGGGTGATATGTTGGGGTCTGGTGACACTAACCTATCTATCTGCAGGGTTGGGGTGATATGCTGGGTACTGGTGACACTCCCATTAAGAAATTATGAATTCCTCTTACTTGGGGACATCAGTCACATTTTAAGTATTACCCAGGATTTCCCATGTTCCCTTATGCAGTCATCCCAAATTCTAAAATAGCACAAATGAGCCCAATCTTACCTGTCTTTGCTCCTTTGCATCTATCTTGTTCATGCGCCCCCTGTCCTTTACACAGAGTATTACACATAGATATACTGTAAATTGCTTTTTGCACTGGGAGAATATACATTATCTTTATGTTTCCCAGCAGAAGTGCAAAGAGCTGGAAGGGATGTGAAAATTCTCACTTATTATGTTAAGACGGTGACAATGAAATCGCTGCATATATTTATATCTTGGCGTTTATTTTTGAATGTAGATTTAGTTCGGTGTATCTGTTCTTGATATTTGACTGGAAGCCATTATTATTTTATTATAATTATTCCTCTGGATTTTTTAAATTTTAGGGTAGTGAATTAGATGAATGGAGTCACAAGTAGTAATAGCTAGGGAGTAACAATGCTGGGGTGGTCAACTTTGAACCACCTCTTTTATTCAGAAAGGTCCTCTGTTAAAGGGCTGATCACAGGGTGTCCCGATGCTTGGACCTGCAGTTGGTTATAATGGGACAGCTAGTTGGCGTTTCCCCTGCAGTGCCACCTCAGGAGAAATGAAGCATTACACCGTTCTCATTAAAGCTCTTATTGTAATGGCACCATATGGGGCTGCAAGCCCAGGACTCAATTCAGGACAGTTCCTATACCTGTCTGTTTTGGGGCCCCGGGCCCACTGAAGGACATTAATGGGTCCGTGAAGGTACAGGCAGCACCCGAATATTATCCATGTGCCGTGTGCAGTTCAACCACGGACCAAGCATATGGCTGTGTAGCCTTAAAACTATGGTCATGTAGGCAAGACATAGAGTCTTTCCAGAGCCAGAGATGTTCTTTGTAGCTGCTTTCTCTTCTGACCCTGGCAAAATGCTAAAACCCCTGGGAAAACTATGAATTATGACCAATATGGCAGACTCCAGAAGGTGGTGCCATCTTTGTCTCCTGAGCACATATTTGACCAGTAAGATGAGAGGCAGGTTCTGTCATTGCATAACCAAGCACATTTGGGGTATATTCACCCTCTTTATATTTGCTATAAAAATTTGGAGATTTACAAAAAGTCCCCCCCACCCCCTCAAAAAAAAAAAAAAAAAGCAGTGCCTTTATCACCACTTATTGGATAGTATTGATCCTATGTCAATATCCAACCCTTTAAACAGAACATTTCACCACTTCCACCAATTCTTCAATAGGCGCTGCTCCGCTGATTCTGGCACAGTTGGAATTTTTCCTCTAGCCCCCACCGTTCCTGAGCAATCTGTGTTGTTAATTTCAGCACTTGATATGCTAATTAGGCTCTCTAGTGTCAGGGGGTGGTCCTTGTCTCTCTGCCCCAACCCAGGACTGCCCACCTGACAGTAAAGAGCCTAATTAGCATATTGGGTGCTGAAAATAACAGCACTGATTGCTCAGGAACTTGGCTAGAGTTCCTGAGCTGTATCAGCCATGGAATCCGCAGCAAGATTGAGCAGGACGCTTAGTTTTTCAGCTTCCTGCTCCGATCTCCGGGAGGCGGAATCAGGACGGAATCTGCCACTGATTTTGGGGTTGAATCCTCTTCAAAATCAGATGCGGATTTCAACATATGAAAGAAGCCAAAGGCACTTTACACCTGGCACTGTCCCTAATGAGAAACTATACCCCCAACGTTACAAGGCCATTTAGAGGGTCAGACATTGACTTATAAGACTCCTTATGCCTACATAGTGTTATCTGTATAGAGAAACAATAGCCCTAAAATCGCCATAATGTGGAGTGCATGTTAGACGGAGCTTTTCTGTTCGGTAGTGGCCCTTTAATGATATAGCTCGATTAGAAATCGTGGGAAAATAAAATAGGACCCCAGCCCAGCCCCCGATGAGGTCAGTGAAGGCGGCAGACAGCGTGCTGGTGTGTGCGGTATATTGTTGCTCGGTGATACGTTTCATACATATGGAGGAGGACAGGAACAATGGCCGACTCCCTGACTCATTATGTGCAGGAAGAAGCTGTCATTTCTAGGAAGCCCAGAAGTTTGCCCACTAAATGTAGATAAAAGTGAATTTACTACAACAAAAGAAAAGTTTCAAAAAAGAGGAAAAACTTTAAACTTTTTTTTTTTTTTCTCTCCACCATTTCAATCACGGAAGTGTCTGGACAGGCTGGATAAGGAAAGTCTTACCGTAACTTTATATTTTCATCTTGTGTTCTCTGAGCCTATAGCAGGAAGACATTGGTCACGTGCGCCATATTTATAAAGAGTGTGGTCACTCAAGCTCTGTATGGTAGTAAGTACACGGGAGATGGAAGCTTAGGTGGAAAGTTAAACATTTGGGTCAAGGAAGCAAAAAATAGAATTATTAAAGGGAGTGAGTCCCCAGACCCCAGGATACCACCCAGCCCTGCAGATAGATAGGTTAGTGTCACCAGACCCAGAATATCACCCCAGCCCCGCAGATAGATAGGTTAGTGTCACCAGACCCAGAATATCACCCCAGCCCCGCAGATAGATAGGTTAGTGTCACCAGACCCCAGCATATCACCCCAGCCCTGCAGATAGATAGGTTAGTGTCACCAGACCCCAGCATATCACCCAGCCCTGCAGATAGATAGGTTAGTGTCACCAGACCCAGCATATCACCCCAGCCCTGCAGATAGATAGGTTAGTGTCACCAGACCCAGCATATCACCCCAGCCCTGCAAGATAGGTTAATGTCACCAGACCCAGCATATCACCCCAGCCCTGCAGATAGATAGGTTAGTGTCACCAGAACCAGCATATCACCCCAGCTCTGCAGATATATAGGTTAGTGTCACCAGACCCAGCATATCACCCCAGCCCTGCAGATAGATAGGTTAGTGTCACCAGACCCCAGCATATCACCCCAGCCCTGCAGATAGATAGGTTATTGTCACCAGACCCAGCATATCACCCCAGCCCTGCAGATAGATAGGTTAGTGTCACCAGACCCAGCATATCACCTCAGCCCTGCAGATAGATAGGTTAGGGTCACCAGAACCAGCATATCACCCCAGCCCTGCAGATAGATAGGTTAGTGTCACCAGACCCAGCATATCACCTCAGCCCTGCAGATAGATAGGTTAGTGTCACCAGACCCAGCATATCACCCCAGCCCTGCAGATAGATAGGTTAGTGTCACCAGAACCAAACAGTGTTAAATTGGTGGTAGATGGAGGGGGCAATTAAACTGGGAGCAGGTGAAGGGGGGCATTAAGCTGGTGACATGAAGGGGTGACATTAAATTGGTGGCACATAAAGGGGGACATTAAACTGGGGGGAGTAGCTGGAGGAGGACATGTCTGCCTCTAGTTGCCCCCAGTTTAAAGTCCGCCTCCAACTACCCCCACTGTTTAATGTCCCCCTCCATCTGCCCCAGTTTAATGTCCCCATCTAGTTTCCGCCAGTTTAAACTGGGGCACAAAGAGTGGGACTTAATACTGTGGGGCAATTGGAGGGGACCATTATAATGTGGGGGCATATAATGTTAGGTTGACTGTAGGAGCATTATACTGTGTGGGGCATATGGAAAAATAGATGAGAATGGGCGGAGTCAATGTAGAAGTGGGTGGAGGTATGTATATGTCCGATAACTACTGTAACATCAGCAACCAGGGCCAGGCAGCTGCCGCCAAGGCCGTTAAGATTGTGGCAATGATGCTCTGACAATACACTAGTCAGACTACACATAGAGTACTGTGCACAATTTGGTGGACTTGTATATAAGAAGTAGATAGCTGACCTAGAACAGGCACAGAGGAATGGGTGGTCTGAGGTATCTAATTGGGGTTAAGTTTTGAAAAAAGGCAGCCTAGAAGGCGAACTACTGTAATAAATGAATTGACAGTACAGCTATTTCTTATACATAGGACTAGGGGGCATCCTCTACATCCACAGGAGAGGTCTTTATTATAGACTGGATTCTTTACAGTAAGGGCAGTGACACTATGGAACGCTCTGCTACAGGATATTGTGATGGTTGATTCATCAAACAAGTTGAAGTGGGGTCTGGATGACATATGACAATGCAGATCTCACCTAGTCTCTTCTAGCTGTTGCTAAGCAGTCATCCATCCCCATTAGTCGCTGACTGAAAAGCTATTCTGTTGCTGAGGCTATTCATTAGGGAGTATGAACCTCTGTACAGCTGGATGGATATTGTTTATATGTAGATAGATGAGATGGTTTTCATATACTTGGCATGTATCCAGAGAAATGTGCACCAATGGTGGATTATCTAGATCGCTGCTTAGTGTAGGGACGCATTCACACAGGGCAGAAATTCTGTGGATCTACATGGATTTGTGCACACAAAATCTGCCTTAAACTACAGTAGCGGGCTAGTGAATGAGAATTTAGCAAACCTCATTCTCGTACAGCAGTCATTTTATGCAGGGAAATTGCTAAAGTTTCCTGTAGGCCACATTTATTAACCGTTTCAGATCCTTTTTGCACTTCATTAGACAAAGGAATGTAGCAGAAAGGGGTGTGGCTTAAGATTTGCCAAATTGTGGCAAAATTTTGGAGGACAAAAAATTTTAACTTAAATTTGTTTAAGGTAAGCCAATGTTATGACAGCTTTGTAAGACAGCATTGAAGCTTTTTTTTTTTTTTAATAAAGCCATCACCTGTTGACCGGTCCACAGGTCCATAGTAAAGAAGCCTTGTCACCTCTGGAGATGGAACCTTGTCTTCTTGAGGGGATTTTTTAGCTTTTTCCCATATTTTACATATTTAGGTTAATCATGTCCCCGTTGGCTATTTTCACACTGTGTTGTTTTAGTCTGTTGTTCTGATCTGTCATGAAATCAGGACAATGAACAGCAAGACTAGTGGCAGCATGAGTAGCTCCATCCAGTGCACAGTGGTGGCTATGGTGAACTGCATCGGTGATCCAATTACTTGAATAGGAGCGGTGCCGCACACGTTGCCCGTCCACTAGCAGCTTACGTCAGCCATAGGCTGCTAGAACAGATGAGCTGTATGGGGTCCAGGTGTTAGACCCCCACAGATCACATACTGATGACCTATACCTATCCGGTGGAATAGTCAGCAATATGAAAATTCGATTTGGGGCGGAAAACCCATTTTACAGTAATCTACAGTGAAGGTGAAGGAGACAAACTGTAATATACTTCACCAAAGGAAAACATCTGTGTCTTTAACTATTCCTCCTGTCTTTACTTCTTATCTGAGTGATTTTGTCCGTACTCCACACAAGCAGTGTCAGTTTACAATGAAGTCTATGGAGAGGGATGGAGAAGAAAAAAGACAGAGATATGAGGCATTTTATGCTGTAGAAGTCTTTCAGTAATTCCTGATAACCTGGCTGTGTTGTGAAAGAAAACGGTCTCTCTATAGTGCAGATGTCTCTCTACTTTAAGAAGCTTTCCTCTTCCCCACCCTTTCCTCTCTCCTTAGACTTCTATTGTGCAGGTGTGACCAGTGGCAGAAGGAGGCAGATATGTGAAGACACTGGCACGTTTCTTATATAAAGCATGTTACACAGTTTATCTTCACCTGGATTTTTTAAAAAGACTATATTTAGTTACACTGTAAAAGAAGATGGAGGCTTTCTTTCATCTTGTTTGTTATTGTTTTAAACAGGAGATAAAGCCCTGTGTGCGCAAGCCTTTATCTTCCATTTGAAGAATTAACAAGCGAGACAGACAAAAGCAAATATTTGCAGCCTCTTAATTTTTTATTGCAGATACACTGGAGCCATAGGAAAAAAAAAGTACTTACAAAGACGCAGAGCTGCTGTGTGAACACATACCGCCCTATAGCGCCCCATCTGCAGAGCCCATTCATATGAAGGCGTGTTCAGTGGACTTGGTGGTCCTGTAGAGCCTGACATGGCTCATAGATTCTGCTACTCTAGGGGGCGCTCCTGATCAGATTACCCATTTAAGATGGTAGAAGACTTTTCACATTTACTAACCTTTATTAAACCCACAGCTCTCATATATTTTCTATTCCCAAGTTTGTTTCATGCACGGCTTAAGCCTTAACATAACTCCCATTATCTCCGTATCTACGGTCGCATTAACGCCATGGAGGTTAATCACCCGCTTTAAGAAACGAATGTGGCTTCATGGTGTTCTGAGCAGCCAAAATGTCAGTACAGTAATATAGCTGCGTAATACATGAATGAGCCGATGATTCTAATTTAAGGCTCTGTACTGTAGGTGGCCATATTATTTATACGCTATTATCCACGCTTGGCTCAGAAAAGTCCAGCGCCTATTACAACCTGGTTAAACCGAGCGCACGCCATTTGTAGAATATCTGAGCTGTGCAGAAAAAAAGGTCAATTGAGGTGAACGTACTATTAGCTTTATAGGTTTTAAAGTGTTACAGCCAGAATTGGAAATACATAAAGAGATCCTTCTCCTAGATGTGTGATTAGAAAAATCTGATTAATAAGGCAGGTTGAGAAGGGAATAGGCTAAAACACTGGAACTATAATACATGGCACTACGGGAATATTGCAATCATTATTGCAAGTCCCTAAAGGGATAAAAAAAAAAAATCTCTAATCCATGCCTGGCCTGAAAAATCCAACGCCTATTACAACCTAGTTAAACCAAGAATGTGCCATTTGTGGAATATCTGAGCTATGCAGAAAAAGGTCAATTTAGACAAACTTACTATTAGCTAAAGGTTACAGCGAGAATTGGACCTACACAAAGAGATCCTTCCCCTATATGTATCATTAGAAAAATCTGATTAATAAGGCAGGCTGAGAAGTAAAATAGGCTTCCAATGAGTAAAACACCAGAACTATAATACATGGCACTAAGGGAATATTGTCATCATTATTACAGGTCCCTACTGGGACAAAAAAATCTAAAAAATTCTGTTATCCTTGCTTGGCTCTGAAAAATCCAATGCCTATTACACCCTGGTTAAACCAAGAGTGTGCCATTTGTAGAATATCTGAGCTATGCAGAAAAAAAAGGTCAATTGAGACAAACGTACTATTAGCTTAAAGTGTTACAGCGAGAATTGGACCTACACAAAGAGATCCTTCTGCTATATGTATCATTAGAAAAATCTGATTAATAAGGCAGGCTGAGAAGTAAAATAGGCTTCCAATGAGTAAAACACCAGAACTATAATACATGGCACTAAGGGAATATTGTCATCATTATTACAGGTCCCTACTGGGACAAAAAAAATTCTAAAAAAATTCTGTTATCCTTGCTTGGCTCTGAAAAATCCAATGCCTATTACACCCTGGTTAAACCAAGAGTGTGCCATTTGTAGAATATCTGAGCTGTGCAGAAAAAAAGGTCAATTGAGACAAACGTACTATTAGCTTAAAGTGTTACCGTGAGAATTGGAAATACACAAAGAGATCCTTCTCCTAAATGTATTATTAGAAAAATCTGATTAATAAGGCAGACTGAAAAGTAAAATAGGCTTCCAATGAGTAAAACACCAGAACTATAACACTAAGGGAATATTGTCATCATTATTACAGGTCCCTACTGGGACAAAAAAAATTCTAAAAAAATTCTGTTATCCTTGCTTGGCTCTGAAAAATCCAACGCCTATTACACACTGGTTAAACCAAGAGTGTGCCATTTGTAGAATATCTGAGCTGTGCAGAAAAAAAAGGTCAATTGAGACAAACATACTATTAGCTTAAAGTGTTACCGTGAGAATTGGAAATACACAAAGAGATCCTTCTCCTAAATGTATTATTAGAAAAATCTGATTAATAAGGCAGGCTGAGAAGGGAAATACTGCAAGCATCATACCCTACAGTACAGGTTTATTGTAATTATTATTGCAGGTCTCTAATGGGACAAAAAAAATTCCCCAGAATAAACGCCCATACTGTAAGTGGACATGTTATATGCTAGTATCCATGCTTGGCTCCGAATAATCCCGTGACTATTAGAGCCTAGTAAGTGCAACGCACGCCATTTGTAGAATATCTGAGCTGTGCAGAACAAAAGGTCAAATGAGACAAATTTACTTTTTATAGGGTTTATCGTTTTACAGTGAGAATTGGAAAGACAGAGATCCTTTTCCTAAATGTATCATTAGAAAAATCTGATTAATAAAGCAGGCTGAAAAGTAAAATAGGATTCCAATGAGTAAAACACCGGAACTATAATACATGGCACTACGGGAATATTTCAATATTATCCAAGCTTGGCTCTAAAAAATTCCAGCGCCTATTATACCCTGGTTAAACCAAGAGAGTGCCATTTGTAGAATGTCTGAGCCATGTCAATTGAGAAAAAAATCTGATTAATAAGGCAGGGTGAGAAGGGAAATACTGCAAGCATCATACCCTATAGTACAGGTATATTGTAATTATTATCGCAGGTTTCTAATGGGACAAAAAATTCTCAAAAATAAACCCCTATACTATAGGCGGCCATGTTATTTGCTATGATCCACACTTTACTCTGAAAAATCCAGTGCTTATTACAACCCAGTTAAGCGAAGTGCACGCTGTTTGTAGAATAGCAGAACTGTGCAGAAAAAAAAGTTCGATTGAGACAAACGTACTATTAGCTTTAAAGGGTTTAAAGTGATACAGCCAGAATTGGAAATACATAAAGAGATCCTCCTCCTAGATGAGTGATTAGAAAAATCTGATTAATAAGGCAGGCTGAGAAGGGAAATACTGCAAGCATAGTCAGGGCTGTGGAGTCGGTAGGCCAAACCACGGACCCGGGCTGTAGAAAAATAGAGGAGTCAGACTCCATTTCCAACTCCTACTCGACTCCTCCTCCTTCATAAATGGCTGACAGTCAGGGTCAGTCAGCAGCAGTAAAGCTCCTCAAATTCATTAAAAAGCCAGTGATTGATTCCTATGAAAGTAAATATGTAACAAACTACACATCTAATTAATTATACAGTATTACTAATTCTACTGTATACTGTAATTAAAAATAATTAATCCTTTTAGGTTTAAACTGGTGTCGGTAACTTTTTTCCGACTCCACCCAAAATTGGTCCTGACTCCATCTCCATGACCCTGACTCCACAGCCCAGAGTACTGCAGTACAGGAATATTGCAGTCATTATCGCATTCCCCAAATGGGAGAAAAAAAAACCCCCCAAAAAACAATAAAGTAAAGAAATAAAAAACTAATTAAGAAGAATCCTATCCACTTTGCAGGTACTGTAAAATTGCCAAATTGCGATATTTTCAAATTTTTTTTTTTTTTTTTTTTTAAATCCATGTTATTATCCTGTTTTCTATCAGAGATTTCTGTTATAGTTTTCTGTCGGATGATCACAGCTATCATATATGTGTAGGTTAAGACACAGAATCCACCAGTCACAATACAGGACGTTACAGTTTATCAAACTCCTCCTCCCTGCACAATGACCTCTGCAGAGGTCACACAGAGCACACCTAGAAAACTCTCCCATAGATGTCAATGTCTATGGGTCTATGGCCCATGGTCCATCTCTAGATAATAAGATTATTTTAGGCTTGGTGGTAAGAGTTGGAATTGCAAGATTTTAAAGATTTTTATTTTTTTTTTAAATAAAGGTAATGACATGGAAAATTAAAAGACATCACCAAAAATTCTTAAAAAATATGTTCATCATAAAAACATGATCTAAACAATAGGTCATTTTCTAGGCCATGTCCCTAAAGGGTTAAAGCTTAAGGTTAGTACAGACAATGTACATACAGGGCCCTCGTCTTTGCCAAATATTAGACAGAAATGATCTATTACACTGCAAAAAACTTGGAGTGCAGATGAAAGATAAAAAGTTGTGGAGCAAAGATGTACAATATAATAAATCACGACGTCTATTGACAGAACATTAAATATACATTACTACGAAAAATTACTGAAGGCGTTCAGACCCGCTTTAACTTGATTTTAATAAAGTTCCATCTTTCAAAATGCAGAGAGCAGTATTATAAATTACTATTAAAATTACCTTTTCATTTTCTCCTAATTACAGCTGCCTGGCATTGTGTGTCAGGATCATTATTTCATTAGATATCTGTGAGATTGTGCGGACATGATGGATGATGGGGCAGAGCGGATCCGCTGAGCGCTATCGCTTCCCATATTGTGAAGGACACTTGTTACCCAGGCCAGAATTTTGGACAGATAGAGGGACATTTCTAGTATTCGCACACACAAGGGGTAATTTATCCCGGACAACCCCTTTAATAAAAAAAAACGTGAGGAAACTTTTTTGAAGACCCCTCGTACATACAAGCCTACATATACATGTAGACATATATATATATCTCAAAAACATTTACATCCCTAGTCACCAGAGACATTCAAAACCCATCGGATCAGCCCGGTGATCCCCATACCATACCATACCGTACTGCTGGTTGAATATCAGTAAATGGGGTTTGGCTGCAGTACCACACACAACCTTTAGACAGGTGTGGCGCTGTTCTTGAAAAAAAAAAATGGCCTTATTTTTGTAATTCTGGATAATACTTTAATTAATTAAATTGGGGCTAATGGCTGTCAGTGACTATTTAGGCCCAAGGTCTATAGCTAGAGGGCCAATATGGCTTGATCCAAGATTTTTTGGTTGTGTGAAATATTTCTAGAAAGGGGCAGAATTGAAAAGATTTTGCTCCCTATATGAATGGAGTTCCCTATGGAAATTTATAAGTAATATTGAAGATGGTGAAGTAAATGTGGGCATTTACCACAAAACTAAAGCATGTATGAAAAGTATTAGTGACCCCTGCCCTTGACTCAGTGACCCTCAGAAAGATTGTTGTAGATTAAAACATTGGACAATAATGGAAAAAATATTTTTATATACTTGAGCGATTAAACAATTGACCTTCAGAAAAATTACTTTTAATTTTTAGTACAGTAAAAGTCTAAAATCTGTTATTGGAGAAGAAATGGTAAAAAAAATAAATAAATAGAAAATGGTAAAAAAAAAAAAAAAAAAAAAATTGCTTTAATAACCCCCCAAAAATTTAAGTTTTTGTAATTTGACCTATTCATGGAAAAAAGTAAAATAACCCATGTAATATGGGGTTAACAACTGTATGATTAGTCTTTCTAGATTTGATGGCCCCATCCCCAGGACATATATCGGCTGACAAGCACACTGATGTATATCTGCTCTCATGGGTCTGTCTGGTGTTTGGATGTGTTCAGTAGGTTTCCCTGTAGAACATTATGGCACAGGTACATGTCCGTCTGGTTTTGGGCCCTACATGTAGCCGTACCGTCAGTTTTGTGAGTTTTATAATGTTGCACTAGAGAAGCTCAGCGTACGAGGAGTATACGGCCAGCTGGTAATGGTATCATTAGGGGCGGCAGTCAGCCATAAAATGTACAAATATGAGCAATTAAAATGAACAGTAAGTAATGGCCGTGTTATGTAATGACTGTAATTGTCTATGTGCGGGGTCAGTGTATAGAACCGCACCGCTTATTATACCCATGTACACAACATGAGGAGCAAACTAATATTATACAAGGCTCTATGGGAGACGAGATCTAGTTACTGAACCGTCACTATATACATATGTAGTATAGCAAGAAAGAGGTCAGGAAATGGTGAAAATCTATCTATCTATCTATCTATCTATCTATCTATCTATGTATCTATCTATCTCATATCTATCTATCTATCTATCTATATATCTATCTATCTATCTCATCTATCTATCTATCTATCTATCTCATATCTATCTATCTATCCCATCTATCTATCTATCTATCTATCTATCTATCTATCTATCCCATATCTATCTATCCCATATCTATCTATCTATCCCAAATCTATCTATCTATCTATCTATCTATCTATCTTCTATCTATCTATCTATCTATCTATCTATCTATCTCCTATCTATCTATCTATCTATCTATCTCATATCTATCTATCTATCTATCTATCTATCTATCTATCTATCTCATATCTATCTATCTATCTATCTCATATCTATCTATCTCATATCTATCTATCTATCTATCTATCTATCTCATATCTATCTATCTATCTATCTATCTATCATCTATCTCCTATCTATCTATCTATCTATCTATCTATCTATCTATCTATCATTCTATCTATCTATCTATCTATCTATCTCATATCTATCTATCTATCTATCCCATCTATCTATCTATCTATCTATCTATCTATCTATCTATCATCTATCTCATCTATCTATCTATCTATCTATCTATCTATCTCATATCTATCTATCTATCTATCCCATATCTATCTATCTATCTATCTATCTATCTATCTATCTATCTATCTATCTATCTATCATCTATCTATCTATCTATCTATCTATCTATCTATCTATCTATCTATCATCTATCTCCTATCTATCTATCTATCTATCTATCTATCTATCTATCTATCTCATATCTATCTATCTGTCTATCTATCTCATATCTATCTATCTATCCTATATCTATCTATCTCATATCTATCCTCTATCTATCTATCTATCTATCTATCTCATATCTATCTTCCATCTCTCATTTATATATCTCATATCTATCTCATATCCATATCATATCTGTTTACAGCATCTATCTACAGTATCTAATATCTATTTTCTATCTATTCTATCAAATATCTATCTACAGTATCTATCTTATATCTATTTATCTAGTTGTATACAGGGCTGCTTTAACCATAGAGCAAACAGTGCATTTGCATTGGGCCCTTTGATAGCAGGGGCCCATTGGGACAGCAGGACAGTCGAGCATCTAGCGCGCTGTTTCGGGCAGTGGGTCCAGGTCATCCCGACTCCTACCCATCTGTGTCCTCCAGGCACAGATGAGTTGAATACAGTGGTATAGCAGGAGTTATCTGCTCCCATTCAGCCCCTGTCTCTGCACCCGGGGTCTTGGGAGCAGGAGGTGCGATGTGCTGACGTCATTTACATTGTGCCTGCTGCTCCCTGAAGCCTCCGGGACCAGAGACAGTAGAGAACAGGGAAACAGGGAAAGTTGACTATTAGATGGTGGTGGTGGTGGTTGTTGTAGTGTGTTTTTTTTTGTTTGTTTTTTGTTTTAATTTGAAACATTATAATGTAGGGGCATTCTACTGTGGGGACAACCAGGAAGGGGACATTATAATATAATGTCTGAGGAGCCACTGGGGGATGAGTTAATGTGTGGTGGACCATTATATTGGGCCACTGTAGAGACATTTGACTGTGTGATGGGCCACTGAGGGGCATTATATTGTATGGGGCCATTAAGGGGGCATTATACTGTGTGAGGGCTTCTAAGGGGTCATTATAATTTGTGCAGGTCAGGTGGTGGTGATGGAGGGGCCCACTTATGAAACCTTTGCACTGAGCTCACCAATGTGATAAAACGGCCCTTTCTGTATAAAGTACTTAAATTAAATATGGGTGCTTTTTCTATGAAATTGTAAAAGGTCTTCTCCACTTTGGACAATTCCTACTTGTGAAGAGGATCTTTTGACAATAAACAGATCTCAGCATGTCCTCCTGCTGGGGCCTCTATCATCAGCTGTATGCTGTAAGAAACCCTGGCAATAAGTGTTCAGTTTCCCTGCAGCGCCACCATAAGGCAAATTAAGTATTGCACAGTGTCCATTCACATCCATGGGTTGTCTGTGTAACTTAGGACAGGCCGAGTCCTCCAGAGAGGGAGACACTCTTTATTATCTCTCTCCACTCTGGCTAAAAGATGAGAATCCTGAACACAGGACCCCCCTCTTTTAACTCAAAACTTGGATTTTCAAAACTGCACAATCCCTTAAAGTCAATGCCTTTAATAGCTGAACTAAGGTAGAGCAGGCTGCTGCACTTACAATGGCATTGATGTGTTTTTTTTTCTTTGCAGCATCGCTGTTGAAGGGGCTGAAGCATGCAAACATCGTGCTGCTCCATGATATCATCCACACCAAGGAGACCCTCACCCTGGTCTTTGAATATGTGGTAAGTCATTCTTATCTGTATAGATATATACTGTGTGTGTATGTGTGTGTGTGTGTGTGTGTGTGTGTGTGTGTGTGTGTGTATATATATATATATATACTGTATATATATAAAGATTGTGCAAAACTTTTAGGCGGCGGTGGAATAATGCTGTGAAGTAAGAGTTATTTTTTTTGTCATTAACAAAATGAAAAGTGAATGAAGAAATGTCAACCCCATCAATATTTTGGTTTGACCTTTGCCCTTTGGAGGAGGAGTCCTGGCAGTGATGATCCGGCCCCCACAGATATAGCCCTGATCTCATCATCATCCAGTCTGTCTGGGATGACATGAAGAGATAGAAGGATTGGAGCAAGCCTACATCCACAGAAGATCTGTGCTTAGTTCTCCAAGATGGCGGCGGGAACAACCTCCCTGCCGAGTTCTGCCAAATACTGTCTGCAAGTACCGAGAAGAACTGATGGAAGGCAAAGGTCACACTGAATATTGATGGGATTTACATTTCTCATTTCGTCATTCATCTAATTTTGTTGATTGACAAAAGTAAACCATTAACCCTTCTATTTCTGAAAGCGTTCTTACTCTACAGCATTGTTTCCACACCTGCCTAAAACTTTTGCCCAGTACTGTATGTGTTAACATGAGATAATTGCATTCATAGTACAAGCTCCTATAAGGAGCTAATGAAGCGTCTCCAGGTCATGTATGGGATATGTAGGTGTCGTATATTTACATGTAATTACATACGTGTTGGTGCTATAACTGATTATTTCCTGAGAGGTGAGAAAACAGCGGACTCTCCTAGGCCAATATCTACTATATGTAATCACTACATGAGAAATAGTCTGGAAATACTTTTCTTTTCTTCTCAATGTCCCTCCTATCAAGCATTAGGATGCTACGGTATATACATGTGAAATCTTTTAGCCTGGGAGGATTTATTTCCTGTGCTTGTTGTCGCCCCCTAGTGATAAAAGAAACACTCACAGCAAAGCTGATATATTGGGGCAGAGTACTGCCTCCTATGGACAACAATAAGGATAGCACTTAAAAGTAGGATTTTCTTATAAGTCCTCCAAATATCACTTGGAAGTCGCCAATGTAGTTTGGCCCCCTACCCATTATCCTGCGGTGAGCTCAGGAAGAAGGCAATGGCCAATACAGTTCACAAGTTTGTTCGCCACATTTTAATTAATTTTATTTATGTATTTTTGAAAAACGGCAGAAAAATATTAAGCTGTCGTTTTTGCAAACAAAACAATTGCAGCAAAAGTGATGTATAATCATGGAGCCCGTCCCGCCTCACCATAGCGGCTTGTCTTCTGCCTTCCTGCTGCTCAATTCCTCCTGTTCATCCCCCGCTTATTCCACTACAGTAAAATTCATAACAAAGTAGAAAAAACAAAATCTGAAAAATGTATAATATACTGTATATAGCAAATGTTATACCTATATTTTATATCCCTGTATCTATTCAAACCCGTACTATAAAGAAAAACTCCTGCTAAAAAAATAAAAAAAAACGTGCTAAAAAATTAACCAAATGCAAACAAACAATTTTACAAATCTTTTGATCCAAGTCAGCTATGTTATCTAGGGGTTAAAATGTACTAAAACGATCCAGATGATGTAAAAGTCAAATTTTCTGGAAAAGTATTTTAATTTTGAATGTGATTTAATTGTGATATTATTATTATTATTATTATTATTATTATTATTAATATAATATGTTAATTGTGCTATCCTCTTGAGCTGACAAACTAATCTGTTACAAGCTGCTCCACTAAACATAGCCATAAATGTATGTACAAAATGTGCAACCTTGTAATATATATATATATATATATATATATATATATATATATATGGCCATCGTTTTTGGAGGTCCTGAGCAGCTAATAGTGTAAAAGATTACAGGTATGTCCTACACCATGGGTACCCATCTCCTGCCACCATGGCGATCTATCACTGCAAGATGGTCAGGATATCAGTCTTAATCCCAACGGCTGTCAATATGCTGGAGCAAGACAGGCGAGTTTCCTGTTGACTCCCTAAAGCTCCACTGTGGGTGGGAGTAGTAAGGGTGTATTGTACTGTGTGGTGCAGTAATGGAGCATTATACTCTGTGTTGGAACTATGGAGGCATTATACTGTGTATGGGGCATTAATAGAGCATTATATCATGTGGAGACCACTAGGGGATCATTGTACTGTTGGGGGCACCAACGGGGCATTAAACTCTATGGGTTACTAAGGAGTCTTCATCACTCTGTATTACACAGAGGTGGGCACTGTTACTATATGGGGGCACAAAGGGACTGGTAGGATTGAATGGGGTCATGGGAGGATGGTTGGGACTGGGTGGGATTAGAGGCATGGTTTAACATATGTAAATACCAGACATGCGGACATGTTAAGTCCGGACCTTCACCTGATGGCATACCCAGGTCAGTGTAATTTAGTAAAAGTAGTGGACTACCCTTACCCTACAATAATCCCAACCCAGCCCTGCAGATAGAAGGTTAAAGGGGTTGTGTGGCCCCAAGTCGAATTTTCATAGTGATGACCTATCCACAGGGCAGATCAGTGTGTGATATGCGGGGATCTAACACACGTGCCCCGCACAGATCATCTGTTATGGCATCTTCGCGGTGCTGGAAGTTGCTAGTGGATGGGCAGCACATACAGCACCGCTCCTAGTCAAGCAGTAAGCGTGGTGCTACAGTTCACCGGAACCATATGCATTGGACGGGACTGCTGCACCCCTCATATTACTTGAATAGGAACGGTGCTGCACCTCCACTGGGGTCTGGTGTCCCTATTTTGGACATTTCACTGTTGATACATATGCTATACAGATATGTGAATATCTGCTTAGGGAATAGAGGTGCCCTATACAAGTATGGATCTGCCCAGGTATCTTGTTTATTGTGGGTGCATTACCAAAGAACTTTTCTTACTTGGAGAAGTCTTTGAGCGGGAACCGGTTATGCAACACAAGATTAGAGGATTTCTTTTTCCAGGAGATAAACTAAGATGTGACACATAAAGCTGCCGTCTGGATGTGTTGATAATGCCTGGTGTGAAGACGTTGCCCAGCGTGGAGTGCCAGCAACATGGCTCTCATACATATAATTTGGGTATCAGTGTTACCTAGGTTTACACTTTAGCTAATAATTAAGACCTCACTGTTTCCTATAGACAATGCCGTAATTTCCACTTTATCCAGCTGTAATTGTAATAGTACGTAAAGCTCAGAACACATAATTAATCTCTCTGCAATTTCTCTGGAAAACATATGGTATTTCTACAAAAATACCCTCGCTTTCAGCTGTAAAAATCATGGGACCTTCGCATAATAATTAAACTCTTGAACATACCAGATGGATTGAAGGAGGTGGAATTGATACAGAGAGAAAATTACCTTGGGTAGAGTACATTTTCTGCTATATTAATCCCACATGGGCAGTCATGTGTTAGAAAACAAAGTTTGCACTTGGATTCTACAAAAAATTTCTTCACATTTCCAGCTAGTTTGCCAAAATTGATTTAAAGGGATGGTAAGCAGAAAAAAATGTCTTTGCACGCCAAAAGACACTGTAAAATGAGCAGCTCTCTGCCTCAATAGAAAAATATTTCAAGTACTGAAATCCATATGAGCCGTTCTGTGTCCAGACTGTGAATGAAGCAGCTCACTCCCTCGCTCAGCGGGAAATCTCAGCAGGTATTTCTATCTCACCGAAACTGAGAAAACAAAGTACTTGCTAGATATCACATCCTACACCAAACAAAATGAGCCGTAATATACAGCTGGCAAGCACTTCTGTGGAGGGAAGCGAAATATAAGTAGTTACTGCAAATATCTACGACTCAAAAGCCATTTCCAGTATACAAAAATTAGGGCTATTCCCATGTTATACCGTTGTGGTATTCACTAGCATATGCCATCTTTTTATGATTGGCGGATCCAACTTTTTATTGGTAAAAATTGTCGCATTTAAGTTCTGTCCCAGGGTCTATCTCAACACACACAAAGCCATGTCTCCCAATTGTCCCGGATTCAGCAGGACAGTGCCAGATTTTGGGTGCTGTCCCATGTGTTGGGAAGTATGTCCCATCTTCAAGTGATCTGCGTCCTCTGGACACAGATGAGTTGGGCCGTCCACTCCCTGTCTCTGGGTTTTCTCCAACCCCATCTCATGCTGCAGTTCCCTGCAGAGCCTGCGGTTGGCGCTCTGTTGTGCAGGAGAAAATGGTGAAGTGTAAGCCATGCTAAATCAGCGGTAAAAACAATTTATTCTGAAGATTGGTGGTGCTTATATATATATATATATATATGCCATTGGCTAGTAAACTATGGAAAAATGATTCCTGTGTTGCTGTATATCTTGTCTCTTGGATTAATTGGAAACTGAAATCATAATCCTTATCCTTCCCTGAGTAATGTAAGATATAAGTATACAGTAATGAAGGCTAAGCTGGCATCCTCTACTACATTATAACTGTGTGACAATGCGTGTCTAATCATCAGAAGTGGCAGTGACAGGCTCTTCTATATCTCTGTGATAGTGTAGACCAGGGGTAGGCAACCTTTTTTGTTCGGCGTGCTGATTTTAATTAAAAAATCAAAGATGAGGTACTCGGAGTGCCGGTCGATAATTGTAAGTCTGACGACCCCTAAACTAAAGTCATATACCACAAACCATAACACAGAAGTGCTGCTATGTACATCCCGCAATTAGTGGTAAATGTGTCTAGGAGCCCCGTATGGCGGCACCTTATGGTGAATACACAGTATGTATCTGGATGCAGCTATATTCTAAGGCCACTGGAACTTTTACTTCGATGTAAAACTGCGTTCACATGGTGCATTTTTGCACAAAAAAGCCTGTGTTTTCTGTGCAAAAACACATCCTTAATACAGAATAATGTCTCATAGTGGTCCTTGCACACGGTATTATGTCCCATAGCGGCCTCTGCACACGGTATTATGTCCCATAGTGGCCCCTGCACACGGTATTATGTCTCATAGTGGTCCCTGCACACGGTATATGTCCCATAGCAGCCCCTGCACATGGTATATGTCCTATAGTGGTCCCTGCACACGGTATTATGTCTCATAGAGGTCCCTCCAAACAGTATAATATTCCAACTTTAATAATATTCCAATTTTCGCCACTCACTAGCTATTATTATACTGTGGGGTCTCTTCAGACACCACAGTATAATAAGTGGAGGGTCAAGAGAGATGACAAACATAGAAACAGTGTTACTCACCTTCCCTGCGCTCCACAGCGGCTCGATTCTCTTCGGCACTTCTGCCTGAAGTCAGCGACCGCTGATCGGGTCTCAGGTCGTAACTATGCCGACATGACCCCTGAGGCCCTATCAGTAGTAGCTTATGTCAGGCAAAAGCGCCTGCAGAGCACAGAGCAGGGAACGCAGGGAAGGTGAGTAACACTGTTTTTTATGTTTCCTCCCCTCCCCTGGGGCTCTACTTATTATACTCGGGGGTCTGAAGAGACCCCAGAGTATAATAATAACAGTTTTGTTTTGGCCATGTTTGGTCCAATCGAAACAGCTGGGCGAGGCCTCGGGCTGCCTGTGCCAGTGAAATAAGCCTCGTGTGCCACTCTTGGAACGCGTGCCGGGGGTTGCCGACCCCTGGTCTATACAGTTTCACGGTACAGGAAGTTCTGGGGCTTGTAATGAGTGACACGTGGCTCTCCATAGACTCAAGTACAAAAACCATGTAACAGGTGAGAGACTGACTCACGGAATACTGTAATAAGCCACATGGTAAAGTTTAGTTTGGGTTCGGAGTGCCCCTTTAAGGCTACTTCCATATAAAGATTTATTAGGGAATTCTACAAAGAATTTTTAGATATTTCAAGGTCATACAGAAACTTTTCTAATTTATTTTACATAAATAGTTCTGTGATGTCTTTGGAAACCGATAATTGTCAGTTTTTTTTCATCACCTATTGATAAGAGGCGATAAATATTAATACTATCACGTCTTCTTACGTCTTGTCCTAAGGCTATGGAGATTGTGTTATTAGTTAATATTCCTGGGTGATCTGCTGCGTGAGTGGGCTCTTTGATGAATTTACTACACTCCGCTGCACACCTTTAAACTTTTTGTAATTTTTTTTTTTTTTTTTTTTTTTTGCTATTTTACGCTCGTATGTTTAATCCTGTACGTAATGACAATGAGGAAAGCAAAAAGACTCATAAAGTCTTTTCAAAGACAATGTCATTTAAATAAATGATGAAGCGTTCCTGGCGGGGAGAGTCAGCGAATTAGTGCTAGAGGCAACGAAATACAGAGGGTAATAAATTAGTCAGTATTATGAATATTGATAGGGCCCTGTTATTATAATCTGTCATTTTTTGTATTTCCAGTCTCACTTGAAGAGAACATCATATCACGCGGTGAAAAGTCATTATACACCGTCATTTTTACATTAACCTTAAGTCATGGGAAATGATGATAATAAAGAGCATGTCCTCTAGAATTAAAAAAAACAAAAAAAACAAAAACTTATTCATCCTTTTTTAAAATTTTTGTGAAGCCCGTGCTTAGATAATTTTATTGATACAAGCCGGCATATCAGAAATCTGCATATTGTAAAATTTACAGTTTTTAAATAAAGATTTTGTTATGGATTTTACTCTCTGCATTGCAAAAACTGAAATTTACAATAAAGGGATATCCTGCAGGTTTCAAAATTCTGCACAAATTTTTTCTTCTGTATATTAATAGGGTTTCGAGAACCCCGCTCACATGTGTTTTGCTATAAATGCAGTTGTGCTAAAAAGTTTACATACCCCGGTAGATTTTTTGGTTTTTTGGCCTTTTTCAGAGAATATGAATGATAACACAAAACCTTTTTCCCCACTCATGGTTAGTGGTTGGTTGAAGCCATTTATTGTCAGACTTCTGTGTTTTCCCTTTTTAAATCAAAATGACAAACAAAAACATCAAAATGACCCTGTTCAAAAGCTCCCATCCCCCAGTTCTTAATACCGTGTATTGCCCCCTCTAACATCAATGACAGCTTGAAGTCTTTTGTGGTAGTTGTGGATGAGGCTCTTTATTTTCTCAGATGGTTCTCCAGTTCCTGTAAATTCCTGGGCTGTCTTGCATGTTCTGCGCACTTGAGATCTCCCCAGAGTGGCTCAATGATATTGCGGTCAGGAGACTGAGATGGCCACTCCAGAACCTTCACTTTCTTCTGCTGTAGCCAATGACAGGTCGACTTGTCCTTGTGTTTTGGATCGTTGTCATGTTGGAACGTCCAAGTCCGTCCCATGCGCAGCTTCCTGGCTGATGAGTGTAAATTTGCCTCTAGTATTTGCTGATAACGCGCTGCATTCATCTTTCCTTCAACTTTGGCCAAGTTTCCTGTGCCTTTGAAGCTCACACATCCCCACATCATCAGTGATCCACCTCCGGGCTTTACAGTAGGAATGGTGTTCCTTTCATCATAGGCCTTGCTGACAACTCTCCAAATGTAACATTTATGGTTGTGGCCAAAAAGTTCAATTTTTGTCTCATCACTCCAAATGACCTTTTTCCAGAAGTTTTGAGGCTTGTGTCTGTGCTGTTTGGCGTATTGAAGGCGAGATTCTTTGTGGTATTTGTGCAGTAATGGCTTTCTTCTGGCAACTCGACCATCCAGCCCATTTTTCTTCAAGTGCCTCCTTATTGTGCATCTTGAAACAGCCACACTGATAGTTTTCAGAGTCCTGTATTTCAGCTGATGTTATGTGTGGGTTTTTTTTTTTGCATCCCGAACAATTTTCCGGGCAGTTGTGGCCGAAATTTTGGTTGGTCTACCTGACCGTGGTTTGGTTTTTACAGAGCCCCTGAGTTTCCATTTGTTAATCACAGTTTGAACACTGCTGACTGGCATTATCAATTCCTTGGATATCTTTTTGTATCCCTTTCCTGTTTTATACAGTTCAACTACCTTTTCCCGTAGATCCGTGGACAATTCTTTTGCTTTCCCCATGACTCTCAATCCAGAAATGTCAGTGGCTGGAGGAAAGATGCAACAGTCTGTCTGGATCCCAGAAACTCACTCAGCTTTTATGCACACACTGATTACAAGCAAACAGGTCACAGGTGAGGAGGTCACAGGTGAGGAGGTCACAGGTGAGGAGGTCACAGGTGAGGAGGTTACCTGTAGTAGCCATTCAAACCCCTTTGTGTCAACTTCTGGGCATGTTATCAGGCCAAAATCACCAGGGGATGGTAACTTTTGAACAGGGTCATTTTTATGTTTTTGGTTGTCATTATGATTTAAAAAGAGAAAACACAGAAGTCTGACAATAAATGGCTTCAACCAACCACTAACCATGAGTGGAGAAAAAGTTTTTGTGTTATCACTCATATTCTCTGAGAGAGGCCAAAAAAAATCAAAAAATCTGCCGGGGTATGTAAACTTTTTAGCACAACTGTACTTGTGGATATTTATTTATGACCATGGCCTAACAACTCTGTCTTTATTACTTGGGATACCCAGAAAATTTTTGTGTAATTTTTATGAAATCCATACCTTGTATACTTCCACTGCTTTTCTTTAATATACAATACATTTACAACGGCGCAGATTTAATGGGGTTTTCTGGTACTTTTTAATAGAGACTTACAATAGGTCATCAACTGAAGATATCCTTGAGGGTCTGACACCCCAGACCCATGCAAATCCGCTGCTTCAAAGACCATGTGATGTCATGTTCATTGGTCACATGGTCTGATCGCAGCTCAGCTCCATTCAAGTGAATGAGCTGAGCTGCAAAACCAAGCATGGCCACCGCACAGATGTATGGTACTGTGCTTGGTAAGTACCAAAGAAACTGCAGTGCTCACCCAAACGCTAAGGATAGGTCATCAATTATAAAGTCTGGAAAACCCCTTTGGGGTAGCAGCAGGATAAGAAAAACATGTGGTCGTTTTGGGTGGCGATAGACTTTTGTAAGCATTTTTTTTTAAATTTCAGGGGGTTGGACAACCCCTTTTAAAACTCAAAGGCTGCAACCACTGGTGGGAGTCTTGGTGGTTGGATGGCTCATTCATTTGCGGCATAACTTACTTGTCTAACATACAATTGTATGGCTAATAGGTTATTCCCATCTTGACCATTCATTGTCGAGACACAAATCGCAACGGTTAGGGTGGGGCTTATGGAAACAGCAGAGCAGCACATGTCTACGCTGTTTCCGTAACTTTCATAGTTACATAGTACAGTCATGGCCAAAAGTTTTGAGAATGATACAAATATAAATTTTTACAAAGTCTACTGCTTCAGTTTTTCTAATGGCAATTTGCATATACTCCAGAATGTTATAAAGAGTGATCAGCTTAACAGCAATTACTTGCAAAGTCAATATTTGCCTAGAAAATGAACTTTATCCCCCAAAACACATTTCAACATCATTGCAGCCCTGCCTTAAAAGGACCACCTAACATCGTTTCAGTGATTGCTCCATTAACACAGGTGTGGGTGTTGATGAGGACAGGGCTGGAGATCAATCTGTCATGATTAAGTAAGAATGACACCACTGGACACTTTAAAAGGAGGCTGGTGCTTGCCATCATTGTTTCTCTTCTGTTAACCATGGTTATCTCTAAAGAAACACGTGCAGTCATCATTGCACTGCACAAAAATGGTCTAACTGGGAAGAGTATTGCAGCTAGAAAGATTGCACCTCAGTCAACAATCTATCGCATCATCAAGAACTTCAAGGAGAGAGGTTCCATTGGTGCCAAAAAGGCTCCAGGGCGCCCAAGAAAGACCAGCAAGCGGCAGGACCGTCTCTTAAAAGTGTTTCAGCTGCGGGATGGGGCTACCAGCAGTGCAGAGCTTGCTGAGGAATGGCAGCAGGCAGGTGTGAGTGCATCTGCACGCACTGTGAGGCGGAGACTCTTGGAGCAAGGCCTGGTCTCAAGGAGGGCAGCAAAGAAGCCACTTCTCTCCAGAAAAAACATCAGGGACAGACTGATATTCTGCAAAAGGTACAGGGAGTGGACTGCTGAGGACTGGGGGAAAGTCATTTTCTCTGATGAATCCCCTTTTCGATTGTTTGGAACATCTGGAAAACAGCTTATTCGGAGAAGAAGAGGTAAGCGCTACCACCAGTCTTGTCTCATGCCAACTGTAAAGCATCCTGAAACCATTCATGTGTGGGGTTGCTTCTCAGCCAAGGGAATCGGCTCTCTCACAGTCTTGCCTAAAAACACAGCCATGAATAAAGAATGGTACCAGAATGTCCTCCAAGAGCAACTTCTCCCAACCGTCCAAGAGCAGTTTGGCGCTCAACAATGCCTTTTCCAGCATGATGGAGCACCTTGCCATAAAGCAAAGGTGATAACTAAATGGCTCAGGGAACAAAACATCGAGATTTTGGGTCCATGGCCTGGAAACTCCCCAGATCTTAATCCCATTGAGAACTTGTGGTCAATCATCAAGAGACGGGTGGACAAACAAAAACCAACAAATTCAGACAAAATGAAAGCATTGATTCTGCAAGAATGGACTGCTATCAGTCAGGATTTGGTCCAGAAGTTGATTGAGAGCATGCCAGGGAGAATTGCAGAGGTCCTGAAGAAGAAGGGTCAACACTGCAAATAGTGACTTGCTGCATTAACTCATTCTAACTGTCAATATAAGCTTCTGTTACTCATAATATGAATGCAATTCTATTTCTATATGTGATAAAAACATCTGACAAACACACATAAAAACCAGAGGGCAGCAGATCATGTGAAAATATAATATTTGTGTCATTCTCAAAACTTTTGGCCATGACTGTAGATGAGGTTGGATGAAGACACCAGTCCATCAAGTCCAACGTATAACCCCAAAAAGCCCCATGAGGCTTTTGCCAATTGTCCCATTTCGGGGGGGGGAAATCAGTGCCTGGGAGCTGACTAGCTTTTCTGTAGCTTCACCGTTCGCTATAGTGCGACTATATATTTAGTGTGCTAAATCTATACTTTCAATTTATAAGGATAAATCTAAAGCACACATTTTTTAGAATAGACTAATACCAATGATGATGGTAAAACAATAACAAAATAATTTTAAAAAATCTACAAAGCTTGGATTTAAATTTTTTTTTTAAAAAAAGGCAGGTAATAAAAAAGTATATGTATATACGTGAGCATAGAGTATTGTGTTACTCCTGCAGCTGGAACATCTTGTGTTTATCTCATACTAATGATAGTAAAAAATTAGTAGCACAAATAATAGAAAAAAAAACTCTACAAAAAACACTCTGGATTAAAAATTTTAAAAACAAAAAAAAAAAGTTAAAAAAAAATTGATGTATATATGAGAGTATAGAGTATTGTATTATTTCTGTAGCAGGAGCGTCTTTGTGTGTTTGTCTCATGCTAATGATAGTAAAAAATTAATAACAAAAATAATAAAAAAAATTCTATAAAGTTTGGATTAAAAAATTAAGTAAAAATATACAGTATTGTGTTATATGTGTAGCAGGAGCGTCTTGTGTTTGTCTTACACTCTCTCCATAAAAGGTCTCTTTAGAGGTTGAGCTATCTTTCCAACATTCCAGCCATATCAGGTTTTCATCGTAGAGCTCATAAAAGAGTGTGGCCGTACCTCAGCCTGTGAGCCCTCGCTGTGGCCCGCAGCCATAGAGGCCTCTGCGTATTAACATGGAGTCAGTGTTTAGACTTCCAGGAGTTCTGAACTTTCTTTTTTACTTTTTTGGTTCTTCCATTGAATACTTAGTCTCTTATTGCTATGTACCACGCAGCCCCAGCCTGTTCCATTTTTTATTAAGTCGTCTTCATTGCTATCTAATTTATTAAGCCAAATAACATACCATGAACTGATCCCTTTAACAGTTCAATACAAAAATAAACCAAAAACATAATATATAGTAAATAATAAAAAAATATAACTAGTTCCCACGGCACACTGATCACTGATTATATGGGCTGAATATATGCTTTATAAAGGATAAGAATTGTTTTGGCAACTTTATTAAAAAAGTTGAAAGAACGTACCAGAAATTAGTGAGGGTCTCCTCTCCTGAGGATGTGGAACTCCTTATATACAGTGCCTTGCGAAAGTATTCGGCCCCCTTGAACTTTTCAACCTTTTGCCACATTTCAGGCTTCAAACATAAGGATATAAAATTTTAATTTTTTGGTGAAGAATCAACAACAAGTGGGACACAATTGTGAAGTGGAACGAAATTTATTGGATATTTTAAACTTTTGTAAAAAATAAAAAACTGAAAAGTGGGGCGAGCCATATTATTTGGCCCCCTTAAGTTAATACTTTGTAGCGCCACCTTTTGCTGCGATTACAGCTGCAAGTCGCTTGGGGTTGTCTCTATCAGTTTTGCACATCGAGAGACTGAAATTCTTGACCATTCTTCCTTGGAAAACAGCTGGAGCTCAGTGAGGTTGGATGGAGCTTAGTCTCATTGAATGAGCCATTTCTGGAAAAAAAAAATAACCCCCTTTTTTTGTTGGAAGTTATCAAGACTGTAGACTACAAATTTGCCCAGTGGTCTAAGCAACACCCATAGGTAGGCTGGAGCCCATTACTACATATCAGAGTTCTGTGAATGTAGCAACCAGGCAGGTCTTTACGGGGAAAAAAAAATTGGAAGATAAGGGGTAGACTGGTTAGGTACCAGTGAGGAGGAAGGGAGCACAATTTTTTGGATTTAAAAAATTACTGTGAGGTTTAGAGGTAAAGGTTGGATTCAGACGTGAATACATTCCTAAACCTCTGCCATGAGTACAAAACAATTCATTCTGCCTCTGGTTGTCACCATTAAAGGGCTTATCCAAATATTTTTTTTTTTTTTACAAAAATAACAAAATGAGTAATAGTTTATCGTCACTTTATCATTCCCCTCCCTCTTATGCTAGCGCAATCCTGGTCCCCTGCCAGTTTGTCCTCTTCCTGCCCAAGCAAAGACTTGGCATGTTGACTGCTGCAGCCAGTTACTGGGTTTGGACAACCCCTTTAAATAAATATTAGTAACATGAGACTGGGGATCTTGTTAATGTGTGACCAAAATTTAAAAAAGTAACTAATAAAAAAAAAAACCTAGAGGAAATGTATCACAAATACATAATTCATATGTGCGGGCGACCATGTAGTACAAAGCTACTCTCTTTCATGATCCTATTCCATTGCTAAAAGAAAGGAGCAGAGTTGTTGTAATGAGTCTTTTCCTTTAACCCATCAATATTATGACCTATTATGTGCCAGATTAAAAAAAAATTGGATGATCAAACAACGCAACATATATAAAAGTTTACCTTTAAGAGTTGGGGCCTTTAAGAACAAATCACAAAAGCTAAAATGTAAAAGATATTTCCTAGCTGCTTATAAATTCCGCAGAAAACTTCAGAAAATTGTGACCCTCTGGATTATCTGACACTAACTGCACTGTAATAGGGGAATTAATATTTTGGGTGGAATATAGAACTAGCGGACCTGATTTCAGAAACCCCATACATGATAGTTTGCCCTTAATGGGGCTAAAACTTACATTACCCCTGTAGTCCTGTAATAAAGGAATTGTTATTTTGGGTGGACTAACCCTTCAATTTTTTGACAAATCGGATGAACGCATTGACAATTTGACAATCATGTACTATCTTAATATAGAGCTACTGGACCTGATGTCGGAAACTCCATGCATGATTGTTTGCACGTAGCGGGGCTGAAACCTCATTGAAATCTTCCGGGAGCTTTTCTCTTGGTCTTCTACAAATGACCATTTTCCATTTCCAGTTGGATTTCAAAGAGCTTGTTGCTGTGAAAGGAGAAGTTATCGTAGTGAGTGGAACCACTGATGCATACCAAATGTCCGCTCTCTCCTCTCGAGCAGAAGAATGGCCGGCTCACAGCCATGCCATGGGCACACAATGCCGGGTGTCTGCCGCATGATGTCATCTCCAGCAGCCAAACAGCACACTTTTTGTTTTAATTCAAGAGCGGATTTAGATGGTTTTGCAGCATCATGGGAATGTGAATGGATCAGCTCCATGTCCCATTCGAGAGACCTGAGGCCTTCCATCTCTTTCAGGTTTAGGATATGACATTCACAACCAGTTATGGAGAATTGTTACACGACTGTGTCCACATTTAGGAGGACTTTAGTAGCCTGTATGGTGGAGCAGACACAACAACTATCAATGTTCTTATGATGCCTAAAGAAAGAGATACCTGGGCCACCATGTCAAATGTTTTGGACCAGATTGCCCAAGTCTTGTATCGAAATAACTTGGCCAAGGCAAAGTGGTTTAGGACCCTCCTGGGTCAGGACAGGCCGTAAGTTTATCATCTAAGAGAACGTCTTTAACCCCTTCTTGCATCATATACATTATAATAATGACACTGACTGTCACCCAATACCAACTGCTGGGACCTGAGGAAACTCAGATGTTGGCCTTTTAACCCTATCTGCGTTACATTCTATGAAGAAACTGGTCTCCATTTGTCCTGTATCTGTCAACCTCAGCACTGGGATTGCTGGAAAATCATGATAGATCTGGCGCTAATATAGGGTGGTCTAGTGATATTCTCTGTTAGGGCTTTTTTTTTTGGTGCTCACCAAAACCCAAGATTGTATAGCAGTAGACCTGGCCCTCCACCTCTGAGACGGGGCTTAATTTTTCAGGGCTTGCTGTAAAGCTACAAGTCCTTAGACCATCTCCTTTCCTCTGAGTACATGATTCCCTGCCCATCCCTTGCCCCTAACCATTTATTAGACCAGGGAACAAGAAGGAGGTGCTGACTTAGGAAAGGAGTAGTCACAGCGCTAACTTAGTTGTAGCCTCGTGCCAACATGAACAAAAGTGCAGGCCACATCCATGGAAAAAAAGTATGACTGCCGGATCAGACTACACAAGGTTTGGTTGTAGTCTGTTTCCATGGAGACACATAGGTTTGCATAGGAGCTGTAAACACAATTTGCTAGGAAACCATGTAGAAATTGCAAGATATGTAAGCAAAGTTACTTAATGCTTCATTTGAGATGTGCTAGAGCAATGAAAAGATGAACACAGTAGCCTTTACTGTGAGTGCTTTTGGTTTTCCTAGCCCTGCCTAGGGGCTGTATACACAAAATGGTACATGAAGCCTGTTTACAAAATTACCTAATTTTTGATGGATTGATGCAGTACAGAAGGTGGACATGATCTCTAGTGCTTCAAACGAATGCTTTGGGTTCCTTGGAGACACATAGGTCTGCATAGGAGCTGTAGACCCAAAACGGTTGGACATTTTTTAACAGTGTTGCTTCATGTTTCATTTTGGCTGCTTCGGCATAATAAAATAAACCTGTATTTGTGAAGTTGGACATAGCCTTTATCTTCTCCACCTCCATCAGGACCAATAGGAGCAGTCGGCTGATTGGACCTTGGCCCGGCTTACCGTAAAGGACGTTGTTTGCTCCATCCCAACTTTTTCTTTGTTCGTAGAAGTAACTTTTTGATGAACTCTCGAAATCTTCCTGGTAAACAAGCTCCGGCGTACCCAGCTGATGAACTGTGAGATGATCTAACATGTTCTAAGCAAAGATCATTGCCTTTTGTTTCCAGATATTGCATCTTAATGACATTTCTCTCTCCCCCTCCACCTTCACCCACAATAAAAACAACACAAAAATTAATTTGATCCCATAATTTTACAAAATCCTATTTCAGAAGAGACAATTTCTTGCTCGTATCAATCTATTTTTAGCCTTGTCCATCCCGCGCTGTGTATCTGGTAACGCTTAGTCACGGTGTTCATTAGTGCCGAGCGCCATGTAACAGGGGAGTGTCGTGCAATTTTTTGCTATTATGCACGCAGCATTAGGATGCACTTTATCTGAACCCTATAAATTATTTTGCCTCGTCAGTTCCAGTCTGTTTGTGCCACCTCAGCTGCTTCATTATAATATTTTCCAATATGAGCCATGTTCTGCCCAAAGGGTTTCTACTTGTATTTGATACAATTCTCGCCCCAGGCGGCAGGGGCGGAGGGTGCAAAATCCTATTTAATGGTATTTTTAAATTGAAATGTTTCGCGTCCTGTGTTAGAAAGGTGACTGTCATAAAGAAGATTGATAGAGCCCGGCCCGCTCATCTCGTAGCCACATCTATGTTATAATTGTCGGCTCAGTCTAATGACTTTATGTTTTAAGCGGAGTACATAGTAACTTTTTTAAATGAATGTGTCGAGAGTATTTTATATATTTATTAAAATTACTTTTTTCTAATTTGTTTATTTTCTGATTGTAGATTTTTTATCGGCCATCTTGCTTAAGCTGCTTCTCTGCTCTGTTAACAGCATTTAGTGATCTGCTTTACAGCATTCTCATGGCCATAGGCAGCAATAGGGTGGTGCCGACCTATTGAGTAGATGAGCAGATTGATATATATATTTAGTGGGAAAAGATTTAGTATAACTGTTCATTTAATGTTGAAATGTCTGCTCTTGCTTAGGAGTCCAGTAGGCAGATTCAGTGTGTAGGACCGCCCACTGGACTCCTACCAGACTCCAATAATTTGATATCTTTTACACAAAAATTGATGTATCAATCTGCTCTGTTTCTCCTGCTCTATAACATGCTGGTGGCAGATCAGACATATTCCCTTAAAGTAATACAATAACTAGGCGGAGTTCAATACATATTAATTTTATACAGCTTTAATGGGGTCATCCGACCTCTGAAAAATATAAAAACAGCAGCAAATGTTATTTAAAAGAAACAAAAACATCACTAGTCCCAACCTGGGAACATGTGACCCCTGCAGCCCATTGGTGGCCACGGCAGCCACATTTTATATAGAGATGACCGAACCAGTATGTTACAAATTTAAAAAAAAATTTTTGGGGGATTTGGCCAAACTGGACAGGTTTTTGGTTCACCATTATTATGCTCTAGGTAGGGTCTCTTCACACCCCAGAGTATAATAATCGGAGGCCCAGGAGAGGTGTGGAAAAAATAACAATCACTCATACTTGCTTTTTCCGAACTCCATTTTTTTTCATGGGTGTCCACGGTGTTTTCCGGCCTTCTCAGTGACATCATTGGCTCAGGGTCGCCGCTGAGGCTAGTGATTGGGCCTCAGTAGTCACATGGCGGGGGGGGGGCTTCCACATTTTGCTACTTACCCTGGGCCCCTGATTATTATACTGCGAGACCCCAGAGTATCATAACACTTCTGGTTTGGACCGAACCTCATGAATATTGAAGAAACAAATCTGTGTTGTAGTACTGACTTACTGTACTTACTATACTTACTGACTTACATTGCATCACTTAGCAATGGCAACCATGATGTCAGCAATAAAGCTACGGGCTGGGAGGACTGATGAAGTGTCTGCTCTAGATCAGTAGGGGATAGGTAAATATTATTACCTTTTAATTCTTTTATTGTTACTTTTAATTCTTTTATTTTAATTCTTTTTTTAAATTCTTGTTACTTTTAATTTTTATTTTAATTCTTATTCTTTTAACACTTTTTTAAAATTCTTTTATTGTTGTTTTTTAATTCTTGAACTGCTGTTATTTTTTTTTTCCAACAATCCCTTTAACTATTGAGATTTGCGTAAATCTCTATGCAATGAGCTCCCCCTAGTGTCAGCTTCTGGTAAACAGAAATTTATCATTGCACTTAAAGCTGCAGGAGCAGTTCATTACACCACTAATAGGCACTGCATGAGACCAAAATAGCTCTGGATTTTTTTCCAGAATTTTTTTATTTTTTAATTTCAGTTTTAATATTTTAATAATGTCTTCATATCCTCGGATTGTGAGCGAAGCGTACCACCACGGTGTGTCTTGTCGCATAGTAGTCACTGGAATGCAGCAGAATTTTTGTCTTGTAATTTCGCCGTGTGAAGTGGTGAAAGCGCCTCATTCACAGCTCCAGATTAGGCCGCTTTCATCTCTGGTGTAGCCGAGGATATTACTCCCTCATGGAAAACCTGACTCATGACTCCAGGTCCTCAGAGGATTGGGCCGCTTTGCTGCATCTAAATTTTCACTTTGTCTTTCTTCGTCTCTTTTTGATTATGGTAAAAAAAAAAACTTTTGACAATTTCGCACATAAAAATGGAGATGATGTAAAATAACATCATTTACTGGGTGGCTTTACAAGCATGCCAGGAGATTACTGGAGCGGGGGTCACCAGGCTGCTCAGATAACGTGAAAATCGAGGTTACTTAAGAGTCATACAAGGACTTGTAGTTCTTTTAAAGCTGTATGCACATGCATCTGATACTTGTGTCCCGACGTTATTAAAGGAATATTTCTACCATAAATATTTATGGCGTCTGTCAAGGAAGACCCGCAACACTGCGAATTTATATAAGCCCCATCCTTTTAGACATCTGCAAGACAGGGTAGTATAGCAAAAAACTGGAATATTGGCAGATACACTGTATTGGTGTTACAGAGCGCAGGCAGCTGTTTGTCTCATACATTATAACGCACGGCCAGGTCTTCTCAATTCTTCTACATTTAAAGTGTACCTCCAACTATATAATAACTTCTCAGAAATTAATGGTACAGGTGAATATAAGAAACTTTGTAATAGATCTTATTAAAGAAATCTGTTTCCTTCTCCACTTATGGGGCTAAGTTACTTTTTACATAGAAGTCTATGGAGAGGGAATAAGTAGGCTGCTGCCAGAGAGGCATACATTCTCCATCTGCTACACTGTGAGTCAAGAAATTCTTTTGCACAAAATGGGGCAATAAATCAGCCTCCTCCTCCCCTCTCCATAGACTTCTGTGTGAAGATGAGAGTAATCTAATAAGTGGAGAATGAAACAGTTCTCCTTAATAAGATATATTACAATGTTTCTTATATTCACCTGGACTATTCATTTATTAAATGTTGTTTTGTAAAGTGAGGTACACTTTAAGGCATAGATGGTTTTTGGTTGGAATACCCCTTTAAAAAATGTCTTCCCCTAAATTTATGTTTTCACCGATATGATCAGCCTTGGCCTTCTCCATCTTTTACTGTTGTATTAAAGTACCATGAAAATGAGTTTCTCCATCTGTGTTGTCCTTTCAGTTCTGTTTAAGGCTAAATATTTGAGTAATCTGAGACAAACTGGTTGCTGTGGACTCGCTACCTGGCAACATCATTGAAAAAACTGGTTGTTAGGCAACGTATCCCTAGCAATTAGATACATACTTGTATACCATCACTCACACTGCAGCTTTAAAGGGGCTATTTTAGGAACCACATTTTCAGATACCCCATAGGAAATAATGGGGCAGATTTAATAAAACAGTCTAGAATCAAAACTTATTTGCTCATAGCAACCAATGGTTTTCGATCATTTTAATAAATCTACCCCATTGACTCCACAGAGGGGGTATTCATCTCTTGTCCAGAGTGTAGAGTGGTTACAAAAGGCGTCTTTCACTCTGGAGGACCTGACATGTCCTGCCCTATATTACTGTGTCATGCATATTTTCTCCTGTGGGAGTGCTGAAGAGAAACTGAACACTTACTGCCTGATTTTCCTAAAGATTACAACTGATCGCTGGGGATCTCAGCAGGGGAACACTTTGTGATCAGCTTATTGTCATGGGACACTGTAACAAGTAGGGATTATCTGAAGTAGAGAGCCCCTTTAATAGCAACGTACCATAAGTATAGACTTCCTACAAAGCCGACCAAGGTTACAGGTTGAATGTCCAAGAGAACAGACCATGATCCCTATTGATGAGGTCACACCCCTACAGGCATATTTCACACCCCTTTTTATTGTGCCACGCCCCCTTTATGTGATTTGAATATGAAAATTTACTGGAGTGACCGATATCACATATTCAATAACAGACAGCCTAACGGCTGCAGGAGCATTCTGCTGGACCCGGGAATTTTTCCCACTCACTACTAGCCCCTTTTGCTAGTATAAAACTCCTATTGATAGTATATACCAGGGCTGTGGAGTCGGAGTCGGAGTCGTGGAGTCGGAGTCGGTACCTATTTTGGTGGAGTCGGAGTCGGTATAAAATGGACCGACTCCGACTCCCAAAATATATAATAAATTGGTACAGTTAGTAGTACAATGCAGTATGTGCTGAATATATTTTCATAAGAATTTGGGAAAATGATGAAATGTTGAAAATGATGAAATGTCCTGTAAAGGTCTGTTCTATTCCTCATATAATGATGGGACTGAGTTCTGAGTGAACCTATAAGGTTTAGCAGTGCCAGGGCTGTGGAGTCGGAGTCGTGGAGTCGGAGTCGGAGTCGGTGCCTATTTTGGTGGAGTCGGAGTTGGAGTCGGAGTCGGGGCTTTGGCGTACCGACTCCACAGCCCTGGTATATACAATACAATAGTATACTCTAGTAGCTTTTATCACTAGTATATGGTATATTTCACTAGTGCACTGCTCCTATTACAAATGTGCAACTACTATCACTAGTATTCTGCTTCTATCACTATTGTATCACTAGTATATAATTTTTTTCACTAGTATATGGTATATTTCACTAGTGCACTGCTCGTATTACAAATGTCCAACTACTATCACTAGTATTCTGCTTCTATCACCATTATATGATTCGTATTACTCGTATACAGTTTTTGTCACTAGTATATGGTTCCTAACACTAGTATGCCACTTTTATCACTAATATACATCTTCTGTCACTAGCGTATGGTTCCTAACACTAGTACATAATACAGCCCTCTAATTTACCAGACTGCAAGGATACAGAGCTCCTTGAGATGTACCGTATCCATAATGGAGATATTGGTCACATATTGGTTGCTATGGACTTGGATGTTTTTAGTTCTTTTTTGCATGGCTGAATCTACAGGATACAAGATCCCTGATGTTTACGGCCTTGGTGCTTGTGTGAATGCAGAGGTCTAGTGAGGATACCTCCGCCGCACCATGAATATGAGGCTTTGTATGAGCGCTGTGTGCACCTGACATTCTTGGAGCACAATGAATAGCTTGTCATCGCTGGGTATTCTCAACTTAGGATAATAGATCACTTTTTAATATAGCCTTGGAAACCAAAGGGAATGTTCTAGTGAAATCTGCTCAGGAGAGCCGCAGCAGTGTTTTTCATCAATATACATATATGTGGGGGTCAGTGTCCCTTGTGTTCACTACTGCCCCATTCCAGGTGGTCTGATACATATACACCAGGTACTCCTAGCAAAAGTATATCCTGCCTATCCAAACAACAACAACAACAAAAATTCCAGCCCTGCCGAGGTGATGTCATTTTGTATCCATGCTGTAATGATGCCCAGAAAACCCTTGGATCCATGGGAGAAACATTGCACAAAAGGAAAAGACATAAAATTCTAGCACCAAAAAAAGAAAAAAAAACACCTAAAAATGAACTTTTACTATTCATATTAAAATCTTCATGAAAAGGGTCTGTGAAGCGAGAGTTCAACACGGACTCTTTTCATGAAGATTTTAATATGAAGAGTAAAAGTTCATTTTTAGGAGTTTTTTTTGGTGCTGTAATTTTACATCTTTTGTGTTTATGAATCCTATCACTAGTATCTGGCTTGTATCACTACTATACCGCTCATTTACACAGTCTATCACTAGTATAAAGTTCTGATCACTAATGTACTGCGCCTATTAGTATATAACTCCTAATATCAGGCCCATTTCATGAATATACTTTCCATATCACCATTCTAAGTTTACACTATCACTAGTGTATGCTCCTATCACTAGTATGTGTCTTGTATCACTACGATACAGCTGGTTTACACCTTTTTTTCTTATTTTAAAATTTTTTTTTATAATTTTATTTCCCCTATAATATTTACCCCCTATCAGGCTCATATCATTAATATACCTTCATTATCACCAGTGTATTTTAACACTGCTCTCACTAGTATATATCACTAATAACCCCTATTGTTAGTATAAAGTTCCTATCAACAGTATATACAAGACACTCACTATTCTATGGTTCCTATCACTATCATACAGTTTTCATCATCGTTTATGATTCACAAAACTAGTATGCCACTTCTGCCACTAGTGTATGGTTTTTATCACTACTATACCGTACAGTACAGGCCTAATGCCTAGAGTATGACTTCTATGAGTAGTATATGGCTTCTATCACTAGTACAGGGGTGTCAAACTCATTTTCTCCGGGGGCCACTTCAGCCTCACGGGGTACCTTGAAGGGCCAAGATTATTTTACACGTGTATAAAAGTAACTTCTCCTTAACAGTTAAGCGAGCTATTAAGGAGTAGTTACATTTGTACATTACTACTGTTACAATCAGCCCTTTGAGGTCAACCAGGAAGAACATAATGTATTGTTAAAACCTAAGACATTGGCATGTTACATACTATCCTCATCCTTTTCTGAATATATCAAAAATTAAGCACTATACAAATACTGTTTACCCCTGCAAACGGTATTATGCTCTATAGTTGCCTCTGCACACGGTATTACACCCCACAGTGGCCCCTGCACACGGTATTATGCTCCATAGTTGCCCCTGCACACGGTATTATGCTCCATAGTTGCCCCTGCACACGGTATTATGCTCCATAGTGGCCCCTGCACACTGTATTATGCTCCATAGTGGCCCCTGCACACGTTATTATGCTCCATAGTGGCCCCTGCAATCGGTATTATGCTCCTTAGTGGCCCCTGCATTGGTATTATGCCCCATAGTGGCCCCTGCACACGGTATTATGTCCCATAGTGACCCCCCACCCATGAACTATTATTATACTCTGGGGTCTTTTCAGATTCAGACCCCAGAGTATAATGATCGGGGGCCCAGGTGGTGACAAACAAAAAACCAGTGTTACTTACATGGGCTCCATTGCGCTCCCTGCGTTCGGCCTTCTTCAATGTCGCACAGACCGGCGTCGCGACATAATGACGTCGGCCTGGCTCACGTGACGCCTGGGACGACACCAAAGAAGGCCGAAGCCGGCTGGGAGCAACATCGGATCGCTGGAGAGGTGAGTAACTCTGATTTTTATGTTTATCACCTCCCCGGGGTCTCCGATTATTATACTCGGGGGTCTGAAAAGACCCTGGAGTATAATAATAGTAGTATTTGATGGGGCTCGCCGGCCGCGGCCTCACTTACCATCCCCGCTCCTGCACACAGCCGCTTCTACGTCCCATAGCAGAAGGGGAAGGGGGGGGCGTCCACGACCAGCAGCGGGGATCGGTAAGTAAATAGGCCGTTACGTGCCGGGGATACTCCAGCAGGCAACGGCCTATTTATATATATATATAAAAAAACTTATCCTTACCTACCTCCGATGCCTTGATGCAGCCGCCGCCTCCTCCTCTTCTTGTCCCCTACGTCTGCGTGTCAGCGTAGGCGGCGTGATGACGTCATTGTATCGCCGCCTGCGCTGACATGCAGAGGTCTTGTAAACCAGCCCAGGACAGGTATCGCGCAGCTTTGTTTTTTTTTTTTTTAAGCGGCCTGTCCTGGGCTGGTTTACATTACATAGGCAATAAAAAATGCCGCCCGGGGCCAGATAAGTGCCGGGCCGGATAACAGAAGGGAGCGGGCCGGATTCGGCCCGCGGGCCTTGTGTTTGACACCTGTGCACTAGTGCATAGATTCTTACACTAGTATAAACCTCCCATCACTACGATGCAGTTTTCATGACCAGTATACCACTACTATCACTAGTATACAACTCCTATCACGAGTATATGATTCATATCACTAACATACAGCCCTCGTCCCCATTGTTTGACTCTTATGACTAATATATGGTTCCTACCACCATTAGGTTGCTATACTATATGAGATGTGGCTTGTTGGGAAAATGACGGGGCTTGGTGATAAGGGGCATAGCTAGAGATAAGCCAAACTGCACCGTAGTTGTCTAAGGTGATCCAACCATGGTGGTATAAATTTAGACAAGAATGCACCAAATTTATCACCCAGCATGAACCACAGTGATACATTTGGAGTCCACTTGTAAACTGTTGAAATGTAACTCAGTATTTGTGATTTTCCCAGAAGATAACTGTGGCTTCTGTTTCTGTGTTTCAGCATACAGATCTGTGCCAGTACATGGACAAATACCCCGGGGGTCTGCTTCCTGACAATGTGAAGGTAAAGTGTCTCTTTCTACACAATATATGTCTGAGATTATAGTGGTCTTAAAGGGGTTTTCAAGTGAACATAATCATAGGTAATTTTTTAGACAATTTAAAAGTTAAATATTTTTGAAAATTATAAAATATAAATGATTAATCCATTTTTCAGAGTTGTAAAGATTTCCTCTAACCATCTTAGTGGTGATATCTGTTGTCTTGATCAGTTGCCAGTGGATACGACCATGAATGCAGGAACTTTCTATGGTCTAGAACTTGTCAGACACCCAGCCATGATGTCCTTATTGTGTCCGGGATATCAGGCAGGGACACTACATGTAGGAGAAGATAACCCGGACACAATAAGGACATCATGGCTGGTTATCAGGAGGGGACTACATGTATGAGAAGATAACCCGACCACAATAAGGACATCATGGCTGGTTATCAGGAGGGACACTACATGTATGAGAAGATAACCTGACCACAATAAGGACATCATGGCTGGTTATCAGGAGGGGACACTACATATATGAGAAGATAACCCGGACACAATAAGGACATCATGGCTGGTTATCAGGAGGACACTACATGTATGAGAAGATAACCCGGACACAATAAGGACATCATGGCTGGTTATCAGGAGGACACTACATGTATAAGAAGATAACCCGACCACAATAAGGACATCATGGCTGGTTATCAGGAGGGGACACTACATGTATGAGAAGATAACCTGACCACAATAAGGACATCATGGCTGGTTATCAGGAGGACACTACATGTATGAGAAGATAACCTGGACACAATAAGGACATCATGGCTGGTTATCAGGAGGACACTACATGTATGAGAAGATAACCCGGACACAATAAGGACATCATGGCTGGTTATCAGGAGGACACTACATGTATGAGAAGATAACCCAGACACAATAAGGACATCATGGCTGGTTATCAGGGGACACTACATGTATGAGAAGAAAACCCGGACACAATAAGGACATCATGGCTGGTTATCAGGAGGACACTATATGTATGAGAAGATAACCCGGACACAATAAGGACATCATGGCTGGTTATCAGGAGGACACTACATGTATGAGAAGATAACCTGACCACAATAAGGACATCATGGCTGGTTATCAGGAGGACACTACATGTATGAGAAGATAACCCGGACACAATAAGGATATCATGGCTGGTTATCAGGAGGACACTATATGTATGAGAAGATAACCCGACCACAATAAGGACATCATGGCTGGTTATCAGGAGGGGACACTACATGTATGAGAAGATAACCTGGACACAATAAGGACATCATGGCTGGATTTCCGACCAGTTGTTCTTGACCATAAAAGTTCCTGCATTCATGGTCATAGTATTTATTGGCAACAGATTAAGACAACAGATGTCACCACTAAGATTGTTATAAAATTTGTAGAATTGTAAAGTTTTTTTCTATTTGCAAAAGTGGTTAACTTTTAATTATCTACAAACTTATGGAAGTTTATGTTCGTGGGAAAACTTCTGACAGTCGATCCCATCTCTGGTCCAGACCTGCCTCTACTTCTGCTCATAGTAGCCTATTGTGTCACTGTATGGGGGCCAAATAAGGGGACAATATACTATTTGGTGGGGACAAAAAGAGTACAATATACTGTGTGGGGGTCAAAAAAAGGGACAATATATTATGTGGACGTCAGTAAATGAAGCAATATTCTATGCGGGCCAAAATAAAGTACAGTATACTGTGTGGGGCCAAAAAATGGGGCAGTATACTGTGTGGAGGACAATATACAATGGTGGGGGGCAAAAAAGGCAACAGTATAATATGGGGGGACAATATACTGTAGGGCCCAGAAAAGAGTGTGTTAAACTGTGTGGAGCCACTAAAGGGGACTGTTTGGGGACCAGTATAGGGGACATTATACTGTGTAGAGCAATGCTGTGTAAAATATGAAGGGCTGCAGCATACAGAGTTTGGCATCTTAAAAGACAAGCTAAAACAGAATTCTACATTATTTCGTCCATATTTTTTTGACGGGGGCATAGTTATTGCAGTTAAGGGCCAGACATAATTTTGCTTGTGACCCCCACAATGCCAAGTCTGCCCCTGTATTATAATAGGAAGAAGAAGAATAAAAGTGATCATTTATATTTTTTTTAAAAGTGCTTTAATAATATGAAAAGTAAATTAATAAAAATGAATAAAATTAATAATAAAAAATAAAATAAAAAAATCTCAAAAAAGACATATTGTAATCATTTATTCAAGTCGTATTAATTTAGTAATACTAATAATATGTTTTCCTATTCAATGTACATTCATTATTTTATGCTGTTTATTATTGACCTTTATTTTTCCATAACCTAGAATGATGTTTGGCCAGTTTTAGAATTTTTCCACAATTTCTTCCTAAGATTATTAGTGCTGTTGGAGGTTTCCGGCGGTGGCAGCGGATGATAAATGGGATGAATCGGTTTGATATTACCATAGCAGAGACAATACTGGCATGTGTCCAGACGCCAGGGGAGCCTGTATTAATTATGCGGTGCGCACAACATCTCTGTTTCAGACTGAATGGGTGAATACAGCGAGCCCCTTAATAAAGCTGTCTGTCTCAATAGCGGGTGTCACATAGGATACAATCCAGTCCGGCGCTCTCTTTTCTTCCCATCTATTTAAATTAGATGATTTCTCGACAAGTTACTTATTTGGATTGGTTCCACTTGTTTGGATGCTTTATGCTGTCATTCACATCTATCGCAAGGTCGCCTTTTCAGAAGTAATTGCATTTTTTAGATATTTTTGCAGGTTTGCACTCGACTTTGGGGATATTACTGTATATATGACTAATGTTAAAAATCAATCAACCAATCAGATTACAGAGTTTATTTTCCTATGGTAGACTGGGCGAAAGAAGATAGACGATAGAAGATAGACAACTCCTACGCCATTCTGGCTGAACATGTTCGAGTGTGGCTACCTTTACCCTCAGTTAAAGGGATTCTCCACACTGTTTTTGGGCAATCCAAGGGTTAGGAAGATGACCATGTTGGACCATGGGTCACTTAACAGGGGAGGAGCAGTACCCAAAGGAAAGCCACGCAAACATGGGGAGAATATACAAACACCATGCAGATGTTGTCCTTGGCTGGAATCAAACCCAGGACTGCAAGGAAATCGTGCTAACCACTGAGCCACCATTATTTTCCTGTTAACCCCTCCATCTGAGACTGTGCTTGCCACATAACAGGGACAGATAGTGGACCTCAGAAGTAAAATAGGATATAGACAGACACCTATGGGTAAAAAATATATACCTGCTAACGCTCCCGAAACATCCATGAGGCTGCCGCAAAAATGACTGACCTCCCGGCATCTCGTAACAGTGTGTGAGTCTCCCAGGCTCAGCGGAATGCTTCTGCATGCGACAATCACTTAATGTGTCGTTTATATCACAAAAAAGAGGCGTAACTGACACATTTCATGCCCACATGACAAAAATGGGGCATGTCCTGCCCCAAAAATAGGCATGACGCACCCCCAAAAAGGGTGGAACTTTGGTAAAAGGAGACATGACCATGCAAAAATTTCCTTCATGGCAAAAAACTTATATCCAAACTCATATACCCAGAGGAAGTTTTACAATTCTTTTTTGGTGAGCAGAAGTCCCCTTTAAGTAATATAGAGTTTCCAATCGTGGGTTGTGAAATGTAGGACAGGATGGGTCCTCCAGAGCAGGAGATGGTCTTTGTAACCGCTCTACATTTTGCCCCAGAGAGGACCACCACTTGACCAATGACAGTAGGACCTCACTTGAGGTTGCCCCATTATCTCATCCATAAGTTGTTTGCACCTTCTTTACAGGAAGTAGTAAAAAGGGTGGAGGACATTACCCTGAGGCTCTTTGTGGCCACCGTGAATAGCTGTCAGATGACTGCTGAGCATGCATGTTCTCAATCGGAAGAGAGTAGCAAGCCAGAGGTGTCTGGTGGGGACTCATCTCTTGTGAGAACAATAGATCGGACATGTTGAAATACAACATGTCCAATTCTTCCTTTCAATGACATCATCTGTGGGGGGAGACGTGATACACCCCCATACACATAAGATATTGGACCATTTTGGTCATCTTTGCTCTTATCTCTATGGGCACTGTTAGATTGTGTTCACACTAGCTTTATAGCTTCCATGTTTAATGGAGCTATGATTTGTCTAGAGGGGATCTCAACAGCAAAGTGTTTCATTCCACTACACTGCCTCCGCAGGAGAATTCCAGTATTACACTTTTTTTTTTTTTTTCTTTTTTTTTTTTTTTTACACAACAACGTTCAGGTGTTCATGAACACTCTTATTCCCATTATATCTATATAATATGTTCTATTGACCAGAATATAATTCTACCGCCCTGCACAATATAACAGCTGGAAATGATTGATTTTTTTTTTTTCCGATGAGCAAAAATCAATAATATACGGATTATCTTTTTGACTTTTGAAGGGCTTTGTATGTGATTGTGTGATGGCTATTGTCTGGTAATGATCCATGGTACCGCTATGTAATAGAAATAACTATCATTTTTGAGGAGCAGGATGTGAGGAATATTTTAGTAATTTTTTTTTTTTTTAATAATACCCGGTGATTTGCAGCCGTCTAGGATCCACCTGCCACTTTTTCCAGACTGTTCTGTCTTTCTGTAATTATAAATATCGACTAGTTCATGAAAATTATAGCGGTCGTCTTAAAAATTGTCATTCTTGTCTTTATTCACAGAGGCTTTTTAATAGATATAATTTAGGCTCGATTCCTAGAAGATGTTTGTCAGCCTTGTTTCTTAGGCTCTGTTGACATCTGTGTTGTGGTTTTTTTGTTATAAAGGAAAACCACAAAATGGTGCCAGATGTGTCACAGGACCCAAACCAACTGGTCGACAGATCCCATTGACTTATAGTCGGATCTTTCGGCTCCATTGTAGTGTGCATTATTTTGAGAAGAAGAGTATCTCAATGTCTCAGTATGCAGAACCTGAATACGTCACTCCTAAATAGCATCAATTTTGTATGAAGAATGAAACGGGTTCATGAGGAGAACAAGGTTGAGTGTTGATACGTAATTTGGATTTATGTAGACACTAAAGCCGCATGGCTGGTGATGCACAACTGCAGCTGCAACCCCTATGACAGGCCTGAGCTAGGGATGATGGTCAACCAAAGGTCAAAGACATATAAAAGGCGTAGGTAGATAAATAGACATATTAGGTAGATAAATATTTAATAGTATACATATGAGAAAGATATTAGATAGATATTAGGTGTTCGATAGATAGATAGATAGATAGATAGATAGATAGATAGATAGATAGATAGATAGATATGAGATAGATAGATAGATATGAGAGATAGATAGTGATAGATAGATATGAGGATAGATAGATAGATAGATATGAGAGAGATAGATATGAGAGATAGATAGATAGATAGATAGATAGATAGATAGATAGATAGATAGATAGATCTGTAGATATGAGGATAGATAGATAGATTGAGATAGATAGATAGATGGAAGATAGATAGATAGATAGAGAGATAGATATGGGAAGATAGATAGAGAAGATAGAGATAGATAGATAGATAGATAGATAGATAGATAGATAGATATGGGATAGATAGATAGATAGATATGGGATAGATATAAGATAGATAGATAGATAGATAGATAGAAGAGATGGAAGATAGATGGAGATAGATAGATATTAGATAGATATATAGATATTAGATAGATATGAGATAGATAGATAGATAGATAGATAGATAGATAGATATGTAGATATGAGATAGAAGAAGAAATAGATAGATAGATAGATATGAGATAGAAGATAGAATAGATAGATAGATAGATAGAGATAGATAGAGATAGATAGATAGATAGAAGATAGATAGATAGATAATAGAGAAGATAGATAGATAGATAGATAGATAGATGATTGATAGATATGAGATAGAGAGATAGATATGGGATAGATAGATAGACCGATAGAATGAGATAGATAGATAGATATAGATATAGAGATAGATAGATATTAGATAGATAATGAGATAGATAGATAGATATGGATAGATAGATAGATAGATAGATAGATAGATAGATAGATAGATAGATAGAGAGATAGATAGATAGATATGAGATAGAGAGGATAGATATGAGATAGAGAGATAGATATGGGATAGATAGATAGACCGATAGATATGAGAGAGATAGATATTAGATAGATATATAGAATAGATAGATAGAGATAGATAGATAGATAGATAGATAGATAGATAGATAGATAGATAGATAGATAGATATGAGATAGATAGATAGATAGATAGATAGATAGATATGAGAAGATAGATAGATAGATAGATAGAGATAGATAGATAGATAGATGATTGATAGATATGAGATAGAGAGATAGATATGGGATAGAATGGATAGATAGATAGACCGATAGATATGAGATAGATAGATATTAGATAGATATATAGATATTAGATAGATATGAGATAGATAGATAGATAGATATGGGAGAAGAAGAAGGAATAGATAGATAGATATGAGATAGATAGATAGAATGAGAGATAGATAGATGATAGATAGATGAGATAGATAGATAGATAGATATGAGATAGATAGATAGATGATTGATAGATATGAGATAGAGAGATAGATATGGATAGATATGGATAGATAGATAGCGGATAGATAGATAGATATTAGATAGATATATAGATATTAGATAGATATGAGATAGATAGATAGACCGATAGATAGATAGATAGATAGATAGATAGATAGATAGATAGAAGAATAAAAGATAGAAGAAGCAGAGAGATATGAGATAGATAGATAGATAGATATGGGATAGATAGATAGATATGGGATAGATATAAGATAGATAGATAGATAGATAGATAGATAGATATGAGATAGATAGATAGATATGAGAGATAGATAGATGATAGATAGATATGAGATAGATAGATAGATGATAGATAGATATGAGATAGATAGATAGATATGGAGATAGATAGATAGATATGAGATAGATAGATAGATATGATAGATATGAGATAGAGAGATAGATATGGTAGAATGGAAGATAGATACCGATAGATATGAGATAGATAGATATTAGATAGATATATAGATATTAGATAGATATGAGATAGATAGATAGAGAGGGGGAAAAAAAAAAAAAAAATTTTTTTTAAGTAGGTAGATAAATATTTGATAGACATTAGTTAAAATAGATAGAAATGAGAAAGATATTAGATTGAAAGATGTCAGATTTTGTTTACTGATAGAGATATTAGGTAAATATTTAATAGATATTAGACAGATAGATATATTAAATAGATCAGTCGATAGATAAATATGTAGAATGATAGAGATATTATATAGATAAAGAGATCGACAGATATTAGATAAACAAAGAAATTATATAGATATTAAAACAGTAGAAATATTAGATATTCAGAGATAAAGTGATGGATAGATAGAAGATTATTTTTTTTTCCATGTGTTCATTCCTCCATTTTGGACTATGCAGTAATGTTAATAAGTTTGATAAATGTGCAGATCAGGAGCCGTTGATGAAGCTGAGAAATAGGTAATATTTAGTTGTTCACAGTCCACGGAGCAGGCAGGTGTGAATAAGGCCAAGTAATATTACACCAAATTAAGGCCGCCTGTCACAGACGCCATAGAGAATCAATTATCCAGGTTGACATTTGTTCATTTTGTATTCCCCCATTATACGCGGTGGTGTATGTGCTGTGCACAGAGCCTTCCTATTCTGTATGATCACTCGCGGTGAGTAGCGTGCAGCTGCCGGGGGAAACACAATCTCTATCTCTTTGTGTCATATCCAGTATACAATAGTATGTGTGGTTTGTTCTGTGCTGACCTCAGAGCTTTACTGCAGCAATGATAGAGTCAATGAAGTATATCTGGCTATGTGGTAGGCCAACCTATTTAGTTTCCAAAAACAGTGCCACCTCTGTACATGGTCTGTACCGGTACTGCAGTTAAACTCCATTCAATTGAATACAAATGAGGTGCAATACCAGACCCAGTCTAGGGACAGATATGCCACTAGTTCTGGGAAGAGAGCAAACTCTCTATTGTGGGCCTGGACAATCTAATTAGAGGGATTATTAACTTTAGGCAATCATTTTTTATTAAATAGTCCCCCCATAGTTTACCTGATACGGAGACTTTTTTAATTTTATTTTCAAAGGGATTTTTCTGGGCAAGTTATGCCCTATCCACAGGAAAGGGTATAATTTTATTAACGCAGGGGCCACTTTGGGACATTATACTGTATGGAGGGGCCACTATGGGACAGTCTACTGTGTGGGGGCCACTATGGGACAGTCTACTGTGTGGGGGCCACTATGGGACAGTCTACTGTGTGGGGGCCACTATGGGACAGTCTACTGTGTGGGGGCCACTATGGGACAGTATACTGTGTGGGGGCCACTATGGGACAGTATACTGTGTGGGGGCCACTATGCTATATTATACTGTGTGGGGAACACTATGGGGCATTATACTGTGTAGGGGCCACTGTAGGACATTATTTTATCACAGGGATCTTTGACATGTATATGAAGGGGCCACACTTTCTGAACAGCCTAAGGCCTATGGTACCCTTAATTCGCCCCGGGGCTAAGTAATGAATGCAGCTTACCACTCGCTCCTTAATCATCACTGAGCATGGGGGCCATTTTATTAAATGTGTGGGTCATTATTTTACATGTGGAGGCCATTATATTACAAGTGGGGACATTGTGGGGGTACGTTGTTTTACATGTAGTGGCACTGTTGGGGTCATTATATTACATGTGGCACAATGAAGGGGGTCATTCTACTGACTATGGGGCCCTGAAGGGGCTATTATACTACATGTGGGGCACTGAGGGGGCCATTATACTACATGTGGGGGCACTGAGGGGGCCATTATACTACATGTGGGGCACTGAGGGGGCCATTATACTACATGTGGGGCACTGAGGGGGCCATTATACTACATGTGGGGCACTGAGGGGGCCATTGTACTACATGTGGGGCACTGAGGGGGCCATTATACTACATGTGGGGCACTGAGGGGGCCATTATACTACATGTGGGGCACTGAGGGGGCCATTGTACTACATGTGGGGCACTGAGGGGGCCATTATACTACATGTGGGGCACTAAGGGGGCCATTATACTACATGTGGGGGACTGAGAGGGCTCTTATAGTACATGTGGGGGCACTGAGGGGGCCGTTACATAAGTGTTGCCTAAGGCTCCAAACAAAGCCGTATTTTATTAACAATTATAAGTGATGGCTACTTTGAGGGTATTCGGTTTGGATGTTTTCTCACTAGGGGGTGCTACACTTGAAAAGGCTGAGAACCACGGCTCTAGGGCACCAGCACCTGGTTGCGTCTGCCATCTCTGTACCCCCTATTCCAACTTCCCTATGCAGATTCACAATATGGCTGTGCCTGATGTCTGACAGTGCAGAAATAAACTGTTCAATAACAAATCCAGCTCTGCTACATATATGTGAATGTATAAAATATATATATATATACAGTCTAGCTATATCCTCTGTCTACATCCACATTTCAGTCTTCTAAGAAGCCGGATGATGTAAACTAGTGACATTTGTAGAAAATCCCCTGACTGTGACTTTGCTGCCAGACCCTCCAGCGTTCTGCCGACATTCCATAGGAATCTTTTTACAATTCTTCCTGTATCCAAGAGCACTTCACCACATTACAGAAGGCTAAAGCCCTCGGCATTGTAAAAAGAGACTCGGGGCTGAATACAGCACCTAAGATGTGCTCCTGCCTCCTGCTGCTGGGAGCCCCGGGCCCTACAAAAGAGCTAATTCAAGTATTTGTCAAAGGTTTTCCATGTAGCAGACCGCCACTTACATACTGGAACAGTGCGACATTGTCAGCTGCCCATCAATGGCTGATGGGAAAGATCTGTAAGAATTTTAGTGTAGACTGTTTTTCATATATTGGATTTAAAGGCATATGTACCAGGGACCCAGAAAGAGGGGCCCGGTACTAGTGGGTCTTGTCTCCATTGCAATGAAAGGGAATTTGACACCAGAAATAGACCTGTTTTATAAACTGAGTTTTTATGTTAAACGTTTTGTAAGATTTTTTTTTTTCCAAGTCACTATATAAAAAAAAAAAAAAAAAAAAAGTGCTAAATGCTGCAATTTGTATACTCTGACCACTAAGCCTAAAAATATACTGATACTTGCCAAGGGGTTTTCTTTTCATCAGTTACCTTAGTTACATCACAGACAGGATTACCATAGAAGATAACCCCTCTACAGATAACACCACTGACCCACCATTACATCCACTGCTAACAGTAGATGATGTCACAGATTATCTGCTCCCCCTCCCTGCTCTACAAAACTCTCTCATAGACCTCAATGAGTCGGCTTCAGTCTATTGCTGCCTATAGCCATGACTGTGCTGTAAAGCAGATCACTAAATGCTGATAACAGAGCTGAGGACAAGCTCAGGCAAGATGGCCGCCCCCATAGTCATGGACAGGAAATAAAATAAAAGATATATAATAAGAAAATAAAAACGGATTATGATCGTCTACAATAGGGGCGTGCCAGAGAGGACCCTTTGCAGGATCCTTGCTGTGCACCAGTGATGTCCACAGTAGGGTCGTGCAGGATGCAACTGGTTCTGTAGTGTCCCTGGCTGGCTTCTACGCGCATGCGCCGAGCAAGGAAGCAGAGGTAGAGGCTAGGGTGGAGGAGCTGCTAGCCCTAGCAGAGACCAGAGGGAATGGAGTAGGGAACTGGCGCTGGAAAGGAGGGATGTAAACAAACACTCAAGAAATATCGGACACATTCCTTCATCCTACTGTCATGGTAAACCATCTTGAAGAAAGGAAGTAGAGTAAGCAGGAGGAAATTCTCCAGAACTTGCTTTGGTACCATTGATGTGTCTTGTAGTCCCTAGACTCTATTATAAAACCTTTAGCGGCCCACTTTCCCACATCTACTGTTTGCCGTTTACAATCCTTGCGTCTTCCAGGGCCGGGTCTATAACCTTTACACCGACTATATCTACGGCATGTTTGGCACCTTTCTTTCCCTTCTTCGCTGACACTCGACCTTCCACTGGTAAATCCATACTTACTTTTCTGCTTCTCTGCAAAGTAATATAAAACTAGACATGAAAAATGTAATACTACAAGTATACAGAATTTTTTATTACCTAAAGTGTTTCTCAGGCTGCAGAAGTTTCTACAGCTCCTGATACACCTGGGCCTGAGGGATTCATACCCGAGAATACAAGTTATTATTTTCCTCCTTATCTCAGTTTGCAGCTAGAGTAAAAACAAAGAGCAGAATCTTAATGTGCCTGGTAAGTTTGTAGCAGATAGAGCAGTGGGGGAGAGCTCCTGCTGCAGCCAGTTGCCTTACAGTCAGACACAAGTCTGGGCTAAAGTTTGTGAGGAGGAGGGGAAGAAAATGGCTGATCTTCTAGAATATGAATAGAAGAATTATTTATAAATGTATCTCACTTTTTATTGTAATGCGAGCCAACATAGGATCAAGGGAAGGGAGGAGATTAATGGAGCAAGCTCTGGGATGTTTTTAAATTTTTTTTAGTGCATTTGGTCCTTTTTAAAATATTTTTTTGGATGATCTAGTAATGTGCTAATGCCGTGTTGGACTTGGGCCCATTCTATGACACCTCCTAGGAAATAGACCATAGTATTCTTCAAATTTGGGCAACTTCTGCTGGACCATTATTGAGTTAGATCCTGGTCCCACTGGTGGATTCTCTGGTACCCAGGTGACCCAGGCCAACACTATGCTAATGTACTATTAGAGCACGTTACCTTTACGTGCCGGAAAGGTCAGAAACTGCTGACTTGGTTTGTGTCATGATCCAAATGGTTGCCCCCACCCTCCAACTACGACTACATATCTATGAGAACAGCCTGTAATATGGATTCCACTGACAGATTATAGACTGACTGTAGATTATCTGTAGTTTTTAACGGATTTGTTGCCAGGTTTACATTAGGGTTCGACTTTCCGTTCCTCGGGTCCGCTTGGGGACCGGAGAAAAGGAAACCTAATCCACTTAAAAAGCAGTTACCCAGGACTTTTCTCTCTGCATTTTTCAAGCAAATTTGAGGATGGAAACCCCAAAAGGACTTTGAACGCTGGTGTGAACCCAACCTTAGGCTTCATGTACACGACCAAGTGTGCAGTCCACGTGTGTTCTGATGTTCCGTTCCGACATTTATAGAGCAGATCCTATAATATATCGGAAAGGAACAGACGAGGACTGCACACTTGGTCTTGTGTGGTGGAAAACCAGTGCCATGGAGATGATAACCACAAGCTGCTGCAATATAGAAACCATACTGTAACAGTTAGAGAACGCCTACAGATGGGGAAAGGTGATTTTTCAAGGGTGGGAGTAAGTGTTAATTTTTTATGTTGCAAATTGGAAAAAGAAAATGGAACATTAGGGTTACCTGTCTCTAAGGATCTCTGAGCACACGAGTAATGCCAATCAATCCGGATTGCTTCAAGCAAGAATCGATCATCATGGCTGCTCTCTGATATCTTCCCAGTTCTTGTATTATCGGGCCAGACTTCCATAGCTCCGAACCTTGTTATTTCTGAACATAGCCCACAATGTACAGAATCACGGAGGGGAACGCACAGCTGGATATGACTGACACTTCATATTATAGGCTAAATGAGCTACCCGATGATGATTTGCGGCACAGAATCGATAAGGCACGCGGTTGGGTCCTACGGTTATATATATGCATTCTGCTGCTGTGTAATTAATCCCACAAACCAATATGATTTTAGCTTTATTGAAGATTTTTCCAGAAGGGAAAGAAGTAATAAAGCGGCAAAATAAACCGTACGGTTCTCATATATAAGATTTCTTGTAACTGCTTGGGGTGGGGGGGGATTCATGGGCGAAATGAAAAGTTAGATATATTTTAGGAAGACTCCTGACTTGTAAAGTGATCTCTGGGATCCCTTAAGAATGAAGGGTCCGCAGTGCAGTATCAGCTCTGTGTCCTCTTCATTGTTTCTTCCTGCAGAGCAGCGCTCCGTACCACCCGGCTGTGCAGGGATTTGCATCATGGCCCCATTTAGGAGTGTGGCTGTGCTGCAGAGCTTCTACCAAATTGTAATATTGTAGGCATAAGGTCATAGTTAGTAAATATTCTAAAGTGACATTCTAGCCCCATATAATGTAACCACACTTTCCGTAGCTTCACATGATATAAATTGTATAGCTTCACTGCTCGCGCCACTTAAATATTTATAGTACCAAGTGCAGACTCTTAAATCAGCCCTCTTCTTCAGCCTTATCCTCAAATGTGCCGAGGATGTAAAATATACAGAAAATTCCAGACTGTGCCGGTTAGAAGGCATCATATCCAAGGGACTTGTTACATAAAGCCTTAAGATTGATTACTTAGAGCCTGTCTCCGTGTACTACTAAATATCCTCTACAAGGTTTCCTTGGAGCACATACAGAATCTTACAATATTTCTTAAGTTGCTGTCACACTTGCATCATTTTAATCTGTTCTTCCGTCCTCTCATAGGATCAGAAGAATGGACTCATTATTAAAACAGATCCGTCCTATGACAGACAATAGTAGGGCCTGTTGGGTATCCATTGTTTTTGCCATCACTTTTCCGGAAAAAACATTGTGCTTGCAGAACTTTTTAGTCCATGATTTTAGAAAGACTCTGCGGTGGGGTCTCAAGATGGAGCTTGTACTGTAGATGTGAAGGCATCCTTAAGGAGGACCTCTAACCACCTCCACCATCTCCAGTTCTTTTCATCCTTTAATAGACGCCACATCACCGATTCCGGGGCAGTTGGAATTTTTTTTTCTCTAGCTTGAACCGTTCCCGAGCAAATAATGCTGTTAGTTTTGGTGTCTGATATTGTAACTAGACTCTCTAAGGCCAAGTGGGTGATGTCAGGCAGGAGCAGGAAAGGGGATGGGATTGTAAACTCTGAAACGGTCTGCTTCTGATTGGAGCTCTTGAGTCATGCCCCCTTGCTGACTCCTGTCCTGGCACCACCCACTTGGTATTAGGGAGTCTAGTTCACGTATTAGACACCAAAACTAACAGGATAATATATAGACCAACTGGTATCCCTGTTGTAATGGAGATCCGTCAAAAAATAGATGGTTCTGCGCTTACCCTGGATTTTCCAAACACATCAATCTTTATTCAAAAAATAACCTTTACACACCAAAACTAACAATACTGATTGCTCAGGAATGGCGGGGGCTTATTAAAGGATGAGAAGAGCTTGAGTTGGTGAAGGTGGTGAAAGGTCCTCTTTAATCCTGTAGCCTGGTTTTGTTTGCTTTTACAAGACATTCCCTAATTCTCATAGAACTTCGCATCCTTCAAAAGGTGTCGCTTCAGTGATTCCGACGCAGTTAAATTTTTTTCTGTAGCACCTTTCGTGAGTGATCGGAGCTATTCATTTTATCGCTCAATATGCTAATGAGGCTCTCTACTGTCAGACGGGTGGTCCTTGGGCAGATGCAGACAGCTAGGGACCTCCCCCCTGACAGTAGAGAGCCTCATTAGCATATTGGGTGCTGAAATTAACAGCACTATTTGCTCAGGAATGGTGGGGACTTGAGAAAAAATTCCAACGGTGCTGGAATCAGTGGAGCAGAGCCTGTTGGGGGACGGAATGAGTTGGAGTTTGGAGAGGTGGCGAAAGGTTCTCTCCAAACGCATAATTGCCTCCTTCAAAAAAATAGCGCGCCCCCTGTCCATTTGGTTGTATCTGATATTGCTACTTTTCTTAAGTAATTGGGTCTGAGTTGCAGCACTACATAAAACCTGTGGACAAGTGTACCGCTGTTTTCGGAATACAGCAGCCAAGTTTTTCTAATTGAGTTCATCCTTTTTAATTCTAATAATAAGAATTTCTTGGCTTATCGGGACATTAACATGTTGGGTACTGTAGATCTGTTTCCCATATCTATATTCTATACAAGTGGGTGGGGGAACATTTGTTACAAACTTTTCCTCTTCAAGACAAAAAAAAAAGTTTCCTGTCATTTTCAGCGCCTGTGAAATGAACGCTTACTACAATGCAAACGGAATTGGATGAAAAACGGAATATTTCCTGTTATTTTCATAACCTTGCGAAGCCCATGATGTATATGAGAACAAATATTACAGCACCAAAACGTTCCTACATTGTAAATGCAGAGCAATAAAACAGCATGAAGCTGAGTCGGGTGTGAACAGCGACACTTCATTACCTCTTCAGGATTTGTGTCCCTCTATGGTCTATTTTTGGGCCTCATTGTCCTCCATCCACCTCTCACCCCTGAAAAAATAGAAAAAAATCCAATGTATGAATAGTCAATTTTTTTGTAACTTTTTGTTTTGTAATATTTTTTTTGCTTTACTATAAATAAGATTATGTTCAGGAACAGAACAATGGACATAAAAAGTTATCTTATTAAGGGATAGAAATGGGAAAACTTACTGTATGCATTCGTCCCAGGACAGTGGTTACCCACGGACATCCGTGGACCCCATAGACTATAATGTCCGTTTTTAATTTTTTTTTCTTCCCTCTTTTTTTTTTTTTTTTTGCAATTTTTTTAAAATTGTTAGAATACCCATTTTATTTAATAATGAGCAATTTTTTTGAAGTGACAAGGAGTAGCAATGTAACTTGATATTAACCAAGTGCAGTAAAAGTATGACGCCTGGTTCTAGGGTTTAAACCCCTACCCTTGTAAATGTATGGCGCGGGTATAAAGATCCTGCTCCAACAATCCAGCAGAAGTAGTTCGGGTAGGATTGGTCTAGAATTTAGTCTTTTTGCCAGACTACGCATTGCCAAATGAGCTCTGTGTAGTCAACAGTGGAAACAGCAGTGCCGATGCTTTTTAATCAAAAATAACTAAAAATAAAGGGAAATAATTGTCACCATGGCCACCATGACTATATGCATTAGACAGTTGGGAACCCATTAAAATGCTCTTTTTTCCAGTTTTCTGAATTGATATATTTTTTTATTTTTTTTTTTTTAGAATCTGCAAAGTTTTTTTTTTTTGTACAATTTACCCACTAATAAAAAAAAAAAAAAAAGTTATTCACACCCTTTGAGGTCGGCACTTAGGTAGGGTACCAGGCTGATGTCTGACAGTAAGGAACATATCAATCATCATGATTTTTATAGCCCAACAAATAAAAAAACTTAGTGCACAGAAACATTAAAAAGTGACTGCTCCATAACTTCATTTTTGGCCTGGTTATTAAAGCGTTAGGCAGGGTTCACACTACCGTTGATGTTCGTTCTGATAGTGTCTGTTAAAAAAAGAAAAACCAAAAAAAAAACGGACACCTATCATAACAGACATTAACGGACAGTAACTGATGTTAATGTGTCCGTTTTTTTAACTGATCCAATTAATGGATTCGTTAAAAAAAACGGACACATTAGCATCAATTAGCATCAGTTAGTGTCCATTTTTTAACACTGTCCGGTTTTTTCCTGTCCGGTTTTTTTTTCTGCTTTCTGAGCATGCGCAGGAAAAAAACGGACATAAAATAACGGACAGTAACTGATGGCTATCAGTTACTGTCCGCTATAAGTCCGTTACCCATAGACTTCAATGTTAAAAAAAAAAAAATAACGGACACTTGCTGTCCGTCAAGAATCCGTTTTTTTCAAACGAACAAAAAGTCCTGCATGTAGGATTTTTTGTCCGCGAAAAAATAACGGACTTCTGACGGATTGGGTGTAAACGGACACAATATAAAAACCCATTGAAATGAATGGAAATTTTAACGGATTTCTGACGGTTCAGCTAGTGTCCGATGCTAAAATCTTGTAACGGACAATAGCAACGGACACTACTGACGGTCACCAACGGTAGTGTGAGCGCCCCCTTAAAGTTCTGTAGCAGAAACCCGGACCCCTAAGAAGTTCTATTCAAAAATTTAATCCACGCAGTATGCTGAACTTAAAAAAACAGAAAGTGTTTAACTATTTTTTTATTTTAACCTATTAATTCATTGTACTTCAAAATGTTTTTTTTATGTTTAAAATTTTGCAACCATTTGTGTGTCTCTGTAAAATCAGAAGATTTATAGATTGTGCAACTTTTTTTGTCTTGCAGTTATTTTTATTTCAATTGCTTCGAGGACTGTCCTACATTCACCAAGGCCATATATTGCACAGAGACCTGAAACCACAGAACCTTCTAATAAGCGATACAGGGGAGCTGAAGCTGGCAGACTTTGGTAAGGAGATGATTACCTTTTCTCTTTACACAGATGGGGAAGCTGGAGGGAAATATTGGTTTTTGTGTGTTCCGCAGATAATATCTCTCTTTTTTTATATATATTTTGCTAATGGTTATCTGAAAATGTATCTTTGTCTATAAGGAAAGGCAGACACTTTTCTAAGAAATCTTCTTTTCCTTTTCTTTTTAATTCTGGTTGTTTAGCTCAAAATTGTTATAATAAAAAATAAATAAATAAAATACAATAAATAATATAAAAATATATGTGTGAGTGTGTATACATAAATTATATAGGTATTTCTTTTAAATTACTTTATGTTGCAAACTGATTTACATTAATTTGTGTCCTGAAGTTCTCCTGTTCATTTTCTACTAAGGCTATGTTCACATCTGCGCAGGCGCCGTCACAGTGTCAACCGAAAATCAGTGGAGGAAAAAGTCCTGCACGGAGGATTTTTTTCCTCCACTGATTTCAGTTTTAAAACAGAAACCCGACTGACTCCATTATAGGGGTCTGTCGGACTCCATATGTAACCGCTGTTTTAGTGTTCCACCTTTCCATTGTCCAGGTCCCCCAGCGGGCCCAAACAATGGAGAAGCGACGCTACCTAGTGAACGTAGAATAAGGCTGCTCTCACACCAGCTATCCGCTTTGCAGATTACAAAACCACAGACATTGTACATGTTGTACATCCTAGTGTATTTCTATGTGCCATCCTTGTACTGTCCATTTTTTTCTTCATGGACCCGAGACTTAAATGGCCGAGACAAGTAGAGAAAAGACAAAAAAAAGTGCACGCCACTATTTTTCTCTCTGTGCGTCTTGGTCTGTGAAAAACAACAGACATGTGAATGACTCCATTGTCAATAATGGATCTGTGTGCTGTCCGATTTTTTTTTTTTTTTGTTTTTTTTAGTAGCTAGCAGTCTTTACCACCCAGTCACATACCGATAGCGATTACAGTATAGGACAGTATGTCGCTGCATAAGTAACTATACTGCTAGGAATCCCTTTCCCGGCAAAAGGTGCAGCCCCATAAATCCAGCTGACACACTGACCGAGTTTCGTGGCTAAAAAAAGTTCATGTCAATGTGGCCTTAGTGTGAAAGGGCCTTTAGTTTAATGCAGGGGTAAAGTGAGAAACTGCCCCACTAATAAAATCCCATGATCACTGATGGGAGTCTCTTAATAATTTATAGAGACTTTAAAGGGAGTGTCACCAGACCCAGCATATCACCCCAGCCCTGCAGATAGATAGGTTAGTTTCACCAGAACCAGCATATCACCCCAGCCCTGCAGATAGATAGGTTAGTGTCACCAGAACCAGCATATCACCTCAGCCCTGCAGATAGATAGGTTAGTGTCACCAGAACCAGCATATCCCCCCAGTCCTGCAGATAGATAGGTTAGTGTCACCAGAACCAGCATATCACTCCAGCCCTGCAGATAGATAGGTTAGTGTCACCAGAACCAGCATATCACCTCAGCCCTGCAGATAGATAGGTTAGTGTCACCAGAACCAGCATATCCCCCCAGTCCTGCAGATAGATAGGTTAGTGTCAGCAGAACCAGCATATCACCCCAGCCCTGCAGATAGATAGGTTAGTGTCACCAGAACCAGCATATCACCTCAGCCCTGCATATAGATAGGTTAGTGTCACCAGAACCAGCATATCACCCCAGCCCTGCAGATAGATAGGTTAGTGTCACCAGAACCAGCATATCCCCCCAGTCCTGCAGATAGATAGGTTATTGTCACCAGAACCAGCATATCACCCCAGCCCTGCAGATAGGTTAGTGTCACCAGAACCAGCATATCACCCCAGCCCTGCAGATAAATAGGTTAGTGTCACCAGAACCAGCATATCCCCCCAGTCCTGCAGATAGATAGGTTAGTGTCACCAGAACCAGCATATCACCCCAGCCCTGCAGATAGATAGGTTAGTGTCACCAGAACCAGCATATCACCTCAGCCCTGCAGATAGATAGGTTAGTGTCACCAGAACCAGCATATCACCCCAGCCCTGCAGATAGGTTAGTGTCACCAGAACCAGCATATCACCCCAGCCCTGCAGATAGATAGGTTAGTGTCACTAGACCCAGCATATCACCCCAGCCCTGCAGATAGATAGGTTAGTGTCACCAGACCCAGCATATCACCCCAGCCCTGCAGATAGATAGGTTAGTGTCACCAGAACCAGCATATCACCCCAGCCCTGCAGATAGATAGGTTAATGTCACCAGAACCAGCATATCACCCCAGCCCTGCAGATAGATAGGTTAGTGTCACCAGACCCAGCATATCACCCCAGCCCTGCAGATAGATAGGTTAGTGTCACCAGAACCCAGCATATCACCCCAGCCCTGCAGATAGATAGGTTATTGTCACCAGAACCAGCATATCACCCCAGCCCTGCAGATAGATAGGTTAGTGTCACCAGACCCCAGCATATCACCCCAGCCCTGCAGATAGATAGGTTAGTGTCACCAGAACCCAGCATATCACCCCAGCCCTGCAGATAGATAGGTTAGTGTCACCAGACCCAGCATATCACCCCAGCCCTGCAGATAGATAGGTTAGTGTCACCAGAACCCAGCATATCACCCCAGCCCTGCAGATAGATAGGTTAGTGTCACCAGACCCCAGCATATCACCCCAGCCCTGCAGATAGATAGGTTAGGGTCACCAGACCCCAGCATATCACCCCAGCCCTGCAGATATATAGGTTAGTGTCACCAGAACCAGCATATCACCCTAGCCCTGCAGATAGATAGGTTAGTGTCACCAGAACCAGCATATCACCCCAGCCCTACAGATAGATAGGTTAGTGTCACCAGAACCAGCATATCACCCCAACCCTGCAGATAGATAGGTTAGTGTCACCAGACCCAGCATATCACCCCAGCCCTGCAGATAGATAGGTTAGTGTCACCAGACCCAGCATATCACCCCAGCCCTGCAGATAGATAGATAGGTTTGGGTCACCTGAATCATACCACACCCTCATTTCTCTAAAGAGCTCCTATGCATATTGGCAAAACCAGTGATATCTTGCAATGGAGTCAGCGATTCACAAGGACAACACTGTTAGGTTAGGGTCAATCTGGTGACAGACTCCCTTTATGGGTGCTATTACACATTTGTGTTTCACCCACATAATGTATGCTTTTTTGAACACATTTTACATGTAATAGCAGCCTTAAAGCTCCTGGCTTACTGCAGTTTGTAGCTTATTATATCGTGTGCTATGTGTGTTTAATCCAGTAAATCCTGTAGGAATTTGTTTCAGGACCTCTGACAGTCCTATAGAAGTGGATGGAGCAGTGGGCAGGCGTGTGCTCCCGGGGATACTCATTCTCCTGATCACTGGGGGTCCCCTTCATTCCTTATTTATTTCTCTTACTTGTATTGTGCCGACATATTCTACTTTGTTTACAGACATTGTCAGTCACCATCCCATATAGGGCGCACAATCTAAAGATGGGTCATCATAGTTAGCTGCTGTCTACTCTGACTCCTAAGGCGGGGGTCACACGGCAGGACATGGACATGTTTGATCCTGATGGGACAACCCCTTTAAATAGAAAGACATTCTGGCAAGTGGATTCTCAGAGTTGACTAGACTGAATATGCAGATTGCCGTTCATTTAGTCATTTACGTTATTTCATTGGGTTTTTTTTTTTAAAGGTTTTGCCAAAAATTGTTCCCTTCAGACCCTCTATAAGTGTAAGGGACAAAAAGCAATAACTATTTCCTTCCCAGGCTGATATTTATTTCATTTTATTTCTTTAATTTATTTATCTCCTCTCCAGTATGTGCAATTTTAATCTAGCAAGTCACATCTGGGATTTTTGTCGTCTTATTGGTTTTGTCTTGCCTCGTGTACTTACATTACATTACTGGGTCAGATATAATGGTCTTAATGGCCGTCTATTGAGAGTGTATATTTAAGGGTCATGCCCAGTGTTCAGGTCTAGAGGGATTATGGGGTTGTCTATATGCAGTCATTACTCTCCATACATACATAACAGGCTAATCTATCTGACGCGGCAGCTCCTCGGAGCATATTGTACGAGATCCCGGCCATTGTCTCGAAGCCCCATGAGACTCTCTTATGGGTTGATCAGACCATTATTTAATGTCGGCTCGATTGAAAAATGAATATGGATTAGCATATAGATTTTTCAGCCGTGCATGAAATTAAGTTATAATGTGTTTGTAATGTTTAACATGTATGCCAGCCTTAAAGGGATTGATCGGCCAGGAAAAAAATGTTAAAGGGGGTTTCCCATGAACCTGTTTAAAGTTGTAGACAATTAAAATTGAACCATTTTTGCAAATATAAATAATTAAAAAATTTGCAGAGTTTTAAATATTTCCTCTAACCATCTTGGTGGTGACATCTGTTGTCTTGATCAGTTTCTAATGGTTATGATCAGGAATGCAGGAACTTTCTATGGTCTGGGACTTTTCAGAAACCTAGCCATGATGTTCTTATTGTGGACAGGTTGTCAGGAGGACACTACATGTATGAGAAGATAACCCGGACTCAATAAGGACATCATGGCTGGTTATCAGGAGGACACTACATGTATGAGAAGATAACCCAGACACAATAAGGACATCATGGCTGGTTATCAGGAGGACACTACATGTGTGTGAAGATAACCCGACCACAATAAGGACATCATGGCTGGTTATCAGGAGGGACACTACATGTATGAGAAGATAACCCGACCACAATAAGGACATCATGGCTGGTTATCAGGAGGGACACTACATGTATGAGAAGATAATCCGACCACAATAAGGACATCATGGCTGGTTATCAGGAGGACACTACATGTATGAGAAGATAACCTGACCACAATAAGGACATCATGGCTGGTTATCAGGAGGACACTACATGTATGAGAAGATAACCCGGACTCAATAAGGACATCATGGCTGGTTATCAGGAGGACACTACATGTATGAGAAGAAAACCCAACCACAATAAGGACATCATGGCTGGTTATCAGGAGGACACTACATGTATGAGAAGATAACCTGACCACAATAAGGACATCATGGCTGGTTATCAGGAGGACACTACATGTATGAGAAGATAACCTGACCACAATAAGGACATCATGGCTGGTTATCAGGAAGACACTACATGTATGAGAAGATAACCCGACCACAATAAGGACATCATGGCTGGTTATCAGGAGGACACTACATGTATGAGAAGATAACCCGGACACAATAAGGACATCATGGCTGGTTATCAGGAGGACACTACATGTATGAGACGATAACCCAGACACAATAAGGACATCATGGCTGGTTATCAGGAGGACACTACATGTATGAGAAGATAACCCAGACACAATAAGGACATCATGGCTGGTTATCAGGAGGACACTACATGTATGAGAAGATAACCAGGCCTGTCATTGAGCCTCAGTGTCATGATGTTGTGACATCAGATGGAGGATAGGAGAGGACCAAGCAAAAGCATTGGATGCCATGAAGAGGATAAGGAAGGTGACTATATATGTTTGTTATTTTTGTACACCTCCCCTGGGCCTCTACCTATTATACTCTAGACCCCAGAGTATACAGGTAATAACCCCCAAAGTTTCGGGTTTGGGTTGAACCAAAAACTTTTGGAAAATTACAGTCGAATCTGGTTCGATGTGAACCGGTTTGTTCATCTGTAAAGGAAAGGAGTCATACTCGCCTCACCAATCTCCCACCACTCAGTTCCGATGCTTCCTGGGTCCCCCGCTTGTCTCTTCCTGTTCCATCATTGATATCCTGACACAAACATGTAATTATTGCAGCCATCTATGGTGCTGTTGTGTCCACCTCAGCCAGTGATGTCCATGCTGAGAGGTAGAAGGAAGTAAAGATTGGTGAGGGAACCAAAAAGTGTCAGAGCCGAAGCATTGGGGGATTGGTGAAGTGGGTGTGGACAATGACTTTAAACATAAGGACATTAAAGACATCAAGAATATGGTGCAAGCCGTTTTGCATGATATGAGCAGACATATCGTCTAAATACCCTGGCGGATCTGTCATCTAAATACCTTGGTGGAAGCAGAGTGTCAGGTTAGTTCCTGACCTGGTTCTGGTTCCCATTCCCTTAGATACATCCCTGACAAGTACTACAAGCGATGCACAATAGTCAGGGGTCCTGTTCTAGATTTTGCAGTGGAGCCCAGAAGCTACCACGGGTAAACTCATTCTTTTGTACTTTATTACCTTGCATGGTTATAGCTGGTAAAATGAGAAACTAAGGTCTGTTTTTTTAATCTACAAACCATCCTTACCCATTAGGTGTCCTTAATATTACAGCTCAACCTCTTTCACTTGTGCACAGAGCTGCAATACCAAGCACAACCTATAGATAAGAGTGACGCTATTTTTGGGGTAAAAGAAACATTAAATTGGCCCAAGGGCAAAGCAGTAAAGTAAGGCCCTGTTCACACACCGGATTCTGCTACGGATTTCGCCCCCAAATCAACACTAGATTCCGCACTGATTCAGAGATCTGAGATCAGAGCAGGATGCTGAAAAAAATAAGTGCCTGCTCAATGTCCGTGGCTCATGACTGCCAGTTAGGTCCAAGGCGAGGAAAAAAATTGTCACCTTCATGACCATACCAAATTAAAGAAACACCAAACCTAAAAAGCAGTGATAATCTTGGACACACATTTTGCAAGTCTTCAGGATTATCTGCAGGTTGAAGAAATGGGCAATTCTGAAGAAATCCTGCAAAGATTCATCTTCTGCTGATCTGTTTCCATTTTCAGCTGGGAACTCTGTGAGAAGGCGGGGCTTATCAATCATTATATCCTACTGTAGACAAGATCGAAGGGGAGATGCTCCTGCTGCAGCCAGTTATCTTACAAGCAGACACAGGACAGTGAAGAGGAGAATGGAGACATGATTGATCTCCTGACTAATCTCCTGATCTGTTCCATTTTCAGCTGGGAACCCTGTGAGAGGGCGGGGCTTATTAATCATTGTGTCCTACTGTAGACAAGGCAGAAGGGAAGATGCTCCTGCTGCAGCCAGTTATCTTGCAGGCAAGCACAGGACAGTGAAGAGGACAAAGGGGACATGACTGATGTCCTCGGACACGTAATGATTTTTTTTGTATACTATATTGTTCCATTTCAATAGCAATGTCAGACCAAATAGAATAAATACAAGGAGGAGATTAAGGGGATCCCTTTATCACTGTTATGCTGTATCCACTGAAAGCGTTATGGTGCCTACTTTAGGTAGAAACATGTCAGCGGTAGAAAGGCAGGGGAGTGGCAACTTATGAATAATCATGACCCGTATCTGGCAGCGGTGACAGCGGCGACAGCGCCTGCAGCAATCGAAGTGTATGTTTCCCAAAAGTACTTCACATTAGCACATAAGTGACAGACTGCTGGAATCTGCAATCCTGGGACTCCTTGACTACTTTATGCAGCATAACAGAGTCGACAGGTTTCCTTTAAGTGCAATTTCTCTGCTTTGTGTTTCTTTTGGGCACTTAATAGGATTTTCCAGGATTAACACATTGATGACCTATCTTTAGAATAAAACACTAAACTGGACAATAAAGAGTGTAGGGGGGGTGGCAAAAAAGTGTTAAAAAAAAAAAAAAAAAGAGTTGCATGCTTCTTTAAAGAGGACCTGTCACGAAATCTCAAAAGCCCAATGACGTACCTCATCCGATCGGCGCTGTCACCCTAAGCATTTAATCCTTTTTAGTATTTATGCAAATTAGTGTCTATTGGCCAAGTGGGCGGTAACACTGTAGTTTCTCTAAGGGCGGGGCTGTATGTCATCTGCTTACTTGGCTAGTAGACCCTATGTTGCATCGATACGATCAGGCCTTATATCTTTGGAATGGCTGAATATATTTAGATAAAACGGTAACAGCGCCGATCAGATGGGGGATGTCATTGGGCTTTTCAGACCTGGGATGGGTCCTCTTTAACATTCCTTGTCATTTTGCAATCATTCCATAAAAGCTGTTGGATTTTTCAGAAATACGGTTGATTTATTTTATTTTTATTTTTTTTACTATATTAATACTCTATTACTATTATTATTCTATAATTATTAAATTATTATATTATAATATATTTTTTGTATTATTGCTGCTTAGTATTGTTATTATTATCAAACGGGTATTATCCAGTTCCAGATTTTGTAGATTTTTTTTTTTTTCTACTTTCATGTTTAAAATTTTAGCTAACCCAATGTACTGTACCTTCCGTGCGACAACCTTAATAGTATATTCACATGCAGCAGATTTCTTGGAGAAATTTCAGCGGCGGTCCCAGTCATCTGAATGGAGCTTACAGAAACTCGTGTTCTCTGCCAAATAAACCCCATTCAGTTGACTGGAACAGAAAACTTTTGTAACAAATCTACCTCGTGTGAATTAACCCTTATTCAACTCATTAAATTAAGATCTTATTATTATTATTATTATTATTATTATTATTATTATTCTGTTTATACAAAATAGAATTCAGTTTATTATTGTCTTTTTTTTTTCTCAGAAAAATCAAAAATTTAATTTAGAGTTCCCTAAAAAAAATTCACACTTCATACGTGTAGAGCTTTTGACAGGGATATATACTGACAAGGATCTATACTCGGTGGTCTCCTTAAATAAGAGGTCATATATCAAATAGTGACAGGTTGTAGAATCGGCAGTGCCACAGAGGGACCTGCCGTGCTCTGCTAATGATGGCCTTTCAATATCACACAAAGGTTAAATTTATTATTTAACGCCTCTCTAATTGACCCGCGTCTCCCATGAATACGGCGCATGTTATCTACTGGTCGTGTTACATACACTTGTCATAATAAATGACAGTAACATATATATATATTTTTTTTTTTATACCCAGTTCTCTTTAGTATATGTTTTTGGTTGATATATTTTTTAGATAAAGGCAGTATTATGTAGACTACATCATATTTTTCACTATAAAAGATGCACTGAGCTTTAAAATTCTACATTTATTTTACAACATGTAAAAATAAATTTTTACATTTTTTAAAAATTTTTCTTGATTTTTTTTTACAATTGACATATTTTATTTTTTTATTATCCAAAAGTGTATTGCTTGGACTATATTATTTCACAATACAAAAGCACTGAGCTGTATTATTTTTATTTATTTTTTTTAAGACTGAAAAATAATAGAACACTTTTGGAAAATTGCTTGGACTATATTATTTCACAATACAAAAGCTGTTTTGTTTTTTTTAATCTACATTTTACTTCTTTTTTGTTTTTTATTGTAAAGGCTGTATTGTTTGGACTAATATTTTTTTAGCAATAAAAAAACACTGCTGTAATGTAAAAAATTACAAATTTAAATTTTGGACATTAAATAATAATCAAACATTGTTCTAGGGACAGTGAGAATTTTTGGCTTAAATATTAAAGAATACAAGTTTTCCATTGTTTCATCTTTTCAGTAATTTCTGATTGTCGTTAAATAAACATAAATACCGAGAGGGAAATAATTTAATATTATATTTCAAAGATTTTCTTGATTTTTTTGGTTCAGTCCTCTACAGTATTGTTTTCAGATGAAAGTTGACAGCAGCAATTGTAGTTTTGTGTTGCATGTTATATATATATTTTTTTTTTTTTAGTGTATGGTGTCTATTGTAGTGTGCTGTAATTGGCTACAGTGTAGATCATCTGGAAGGCCATTTAATGCAAAATTCTTACTTGCCGTAATGTAAAGGTTGTAGAGGTGTAAAAAGATTGGATAATTGGTTTGGTAGCTCATTGTTCATATCAGAGTCTTGGCAGGCTGGGGAGATGGGAGAAGTCTAGCATGTGTATGATGAGTGACAATTGGGTTATTATATTGTCTGTTGCCTGGAGTGGAAAGTCTCAAACAAAATGAACTTTTCACATAAAAAAAAAAAAAAATATATGAATTTTTTTCTTCTACTATTTTCAAAATCTCTGGTTCTGTGGTTTACCAACATGTTTATATTTATCACCTTTTTTCCAAAAAAACTAGCATAGAATTATTATTATTATTATTATTAATTATTATTATTTATATAGAACTTTCCCATTACATTTTGTTTGTTTGGGACTTTTTTAATATTAAAAAATAGGTTAAATTCCCACAAGATGGTATTGTCCCAAAAAAATTTTGTGCAAGTTTTTGTGAATTTTTGAACATGTTTCGTAGGATGACTCCTGTATCACCTATATTAGGTCCTACCTTTGTCAGTTATGTTATGATGAATCTTCTACTCTACATTGTTGCTGTTTTTATTCTGTATGAAGCGTCCATTATATAACAAGGCTGTCTCATGACGACAACCCCATTTTTAACTGACCCTGGTGTGACAGTTGGTTTGTCATTGTCAAGTTCAGCTGTTCTGCTTCTGAGATTAGCTATTAGATAAAGTGTCGATTTAATACATACCATGCTGACTGCCTCCAGGTGCCTCTAAAGGGTGTATGTCAAAAAAGGAAGCCATGGCGCACCTAACCAACCTGGGCCAGGGTAGGGCCCCACCCTAGTTAGCAGAAAATGAAACCGCACCCGAGGAAGTATGAAGCACTTAACTATTTTTATTTGCGATCCAAATAATGACAACGTTTCAGTCTGCTTCAGACCTCTTCAAGCCATCGGATTGCTAGTGATGGAAAATATAGCGAAAGCAACAGCTACCACTAGAGACTGTGGTCTACAGGGAACATGGGAGCTTAAAGGGGTTGTCCAGCCATTAAAAAAAAATGCAATAAAGTCATAGAAGTAATACCATTTTGATTTTTGCACCTCTGTTTTTCCTTCTCCAGGGATTACATCTCAGTTACGGACATGTGACCCCTGCAGACAATCACTGTCCACAGCGGTGGTGATGACGTATCACCGGCAGCAGTCACATGTCCATGCTGACGTATCTTTGCAATTGCCTTAAAGGGTTTTTTTCCTATGAACATCGCCATATTTAAATTTGTAGAAAAATAACATTTAAACCTTTTTGCAAGTAAAAATTTGCAGTTTTAAGGATTTTCTTTAACCATCTTAGCGGTGACAGTCATTTCTGGTTGCTAATGGATCCGACCATGACTACAGGAACTTTTATATGGTCTGGGACTTGTCAGAAATCCAGCCATGATTTCCTTATTACGGAAAAGCTATCGGGGATACTACATGTATGAGAAGATAACCCGGACACAATAAGGAAGTCATGTTTTATGGCAAGTCCCAGACCGTAGAAAGTTCCTGCATTTATGGTTGACAAAAAATTCTGACTTCTAAGATGGTTAGAAAAAAATCTTTAAAACGCTGCAAAATTTTTACTTAAAAGTAAAGGAGTTGCATTTACCAGCTATGTAAAGGAGTTGCACAGACTCTACATCAACAAAATGGTTGGAAATTTTAAATCAAAACGAATCAAACATGGCTTTATTTTCCATTTCGGATAAATGACACAAAAAAAACAATTTCGAGCCATAATTAACCTTAAAATTTTTCCCACAAATGTGAAATATGTTCTATCATGTCTAGGGTCCAATTACTTTATTTTTTTTTCTAATTACTAGAGACTTCCCTTTCTATTATTTTCCCAGATGTCTTGGCGTTACAGTAGTTAATTATATCAAGGTAATTTATGTTACATAAATTTTTGTATTTTAGGTCTTGCTCGAGCCAAATCAGTCCCAAGTCACACATATTCTAATGAAGTAGTAACACTTTGGTATAGACCTCCTGATGTCTTATTGGGCTCCACAGAATACTCCACCTGTCTGGACATGTGGTAAGTAATGCCTGAGATTTAATTTATTCTACAATTGCCAAGTTTTCATTGATCAGAACGAATGAACGAATTAATGAACAATCCATACCTACCCAAATGACTTTTCTTAGGCAGGTAATGATGTGATTCTCCTTGGTAAAATTGTGCACACTTAAGCAATTAATTCAGTTTAATTCAAATTGGAATATAATTGACGTAACTTTTTTTTGTTTTAAAAAATATTTCAAAATTGTATCATTTCCATATTCTAAGTTAGCAGACTATATTTTATTATAGTGGAAGAACATGGGTGATTCTAATGGGTTTATTTTGGTAATGGGGCATACTGGTGGCATATCACTCGGATATTCATGAATGGTGCATGTCTGACCTCTGGGACCCCCACCAGTCCTGAAAAAGAAGAAGCCAATTGAATGGACCAGCTGTAGTTTCCTTCAAAACTGGGTGACCAGGAGCGGCACCTTCATACTCTCAATTTGTGAGGTTTCCACGTATTGCATTCCCACTGATCATAAAGTGATGGTGTACCCCAGCAATTACCCACAAACCAATGTTAAAACAAAACGTTTTTAAAAATAGTAACCAAAATATCTCATCTTACTTAACTGATTCGCTGTTATTAGACTTGGGGGCCTATCTGGGACTAGAACGCCTTTTTTTTTTTTTTTTTTTTTTTTTTTTTACATTTTTACTATGAACAGCTAGAATTTTATGTTTAATTTATATCCAATAGAACGCAGTAAAAATATTGCACCCGGCTGTTTTTGTAATGTCCTCTCACTGCCATTTTTAACCATATTGGAAATAATTTATTCCCCCACCTACGCCAGTTTTTTGGTGTAGATGGCTGATAATGGTGCAAACGCTTGTCGCAAGGCCATTTCTTGCACCAAATGTGTGCCACATCCACCACTCTGGTCCTCGCTCTCACTTTCTGTGAATGTGGGCGGAAAGCTGGGAGAGCGAAGGCAGACGACTTGGCTCGACATATTTATTATAACTCACGCCACTTTCCTGGCATGAGTTATAATGGAAGTCTAAGTTGGTTCCTAACTGTTCTCCAATCAGTTGCATCTTGTGTCTTTCATCCCTTTATTAAGACTGACATACGAAATGCCAGTCTTCATAAATCTCCCCATTGATTTCACATCGATCTGTGTTTTTTATAGATCCCTCATAGACTCACATCCATAAGGAATCCTTGAAAACGGGTGTCCCATGGATGCAAAACACTAATAAAACAGATCATTTTATCCATTTTTATGACCCTTTTTTAACACATTTAAGCCTTATTCTTCTTCCGAAAGAGGACAATATAAACCATTTACGTGGGAACATTTTTTAACAATAATATTTGAATTTTTTTGCAGATTTTTTTTGGTAAATTTATTCTAGTGAAACATTACTGTACGTTAGATAATTTTTGTAAAAACATAATTTTTTATTATTATTACTGTTCTTATTTTATGATTTTTGTTTTTTTAAATTCTATCCTTATTGATCAGTTTTACATAGAAACATGCTTATTTTTTTTATTATTTATACCGCTATACTACCAGCAGAGAATGCTTTTGGTCAGGTATTCCGATCACATCCGATTTCTTAATAGGCCTACATTTTTTTTCACTTAGAAGAATTAAGACGGCCATTACCAATGTCTATATGATAGATGTTACACCCCGGACCTTTAGTGGCCCTGATACTGAAGCTTCACAAATACATGTTGACTCCTCCTGGGGTGAAAACAAGTGACAAATGATGCTATTAGTGTTGTGTTTTATACGTCTACCTCCTTGCTGATGTATACTGATGGGATAAAATATAATGCATTATACTGTATGCCATGGTCTATTTGTTCCGTAGAGTGTTTTTGCTTTTTTTTGTGTTTTTTGCTTGGAAAGGATCTTGAAGTGTCTGCCAGATAAAACAAGCCTCTTATGTTTCCACAAGTATCACCCAACAAAACAGATGATCAGAGTAAATGGCCTGATGTTGTAATGAATGAGGTTTAGTGAGGATTCTGCACAAGCCGAGGAAGGAAACGGCCCTACAATTGAGGGGACCAGCTGCACTTAAATGGCTGCGCAAATATTGTCGTTTTGGACGGCTTGGAGAAGCAGGTGCTCCTATCTGCAGACTATTTTTACACTTCATTTGCTATTGTAGAACATTAGGGATGTAACTAAAAACTAATGACTCCAGTACAATCCCCCATCAGGTCTCTATTCATGTATTCATGGCTGCGGCTACTCCTAAGAATGACGGGTGACTACTGTAATCCTAAATTACCAGACGTGTTTAGATGCTTTTGTTGCAATACTTATGTTATCATAGGGTGAAAAGAGTTGATATGTTAAAAAAAAAAAAAAAAAAAATGTGAATTTTTTTTATTTTTTTTTTACAAAAAATATTTCCACCTGAATTAGAATAATCATCTAAAAATTCTATGGGGCCGAAAGTGGGAAGGACACCTGCAAGGAATTTTAGGCAGGTGTGAAAAAAAATGCTGCAAAGTAAGAACGCTTTCAAAAATAGAAGGGTTAATAGTTTGTTTGTCAATTTAAAAAAAAAGAGAAATATAAATCCCATCAATATTTGGTGTGACCTTTGCCCTTTTGGAGGAGGAGTCCTGGAAGTGATGATCCGGCCACCACAGATATAGCCCTGATATCATCATCATCCAGTCTGTCTGGGATGACATGAAGAGACAGAAGGATTGGAGCAAGCCTACATCCACAGAAGATCTGTGCTTAGTTCTCCAAGATGGCGGCGGGAACAACCTCCCTGCCCAGTTCTGCCAAAAACTGTCTGCCTTCCATCATTTCTTCTCGGTACTTGCAGACAGTTTTTGGCAGAACTCGGCAGGGAGGTTGTTCCCGCCGCCATCTTGGAGAACTAAGCACAGATCTTCTGTGGATGTAGGCTTGTTCCAAGTCGGTAGGCCAAACCACCAATTGAGCCTGACTCTGACCTCTTCATAATTGGCTGACAGACATGGTCACACAGAGGCAGTAAAGATTATTGAATTCATTAAAAAAACAGTGATTGTCTTAATGTAAAAGTAAATATGTAACAAACTGTATATCTAATGATATATTAATAATTCTAGAATATAATTAAAAATAATTTAATCATTTTATTTTGAAGCCACAGTCAGTAATTTTTTTTTTTTAGTCCACCGAAATTGCCTCCGACTTCAACTCCATGACTCCCACTCCTCAACCCTGAAGCTCATGAATCAGCAGCGAACCCCCACCATATAGCAATTATCCCCTATCTAGTTGATAGGGGTGACTTCTTTTTAGCAGAATACCCCTTTAATTTCCTAACTATTAAGGTAATGGAAAATGGTTTTCTTGTACAGCTCAATCATTAGTGTTAAAGGGAACCTGCTAGGGTGATTTATTTATTTATTATGCTTACTTATATAGCTCCATCATATTCCGCAGCGCTTTACAGACACTGTCAGTCACTGTGCCATATAGGGCTCACAATCTACATTCCCTATCAGTATGTCTTTGGAGTGTGGGAGGAAACCGGAGTACCCGGAGGAAACCCAGGCAAACACAGGGAGAACATACAAACTCCTTGCAGATGTTGTCCTTGGCAGGATTCGAACCCAGGACTCCAGCGCTGCAAGGCTGCACTAAACCAGCCACAGGTCCTTATGGAACAGGGGTTTAGTGTTCCAAATAGCCTTATTATAAAGCTCTCCGTGCCAGCATTTGAAAAAAACAAAAACAAATTATACCTAACATCTACCCCAGGCACATGCGTAGTGGTTCAGTTAAGCCGGGAAAACTTAGCCTTGGCTTCACTGCGCATGCACCAGACCTCAGGCGCATGCACAATAAATTTCAAGTTTCAATTCATTGAACCACTGCAGAGGCGTCGGGAGCACCAGAGATGAGTCCGATGCGGCTCATAAAACTCCTCTCTCTCTTTTTTTTTTTTTTTTTTTTTTGTCCTTTTTTAATGCGGGCACAGGCATATATGCAACAGGGCTATTTTGGACACTAAACCCCCGGTCCATAAGGACTGGTGGGTGGTTTAGTGTCCCGAATCGCCCTGACAGGTTCCCATTAATCAGTAAAAATCTGTTCGAGAAATTTTATTGTGATAGCAGAGAAATATTTTTAAATTGGGAACTGGAACTGCGTTACAGGAAAAACAGATTTCACGTTACCAGTTATAAATTTTATGTGACCGAAGTGTTTTTGAAATCGGAGTGAGGACGTGTCATATCTGATCCAGGCTCTATGATAGTATTGTTAACATTTAGCCTTTTCAGCTGGTAAGAAAATCACAACTGGAGAGTTTTTGATTGACAGCGGCTCCCGTGAGAAACTTATGTTACATGTTTTGTTTTTAAATAAAGATCCCTAAGGTAAAGATGTTCTGTTTCCATAGCAACACTTTCACAGCGCGGCGTTAATCCATAGGTTTTCCAGGGCCCCAACAGTATGGGATATACATCTAAACTCTCGTGGAGAATCCTGTACGCTGTAGGGCTGAACGGCAGAACAAAGCCCTTAATTGCAAAGTAGTCCAAGCTTGACCTTTAAGATTGTCCACTGGGCTACAAGTGTTATGTGTCAAACCAATTTATTTGAGCACGATTTCAGATCCAGGGGAAGAAATGCCTGCTTCCACCTCAGCGACATTCACCTTAATTCACCGTATCCTATCCGCTAGTATTCGCCTGCTCACCACTCCACTTGGGAAAATTTTTAAAGGGAACCTGTCACGTTAAATATGCTGTCCAATCTGCCGATGGCATGTTATAGAGCAGGAGGAGCTGAGCAGATTGATATGTAATTTTGGGGGGAAAGATTCAATATAGCTTGCAATTTATTAATTTAATTTCCTGTGTTAAAGAGTCCAGTGGGCGGTCCTAATCACTGATTAAGCCTTCCTCCTACAAGACAAGTGTCAATCAAGGACTAGGACCACCCACTAGACTCTTAAGCCAAGAATGAGCATGGGCAACATTTTTAACATGGCAGTTTTCTTATAAAGGGGTTGTCCAGGGCCTAGGATCTTGATATTCCTCTGTTTAGGAAGTGACATAATGTACGTTGGTCACATTGCCATGCTATTCATTTGAATTGGCCTGAACTGCTGCATAGTCATGGAAGCAACAAAAGTGATGTCACTTCCTGAGAAGAGGAAGTGGAACTCAGTATCCTACTCCTGGACAACCCCTTTAATTTAAGGGTATTTGTCATTTGGCTGGCCCTTTACAGCATATATAATATGAAAAATAACAGCCCCTTGGTATAGATCAGGCTTTTTTATGGTAATAACTGAGCCTGACACCAAAATGCTTGCACCATTGCCGAGAGCTCCATGGCAGAAAACTTGCCACTTTTCTGGGTGATACAAGTAATGCCAGAAGAGGGTCTCATTTGTATTTTGGGGGGCTGAGGCCCCCTAGGAACCATATAAAACCAGCCCCTTTTCAGCTGCTGCTTGACACCACAGAATTTCTAACCGATGGCAACAATTTTGTTTTGGTGCACCCATTCTACTTTCATAAAATGGCAGCACATCGGCAGACCACACCCCTGTGCAGGTTTATAGATCCCCCCCTATGGGATAAGACTAATCTGGAGTGAGAGTCAACTCCTTCTGTAGTTGCTTGGCCTAGTAGCATGTGAAGGCCACCCTAGATATAACAGAAAAGTCTGACAACCAAACCTGCCAACTATTTTATATACATATATGGAGGCCTCTAATCTCTCTCCAGAAAGATATCAGGGGAAGAAAGGATCGAGCATGTTGAATTATATCATGTCTGATCATTTCTTCTCCTCGAAGATAAGTCTCCAACAGAGGAGTCTGGCAGCAGCTTATTCCCCTCTCCCTGTTGAAAACATATGCATAATTAATTGAACCAAGTGTGCATGTGTATGGGAGAGTCAAGGGGAATTGTTGTTGCCTGAATATGCATTCAACTGATAGTTATTGATGGTGTATGAGCACCTTAAATAGGACTTCTCGCCACTTCCTCCAAATTCAACTCTTTGCATCCACCAATAGCTGCTGATTCTGGTACAATTGGAATTTTTTTTCTCAATTCCCCACCATTCCTGAGTAAACAATACAGTTAGTTTTGGTGCACAATATTATAATTCAGTTCCCTACTTTTAGGGAGGCGGTCGAAGACTGGGTAAGAGAGTCTGAGTCTGCCCACTTGGCAGTAGAGAACCTAATTAGCATATTGGGTGCCTAAATTAACACTCATTGCTCAGGAACGGTGGGGGCTAGAGAAAAATTCCAACTGCATCAGAATCAGTGGTGCAGTGACTATTAAAAAAAGCAGCAGAGAGTTGGGGTTGCTGGAGGTGGTGGAAGGACCTCTTTGTTTTGGGGTACAGCTGAGGTAAAAAGACCTATGGATGAGAATCCAATAAGATGCAACTTGGATGAATAAGGTATCCATTCAAACACTGTTGTATTGGGTATCACCAGGCAAAGATCTTTGTCTAGGTCTAGTAAAAAAACAATAATTCAGATTATTTTATTTAATTGTAATAATAAAAATTTCAATTCAAAAATTATAATTTAAAAAAATTAACCGCAAGTTTGTTCACAACCGTCTCAGCCCGTCCAGAAGAAAGGGTTAACAGCCCCGCCGTAAAAACTCATAAATCCTCACGTGAATGTTGTTGTTTTTTCATATTTTTTTGTCTTTGTGTTTGGCGATGTAATTTTGGCAATCAATGGCGGACATCTCTCGTAATTATATTTGTCTCCCCGAGAGATCGACTTAAATTATTAGGATGTTTATCAGCGCGGCTAGAACAAAACATACGAAGAATGCAAGTCAGGTTTTAATCAATGTCACTTGCAAAGAGAAGACGAACCGCGGTTTTGTGTGCGGGAGACGCTGCATGTTAAATGAGAGGGATGTTTTATTAGGAAGACGCTGCTGAATTCCAATACTTTTATCATGATAAATTTGCTTTATAAATATTTACTAAATGTGACTTACATCTATAGACGGAAGATTATAAGATAATGAACAGAATTGACGCACCTTCTTAAAGTGAACTCGTCTCCCAAATAAGCCATCCAGGTTGATTGGAACTAATATTCAGTTGCAGAAATTTCCAAGACAAATATGCAATGTGCAAATTCTCCCTTTTTGTATCTGCAACTGTGTCCACATCTATGTGTGTTATGTCCGATACTAATACTGTCACCAGAACCAGCATATCACCCCAGCCTTGCAGATAGATAGGTTAGTGTCACCAGACCCAGCATATCACCCAGCCCTGCAGATAGATAGGTTAGTGTCACCAGACCCCAGCATATCACCCCAGCCCTGCAGATAGATAGGTTAATGTCACCAGACCCAGCATATCACCCCAGCCCTGCAGATAGATAGGTTAGTGTCACCAGACCCCAGCATATCACCCCAGCCCTGCAGATAGATAGGTTAGTGTCACCAGACCCAGCATATCACCCCAGTCCTGCAGATAGATAGGTTAGTGTCACCAGACCCAGCATATCACCCAGCCCTGTAGATAGATAGGTTATGGTCACCAGACCCCAGCATATCACCCCAGCCCTGCAGATAGATAGGTTATGGTCACCAGAACAGCATATTACCCCAGCCCCAAAGATAGATAGGTTAGTATCACCAGACCCAGCATATCACCCCAGCCCTGCAGATAGATAGGTTAGTGTCACCAGACCCCAGCATATCACCCCAGCCCTGCAGATAGATAGGTTAGTGTCACCAGAACCAGCATATCACCCCAGCCCTGCAGATAGATAGGTTAGTGTCACCAGACCCAGCATATCACCCCAGCCCTGCAGGTAGATAGGTTAGTGTCACCAGACCCCAGCATATCACCCCAGCCCTGCAGATAAATAGGTTAGTGTCACCAGAACCAGCATATCACCCCAGCCCTGCAGATAGATAGGTTAGGGGCACCAGAACCAGCATATCACCCAGCCCGCAGAAGATAGGAGCACCAGACCCCGCACCCCCGCCCTGCAGATAGATAGGTTATGGTCACCAGAACAGCATATTACCCCAGTCCCAAAGATAGATAGGTTAGTATCACCAGACCCAGCATATCACCCCAGCCCTGCAGATAGATAGGTTAGTGTCACCAGACCCCAGCATATCACCCCAGCCCTGCAGATAGATAGGTTATTGTCACCAGACCCAGCATATCACCCCAGCCCTGCAGATAGATAGGTTAGTGTCACCAGACCCAGCATATCACCCCAGTCCTGCAGATAGATAGGTTAGTGTCACCAGACCCAGCATATCACCCCAGCCCTGCAGATAGATAGGTTAGTGTCACCAGAACCAGCATATCACCCCAGCCCTGCAGATAGATAGGTTAGTGTCACCAGACCCAGCATATCACCCCAGTCCTGCAGATAGATAGGTTAGTGTCACCAGACCCAGCATATCACCCCAGCCCTGCAGATAGATAGGTTAGTGTCACCAGAACCAGCATATCACCCCAGCCCTGCAGATAGATAGGTTAGTGTCACCTGAATCATACAGTGTTCTCCCCTTCTGAATCGCTGTCTCTGTTGCTGAGATATCACTGTTTTTATCTATATACAATGGAGGTCTTTAGGGCAATGAGGGTACAGCCATTGCTTCAAAGATGTCCATTGCATATTGACAAAAACAGCCATATTTTGGCAACAGAAGCAGCGATTCACATGGGGAAAACATTGTATGATTCAGTTGACACTAACCTATCTATCTGCAGGGCTGGGGTGATATGCTGGTTCTGGTGATACTAACCTATCTATCTGCAGGGCTGGGGTGATATGCTGGTTCTGGTGACACTAACCTATCTATCTGCAGGGCTGGGGTGATATGCTGGGTCTGGTGACACTAACCTATCTATCTGCAGGGCTGGGGTGATATGCTGGGGTCTGGTGACACACTCCCTTTAAGTGGCTCCAGATGACTTCTTGCCAAATGATCTATAAGGGCCCATGAGGTCACCACCATCCAATGAAACCAAATGCCCCTTGTAAATTTTTGCCTCCATTGCTGAGATATTGCTATTTTTGTCAATATGCAAAAAAGCTTTTTGGAGGATGTTACCCTTTTTGGTGCAATGACAACACCCTTGTTGCTCTAAAGAGCTCATTGGTAAATTGACGAAACGGCGATATCTCAGCAATGGAGGCAGCAAATTGCAAGGCAAAAACTCCATGTTATTCAGCAGATCCTAACCTATCTATCTGCAGGGCTGGGGTGATATGCTGGGTCTGGTGACACTAACCTATCTATCTGTAGGGCTGGGGTGATATGCTGGGTCTGGTGACACTAACCTATCTATCTGCAGGGCTGGGGTGATATGCTGGGGTCTGGTGACACTAACCTATCTATCTGCAGGGCTGGGGTGATATGCTGGTTCTGGTGACACTAACCTATCTATCTGTAGGGCTGGGGTGATATGCTGGGGTCTGGTGACACTAACCTATTTATTGTAGGGCTGGGGTCTGGTGACACTAACCTATCTATTGTAGGGCTGGGGTCTGGTGACACTAACCTATCTATTGTAGGGCTGGGGTCTGGTGACACTAACCTATCTATTGTAGGGCTGGGGTCTGGTGACACACTCCCTTTAAAGACATTACAGAAATAACATTTTCTAGCTTATCTCTTTGCCCATTACAGACCCTCCCCTCCCCTCTCCATGCATCCCATTATCTGCTTTGTTTTCACTAAGGTGTTCTGTGTGTCTGGTCTGATGGAGAGTCTTAGTCACTGGAGAATTGGATAGACATTATCTGACAATCACTCACAATCTCCAGAGAGCAAACACAGGAAGAAAATCTATGCTTGTATGCGTACACATGATCTGCATATCTATCTATCTATTATCTGTCTATTTGTTTCTCATAACTATTATATATCTGTTAAATATCTTTTTTTTTCATATCCAGTTATGTGTGTTACATCGATCTGTTTTTTTTTTTTTGTTTACTATCTATTGTTTTATCTCTCATCTATGTATTATCTGTAATATCTATCATCTATATATTATCTGTCTATCTAGACAAACCCTTTGGATGCCTTCGGATCAGACTACTATGGACAACCTCTTTAAGTGTGTGTGGACTGAAACAGTACAGCAAAGCTGTATCCATAGCTTTGCAGCATTGTCTCAGTCCTACAGACAGTAGTAATGCCTGTACATTGTGCCCTGTATGTTTAGGACACACAGGATAGTTGTGGCTGCAGGTAGAGCCAGAGTACTGTATCTAGTTCCAAATGAGGGACAGGAAGGGGTTGATATTCTAGGCAATACCGTGTCTTCTGAAGAAGAAGGACTGACACAGAAGAGGGGAGCAAAGCCCCGCCCCCTCACAAGATAGCTGAAACAATAGTAATAGAGTAGAAGACGAAGCATGGCTGACAACTATCCACAATTTCTTCCCATACATGCAAGTAATAGAAATATGTAAATAATGAGACTGCATCCCGCTGTATTTCTGATTTGTAGAAAAATAGACTTTATCTTTAGCGTCCCTTTAAATCTGTTCGGGTATTTCTGGTATTTATCGTCTCTGTGACAACATTTTTGTAGTGTTGGATTTGGACGTTGCGACTGCGGAAAGTCTCTCTGGTAAATTACAATTCCATCTGGTAATGAAAGTTCTAGAACTTCATCTTTTTTTTACTGAACTTGTTTTCATTCTTGATTATATAAGCACTTGACGAAGATTTATTGTGGCTCTTGCTGTATAATAGACCTCTAAGGAGGCTAAATGATGACTGGCAGTTTAATCAATGCGGCTCCTCCAGTAATCAGCCGGGACAGATGGAACATTATATATAATCACCTACTTTTCCAATTTACTTTAGTCATAGCAATTGATTAGTAAACCTTGTGTGTTTTTTTTTCAACCATCTATCAAAATATTTTGAGAGAAATAAATTAATGTGCCATTCCAAAATATACTTTGTGGGCTCAAGTTTTCGAAAAATAAAATCTTCCGAAAACTTTTGAAAAATAAAATAATTTCATTGTCATCCTAGGAAGACCTACCTGCCAAGGGCCCCTGGGATGTACCATGAACTAGAGGGCAAAATTTGTATCAAAATGGGTGTTGCCGATGTTTTTGTGGAGTTTTTGGAGGAAAGGGCGGTGCTTATAGGTTTCAATATGTTGGTGCACAAAGCTATTTCAAAAAAATTGATTTTGAACAGTCGTAATAAAGACAAGATAAGGAACTAATTGAGGTGGAATTTCGTTAATTTACAATTTAAAGGGAGTCTGTCACCAAAACCCAGCTTGTGAACTTGACCAAACAAAAAGGTTTAAGGTCACCTATATGAAACGGTGTTTTGTCCTTGTGAATGGCTGTTTCTTCTGCCAAGATATCACCATTTTTGTCAATTTACAAATTAGCTGTTTGGAGCATTGGGGGTGTTGCCATTGCTCCAAAGTGGTAAATATCAAAGCCCTCATTACTCCAAAGAGCTCATTTGCACATCGACAAAAACAGTAATATCTCGGCAACCAAAGCAGCGATTCACAAGGGGAAAGCACCATTTGATTCAGGTGACACTAACCTATCTATCTGCAGGGCTGGGGTGATATTCTGGTTCTGGTGACACTAACCTATCTATCTGCAGGGCTGGGGTGATATGCTGGGTCTGGTGACACTAACCTATCTATCTACAGGACTGGGGTCATGTGCTGGGTCTGGTGACACTAACCTATCTATCTGCAGGGCTGGGGTCATGTGCTGGGTCTGGTGACACTAACCTATCTATCTGCAGGGCTGGGGTGATATACTGGGTCTGGTGACACTAACCTATCTATCTGCAGGGCTGGGGTGATATGCTGGGGTCTGGTGACCCTAACCTATCTATCTGCAGGGCTGGGGTGATATGCTGGGGTCTGGTGACCCTAACCTATCTATCTGCAGGGCTGGGGTGATATGCCGGGGTCTGGTGACACTAACCTATCTATCTACAGGGCTGGGGTGATATACTGGTTCTAGTGACCCTAACCTATCTATCTGCAGGGCTGGGGTGATATGCTGGGTCTGGTGACACTAACCTATCTATCTGCAGGGATGGCGTGATATGCTGGTTCTGGTGACACTAACCTATCTATCTGCAGGGCTGGGGTGATATGCTGGGGTCTGGTGACACTAACCTATCTATCTGCAGGGCTGGGGTGATATGGTGGGGTCTGGTAACACTAACCTATCTATCTGCAGGGCTGGGGTGATATGCTGGTCCTGGTGACATAACCTATCTATCTGCAGGGCTGGGGTGATATGCTGGTTCTGGTGACACTAACCTATCTATCTGCAGGGCTGGGGTGATATGCTGGTTCTGGGGACACTAACCTATCTATCTGCAGGGCTGGGGTGATATGCTGGGTCTGGTGACACTAACCTATCTATCTGCAGGGCTGGGGTGATATGCTGGGTCTGGTAACACTAACCTATCTATCTGCGGGGCTGGGGTGATATGCTGGGGTCTGGTGACACTAACCTATCTATCTGCGGGGCTGGGGTGATATGCTGGGGTCTGGTGACACTAACCTATCTATCTGCAGGGCTGGGGTGATATGCTGGTTCTGGTGACACTAACCTATCTATCTGCAGGGCTGGGGTGATATGCTGGTTCTGGTGACAGTAACCTATCTATCTGCAGGGCTGGGGTGATATGCTGGTTCTGGTGACACTAACCTATCTATCTGCAGGGCTGGGGTGATATGCTGGGGTCTGGTGACACTAACCTAATCTTGGTCCTTAGAACCCGAATTATTTTTTGATTTTACCTCTTTCTATTCTGGCACTTTTTTGAATGTTTTTTGTGGCCCCGTCATTGTTTATCACAGTGATTCTTCTGTACGTGTGTCCGACATTGTTTCCTGTGCTGGTTGATGGGGTCCGCAGAGTGTAATATTGTCGTGTTCTTTATTTCAGCCTTTATTCCTAGTCCGGTGGAGCTGATCCAAGGGGCAGTACTAACCTCTTATTTTATTTTTAGCTATTTTTTATATACCAATGTACTGATTTTATGCTACTGGTTATCTCTTAAAGCAGTTCATGTAGGCCAGCCACACGTAAACATCTAGGCAGTAACTCACTAGGGTCCGCGTGTTGATGGAGCGCTGTTTTTAATAATCCATAATTGGCAATCACTGACATATTTTTTTTTTTTCAATGGCAGGGGAGTAGGATGCATATTCATAGAAATGATCCAGGGCGTCGCTGCCTTTCCAGGAATGAAAGACATACAGGACCAACTGGAACGAATATTTCTGGTGAGTTGTATCTCCTTATCATATGTTGATGTCATTTATTATTCATGAGATACAAGATTGACATTTTCCCAAAATGCAGATTTTTATTTTTCATATAGAACCATGCAGGGGCTTCCTGGAAATGTATTCCTCCAGTGTCCTTGTAGCTGTCATATTAAATATGATATGTGATTAGTAATATATTTCCAAGTCTCATGTCTATGTATCCTAGCGAATGAATGTGCTTAAAATTTTATCGTGAATTTTTGGAACCACATCATGTTAGTAAGTAGTCACAGTTGATATATATATATATTTTTTTTTGCCTTATAATTACGGTCTCTCCCATCATGCCTGAGGATAGAGCACAAATTTTATATTCTTTATACTGTGTTCAATGGCGCCCCCTGCTGATTAATTTGTGTTTGTATCAGAAGTCAACACATTACAGAGCTGTGGAATCGGTAAGTCAAACACCGAATTCTCTATTTTTCCACAGTCTGGCTCCGATAGAAGCAGTAAATCTTCCAATTCTGGAAAAATTGAATTTTTATGAAAGTAAATATGTAACAAACTATACATCTAATGAATTATATAATATTATTAATAATAATAATAATAATAATAATAATAATAATAATAATAATAATAATAATAATGTAATATAATTGAAAATAATTATGTTTTAAAACTTTTTTCCGACTCCACCCAAAATTGGTTCCGACTACGACTACACAACTTCACAGCCTTGGGTACATTCCTACCTTTTTTTTTTTTTGTCTAGACAAATCTTTACCACTACTACTTACAATAATAACATGGACAGCAAATGATCTGTACAGGAGAATCCTCAGTGTAAATATCTCACTATCCTCCTCTGGGAAATGAAATAATTTGTACAACTTATTTTACTGGGCTCAACGATTCTGGCAGAAATCCCTCCGGAAAGCTAATGATGACCTTGAATATAATTCAATTCATTTTTTTTTCCTAAAATGGTCAATTCTGTGTATGATTAACTCTTTATTGTATCCACATAGTGGTCCAAACTTCATTTTCTGATCCACATGCCCAAATCTAATGCATAATCATGGCATTAAGTCTAGGACTATCCGGCAATGTGTGTCTACCACTTACTGTCGTGCAATTTTTTTAGACCTGTATAAGCACAGTCAAGTCATAGACATGTCGCATGTAAGTCACAGCAACCATAATACAAGAGGCTTGGATTTTCTGGGAGTGCCACATTGCAGTCTCAGGGTGTCAGATATCAACGCAATGCCATAGAGCTGCAGTAATATTTGTGTAGTGTGATACAGGTTGCCATGTGGCTCTAGCCTTAATCAAAAAATTTATGGCTGTCGGAAGCTGCCACTAGAGGGAGCTGAGGTGTTTATTGCTTACTTCCTACTATAATGAAATTACCTTGAAACATCAGCACCAAAAACGTTTGTGCTTCCATCCTTATAGAAATATAATATTTTGTATTTCAATTTTTTTTTTAGCTTTTGTTATTTATTATTTTAGTACTGCTGAAAAAATAAAATAAAAAGCAGACAAAAGTTCTGAAAAAAATGTTTGTCATGAATACTAAATGAATACTAAGTTTATAAGAAACCCTTTCTGAAAAAGTCTCACTTTAACTCCTTCCAGCCATGTTTCACTTCTGCACTTTCGTTTTTTTTTTTTTTTAACTCCGCCTTTTTTTTTTCTCCTGTTCACAGAGCTGTATGGGAGCTTGCAGAATAAATTGTATTTCCTAATGTAGCCATTAAATATTCTGTACGACATTCTGGGAAGTTGAGAAAAAATTCATAGGGGGGAACCCTTTTTTTTTTTTTTTTTGCACCATTTTTTAAATTTTTTTTTTTTTTTTACAACATTCACTCTACAGTGAACATGACCTTGTCTTAATTCTCTGGGTCAGTCAGATCACGATAATATCAAATTTATATAGTTTTAGTTTGGTTTTAATAATTAAAAAAAAAATAGATAAAATATGGGGAAAATTTTCTTATGCATCTTCATATTCTGATTCTTGAAATTTTTTCATATTCCCCTGTAGGGTTCTCTGTTGGGTATTTTTTGTAATTTTTTTTTTTATAATAAGTGGTAGATTTTCTTTGATCACTTTATATTCATTTGTATGATGGATGCAGGAAGGGGTAGAAGGTTTTTTTTGGCCAAAAAATGTTATTGGCAGGCAGTTGTTTAAAATACAAAGTGGAGTGTTAGTCATCCCTTCTTTCCTTCTCCAATGGTGGACCTCCCCTGGTCTCCTCCTATCCTCCTTTTTTGGATCTCCAATCATGAAGAAGTCAATAGCCTCTCACATGGCCACTATGGCCGGTCACTCATTTCTGTATTTTGTTCCTTTTAAGGTAATGTGTTGCCAGGCAATGACCCATTGTTTAGATTACGTTTTTATGTTGAACCTATTTTTTACGAATTTTTGGGGATGTTGTTTTTAATTTTCCAAATTAATACCAATATTGTAAAAACATCCTAAAAATCTTGCATTTCCAACTTTTGCCACTAAGCCAAAAACATTCCGTGACTTCCTGTTTCATATAGAAGGACTGTAGACCATAGAGACAATGATCTGGAGCTGACCTTAGTCACCTGTATGGGAGAGTTTTCTAGGCATGCCCTCTGACCTGGGCAGAAGTCATTTCACAGAGGGGGAGTAGATAAGATGTGACTGGTGGATTCTGTGTCTTATCTTCATATACGTGATCGCTGTGATCATCAGTGTGCAGTAAGTGAGGTGACTGCTGCAAATTTGACTGCTACAGAAAACAGGAACTCTCAGCATATATTACATTGCCTAGTGGGCAAAGTAAGGATTTTTTCCCAACTTAATATATAATATATATAATTTCCAGATAACAACAAGGAAAAATTGTAAAAACTTTGTCAAAAATTCTTTCTAAATATTTTTAACATAACTCTTGACACATAAATGGAAACTATATACTTGTGACTATTGGTGACTGCTTTATGCCAGCCCGTATAATAGTCCACCTCGTATCTGGGGTGTAATGCTAATATTTAGTGAGATTTGTACGCAATGTTTGGCCGCGTGTTTCTTTCTGACACCTTCATGCTGAAATGATTTATTTTCTGCTGATTCTCATAACGCTTCTCATCCTTCAATTGCTCTGCTTCCTGACCTCGGAGAATTAGGTTGTGTTGGCTCTTTATGTCTCACGCACCATTTACTATCCAACAACAGCCATGAGAGTGGAACATCCAGCATTCGGCTTCGTACTGACTAAGCACATGACGGAGAAGGGCGGGGGTGATTGTTTAATCACTGCTTGGGCCGGAGGGGGTGACAGATATAATGACACATTTCCTGATATCGGTTTATGTTGCTGGTTCAGCTTAAAGGACTTGTCTCATCTTAAAAATCCCTTTCCATATGTTGTATTAAAGGGGTTTTTCAGGACTTTTTAAATGATGGCCTATGCTTAAGGTCATCAATTAACGATCAGCAGGGGTCCAAAACCGGCCCCTGACCAATCATCTGTTTGAAGAGGCTGCAGCTTTACCAAGCACAGCGCCATTTTGCTTGGCTCTACATCTCAGCCCATTGATTTGAAAGGGACTGAGCAGCGATCAGGCCATGTGACCAATGAATGTGACGTTACATGGCCTGAGAAGCGGAAGTGGCCCTTTAGTCAGTTGATCCGTGGGAGTCCCAAGTGTCTGACTCCTACAGATCTTCAATTGATGACCTATCCTAAAGATAGGTCATGAACTATAGAGTTCTAGAAAATCCCTTTAAGGCCTCTGGACATCATAGAGGTGATGCTCACAGATTTCTAAAATTCTTGAGCTCTGTAATAAATCCATGCCTTGTAATGCCTCCCTAACGTTGGCTACGGGCAGCCATTTTATCATTCAACTAAATGATAGCTCTGTTTACGCCTCCACCCATTCCAGTTCTTTGCATTGTTTAATTGCCGAGGCTCCATTGATTCTGGTGCAGTTGGAATTTTCTCTCTAACCCCCACCGTTCCTGAGCAATCAGGGCTGTTAGTTTTGGTGCCTGATATGCTAACTAGGCTCCCTAATGTTAAGTGGGTGGTATCAGGCAGGAGCAGGCAGAGCTGCAATCAGGAATAGTCAGTGTGAGAACTCTGAGTCACGCCCCTTGCCTACCTGACTCCACCCACTAGACATTAGGGAGTCTAGATACCATTTCAGGCACCATAACTGCATCTATTGCTCGTGAACAGTGGGGGCTAGAGAAAAAAATTCCAACGATATTGGAATCAGTGGAGAAGGGCCTATTAAGGAAGCAAAAGAGCTCAAGTTGGTTGAGGTGGTGAAAAGTCCTCTTTAAATAAAAGTGGAGCTGTAACCCTTGTAAACCCATAAAGATAAATATAACATAATAAGGTTATAATTCACAGTAAGTGAATATATATATGGGGAAACCAAAACTAAACTGGTAATTTCCTTCACTGTTCACAGAATAATTGGGATTTTTCAATAGTTTTTCTGCTTATTTTTGTATTAATATAACAGAAGCGATTAAATCTGTCTCTGCGTGAAAATATGTGGAATATAAAACTTCATAGCATGGAAGCAAATCATATCACCCACACATTGCCGGGCTCACCAGCGGCGCTGCTTTCCTTGGCGGATAAATGCACATTTAACAAATGATCTGTCATTCTCGATTGCACATTGCTTAGCTCAGAATTAACTTCTCATCATTTGCCCCCCGACGTATTTCACGGGAGAAACGTGTAAGTCTCGAGAAAACATCGCTGAGGGCATATGTACAGGAATGTCCCGAGTGTAATCTACCCTATAAGGCAGATGTAATATAGTGCACTGCTTTTAGTTTTGCTGCAAGATACGGATCAGTTGCAACAACATGAGAGAGTTGGTCAGGACAATAGGGAGGAGGCACATGGACTTAAAGGTTTTTTTTATAGTGACGACCTTTCCACAGAAGAGATCAATATCCAATTGGTGGGGGTCCGACACAAGAATCCCGCACCGATTACTGCATTCAGGTCCTTGAAGTTCTAGAGATAGAAGGAGCCAGAAGCAGCTCTGCTCCTATTCAAGTAATAGGACCAAAGCTACAGGCTCTGTCCACTGTATAGCGGTGGCACTTGGGTACTGCCCTTCTTGTCCTTTTACCTGAATACTTTCCAGCGCCCGGGGGCAGCCGAATCCTCTGATCGGCACAGGGTCCAGGTGCGGGACTCCCAGCAATCTGATACCGATGACCTATCCTGCGGCTAGATCATCAGTAGAGATGAGCAAATTTATTCGTTCCGAGCCGTATTCGACCTGAATATTCCAAATTGTTTTGGTTTTAACAAAACTGAACAATTGGGGATTACGGTAGTTTTGGACAAACTAAAATGGCCGCCATGTCATGAATTGCGGTAAATTATTATACTGTGGGGTCTCTTCAGATCCCAAAGTATAATAGGTCGAGGCCCAGGGGAGGTGTAAAAAGTAACAAACATTTAGAGAGTTCGACCTGAAACAAATCCGGGACCTGAGCCACCCGAACCTGAGACAAATCTTGAGAGGTTTGCCGATCTCTAGTTATCACTATGAGAAACCTAAGGGAGAAACCCTTTTAAGCTGGCTATACACTTCACATAGCTATTGGATGAACACTATTCCTCCTGGCCTTCCCATACACATGCATTCTCAACCAAGCGTACATGTGGTCTGAAAGGGGAGAATGGATTAAGCCACTGTCGGACACCTCTAACAACCTGATCTTCCATTGTTAGGCCGGTTGCAGATGACCGTGCTGTGGGTCAGGGTGCTCTCTGTGTATTTCACGGACAGCACACTGACCCATTCTTTTCTATGGGCCCGAACACACGACTGTGAATTTCACGGTCCCGTGTACGGGCCGACAGTCCGGGCCGCATCAGATAGGACAGGTCCTATTCCTGTCCTATTTTGCGGCCCTTGCTTCCGGGGCTCCTAGTCATTTAATGAAAGGGGCCGTGGAAGCTTGGGGCGGCACATGGGGACATCCCCGTGTCCCCTGTGTGCAGTCCGTGCTTTTAATTCACGACAAGCCGGTTGCAACACGGTCATCTGGAACCGGCCTTATAAAGTGCACCCCTAACCCCTAGACTACTTCTGTCCTACTATACACAGACATCCCTTCACTTGAATGGGCACTGTGTAATGCTTTATTTTCCCTGTGGTGGCGCTGCAGGGAAATCGAACACTTACTGTCAGGCAGATGGAGGTCTGGGTGGTATGTGGCTGGCAATTATAAGTAGTATGTTAGAATCATTTTTATGTGGGGGGGGGGGGCGCAGAGGCATTACCTCAAGCTTCTGGGTCCCAGTGCAAAATCTGCACCAGGTCCCCAGTTATAATATGTCATTCGTAGTACTGGTCTCCTCATAATGGGAAAAGACACCTTCTGAGCCCACTAAGGCTCCTGGCCTATGTGTCTTCACACCTTTTGCACCACCTCAAGTTATACCGAGCTGTTTTTATTAGATGACAAAGAGTAAAAACTCCTTTGTTAGCAAATGATTATGGTTAGCAAATACTGCCCCCGATGGATATATTATGCATGGGAACGGGTTGGAGGACTGTCCTGGCTCTTTAAAATATTACTTGGCCAGAGAAGTCATGTCAGACCGTAGCTGAATTTTTGCCTCGGCCACTTTACATTTGCTTTATTGATGGACAGCAAAAACACTTAAAAGTAAATGGACCATGAATGACAAAGCAAACACACCGGACTTTGCGGGTCACAAAACTTTCCACCTAATTGGACGTAAACCAGTCATGTGCCAGAAATAACACATTTTGTGCCCTTCATTGAATTAGATGACGTCCTTGTACTAGTATACCATATAGCCTCCGGCTCCCGACTCGCTCGCTATTCCAGCTATTCAATAACAGTGGTTGAATATATAGCAGTGCTCAGTATGTGGTCCCTAAACATCTGCTGCACACTAACCTCACATGTAATTGTGGCCATATGTTTCCTGGTCCATGGATTCTTTCACACAAAGGATAAATGACGTCTCAACTCATAGACACAACAACGAATAATCTGAGATGGGGGTCAAAGTGGAGTTTCAAAGGAGAAATATTCAAGAGGTTGTCTTATCGAGACATCTTTGTCACTTGAGGTTGGCCTTGGAGTCATTTAGTTGCCAAAGGTCCAACTTCTGAAACCCCTGGTGAACTGCTGATATTACTAGTTGTCCTTGGCTGTACAGACCCAACTGTACCAGTGGATGGTTGTCCGTGAAATTCATAGTCGGGTCCTCCAAAGAGAGGGCAGCTCTAGCTCATGTTGATGAATTATCTTGAAGGTTGTGTCTAGAGATGAGCGAATCGAAGCTGACGAAGTGGAATTCGATTCGAATTTCGGGAAATATTCGATTCACATCACATCCGGATTTCCTCACATTTCGAACGAATCGCATTTTTTCATAAAATGGCTGCTGCACATGTTAGGACGAGGCAAGGAACTCTGGGAACTCGGGATCATCCACAATGCCATGCTTGCAGCCAATCAGCAGCCATCCCTGTGATGTCACAGCCCATTAACCCCTTCCCGAGTGCCCACGGTTTCGGGAGTGGGTGTTAGTTGTAACTGACATCTAACACCCTGCTCCATAACCAATCGGGGGTTTTAACACCTTGGATGCCGTGGTCAAACATGACTGTGGCATCCAAGGGCTTCCACCATTTTGCCGCCCACCCCGGCTCTCTGCAGCCAGGAAATAGCTGTTTTTTAACGCGATTCGCCGGGATTTAATTCAGATCGAATAGAATCGTATCGGAAAAGTTGCCGAATCGAATTTTTTAAAACTTCGCTCAACTCTAGTTGTGTCAAATATTTTTAGTAGTGACAATTTATGGACAAGGGGATATGTATGGACAAATTACCACCATAGCTTTTCCCTTCGAGAATCAGAAGACGTCCAAGCTCTTGACCATCACCTATCTTTTCTTCTTAAGGTTAAGACTACACACGATGGGTCTGGTTCAGACATCCTACAGCAGATTTGCCCAAGACAAAATCCAAGCAAAATTGGCTGCAGCTTTCAACTATGAGTGCCCAACGTTCAACCTTTGTTGCAAATATTAGTGTGACATTAACTGGGATTAAAGCCAAACCAGAACATCCAGAGGAGTAGCCATAGGAGGTCCCAAAAATCTCCCTTCCACATAAAATATAGCACCATTTTAAATAGGTGGTGGGTAGGTGGGGGTCCATTAGAGATTTTATATTGGGTTATGTTACACCCAGATCTCTGGGTTATTGCCCCAAATATGCAAAATATTCTCTCTGATGGGAAAATAAAATTTTGCTCTAGCTACCTTGATGGCAATGTGTTGGAGCAATATAGAAACCATACTGTAACAATACAGGAATTACAAGGCCTTGAGAATACAGCAGACACTATGTGAGAGACAGCAGACTCTGTCTCAAGAACAGGGGTCCCCATGACTCCCAGCTGGTATGTAGAGAGAGATGGCTGCATATGAACAGGTCTCTTCATTAGACTACATAGGAGAGCCAAAAAATAGAGGAGCAGACAGCCTTGACTATTTTTGGAACTCCCGAAGAAATGATACCTTAGATGCCCATCCTTCACTGTGGCTATGAGACTGGGATCCGGGCACCCCATCCTTGAGGTAGATTCAGGTCAAGAGGTAGGACCTGCATCTATTTGGCATTTATGACGTATCCTATGGCTGTGCCATAAATGACCGAGGTAGGTATACTCCTTTAAGTTCGGGGACAAGTAGAATGACTTTCAGTGTGATGGCGGTGCAGATATGTAGCTGATCTGTGGATATTGCAGGGAAGTGCTGACTCCCCAGATGGTTTAACTCAATTGAATAATAGTGCTTACTTTATAGAAATGTTAATGAAATCTCAAGCCTCACGTCTTCTCCGAGACCCTCACACGTGTGGCTTGTAAAGCACTTCTTCCAGACTGTTGGCTCGAAAGTCTTCATATACAATAGATTATTTTCTTTTATTAGGCATCATCAAAAATTTCAAAAAGTTGTAAAACTTAGCGGATACCAGATGATAACTTTGTCGCTTGTATTCTATGACCCTGTTTACACGTTCGGAATTTGGTATAAAATTTGGTAACATTCTATATCCAGTGCAAATCATTTGGGGTATTTTATATCCCGTCCTGGACCTTGCTTGTTAATACCATCATTGTATACGTAAACTTCCCAGCAATCCAGGGTAACGTTGGGGCATGGCCGTTCTTTGTACGTCTTGCATCATCCAATAGGATTCAGAAGGGACATGACAGAACCTCGGGGACATGCTGGTTTGTAAGCTGAGAAGGAGACCAGGAGACCCAGACTATATCTAAAGTTTACCACTGAAATAGTTTTTGGGGAAAATGTGTATAAATTAGGATTTTTGTCCCAACAGGTGGAGTGTTTTTGTATAAAGTAATACATTTTTACTGCATACTTGTCTACTACCTGGAACATCTGGGAGGCTTCCAAAATAAGGGTGAAGTCCCGGAGTCCTAGAAGAGTGGGCAGATCTCTCGGGTCTGATGAAATGCTCCCTCATTCGCCCGGCTCGCTGTCATTTTATATGGAATGTAAGAATCTTATGTATTGGTCATGTTCTGAAAATGGCATGGCCAGCACAATGGCATGTCCACATCACAAAAAGGGGAGTGACATGTAAAAAAGGGCATGGCCAGGTCTGAGAAGGGAATGACCAATAGAAGACCAGGCCAACATCATTCTGTGCCAGTGGAGGGGATCAGGGCTAGCGGCATGTCTGTGACTTACAGGCAATGCCCCAGAAGATGCCAACGGCCATTTTTTTGACGGAGGACTTGGAATAGGCTATCTCTGGACAGGGGACACGGTGGCTGGAACGGAGGGCACCAGGTAAGTATACGTCACACAGGTAATGGATGGTAGAATTACAGTTTGGATCACTTTAAGCCATTGTTACAAGATTATTGCAAATTCTCCAACTTTTTACAAAGGCAAAATGAAACGTGGGCCATTTTCCCAGTAGACGCCTGTAGACTTGCATGGAGTAGGGTTGATGGAGCAGCGGCATTAGTCTAGACACAGAGGATTAGCAAATGTAAACGTCAGAGCGCTGACCGAGCAACAAGTTGACGCGGCTGACAATTACCGCGTCCGTCTCGGGACAATGATTGTAACAAGCTGGGAATTAAAAGAACAACAGTAGAGATGGATCTGAGATCTCTAATACCCTGGTCTGTCTAACAGCAGATTGATCAGACAGCTCCGATGTGATAAATGTCCTGGCTCTACTGCATCAAGCCTTACTGAGGCCTAATTAATTGCCATTCAGGGTCTTCAGAAAGCTGGGAGACATCTTTTGAGCACTCTAGTGAATTTTTATTGTTGGCCCTGACACAAGTGCACAACACAGGACTTATCTTTCCAATTTTGTTTTTCTTCAACTTCTTAAAGGAACCCAGATTTGAAGGAAAAAGACAAGAAATCTAGTTGGCCTCTCTGCTTGTCAGTCTGACGCATTTTCCGTATGATCCTGGCACAGCCAGTCTTGTAGAAATTTTACGGATCAGTTCCATCTTTATCTTGTGGCAGGAGAGAGGGGTTGGGGCTTTACATTTGGGGCAGGGTTTAGTGATATTTTTGTCCTACTGAAGACAAGGCACCGCAGGGAGGCTCTTACTATAGCCAGTTGTCTTACAGGCAGATACACAACAGTGAGGGGCACATATTGAAGATTTCTTTATATATTTCTATGTTTTAAGCACAACCATGTGCATAGTCAGTTTTTTTTTGACTGGTCACGTTTTTCACGACTAGCCCGCTCACCCATTATATTCTATAGCCCTATACACACTCCTGTGTTTTATCAGAGGTCTGTGTTTGGGGCTGAGAGCTCAGAACTCAAAACGGGTCCTGTTCCTGTCCGTTTTGCAGCCCACGCTCACTTAATGGGTCCATGGGGACACAGGCAGCACACGCATGTCATCCATGTGCTCTCCATGTCGTCCAAGCACAGATCCGGCACATACACATGGGAGTGTTGGGATATATTTTTTATCATTGATGCACCTTCTGTCTTCCTTCAAGGACACAGATAATTTTGCTCTATGTTTTAAAAATATTTTTGGAATTTTTGCCTCTTTATACTATATCGGCCACAGGCTTTTTTTTATTAGAAGGTATGATGTAGCTATTGCAGTCCTTATTTTTTGCAGGACTATGTTTTTTAACTAATATTTTTGGGCACAGATGTGGCAGTAATTTTTTATAGTGGCAAAAGGCATAAAAATCTTCAGTTTCTTAAAATTTTTTTTTTATATATTTCATTGTTTTACTCCTTACAAGTCACATTAAAAAAGTGATAACCTGTTACCTACAGGCACATCTAATATTTATACAAAATGTTTTCATTATTTATAGACTTTTATTTCATATTTTATTTTCTAAATAATTATTTTGTGTTTTTTCTATGACATTTTTGTAGTCAAAAACTTTAGTTCTACTTTTTGTTTGCCAATTAGTTTTTTGCAATTGCAATGTATGTAAAAATTTCTGTGTACATTATGGACTATGTATGGGAAATAACAGGTTGTCCTAACAGGAATTTCATACTGGACAACCCTTGTAGGAAGGTGATAATGGGCGCTACTCGCTGTTAAAGGGGTTATCTCGTGAAACATTTCCACAGGAAGAGTAACTGAGCATGTGTGACCACCAACACTTAGCTTATTAGGTGGACATGCACATTGCTATCCACTTTGAACACCAGGTGGCGCCATACTATGTAAGTAAATGTTATAACGCTTCACGAGATCATTTTTTTACCTACATAAAATAGCAACCATAAAAGCATAAAAATATAAAAGTGACCAGAAAAAAAAATGTTCCTAATGTAAGTCCAGCAAGAAAGATATTATACACGTTCTGTAAAGTCTGAACTGACCAAATAAATTCACAGCTTAAATCACAACATCTCAAAATTGGGGAAAATAATAGGAATCCATCCGGTAATAGGCAAGAAGAAAGACGCAATTTGTAGATAATATACAACATTCGGCAGCTGAATAGGTCCCTCTTGGTGGACGAGGCCATCTTGACCCAGTCTTAAATGTATCTCCTTTTTCCAAATGCATTCAGCAATGAGACGCTTCCATCTCGCCAATTCTGTGTCATTTTCTCCCAATAAAGACTGATAAGCCTCGGACGGGATAAAGGGCTGAGAGATGAGCGACGAGAAGGATTGTGAAGATTTGAGTTTATTGTTGAAAGCAAAATATACTGTGATGGAGTCGCAATTGTTCCGTTTTATTATATTCTGGCAGCTCTTTTATTTCGAGGTGACAAACCTCGGTGAGCCGGTGACCTCTCCTATTTATCTCCAATCTGATAGACGCAGAGATGCGCTCTGGCTTCCAAAAGCCGAAATTGTCTTTACTGATGCAGAATTTTGGATGACAGCACAAGATGTAGGGAGTCGGGTTGTCAAGATTTTTGTAGATAGCGTCCTACGTGCCATTGTGTTACCGTTTCGGCTGTGGTGCTCGGTTGTGTAGGTCGTAGTTCGGTTTCTCGGGGTGGAAGCTTTTTGTCTACTTGTCTTATGTGACAACATTCTTTGTCCTGTAAAACGTGAACTCTCTCTATAGTTATGCATCGTTTTTTCAAAAACATTGGTTGCAGCCTTGCCCTTCCCCCCATGCATGTGTTAAAGGAATTATCTCCCAACAAAGTCCCAAATTCCTAATAATAGCCCTTTAGAGTATTTCGAACCGTTATCACACAAAAAAATATACATTTTTATCTTTTTCTTTTCTGTGTCCTCCTCAGCACCCCTGCTATTTTGGGCTATCCTGGCAGCCTGCTCTGTATTGTGCCTTCAACTCCCAAAACCCCTTGCAAATTTTTCATCCCTCCCTGCTCAACCAGTCACTCTCCTTCCCTCTCTGGCAGCTGCAAATCTAGTCCCAAGTATGTTTAGTCACTATCCTCTCTGGCAGCTATAAATATACAACCTGTCAGTCTACTTCTCTCTCTGGCCACTGTTAAAGGGGTTGTCCAGGATATTGTGAAAAATCAGGCATGGCTGGGGTGGGTATAAAACAAACTAACAAAAACTAAATACATACCTATCCCCAGTGCTCTGTTGTACTGTTTCAGTCCCCTTTCTCTCCTGTGCCAGGCTTGCTGCGTTGGAAGTTGAGACCATTCAATGGCTTCAGTGGTCGCTGGTAAGAAGATGTTGACTTATGTGAATGACATCACCAGTCCCTCTCCTGCGACCACTGAGGTGACTGAATGATCTCAGCGGTCATGTGAGCCTCTCTGCTTCCAGCATGGCGAGCCCTGGAAAGGGGACTTGTACTGAACAATGGAGCTTTAGGGAAGTGTCTTTTGCTATTTGTTTTGTTTGTTTTGGTTGTTTTATAACCACCTCAGCTGCCCCTAAATTTGCCCCATTAATATATTACAAAGTTCCCAGTCAGTCTACTTTCCCTTCTGGCAGCTGTAAATATAGTCCCCAGTAAGCTCTCTAGTCGGTCTCCTTCCCCTTTTGGTAACTGTAAATATAGTGCCCAGTATGTTCTCTAGTTGATCTCCTTCCCCTTTTGGTAGCTGTAAAAATAGTCCCCAGTAAGCTCTCTAGTCGGTCTCCATCTGCTTTTGGTAGCTGTAAATATAGTTCTCATTAAGCTCTCTAGTCGGGCTCCTTCCTCTTTTTGGTAGCTGTATATATAGTTCTCAGTAAGCTCCCTAGTCAGTCTCCTTCCCCTTCCGGCAGCTGTAAATATATTCCCCAGTATGTTCTCTAGTCAGTCTCCTTCCTCTTTTGTAGCTGTAAATATATTCTGCAGTATGTTCTCTAGTCGTTCTCCTTCCCCTTTTTATAGCTGTAAATATAGTCCTCAGTAAGCTCTCTGGTCGGTCTCCTTCCCCTTTTGGTAGCTGTAAATATACTCCCCATTATGTTCTCTAGTCAGTTTCTTTCTACTTCTGGCAACTGTATATATAGTTACCAGTAAGCTCTCTAGTTGGTCTCCTTCCCTTTCTGGTAGCTGTAAATATAGTGCCCAGTATGTTCTCTAGTCGGTCTCCTTCCCCTTTTGGTAGCTGTAAAAATAGTCCCCAGTAAGCTCTCTAGTCGGGCTCCTTCCTCTTTTTGGTAGCTGTATATATAGTTCTCAGTAAGCTCCCTAGTCAGTCTCCTTCCCCTTCTGGCAGCTGTAAATATATTCCTCAGTATGTTCTCTAGTCAGTCTCCTTCCCCTTCCGGCAGCTGTAAATATATTCTTCAGTATGTTCTCTAGTCGTTCTCCTTCCCCTTTTTATAGCTGTAAATATAGTCCTCAGTAAGCTCTCTAGTCGGTCTCCTTCTACTTCTGGTACCTGTAAATATATTCCCCAGTATATTCTCTAGTCAGTCTCTTTCTACTTCTGGCAGCTGTAAATATAGTCCCCCAGTAAAAAAAAAAAAAAAATGGTGGACACATATATATCTTTATAGCTGTCAGAACTCTGAAAGCCTACAATATTAAAAGAAGAAAACATGGTACCTGCAGCCCCCACTTGCACAATCTTACTACATGCGGTCTTTTTAATGAGTTCAGTGTATAACCAGATTGCAGTCATCTTCTAAGCTTCCCCTAGTGGTGACTTTAGGCGGCAAGAATTTTATCTGTTATACCCAGGAGAGGATTTGGAGCTCTGTGTCAGTGTAAAACTGACTGTAAAGATATCAGTACAGATTTTTTATAACATTAAAGGGGTTTATGTGACTAAAATATTGATGACCTACCTTAGGATCCATATCAGATCAGCAGGGGTCCGACACCCAACACTCCCACAATCTTTTCTACTTACCAAGCACAGCGCCATACATTGTATAGTGGCTGTTCTTGGTATTGCAGCTCAGCCCCATTCACTTGAATGTGAATTCTGTCAATTCTGCACTTTCCTCGCCATATTGTCCTTGTCAGGAAGGTAATGGAATGAGCGGAGTTCTGCTTTAACCTTCTGCGTGCCCTCTACATGAATTATTCTCCTCTCATGTATTGTGTATGACCAGCAGGAGAAAAGTCATCCTGGCAGCCGAGTGATCCGGAGGCTTTCTCTTCAGCGTCTCATTTCTTCAGGGTTAGGCGGCCATCCTGGCATTCACGCGGAGCTCCCTGCCTGTGGGTCGGCGGAGTATTCTAGAATTCTTTTGATTAATATTTCACTTAGGATGAGGTGGCACACAGCCGCTGTAACCTTTTCTCTCCGCCGCACTGTCGTATCTATTAATATCTGGGATGGGGCAGGGCAGTGACATTGGCATTTTATTATGTTTTGTGCTGGAAGGTTACAGCAGATGAAAGGCAGAAGGCCGCCCGATCCTCAGGGGGTCCGAGGGCTGAGGGTGTAACTATAGGGGCGCAGAGGTAGTCAATGCCCCCAAGAACACTATGGTGAGTGCCCAGGACTGTGCCGTACTGAGATATTGAGCTCTATCAGACATTTACTCAGTCTGCGTAACCTTTAAAGACTTCAAAGCCATGATAGATCCCTTTAATTACTACCTGAATCAGACTGTGCCCCCTTGTGAATCTCTGCTGCTGTTCTTGTCAATACACAATTGAGCTCTTTGGAGCAATAAAGGTGTTGTCATTGCTCCGAACAACTCATTTGCATATTGACAGGTGACCGTAACCTATCTATCTGTGTGGCTGGGTTGATATGCTGGATCTGGTCTCTATAAGGACCACCAACCATTATATATACTGTAATGATGTAGAGCAGAGTCCTCAGTTGCAGATGTAGCAGAGCAGAGTCCTCGGTTGCAGATGTAGCAGAGCAGAGTCCTCAGGTGCAGATGTAGCAGAGCAGAGTTCTCAGTTGCAGATGTAGCAGAGCAGAGTCCTCAGTTGCAGATGTAGCAGAGCAGAGTCCTCGGTTGCAGATGTAGCAGAGCAGAGTCCTCAGTTGCAGATTTAGTAGAGCAGAGTCCTCAGGTGCAGATGTAGCAGAGCAGAGTCCTCGGTTGCAGATTTAGCAGAGCAGAGTCCTCGGTTGCAGATGTAGCAGAGCAGAGTCCTCGGTTGCAGAATTAGTAGAGCAGAGTCCTCGGTTGCAGATGAAGTAGAGCAGAGTCCTCGGTTGCAGATGTAGCAGAGCAGAGTCCTCGGTTGCAGATTTAGTAGAGCAGAGTCCTCGGTTGCAGATGTAGCAGAGCAGAGTCCTCGGTTGCAGATGTAGCAGTGCAGAGTCCTCGGTTGCAGATGTAGCAGAGCAGAGTTCTCAGTTACAGATGTAGCAGAGCAGAGTCCTCGGTTGCAGATGTAGTAGAGCAGAGTCCTCGGTTGCAGATGTAGTAGAGCAGAGTCCTCGGTTGCAGATTTAGTAGAGCAGAGTCCTCGGTTGCAGATGTAGCAGAGCAGAGTCCTCGGTTGCAGATGTAGCAGAGCAGAGTCCTCGGTTGCAGATGTAGCAGGGCAGAGTCCTCAGTTGCAGATGTAGCAGAGCAGAGTCCTCAGTTGCAGATGTAGCAGAGCAGAGTCCTCGGTTGCAGATGTAGCAGAGCAGAGTCCTCGGTTGCAGATTTAGTAGAGCAGAGTCCTCGGTTGCAGATGTAGCAGAGCAGAGTCCTCGGTTGCAGATGTAGCAGAGCAGAGTCCTCGGTTGCAGATGTAGCAGAGCAGAGTCCTCGGTTGCAGATGTAGCAGAGCAGAGTCCTCAGTTGCAGATGTAGCAGAGCAGAGTCCTCGGTTGCAGATGTAGCAGAGCAGAGTCCTCGGTTGCAGATTTAGTAGAGCAGAGTCCTCGGTTGCAGATGTAGCAGAGCAGAGTCCTCGGTTGCAGATGTAGTAGAGCAGAGTCCTCGGTTGCAGATTTAGCAGAGCAGAGTCCTCGGTTGCAGATTTAGAAGAGCAGAGTCCTCGGTTGCAGATGTAGTAGGGCAGAGCCCTTGTTTACAGATGTAGCAGAGCTGAGTGTGATGTTTCTTTTATAGCTTCTTCTAAATTTTTACAATGTTTTAACCCTTTGAGTTCTCATGACACAGAAACCATGTTCATGATCACATTGAGCTCTGCTACATCACTAAACTTCAGAATGTGTCCTACATTAATATAGTTATTATAAGCTCCTCTGTTCCCTATTCTGATGACACACTGTAACGACTGAGCCGCTGTTCTATTGATAGAAAATTCTTTGAGCTGAACGATTCGCCACATAGAACAAAGGAATTTTGGAAATGATTTTCCTCCCAGTCATCTCTGGGGTCTGGAGCCCCGCCACCGCCAGCCACTCGTCTTTAATACAGGCCGCACTAAATGATATGTTCTGATAGCCGATTAACCGCGTCACTGCCGGCCCGCACAGAACCCTCCGCTCCGTATCCAGATGTACATCTGATTCTATTTAATATGTAATCTGCCATTGGCAGGGGACGGGCCGCGGTTATCTGAGGCGGCGCTGGACTATTCCTGCTTGTCTGCTTTCTGTTATTATATTGCGGTGAGGCCAGATGTATTATATTTCATGTATAGGGGTCACGTTGCTGGACCTCTGGACCAGTACTTAGCAAAAAGATGTCTGAACCAAAAAGTCCCTTAAAGGGAGTGTCACCAGACCTCAGCCTATCACCCCATCCCTGCAGATAGATAGGTTAGTGTCACCAGACCCAGCATATCACCCCAGCCCTGCAGATAGATAGGTTAGTGTCACCAGACCTCAGCCTATCACCCCAGCCCTGCAGATAGATAGGTTAGTGTCACCAGACCCAGCATATCCTCCCAGCCCTGCAGATAGATAGGTTAGTATCACCAGACACCAGCATATCACCCCAGCCCTGCAGATAGATAGGTTAGTGTCACCAGACCCCAGCATCTCACCCCAGCCCTGCAGATAGATAGGTTAGTGTCACCAGAACCAGCATATCACCCCAGCCCTGCAGATAGATAGGTTAGTGTCACCCAGACCCAGCATATCACCCCAGCCCTGCAGATAGATAGGTTAGTGTCACCAGACCCAGCATATCACCCCAGCCCTGCAGATAGATAGGTTAGTGTCACCAGAACCACCATATCACCCCAGCCCTGCAGATAGATACGTTAGCGTCACCAGACCCAGCATATCACCCCAGCCCTGCAGATAGATAGGTTAGTGTCACCAGACCCAGCATATCACCCCAGCCCTGCAGATAGATAGGTTAGTGTCACCAGACCCCAGCACATCACCCCAGCCCTGCAGATAGATAGGTTAGTGTCACCAGACCCAGCATATCACCCCAGCCCTGCAGATAGATAGGTTAGTGTCACCAGACCCAGCATATCACCTCAGTCCTGCAGATAGATAGGTTAGGGTCACCAGAACCAGAATATCACACCAGCCCTGCAGATAGATAGGTTAGCGTCACCAGAACCAGCATATCACCCCAGCACTGCAGATAGATAGGTTAGTGTCACCAGACCCCAGCATATCACCCCAGCCCTGCAGATAGATAGGTTAGTGTCACCAGACCCCAGCATATCACCCCAGTCCTGCAGATAGATAGGTTAGTGTCACCAGACCCAGCATATCACCCCAGCCCTGCAGATAGATAGGTTAGTGTCACCAGACCCCAGCATATCACCCCAGTCCTGCAGATAGATAGGTTAGTGTCACCAGATCCAGCATATCACCCCAGCCCTGCAGATAGATAGGTTAGCGTCACCAGAACCAGCATATCACCCCAGCACTGCAGATAGATAGGTTAGTGTCACCAGACCCAGCATATCACCCCCAGCCCTGCAGATAGATAGGTTAGGGTCACCAGACCCCAGCAGATCACCCCAGCCCTGCAGATAGATAGGTTAGTGTCACCAGACCCCAGCAGATCACCCCAGCCCTGCAGATAGATAGGTTAGTGTCACCATACCCAGCATATCACCCCAGCCCTGCAGATAGATAGGTTAGTGTCACCAGAACCAGCATATCACCCCAACCCTGCAGATAGATAGGTTAGTGTCACCAGAACCAGCATATCACCCCAACCCTGCAGATAGATAGGTTAGTGTCACCATACCCAGCATATCACCCCAGCCCTGCAGATAGATAGGTTAGTGTCACCAGAACCAGCATATCACCCCAGCCCTGCAGATAGATAGGTTATTGTCACCAGAACCAGCATATCACCCCATCCCTGCAGATAGATAGGTTAGTGTCACCAGAACCAGCATATCACCCCCAGCCCTGCAGATAGATAGGTTAGTGTCACCAGACCCAGCATATCACCTCAGTCCTGCAGATAGATAGGTTAGTGTCACCAGACCCCTGTATATCATCCCAGCCCTGCAGATAGATAGGTTAGTGTCACCAGACCCAGCATATCACCCCAGCCCTGCAGATAGATAGGTTAGTGTCACCAGAACCAGCATATCACCCCAACCCTGCAGATAGATAGGTTAGTGTCACCAGAACCAGCATATCACCCCAACCCTGCAGATAGATAGGTTAGTGTCACCAGACCCAGCATATCACCCCAGCCCTGCAGATAGATAGGTTAGTGTCACCAGACCCAGCATATCACCCCAGCCCTGCAGATAGATAGGTTATTGTCACCAGAACCAGCATATCACCCCATCCCTGCAGATAGATAGGTTAGTGTCACCAGAACCAGCATATCACCCCAGCCCTGCAGATAGATAGGTTAGTGTCACCAGACCCAGCATATCACCCCAGCCCTGCAGATAGATAGGTTAGTGTCACCAGACCCAGCATATCACCTCAGTCCTGCAGATAGATAGGTTAGCGTCACCAGACCCAGCATATCACCCCATCCCTGCAGATAGATAGGTTAGTGTCACCAGACCCCAGCATATCACCCCAGCCCTGCAGATAGATAGGTTAGTGTCACCAGACCCAGCATATCACCTCAGTCCTGCAGATAGATAGGTTAGCGTCACCAGACCCAGCATATCACCCCAGCCCTGCAGATAGATAGGTTAGTGTCACCAGACCCCAGCATATCACCCAGCCCTGCAGATAGATAGGTTAGTGTCACCAGAACCAGCATATCACCCCAGCCCTGCAGATAGATAGGTTAGTGTCACCAGAACCAGCATATCACCCCAGCCCTGCAGTTAGATAGGTTAGTGTCACCAGACCCAGCATATCACCCCAGCCCTGCAGATAGATAGGTTAGTGTCACCAGAACCAGCATATCATCCCAGCCCTGCAGATAGATAGGTTAGCGTCACCAGACCCAGCATATCACCCCAGCCCTGCAGATAGATAGGTTAGTGTCACCAGACCCCGGCATATCACCCCAGCCCTGCAGATAGGTTAGTGTCACCAGAACCAGCATATCACCCCAGCCCTGCGGATAGATAGGTTAGTGTCACCAGACCCAGCATATCACCCCAGCCCTGCAGATAGATAGGTTAGTGTCACCAGACCCAGCATATCACCCCAGCCCTGCGGATAGATAGGTTAGTGTCACCAGACCCAGCATATCACCCCAGCCCTGCAGATAGGTAGGTTAGTGTCACCAGACCCCAGCATATCACCCCAGCCCTGCGGATAGATAGGTTAGTGTCACCAGAACCAGCATATCACCCCAGCCCTGCAGATAGATAGGTTAGTGTCACCAGACCCAGCATATCACCCCAGCCCTGCAGATAGATAGGTTAGTGTCACCAGACCCCTGTATATCATCCCAGCCCTGCAGATAGATAGGTTAGTGTTACCAGACCCCAGCATATCACCCCAGCCCTGCAGATAGATAGGTTAGGGTCTCCTGATTCAGATGATATCTTCCTTTTGTGAATCGCTGCCTCGGTTACCGAGATATTGCCATTTTATCAATATGCAAATGAGCTCTTTGGAAAAATGGCAGCTCCCTTGTTGCCCCAAGACCTTCTTTGTCTATTGGCAAAAAGAGCGATATCTTGATAATGGAGGCCGCGATTCACAAGAGGAAGATACTGTCTGAATCAGGAGACCCTAACCTATCTATCTGCAAGGCTGGATTGATATGTTGGGGTCTGATGACATTCCCTTTAAGTAGTACCTGGGCAAAAAAATAAATAAATAAATCGGCTTTACTTTTTTAAAGCATCTGATACTTTTATTAACATTTTATGGTTTCGTGCGGGTTTATTTTGAATAGTTTCCAGAATTTTTTTCAGCTTGAGATATTAACGGTCCTGTTCTGCCCCCTCGTGGTAATTTTTGGGTACTACATACTGCGTTTTTGTACAAGAAACATCTGTATGCGTTGCAACTGGAGGAAGGCATTAGACTAGGGCTACGTGACATGTAGTAAAACCACAACATTTGCTGCTACAATGGCAGCTATGATAGTACATGTGGTCACGCTGCTATCCAGAAGGTTTGGGTTACTGCCCACTGTAGTGTTGTGACAACCGGACGCTCACAATGTAGTCGTATTCCTCATAATTTACAATGTAGCAGCGCCATTGCAGTCCTGTGTCATACAGTCACAAGTATCTTCATGGCGACCTGTGACTGCAGTGCTTCTTAGGATATTATCGTGTCCTGTAGCTGTACAGATGTGTCCTTCTTTACCGTTCCTCTTGGTTGGACATGTCCAGATTTGTGTGTTATGAGACAGACAGTTTTTTACGCTATCACAAAGTGATGATTACAGAAATGTAGGATCATTTCACATGTCTGTGTGGCCATCTAGTGGTTGTTTTGTGAATTGCAGCCTGTGTTATTAGTTTGTCACAATATGAAGGTGCTCTATGAAACAGGTCCCTAACAAGTAGCCCCATAGGTCCTATAGCAAATCCTCTGCTCTGCCAGGACAGCAACCAGCAGCAGATCCCCTATACACAGAAATAATACACACAGTGATGTCACAGTACAAAGATAATACACACAGTGATGTCACAGTACAGGGATAATACACACAGTGATGTCACAGTACAGGGATAATATACACAGTGATGTCACAGTACAGGGATAATACACACAGTGATGTCACAGTACAGGGATAATATACACAGTGATGTCACAGTACAGGGATAATACACACAGTGATGTCACAGTACAGGGATAATACACACAGTGATGTCAGTACACGGATAATACACACAGTGATGTCACAGTACAGGGATAATACACACAGTGATGTCAGTACAGGGATAATATACACAGTGATGTCACAGTACAGGGATAATACACACAGTGATGTCACAGTACAGGGATAATATACCACACACAGTGATGTCACAGTACAGGGATAATATACACAGTGATGTCACAGTACAGGGATAATACACACAGTGATGTCAGTACAGGATAATACACACAGTGATGTCACAGTACAGGGATAATACACACAGTGATGTCACAGTACAGGGATAATATAGACAGTGATGTCACAGTACAGAGATAATACACACAGTGATGTCAGTACAGGATAATACACACAGTGATGTCACAGTACAGAGATAATACACACAGTGATGTCACAGTTCAGAGATAATACACACAGTGATGTCACAGTACAGTCATAATACACACAGTGATGTCACAGTACAGAGATAATACACACAGTGATGTCACAGTACAGGGATAATACACACAGTGATGTCACAGTACAGGGATAATACACACAGTGATGTCACAGTACAGGGATAATACACACAGTGATGTCACAGTACAGGGATAATGCACACAGTGATGTCACAGTACAGGGATAATGCACACAGTGATGCCACAGTACAGGAATAATAGCACACAGTGATGTCACAGTACAGGGATAATATACACAGTGATGTCACAGTACAGGGATAATACACACAGTGATGTCACAGTACAGGGATAATATACACAGTGATGTCACAGTACAGGGATAATACACACAGTGATGTCACAGTACAGAGATAATACACACAGTGATGTCACAGTACAGAGATAATACACACAGTGATGTCACCGTACAGGGATTAGGGGACACCTATAAGAAATCATAGAGGACATATAAATTCCTTTCGGATAGATCTGTGGCCAGATTTACAGCCATGACTATTCTACCATTCAGACTCCACATCCTTAAAGAAACACTCCAGAGAAACCTGATCCTCTGTGTTATGCCTTATGCAGGGCTGGAGGAGCTGGATAATGACACTGGGTTTTTTTGGTGTCATGCTCCGCCCCTCAGACCCTGCACTAGGCCTAACACAGAGGATCAGGTTTGGAGAATTCCTTTCATTGTAAAATAAGATACATAATTCTCACTATTTATGGTAATATCCATAGTAGATTGTGGGTCAGGAGGGGGCATGCCCTGCTAAGGATTCTGGGAAAAGAATATGCAAATAAGTTCATCTTGATAGGAGAAGGAAACCTATATTAGCGCCACCTTTTGGAAGTTTAACCTAATGACATGATCTGGGATTGTCCTTTTTAGTAGATCATGCTCAGTTATTGGTGCAGCTGCCTCCCCTACATGGTGCACCAGTGGGTGCTGAGGATGCAGGTCCTTGTACTCTAAAATTGAATTTCTGTAATGTCTTATTCTTGTTTTGTGTCCACCATTAGTCGCTCTTCTCTGCCACCCTGTGTCCCTCCATCCGGTCAGTATACTTCTGTGATACTTCTTTGATATCCCTTTTGTTTTCTATTGTAGATCCTTGGAACACCCAATGAAGAGACATGGCCGGGGGGTGCACTCCTTACCACACTTCAAGCCAGGTAGGTTGGAAACAGTTACTTGCCTTAAGACTTGTGGTCTATCCTTAGATAGGGTGTGAGGTCTGTGTGGGGTAAGACCTCCGGGACCTCACTGGATCAACAGCATGGAGAGGACATGGCGCTTACTGATTTGCTGCAGCTTCTTTAGGCCTTTCACACTTGTATAAATTGTGTCCGTTGTTCTCGTCCGTCATAAGAACACTAAAACCGATGACTGGCAACAACAGATCCCGAGGGACACCACTGATTATAATGGGGTCCGGTGGGTTATCCAATGTCTTTTCCATGACTTTGCATGAAGCAGAACTTCACATCTGGGATTTTTGATGGACTCGATACAGAACCTCTGAGACAGATGTGAACATGGCCTTACTGCAGTGCCTGAGATGCAGTACCCAATACAGCCACATGGAGGGAGCAGCGCTGTATCACATTAGGCTGCACCTTCTTTCTGCTGATGTATATGTACCTGGCTACACAATGGTTAGCTTTATACAGTAATAATCACATAATACACATTGTGGTGTCTGAGGCAAAGCGATAAGTCTGAACGTCTATCAAATCCTCCATGATGTAGCAGAGCTAAACTTGTCATTTAAAGGGGTTGTTCACAATCACAACTAGGTGTCTGATCTCTGGGGCCGCCACCAATGGGACACCCTGTGATCACAAGAATGGGAGTCCTGTCTGCCCCATTTGTATGGAGCGGCAGTCACACATGCGCGCCCCCTCTTCAGTCGATGTGGACTGGCAGACATAGCTGACTCCATTCAATCATAGGACGTGGGACCTCCCTTTCTCGATGTTTGGGGTCCCAATGGTGGGATCCCCAGAGATCAGACCTGTCCTGTGGATAGGTGATAAGCGGTGATGATCGGAGACTCCAGCGCAGACTCTTTGCTGTGACATCACTTTGGATTGCACCAGAAGGCAAAAAACATCTCGTACCTTCAGCTACTTCTCTATCTCCTCTGTAGTCACACTTGTTCTTTAAGGGGGTTATGCCATGAGGCGAGAACGGGAGGTCCTGTACCCCGCGGCACATTCAACCAGGCTGAAAGTGGGCACGACGGGTGGTGGACGGTGCTCCCCATTCACTTCAATGGGAGCATCGGAGATAGCCAAGGGCTGTACTTCATCTGTCTCTGGGGCTCCCAGTGATGTGAGTGGGAGCACCGTCCACTACCAGGCCGAATACACATCAGGGTGAAAGGACCCCCCATTCCCGGGATCACAGGCCTCAGCGGTCAGATCCCACCGATCAGCATTTATCCTCTATGCTATGGCTGGATTATAAGTACTTTTCATGGCATTACCCCTTTAAGACCACATTCAGTGTGAATGAGAACTAATACTGATACATTGCTGGCATTTTCCAACTTTAGGTATTAGGATACAGAATACTAAATAGCGTATACAATGGGAACCCAATGGGGGTTAAGTATACAGAACACCTCATAGATTATACTATAGATCATATACTGATACATGGAGGACATGTTATTCGCAGGATGTTATTCACATGGGCGTGATTTATTCCTACAAACATTACATTTTTTTTAATTTATTTTTGGTATTTCTTTGGTGTTCAGTCTCATCTGATATAACACCTAACAGCTCCCATAATGCACTGCCCCATGTGTGATATGTATACTTATGGCTTCATTGCATACGGCTCCTGTCTTATTAGGCGACATTCTTATGGCCGTACTTGTGTAAAATCCGCAGAACGGATCAGAAGATAGATAAATGGATGCAAAAATCTGGTTGTGTTTACAGCCATAGGGATATATGGGTATAGACTTGTGCAGGTTCTTCAGTCTGATTATATATCTGCAGTGTTGTCTAGTTCCACCAGGGGGCAGCAAAATCCCACAACCCATATAAACTCACATACTGTATATACCGTACACTGCAACTACAGCCACTGAGGACTGTACATTGGACACAGGGAATCAACAGCTTGTTAGTTGCTATTATTATTATTATTATTATTTATGTTTTTATTTATTCCTTTTTTTCTAGAAAAATAAAAAAAATTATCAAAAAGCCATATTTAGTAGTTATTATTAAACATTAAGTTTTGTACATTGAATAGCAATATGACAACAAGCTAGGAAAATCAGGCTGCAGCGCTCAACACAACCACTAGATGGCAGCATGTAGCTATAGATAAGATATCACAATGTCACAGAACACTGTTGTCTTGAAAAGGTTATTATCTTGTGACACCTAATGTATATCTGGCCAAAAGGGAAGGTAAGGGCGGACATATCTGTATTCTCTGCTACCTGTCCGGTACTAGACACTGCAACTATAACACAACACCTATAACAGAGCGATTTACACTTCTGGTTTCTTGTATAAAAGTGTTATAACAGTATATAGATTATATCTAACCTGTGACGTGATCTTATAAGTTGTCCATAGTCTGTATTCTATGTCTAATGTCATCTGTTATTTTGCACTTCATCCTTACAGAATCTCTCGATTGCTTGTACATAGCAGTACCCTGATCCTAGCACTAGATGGCAGCAGAGGTATAGACTTGATTTTCCCCAGCCTTCCCCCCAGATAGTGCTGTATAATAAGTGCTGATACATAGTACATTATACAGATGGTGGCGGTAAAAAGTATCACTAAGGGGTAAGTGAATGAGAGTGGGGATAGGGGTCTGGGTGTCAAACATACTGATCACATACTGAGGACGTATCCTGTGTATAGGTCATCAGTGTGAAAAATCAATATGGGTCGAGAAAACCCCTTTAATAATCCAGTGGTTGATTCATATAAAAGTAAGTATATAATAAACTATACATCTAATTAATTATACAATATTAATAATTCTATAATATAATTAAAAATAGTGAATCCTTTTATTTTGAAGCTGGAGTCGGTAACTTTTTTCCGACTCTGACTCCATCCAAAATTGATCTCAGCTCTGACTCCACAGCCCAGATATATACAGTATACAGTAAGGACCATCCACATAAATGTGACCTCACTTTGTAATTACAATGTGTTACTAATTTTGTAGTACTTTTGAGCTACAACCTCAGTGCTGCATTCACAATTCTGCTGTCGTCAAATACACCCCTAGCAACTTAGCAGAGCTCTAATACAGAGCAAATGTAAAGCACCATGGAATTAATGGTGCTATATAAATAAACAATAATAATAATAATAATAATAATAATAATACAGTCACAGCTGGTTGTCCCAACATCAGATGTCTGTACTGAGCCTGATATAAGGGCAACCATTCCCAGAATGTAAGTAGCCGGAATAACTGGTGAAGATGCTGAGCCAGCAGGGAATAGAGAAACCTGCAGAATAGTGAGTGCAGCTCTGGAGATACTCTAGGATGTAACCAGGATCAATACAGGATAAGTAATGTAATGTATGTACACAGTGACTGCACCAGCAGAATAGTGAGCGCAGCTCTGGAGTATAATACAGGATGTAACTCAGGATCAGTACAGGATAAGTAATGTAATGTATGTACACAGTGACTGTACCAGCAGAATAGTGAGCGCAGCTCTGGAGTATAATACAGGATGTAACTCAGGATCAGAAGGATAAGTAATGTAATGTATGTACACAGTGACTGTACCAGCAGAATAGTGAGTGCAGCTCTGGGGTATAATACAGGATGTAACCAGGATCAGTACAGGATAAGTAATGTAATGTATGTACACAGTGACTGTACCAGCAGAATAGTGAGTGCAGCTCTGGAGTATAATACAGGATGTAACTCAGGATCAGTACAGGATAAGTAATGTAATGTATGTACACAGTGACTGCACCAGCAGAATAGTGAGTGCAGCTCTGGAGTATAATACAGGATGTAACTCAGGATCAGTACAGGATAAGTAATGTAATGTATGTACACAGTGACTGCACCAGCAGAATAGTGAGAGCAGCTCTGGAGTATAATACAGGATGTAACTCAGGATCAGTACAGGATAAGTAATGTAATGTATGTACACAGTGACTGTACCAGCAGAATAGTGAGCGCAGCTCTGGAGTATAATACAGGATGTAACACAGGATCAGTACAGGATAAGTAATGTAATGTATGTACACAGTGACTGCACCAGCAGAATAGTGAGTGCAGCTCTGCAGTATAATACAGGATGTAACTCAGGATCAGTACAGGATAAGTAATGTAATGTATGTACACAGTGACTACACCAGCAGAATAGTGAGCGCAGCTCTGGATATAATACAGGATGTAACTCAGGATCAGTACAGGATAAGTAATGTAATGTATGTACACAGTGACTGCACCAGCAGAATAGTGAGCGCAGCTCTGGAGTATAATACAGGATGTAACTCAGGATCAGTACAGGATAAGTAATGTAATGTATGTACACAGTGACTGTACCAGCAGAATAGTGAGTGCAGCTCTGGAGTATAATACAGGATGTAACTCAGGATCAGTACAGGATATAATGTAATGTATGTACCAGTGCTGTACCACAGAATGCGGACTGTACCCTGAGCAGAATAGGTCAGTACAAGCAGCTCAGTTTACAGACTATAATAGTGGTCAGGGATAGTAACACAGTTGATCAAAGTGAACTATGTGAGTTGTAAGATGCACTAATAAAATAGATAACGGGCAACTAAACTTTTAAACAACTTTTTCAGTTTTTCAGATTTTCTGGCAGTATTTGTGTAATTTGCATAAATTTTATAATATACATTATTAAGAGATTTTGACTCCTTTCTGTGAAATCCTGCATCTCTTTATTCTTTCCCTAAGTCATATGAAACTTATGAATCTCCCCTTTCATATGACACCAGACACTGTTCTATGTTTTGTAATGCCTGAGATATATCCATTTTATGTGACCCCCTCCCCCCCAGCCTCAATTTCTCTGCATTATACATGAGCCCGCGCCTCCCCTAGTGAGAAGCAGTATACAGATTTCAGCTCTCAATAGAGAAATCCGGTAAATAATATAGAAGTGCAGGATTTCACAGAAAGGAATTAGAATATGCTAATAAAGTATATCACAATATTTCTTAATGACACAAATACTGCGAGAAAATCAAAAGTTGTCCAAAAATGTAGATACACTTTAAATGACCATCTCAGCTCTGCTACATCAGTGTTTAGAGTGGGATGTATTTCTAACCATACAGGGATTTGACAACCAAGTTTTGCTCCAGGCCTTCTGAGGTTTGGCTCAACAAAAGCTCAATGCCCACGGCAAAGAAAAGTAGAAGCGTTGTACAGGGGAAAAGAATCACCGCTGTCAGCAAAACCGTTCACTAGCTGAGCAAAGTAGGCAATTCCGTGCAACATCCTGCGGCGTATGTGTGCCGGTCTCTAGATCTCTGAATCCTTAAAGTGTCCACCTTTTACCTTTACCCCAGCCATAAGGTTAAATGATAAAATTACCTCTGCCTGCAGCCACCACTAGAGGGAGCTTAAAAACTGTGTGCCATGCAAGCTGAGTATAATATGTAACAAGTGCCCCCTTCTGGGGCATTTACTATACTGTGGGCAAAGAGATTAACAGAATCATCAGACTTGAGTTCATGGACTCCTCTGTACTTGGTGGAAGCCACAAATCCTGGCCTGCCATAGCCTGATAGGACTTGTAGTACCACCACAGGGGGCAGGCCACTGATAGAAATGTGGCAAGGAGAAAAAAAAAATTCCCTTCACCTTTAATAAAGTTTAAAAAAAAAATAACCTTTCAGCTTACAATGTTTCACAATAGGAAAAAAAAAAAATCAAAAATAAATTTTTTTTATAAGTGATCGGTATCACCACTTCTGTAACAACCTGAACTAATAAAATTGCCATGTTGTTAATGGTGAAAGCTCTAAAAAAAAAAAAAAAAAAAATAATTGCTTTCCCCCCCCATCCTGCCTTCCAAAAAACAGAATAAAATGTTATATGCACCCCAAAATAAGACCAGTGAAAATTTCAACTTGTCCCACAAAAAACAAGCCCTTACACAGCCATGTCGTCAAAAAAAACTGGAATTAATTTTTTTTTTTTTTTTAAATGGGGCTTTTTTGCAAAAGTATATAAAACTTAAAAATCTATAAAAACTTGGTACGGCCAAAATCAGACTATCCCAGAGAATATAGGTAACAGGTTATTTGTGTCATATCGTAAACAGGACAATATTTAAGAAAATAAATGGTTATCTTGCATTTTTTTCTCGTAGCTAGTTCTCTTGCAAAGATTGAATAAGAGTTAGTCAGTAAATTATACAGGATGCAGCACAATAGTGTCACTGAAAAATCCGACTAATCCCGTACAAAACGAGCCCTCATGTGACTACATCAATGTGACAATGAAGAAACAAAAAATAAAATTAAGAAGGCAAAAATAGTCCAAGACTTTAAAATATTGAAATATATCATTATTTTCTTTTTATTTATTTATTTATGTATTTATTTTTATTCTATTTCCTGTCCATGATTATGGGGGCGGCCATCTTGCCTGAGCTTCTCCTCTGCTCTGTTAACAGCATTTAGTGATCTGCTTTACAGCATAGTCATGGCCATAGGTAGCAATAGTCTGGAGCCGACTCCTTGATGTCTATTGGAGAGTTTTCTAGACATACTCTGTGCAGGGAGGGGGCGGAGATAAACTGTGACATCATCTATTGTCAGTAGTGATGTAATGATGGGTCAGGGGTGTTATCTATAGAGGTGTTTTCTGCTAATGTAATACGGTCTGTGATGTAAATGAGGTGACTGCTGCAAAGAAAATCTGTACAAAATTGGCAGGTGTCAGTCTATAATTAGGTTTAGTGGCCAGAGGGAAAATTGCAGGATTTCGAAATGTCATGGAAAATTAAGAAAAAAAAAAATCAAAGATTTTATGTTATGCTTAACATAAAAACTTGGTCATTTTCTGAGGACGGGTCCCTTTTAAGGGGTTTAAGTCCACCATTGTGTATGGAACAGTTCCTCCGCTTTCTGATATATGTACTTTTCCTATTCTCGGAAGCCGATCCTGTACATCCCGCGCACTAATTGTGCGCTCACTTCAGGTTTCACGCTCGGTTACCATTTACTGTAAGTGCTTATACAAAGCTGAATGGGCCGCGGGTCCCCGCGGTGTATTTTACTTTCTTGCACTGAATAGTCTGATTCACGTGCTCTTATTTTTTTCCAGTTTTCGCTGTCATCTGGCAGTTTTCACACCACATTATTTCCAGGATTTGAGCAATGTCATGTTTCGGCCCCTGTTCACATACGGTATAATTACTATTATTATAGCAGAGGCCGCTGGACGGTCACGTTTACCTTGGTCCATGGCCCATTTATGACACTAACCCTTACCCTCCCCATACGCTGTACGAGATCTCGGAGTTCACGCTCAGGTGCTCCAGAAGTGGAGTATATAGAGCTATGGGATTTCTAGTAAGATCTATCAAACTTCTCCAAAGCCAAAAGTATAACCTGAAATATAACATAGCAATAAATTGCCATAACACCTCTTATGTCTCCTGACATGACTGCCTCAGTAAATGCTTCTATTCTCCATGAAATAACAATCAGAATTATGTATTTCTACATCTTTGCCTTGCGCCCCTCAGTTATTCCTCCTGGAAATTTCTGAAACTTGATAAATTCACACCTGGGGGGGTTACTGTTCTCCTTGTCAAAGTAGTATGGCTCTATACAGGCACAGTCAGTACTGATTGGACAGTGCAGAGAGTGTAGGGACACGCCCCCATTTGGTAACTTTAAATTTACAGGGGGAATAACCGAGGGATAAAACAGAGATTTAAAGCAAACCATGGATAAATACTAAGTAGTCCAGAATATCCCTTTTAGCTTGTATAAATCATGTTTCATGGTCATATTTTTGGATTATTTACATTTTTTTCTCTTCTATCTTAAGTTATAGTTTTAGAACTATGTAAAAAATTACTTTCTAAAAGGAGACATCAACAACCACAGGATAGGGGATACATGTGTGAGTCTTAAGGATAGGCCATCCATACTAGAAAGTGGATAGCTCCCTTAAAGGGGTCCTCTGCCTTTATGTAAATAAAGCTTCATCATTGTAGAATCACTTTCCCTATACATTGTTACAATTTCTGAAGACCATGTCAGTAAATGAGAACACTCATTATCTCTGTACTTGTCTAGTCCTGCTCTCCACTAAGAGTACAGTCTAGGCAATGCTCTGTGAGCTCAACAGCCCCAGACTGCAGACTGGTACATTGTAGCAGACTAGCAGAGAGATTTGTGCAGCTGTTGCTGATGTTTGAAGCTCACAGAGCATTGTCTAGACTGGATACAATTGTATCAGATGAGGACAGGACTAGCTATGTACAGGGTTACAACTAAAAAGTCTTCTCATTCACGAGAAGCAAGCAGAGATCTTGAAAATAGTGAAAAATTGAGATGCAAGAGGCAGACTTTTGAAGACTGGAGTTATCAAGTCCAGTTTTCATATCGCCATCGTCGAAATTGCAACTTTTTATACCTTGTACGTTAGAAAACTGGCAAACCCTGCGTAATATATCTGTACCAAAAAATATTAGAAAGTCCTTGAACTTTCTATGCAGCGATTTAAGCTTCATTTACATAAAACCGGAAAACCCCTTTAAGAGTTCAGCGGCGCAGTTGACTTGTCCTAGGAAGGCGCCGTCACCCTTCTCTAGCCATATATGTCCATGAATCTCAATGTCCCGTTTATTCTAAGTAATCTTTGGCTCCGAAGATATCGCAGTGTGTTTAAATCCTTTTGCTTGTGCCAAATGTGTGTTTGGTAATGCTGTCAGAAGTTTAGAAACATCTCAAGCAGCCGAGCCAATGGCCGTCCTCTGTGACATCCGTGACACTTCAAATTCCAGATCTAATGCTTCACACTGGGAGGAAGAAATTTTCAGATTCTCGGTAATGAATATATTTAAATCCTCTGCACTGCGCCTTTTACATTCAAATAGAGCACTTTAAGCCTCCAAACTGCAAAATATCAGAGCTACTTAAAGAGCAACACATCTACACTACAGCATCCCAGAATGCATTGCAGGGCTACAACTACAGAAAACACATTTATAGGGAGTGTCACCAGACCCAGCATATCACCCAGCCCTGCAGATAGATAGGTTAGTGTCACCAGACCCAGCATATCACCCCAGCCCTGCAGATAGATAGGTTAGTGTCACCAGACCCAGCATATCACCCCAGCCCTGCAGATAGATAGGTTAGTGTCACCAGACCCAGCATATCACCCCAGCCCTGCAGATAGATAGGTTAGTGTCACCAGACCCAGCATATCGCCCCAGCCCGCAGATAGATAGGTTAGTGTCACCAGACCCCAGTATACCACCCCCAGCCCTGCAGATAGATAGGTTACTGTCACCAGACCCAGCATATCACCCCAGCCCTGCAGATAGATAGGTTAGTGTCACCAGACCTCAGCATATCACCCCAGCCCTGCAGATAGATAGGTTAGTGTCACCAGACCCAGCATATCACCCCAGCCCTGCAGATAGATAGGTTAGTGTCCCCAGACCCAGCATATCACCCCAGCCCTGCAGATAGATAGGTTAGTGTCACCAGACCCCAGCATATCACCCCAGCCCTACAGATAGATAGGTTAGTGTCACCAGACCCAGCATATCACCCCAGCCCTGCAGATAGATAGGTTAGTGTCCCCAGACCCAGCATATCACCCCAGCCCTGCAGATAGATAGGTTAGTGTCACCAGACCCCAGCATATCACCCCAGCCCTACAGATAGATAGGTTAGTGTCACCAGACCCAGCATATCACCCCAGCCCTGCAGATAGATAATTTAGTGTCACCAGACCCAGCATATCACCCCAGCCCTGCAGATAGATAGGTTACTGTCACCAGACCCAGCATATCACCCCAGCCCTGCAGATAGATAGGTTAGTGTCCCCAGACCCAGCATATCACCACAGCCCTGCAGATAGATAGGTTAGTGTCACCAGACCCCAGCATATCACCCCAGCCCTGCAGATAGATAGGTTAGTGTCCCCAGACCCAGCATATCACCCCAGCCCTGCAGATAGATAGGTTAGGGTCACCAGACCCAGCATATCACCCCAGCCCTGCAGATAGATAGGATAGTGTCCCCAGACCCAGCATATCACCCCAGCCCTGCAGATAGATAGGTTAGTGTCACCAGACCCAGCAAATCACCCCAGCCCTGCAGATAGATAGGTTAGGGTCACCAGACCCAGCAACACCCCAGCCCGCAGATAGATAGGTAGGTCACCAGACCCCAAAATCACCCCAGCCCTGCAGATAGATAGGTTAGGGTCCCGCCAGCCCCGCGGGGGCCGCCGAAACCCCCCCCGGGGGGGGGGGCGCCCGCACCCCCCGCCCGAAGGCAGCCCCACAAACACCCCCCCCCCGCGAAAACCAGACCCAGCATATCACCCCAGCCCTGCAGATAGATAGGTTAGTGTCACCAGACCCCAGAATATCACCCCAGCCCTGCAGATAGATAGGTTAGTGTCACCAGAACCAGCATATCACCCCAGCCCTGCAGATAGATAGGTTAGTGTCACCAGACCCAGCATATCACCCCAGCCCTGCAGATAGATAGGTTAGTGTCACCAGACCCCAGAATATCACACCAGCCCTGCAGATAGATAGGTTAGTGTCACCAGAACCAGCATATCACCCCAGCCCTGCAGATACATAGGTTAGTGTCACCAGAACCAGCATATCACCCCAGCCCTGCAGATAGATAGGTTAGTGTCACCAGACCCCAGCATATCACCCCAGCCCTGCAGATAGATAGGTTAGTGTCACCAGAACCAGCATATCACCCCAGCCCTGGAGATAGATAGGTTAGTGTCACCAGACCCAGCATATCACCCCAGCCCTGCAGATAGATAGGTTAGTGTCACCAGACCCCAGCATATCACCCCAGCCCTGCAGATAGATAGGTTAGTGTCACCAGACCCAGCATATCACCCCAGCCCTGCAGATAGATAGGTTAGTGTCACCAGAACCAGCATATCACCCCAGCCCTGCAGATAGATAGGTTAGTGTCACCAGAACCCAGAATATCACCCCAGCCCTGCAGATAGGTTAGTGTCACCAGACCCCAGCATATCACCCCAGCCCTGCAGATAGATAGGTTAGTGTCACCAGTCCCCATCATATCACCCCAGCCCTGCAGATAGATAGGTTAGTGTCACCAGACCCAGCATATCACCCCAGCCCTGCAGATAGGTTAGTGTCACCAGAACCAGCATATCCCCCCAGCCCTGCAGATAGATAGGTTAGTGTCATCAGACCCAGCATATCACCCCAGCCCTGCAGATAGATAGGTTAGTGTCACCAGAACCAGCATATCACCCCAGCCCTGCAGATAGATAGGTTAGGGTCACCTGAATCAAATGGAGTTCTCCCTTTGTGCCTCCATTGCTGAGATATTGCCTTTTGTCAATATGCAAATGGTAAGTTTGAAGCAACAAGAGCATTGCCATTGTTCCAAATAGGTCATTTCCATATTGACAAAAACCCGGAAAAAGAGGAAAACCCTATTTGATTCAGGTGACTCTATCCTATCTATCTACGGGACTGTGTTCTGGTGACACTTCCTTTAAAGTGGGCACATTAGGTGGTCTTTTACTCTTTAGCAAAAAATACTGTACTCTATACTCCCAATACACTGCAATATGTTTTTGGATTGATACTCTATGACCTGTGCAGGGGAGAGGTAGGAGAAAGTGAACCGTGTTTATCACCCACCTATTGTTACTGGTGGATCCTGTGTGATCTGCCTTAGGCTGTATAATAGAGTTGTTAGGCTGGTCATACTCTTTATATTATTCTTGATCTCCTCATTCCCATGTAGGCTTGGCTTGGCAAAGCTTGCATGTGTACTAAATGAGGAAAGGATAAAAGGCACTGACAGATTACTCTAGGGGTGACTTATCTTTTCTGAGAACAAAAGGATCAACCATGTTGAAATCCAACTGACCAACTGATCATTGGGGACAATCAGGAGGCCCATTATATGGCTGGCTGGTCCCAGCAAAATCGGTGGATGGTGGATTTGGCTGAAGTTAATGTAATGTGAATGATCAGCTTTACCTTTTATTGTAATCCTGCCTATGATAATAACACAATGATTATTGTAGGTCACTGTGCAGGGAGCAGGAGGAGGTGAGCAGTAACCATTACCTATTGTGAATGCTGGATCCTGTGCAATATTTAGGAATATTTTTAGATTTATATAGTGACAATAGACAGTACAGTAGACCATTTTCTGACAATGCATTTGTCTATTGTAATAATGCCAGATCCAAAGCTGCTTCTCTCCTACTAACTGTACTATTGTATACATCTGTATGCAGTGAGCTCCCCCTAGTGGTGGCTTCAGAAGAGTTATATTTAATTGTGTTACTGTTTGGCTGTATAAAAGGAAGCAGGGCACTTGTGTGGTATTGCCAGTATTCACTTGGATGGGGATGAGCTGCAATACCAGACACCGTCCATGGACAGAAGGGGTGCTGTTTCCAAAGAAAAATTTTTTATTTATTTTTTTTATTTTTTTTAATGCAAAGGGAGTTTGTCAAATTCAAAATGCTTTCCAAACCTATAAATAGTACTATGTATGTCTTCAATATGAGCCTAAACATACCTTTATGACCACAAATGGATGAAGCAATGCAGAGATAATCATCTATTTATGGATATGCAAATCAGCCTGCAAGTGCACCAGGGGCGGGCCCTGATTTGCCAGATTTTCTTAGACAGCCAAAAGTGCTCTGGCTCTCTTCTGGGATCACCGCCCAATGCTGTCCCTTTAGTCATGATTGACATTTTCAGCCTCTGCCTGCACCAGGACTGTTTGTGGAAAATCTGACAAATCAGTCCCCGCCCCCAGTGCACTTGCAAGCTGATTTGCATATCCATGCAAAGATGATTATCTCTGCATTGCTTGGTTATGTTCACTGAGGTATGTTTCTGCTCCCATTAAACACCCCCATAAGGTGCTACTATTGGTTTGGGGGGCATTTTGGACCTGAAAGACTCTCTTTAATCTCGCACAACCCTAGATCTCTAAGGATATCAGGTGTAAACCTTAAATTGCCACAGATAAGGAAAGTTCTAGATATTTTGCATCAGCCATGGACACCCAGGAATTTAAAAGTGTTCTATCTTCTCACCCATCTGCTTTGACGTCCCGGCCCTGAGGCTCTCGTGAGCTACAGATCCACATTTTCTTTTACGGAGAGCTTTTTTGCGGTTTCAGGAGCAAACAAACAAGTAAGGAGCTGGATATGGCGGCCGCTAAGCTGTGCTACTTGGCTGTTATTATTGTTTGCTGCAATTTCACACTTCAATGTAATTGCAGTTCTCAACAGGCAGAGGCGGCCGTGAACCTTCAGCCGTCAGTGGGTGCGAAGTATTTAAGGGATCGGCAAACCATAAGAGCATGGTGGGCAGTCGATGGTTTTGCGGCGAGGACATTAGTCAAAGCCGGTCATTGTGCACAGACGCAGCTCCCTAGGGCAAGAAGAGAAAAAGTAGCAAAAGAGGAAATTGCATTCTAGATCGTCTTGCCAAAAGGAAGCCAAAGGAATGGATATATATGTATATCTATATAAAAAACGAAGGAATAAGCTGAATTCACTATTTTTGCCACAAGGCGTCTTAAATACGGGTAGGTCTATAAACGACCCTCCACCAGGAAAACAAGCCGTGGTCTGTACCTGGCCTTAAGTTATGTAAGAAGTCAAATTTGTCAAGAAGCTTTTGGCAGGGAATGTTACTCCTCGGTGTTTACTGGAGGACCTTTCTTTGCCTTTTTGGGTGAGGAGGGGAGAGGGTGCAGATCTAAGACTGACAAGCCCTCCCAGAAATCCAGATTTAGTCTGTTAGAGCCAAAAGTATCTCCTATGAAAGAGATTTTATTCATTTACAGAGCAATGTCGTAAGTCATCGGTGAGTCAATAATGGACGTGTAGACTAATGTCCGTAGAACAGGCGCCACTATTGTAGACCATCATGGCCAATGCCAGGTGCACATTAATCCAGAGGTCACATGATATTATGGTGTGAGGTATCTATAGTGATACATGGTATTCTCTACTGGCGTACACATGGGGGTGCTGAGGTCACAGATTGATAGGTAATTTTTTAGGTAGCAAATAGTTATCAGTGGACCCTGTGGTAGGAAAGAGCAGGTCCAGTAGATACCTACCTTCTATTTATTTCCTTTAGAGCTTGCTCTTGGCTGTTTTTATCATGTCTATTAGGACAAAACTCTGATCTGTGACTACTTTAGAGCTACATTGCCTACAGGGAGCCTGAGGTAGTCTAAGACACACCCCTGTCCCCTCATTGGATGAGGCTGCTGCTCTCTCCCTCCCTGTATAGATCTGATTGGCTGCTGTGTGTAACATAAGTCCACCACAGTGAAGTCAGTGAGCGAAGAGCTGGTTTTCATTACTGCTAAGGGTGAGTTCACACCTACGCTTGAGTCCGTCCGCTGCCAATCCCAATGAAAAAACTCGGGGAATGGGATTGGCATCGGATACCGACAGGTTAGCGACGCATTGGTTAAAAACCCATTCATTTGAATGGGTTTTTAAAGCAATATGTGGGTGTCCGATTGCACCCTCTGCGCTGGGAAGCCATTTTTTTTTCGTTGGACACGAAGTCCTGCATGTCCAATTTTGTTTCCAACAAAAAAGGATTCTCAGCGCAGAGGGTGCAATCTGACACCCACGTATTGCTTTAAAAACCCATTCAAATGAATGGGCTTTTAACCAATGCGTTGCTAACCTGTTGGTATCCGATGCCTATCCTGTTTCCCGAGAATTTCACTTGGATTGGCAGCGGATGGAGTCAAACGCAGGTGTGAACCCACCCTAAGGCAGAATGGGTACCAAATAAATACCAATGGGTACCAAATAAATGGGTACCTTGTATATATTCTATTCTTGTTGTAATGAAAATCGCTTCCCCAACTTTCTGATGAGCTTCTGCTTATACTCGGCAGCCAATCAGAGGAGGCAGAACTGCAGGGGAGGGACAGAGCAGCAGCCTGAACCAATGATGAGACGGGGGTGTCTCAGATGTCAGACTCTTCCACATGATCCGTGTCCACATGTTCTGTTTACAAAATCGTGGCAAAAAAATGTAGCGTTTTCTTGCAATTTTTAGGAGAATGTGGACATATATTTACTGTGGTGCCCTGCTAGTGATAGGGGAAGGTAGAACATGTGGACACCTGGAGGCCACTCATGAAGCATCTCCAGACGGACAACTCAGAGGGCCACTATATGGAGTAAGGGGTATTTACTGTATGCGGTGTACAGTTGTGTAAAAGTCTGTGTGTGCAATCTGCATGTGTACATGTGTGAAAGTGTGTCTACATGTGTGAAGGTATGTGTCAAAGTGTGTGCGTGATGGTGTTCCCATTCAGGCTCTGAGAGCGCCCAAGGGCTGACATAGTGCTGGAGCTGACCCTGGTGCTAATGTCATGTCACACAGGTTATTCATAGGGGGTCCTGGGTGTCTGACTGCCATGGATCTTCAATTCATTATAGGCCATCAATTAAACAGTCTCAAAAAAAACCCCTTTAAGGCTGAGGCCCTACGTTGTGGAAATGCAGCTTTTTTTGTTGCAGATTTTGGTGCAGTTTTTGAGGCAAAGCCAAGAATCACTACAAAAGGAATGGGAAATATTTAGGAACTTCTTATACTTCTACCTGCGGCTCAATCCATTCTTGGCTCAAAAAACCGCAGCAAAATCTGCAACATAAAAGCTGCGTTTCCGCAACGTGGGGTTTCAGCCTGTCTTACTGTAGACAGGGGGAAGGAGGAGGCTTCTGCTGTGGCCAGTTGTCTTACAGTAAATCACGCTAAAGTGAAGGGTTGGATCAAGGTAGGAAGTGCGCGGTTTCTGCAGTTCATGTTCCCATAGTAAAATATGCAGAAAAATAAGGCTGGAGACATCTGAGGTTTGTATCACTTGTCCATGGACATGTATAGCCTGGAGCTGACTCACCTGTAACTACTGTGCCCTCCTCTATACGGGGAGCCCCTTTAACAATACCTGACCCGTATTACTTGTGGTGTTCCATTTATTGTCATCTCAACAATCCGGCCGTGCTCGCTCCGTTTCCTCCAGAGTTGTATCTTCACTGATCACTATATGAAATGAGTTGCACGTACAGTAGGAGGCTCCAGCGCAGTTACAGGAAAATCTCCGTCTGACTCCAGAGTAATCTTTACCAGCGTCTGGGAATCTTAACTTGTCCTCCAGAGAATGTCAGCAGCTCCTTATGATGAGAGCGAGCCTCACGTGACAGCAGACGTGGACGAAGTCTCTCAACCGCCGTTGGCACTGAACTGGGGAAGACAGACCATCTCTTTGTTCTATGTGTTACAGGCCTTGCCAACAAAAATGCCAACTAGCATTGGGGCAGACCACACATTAGAACTCATACTAAGCTATAAACAGTGTCATGGCAATATTCCCACAACTAAATGTGCTGCTGGATTAAAGGGACGTGTGGAGTAAGTATCCAGGATATTCCATTTGTTGTTTAAGACACATTGGCAATGGCGAAAAGATAATGTAACCTGAAAAGAAAAGTGGCAAGAGTTAGTTCCAGGATTTTTCATGGATGGTCATCAGCGTGATCAGGGGGGTCTGAAGGGGCCCAGTTCCCAAGTCTATTATTCTATACACCATGTTATATCCATACATGTTGTCGCATTTGATATTACAGCTTATCCTCAGATTTTTAGGAAGATGGGTAGAGCTAAGTAGCCAAAAAATAAGACACATGGAGATGTGAGTTAAAGTGCACCTCCAATTATAAAACCACTTTTCATAAATGAATAGTACAGGTGAATGTAAGACAGTTTGTAATATATCTTATTAAAGAAATCTGTTTCCTTCTCCACTTTACCGGGTTGAGTTCATTTTTACATAGAAGTCTATGGAGAGAGGAAGGGAGAGGAGAATGGTGTTAGAAAACACACAAATAACTGCAGCTGCTAAACTCTGCTACACTTTGAGCGAGAAAAGACTCTAACACTGCACAGAAGGAGGCAATAAATCCATTAACAAGCACCTCCTCCCCCTCCCCTCTCCACAGACTTCTGTTAGATAAACATCCAGAGTAAAGATAAGGAGATGGAGAGCAGCTTGGTAAGTAGAGAAGGAAACAGATTTCTTTAATAAGATATATTACAAAGTTTCTTATATTCCCCTGCACTATTCATTTATTAAAGGTTGTGTTATAATTAGAGGTGCACTTTAAGACCTTTAAGGGGGACAGGTTGCATGAGTTTTAGATGTATTAAAGGGACTTCAGATCATTTTGATCAGGCATGTTAGACTTACATGTAACTTTGGGTTAATCATTCCTTCTTCTCATACATGTAGTGCACCTGCCTGATAACCAGCCATGATGTCCTTATTGTGTCCGGGTTATCTTCTCATACATGTAGTGTCCTCCTGATAACCAGCCATGATGTCCTTATTGTGTCCGGGTTATCTTCTCATACATGTAGTGTCCTCCTGATAACCAGCCATGATGTCCTTATTGTGTCCGGGTTATCTTCTCATACATGCAGTGTCCCCTCCTGATAACCAGCCATGATGTCCTTATTGTGTCCGGGTTATCTTCTCATACATGTAGTGTCCCTCCTGATAACCAGCCATGATGTCCTTATTGTGGTCGGGTTATCTTCCCAAAAAAGTAGAACCCCCCTGAAAACCAGCCAAGATGTCCTTATTGTGGTCAGGTTATCTTCTATACATGTAGTGTCCTCCTGATAACCAGCCATGATGTCCTTATTGTGGTCGGGTTATCTTCTCATACATGTAGTGTCCTCCTGATAACCAGCCATGATGTCCTTATTGTGTCCGGGTTATCTTCTCATACATGTAGTGTCCTCCTGATAACCAGCCATGATGTCCTTATTGTGTCCGGGTTATCTTCTCATACATGTAGTGTCCTCCTGATAACCAGCCATGATGTCCTTATTGTGTCCGGGTTATCTTCTCATACATGTAGTGTCCTCCTGATAACCAGCCATGATGTCCTTATTGTGGTCGGGTTATCTTCTCATACATGTAGTGTCCTCCTGATAACCAGCCATGATCTCCTTATTGTGGTCGGGTTATCTTCTCATACATGTAGTGTCCCCTCCTGATAACCAGCCATGATGTCCTTATTGTGTCCGGGTTATCTTCTCATACATGTAGTGTCCTCCTGATAACCAGCCATGATGTCCTTATTGTGTCCGGGTTATCTTCTCATACATGTAGTGTCCTCCTGATAACCAGCCATGATGTCCTTATTGTGTCCGGGTTATCTTCTCATACATGTAGTGTCCTCCTGATAACCAGCCATGATGTCCTTATTGTGGTCGGGTTATCTTCTCATACATGTAGTGTCCTCCTGATAACCAGCCATGATGTCCTTATTGTGTCCGGGTTATCTTCTCATACATGTAGTATCCTCCTGATAACCAGCCATGATGTCCTTATTGTGGTCAGGTTATCTTCTCATACATGTAGTGTCCCCTCCTGATAACCAGCCATGATGTCCTTATTGTGGTCGGGTTATCTTCTGATACATGTAGTGTCCTCCTGATAACCTGTCCACAATAAGGACATCATGGCTGGGTGTCTGACAAGTCCCAGACCATAGAAAGTTCCTGCATTCATGGTCATATCCATTGGTTACCCATCAAGACAACAGATGTCACCACTAAGATGGTTAGAGAAAATCTTTACAACTCTGCAAAATTTTTAATTATTTATATTTCCAAAAATGTTTAACTTTTAATTGTCTACAAATTTAGATCTGGTTATGTTCTTGGGAAAACCCCTTACAATTGGAACATCCCTTTAACAAGCCCTTTGGGTACGGTTACATTGTGCGGCATGTCAGCTTGATGTGACTCTTGGGGGCAGAAAGTTTCTTGAGGAGAGGTAGACAGTGACCGCCTGCTGAATGACTGTGCAGTACCGAGGCTTACGTTAGGTGTCTCTCACCTCCCACCTTCCACTGCTGGCGAGAGCCATTGAAATCCACTGCATAGGAACAGCAACTCATGAGGCTTATGGCTGATGAAAGAAAAAAAAAAATCTCTTATTCAGTGTTACTTAAAATGCAAGCACTTATTTTTTCAATTCTCACGGCAGAGCACAGCTCCTTCAGCACCGCGCTAATAAGCTCACTTGTGATTTCCGCTGGAATACTCTTCTTTTTGAACCTGTCCTTGACACAAGGCTGTCAAAAATAGCCTATTTATTAGGCAGATAATGATGTTTGGGAAAGATCTAATTTAGTCATATAGGAAAATCCTCATAAAGAATCCATCAGATCAGATTTATGATTTTCCCTAGTTAGTCACTCATCCGTCTGCATTAGTATAGGATCCATCATGCCAATGGCGGGCATATTATTAATTTACATTAACATAGGCAGGGATGGTAGAGGACTTATTAGACCTCATTTTGTGCACATTGAGATACATCATTTGCATTACGTAATGCAAAAACAGCGCCACACCTGGCAATAGGCTGGGTCTGGTATTACAGCTCAGGCTCGTTCACTTCAATAAGAATAAGCTACAATACCAAACCTAGCCCAAAGAGGCGCTGTTCTTGAACTAAACAACCATAGTGTTATAATCTCATACGACTCCTTTAATTAAAGGTGTTTATAACCCTTATTGTAAGGTGACTTAAAGGGCTACTCCAGAAAGCGCCATAGATTACAGCAGTGTATACAGCATTACTTAGTATCTGCATGTTTTATTTTAGAGCATTTGTTGTTCATACCATGTAAATTCTGTTTTTGGTGTGTCACAGTGCAGGAATAATAAACACAGTGATGTCACAGTACAGGGATAATATGCATAATGATGTCACAGTACAGAGATAATACACACAGTGATGTCACAGTACAGGGATAATATGCATAATGATGTCACAGTACAGAGATGATACACACAGTGATGACACAGAAGAGATACAGAGATGTCACAGTACAGAGATAATACACACAGTGATGTCACAGTACAGAGATAATACACACAGTGATGTCACAGTACAGGGATAATATATACAGTGATGTCACAGTACAGAGATAATACACACATAATGTCACAACAAGAATACACACAGTGATGTCACAGTACAGAGATAATACACACAGTGATGTCACAGTACAAGGTAATATATACAGTGATGTCACAGTACAGAGATAATACAGTGATGTCACAGTACAGGATAATACACACAGTGATGTCACAGTGCAGGATAATACACACAGTGATGTCACAGTACAGGATAATACACACAGTGATGTCACAGTACAGAGATAATATATACAGTGATTTCACAGTACACAGATAATACACACAGTGATGTCACAGTACAGCGATAATACATACAGTGATGTCACAGTACAGAGATAATACACACAGTGATGTCACAGTACAGGGATAATACACACAGTGATGTCACAGTACAGAGATAATACACACAGTGATGTCACAGTACAGGGATAATATATACAGTGATGTCACAGTACAGAGATAATATACACAGTGAGCACGACAGGGATAATACACACAGGGCCAGCAGACATAATATACACAGTGATGTCACAGTACAGAGATAATATACACAGTGATGTCACAGTACAGGGATAATATATACAGTCATGTCAGTGCAGAGATAATACACACAGTGATGTCACAGTACAGGGATAATACACACAGAGATGTCACAGTACAGGGATATATACACACAGTGATTTCACAGTACACAGATAATACACACAGTGAAGCACAGAAAAACCCAAACAACCATTTTTTTAATAAATAAAAATTAAAAATTTAAGGTAAAAAATTATTTTTTTTTCATAAAAATTAAAATTCAAAAAACTTCCCCCTGAAACCCATCATAAAAGGACTACAATTGTAAATTCTTCTGCTGCCATTATACCTATAGGGAGGGGGGGGGTTCAGTTTGGAAATCGCAGCGTGTCCGCCGCACGTATTTTCCCACAGTGTGGGTATGGGATTCACTGTCCAGTGACTGTAAAATGCAGCCGTTTTTTTTCCACTGCATTTCCACCATTCCCAGACCATAGCATTTATGCCACATGGGGCCCTGGCCTAAATGGGTTTTCTGGTTCCCCAGGCGCTCTTCATACCAATGACCTATCCAGAGCATAAGTCATCAGTATCTGATCAGTGGGAGTCCAATATCGGGACTCGGCACCCATCATCTGATCTGCCTGCTCCTGCATGTCGGAAGCTATAGCAATGGTGGAAGTCATTGTTTAGACCCCCAGTACCATAGTAACCCATCAGCACTTGATCATGTCATGGAGAAGGAGGCCGATGGGGTGTCAGGGAAAGCCCAATCTATCAGACCACCTAACAGTAGATACATCTATGAGGTTTTTCTTGGGACTTAGGATAGGTAATCAATATGCAATTGTGGAGTTCAAGACCTCGGATTCCCACTGTTCACCTGGTGGAAGAAACTGCACCATTCAGGTAGGTGTACACTAAATACCAAGCACAGAGCTGTACATTGCATAGTGGTTGTGATTGGTATTACAGCTCAGCCCCATTCACTCGAATTGGATTGAACTGCTGTTGTATCATGTGACCCGTAAACATGACGTCATCAGCAAAGAGAGCCTCGCCTATGGTCTCTTCAGACAGCTGATCTGTGGGGGGGGGGGTCCCGCGTGTCCACCGATTACTTATCCTAAGGATACGTCATGATATATAAGGAATGGAAGATGCTTTTAAATGTCTGGGATTGGAGTTATCCGATCCCGGCCCTTAGAGCTGGACGATTTATGTTAGGTAATGTTATGGGGGAACTACATAGCTCACATGACGTTACACCGTGAGATGGGAAAGAGTTAGAGTAGTGTAACAGTATCGCACACCAGACCCAAGACCATCACTGACCACTAGGCCACCTTTATAAGTCAGACTCTCCAAGAATACAAAGAGTCAGAGAACTCCTTTAAATGTTCTATAACATTGACGGACACGCGATGATTGATATTACCAGATGTTCTTCCCGGCCGGATCTGTGGTGTTTTTGTCTTTAAATGCCATCGCTAGGTCAGTGAAACACAAAGACGCACTTGTTGCCGGGCATGTTGTTCAGTCTGGGACCAGATTATGTTTTGGTGTTCAGGATGGGGTCTGGAGTTGACTAGCCTCAGGCAGCTGCCTGCAGAGAGCGAGCTCTGACATTTTAGTAATTGTCATGCTGAGCAGAGCATCAATTATAAGCAATGTGATGATCTGTCTGTAATTATGTTAATATAGTAATAAAAACACAACAGGACTAGGGTGTGCGGGATCCAGCCCAAGGAGGGCAAAATCCATACAATACACCATGTGCTGCGGACCGGAGATGACTTACAAAGCAGTGCAAATTATTGTATATGTTTATATACTTTCTCTGCTTTCTATAGTCAAAAAGTTACAAAATCAGGAAGAAAATGGGGTAAATGCCCCATGGACACTGGACAGAGATCTGATGGGACCAGTATTTATATAGGAAAGGATGATCGGGCATGTTTAATTTCAGCACCCAATCTTAGAGAAGATAACCCACCATCAGAGGTGTCTCTTCAGCTGCGTTCTACCCTCTCCCCAACATATTCACACTCAGGACGTTGGAAGGTTTGGCGGAATAGCTGTCAGCCAAAGAAGCATTCAGAGACGTCAGCCATTAAAGGGTTATTCCCATCTCGGGGAAATTGCAACCAAGATGGGAATAACTGTTCCTAAATAACTGTTCCTCTATGTTTTTCTTTTTGGATCGATTCTGGTTTTCGGCTCAGACATCTGCATGTTCTGTAACCCCTTAAGGACACAATTTTTTGAAATTTTTCAGTTTTCTTTTTTTTCCTCACCAGCTTCCAATAGCCATAACTATTTAATTTTTACATCATAGCTTGTTTTTTGTGGGGTAAGCTCTATTTTTTTTTTTTTTTATGGCACCATTTAATCTTCCATATAATTTATTGGAAAATTGTGCAAAAATTATTTGAGGTGGAGTGTTTTTTTGGGTTTCGTTTTAAGCGTTCAATGTGTGGTATAAATGATGTGTTATCTATATTCTAGGGGTCAAAAATTTATATTAAAACTATTATTTGGTATTTATTATTATTATTATTATTATTATTATTTATTATTATTAAAAGATTCAAACACTGAGTAAAAATATTTGCTTTATGTCACCGTATTCTGACACTGAAACTATTTGGTCCTGGATGTAAGGGCAAAGGGCTTTCAAGTGCAGTAAGACCACGCCCCTTTAGAGATATGTTATGCCCACTTTTGGGGGCGCAGGTACAAAAATATGATGGACATGCCCCTTTTTGTGATCTGTCCGGCCAATACCGTGCCCATGAGCCCGGCCAGTGTGAGAGCGTTCTGCCAGGCCTGGGAGAATTGCAAGCTCTATCCAAAGTATTTTCCTGTGTTTTTTATTAACCCATAAAGGACACAGTCCATTTTGGGCACTAAGAATGTTGCAATGTTTTTGTTTTTTTATTCACATTGTTGCATTTCAAGATCCGTAACTTTTTAGATTACTTGTTTTATGTTGGATTACTTGTAGTTTTCATTGGCCCGTTATTTAAGGTGTCTCCCAGATGTTCAGGGAAAGTTGGCAAATATGTTTTTTGTCCCCATCTTATCCCCTAAAAAATCTAAATGAAAGTGAATCACACAGGGTAAGTTCACACTACTGATATTACAGTACAATGGCATTAATGCTAGTAGAGTAATAAACACAGACTGTGCCCCCTCCGTCTGCATCTGTTCCCATGGACTATAATATAAAAAACATGATGGACACTTTTTTTCCATCATGTTTGTTTCTTTTTCTATCGTCAGAACAGTAAGAAAAATGAAGGGGCTCTGTTTGCATCTGTCATTTAATGTCCGTTGCTCTTATCCTGTGACAGGTGAGAGCAATGGACCATAAATAATGGTAGTGTGAACTCTCCCTGAACAGCACTGAACTTCACTTATGCAAGTTGTCCAAGAAGAAGGGCTTTATTTCAATTCGCACACAATGCGTTTCGGGGAAAACAGTCCCATTTATCAGGTTTAAAAAATGGAGCTTATTCTGGAGCTCTATATTGTACACTTGATAAAGGGGACTGCTTTCCCCAAAATGCGTTGTGTGTGTGTATGATTAGAAATAAAGCCCTTCTTCTTGGACGACTTGGGTGAACACGGCTCTTCCATTCTTCATGGTTACTGATGGACCCATTAACTCTTTAGGAATATTACATCTCCTGAGTTTTGCCCCGGGCTCACGGCCTGTGATAATACATAGTATATAGCAATAGGTCATTGTGCTAGCCGTGAAAACCACTGACAATACGCACAGTTGTGTACATGAGGCCCTTACGCTAGGTTCACATCAGCATTCGGGTTTCCATTCTTCGGGTCCTGCATTTTTCAAGTAGAATAGGGAACGGAATCCCCGAACGGAAAACGGGTGCAGGTGTGAATCCAGCCTGAGTTGTACATAGAATAATTTGGAGCCAATGAAAAACACAAGTAATCCCACTAAAAACAAGAAATATAAAAAGTTACGGCGCTCGACATGCAACGATGCAAATATAAAAAAAATAACAGTTCACTTAGTGCCCAAAACGGGCTGTGCCTTTCATGGGTTAATAAAAAGCACACAAAAATGCAATTAAATATAGAGCATCGCCTGCATTTGTATTTGGTTGGTGAAATGGCCATGTCCTTGTAGAACACACAGGAACAGACATTTCTTCTTCTAATTGAATGTTTGCAAACCTTGTGCAATAATGAATGAAGGGAAGGACGAGGGTATTATTGTTAATGTCTGTGTTTTCGGCAGCGTCTTCATCTCCCGCTGTTTGACTTGTTCTGCACCTGGAGGTGTAAATTAATTGGGCCATTTTGAACTGATGTCCTGACATTGTAAAAGCAGCTAATGGGAAAGCCGCAAAGTTTACCCGACCAAAGTTGTGGGAATCAGTCATTTCTTTTCATGCAGCGTGTACACAATTCCTTGTCTAGATAGCGCTTACATTTATTGTAATGTCACCTTAAAATTCAGATCCAAGTTATTTGGGGGGGGGGGGGGCTAAAAAAATAAAAAATAAAGAACTAATAATTGTGTAGCCTGGTTGTGTTGTCTGGAGATGCCCTCATAAGAGCCCCCTATAACAACAGTCTGGCTATGTAGTTGGAACCTGTAAAAGCAGTCTGGATGTGTAGTTTGATTTTGCAAATATACACACGTGGACAAAATTGTTGGTATCCCTCGTTTAATGAAAGAAAAATTCACAATGGTCAGAGAAATAACTTAAAAAAGCCAGACTGGAATTTGCCAAACTACATGTTGACAAGCCACAAAGCTTCTGGGAGAATGTCCTATTGACAGATGAGACATAAATCAAAATTTTTGGCAAGGCACATCAGCTCTATGTTCACAGATGGAAAAATGAAGCATATCTTGAAAAGAACACTGTCCCTACTGTGAGACATGGAGGAGGCTCTGTTATGTTCTGGGGCTGCTTTGCTGCATCTGGCACAGGGTGTCTTGAATCTGTGCAGGGTACAATGAAATCTCAAGACTATCAAGGGATTCTAGAGAGAAATGTGCTGCCCAGTGTCAGAAAGCTTGGTCTCAGTCACAGGTCATGGGTCTTGCAACAGGATAATGACCCAAAACTCACAGCTAAAAACACCCAAGAATGGCTAAGAGGAAAACATTGGACTATTCTGAAGTGGCCTTCTATGAGCCCTGACCTAAATCCTATTGAGCATCTTTGGAAGGAGCTGAAACATGCCGTCTGGAAAAGGCACCCTTCACACCCGAGACAACTGGAGCAGTTTGCTCATGAGGAGTGGCCAAAATACCTGCTGAGAGGTGCAGAAGTCTCATTGACAGTTACAGGAATCGTCTGATTGCAGGGATTGCCTCAAAAGGTTGTGCAACAAAATATTACGTTAAGGGAACCATCATTTCTGTCCAGGCTTGTTTCAGGAGTTTTCTTTTTTTAAAAATTCTGTTGAAGCCTGGTTGGAAAGCAATGTCTGACTTTCATTTGTTCATTTTCATAGAATTTTTATATATTATTACTTTTGTCAGATTCAAGTTATTTCTGTGACCATTGTGGGGTTTTATTTCATTAAACGAGGGAGGGGGACCAACAATTTTTGTCCACATGTGTACGTCTTCAGGTTACTGGACTGACAAATAAGCAGCCCTGAACCAGGTTCTAAACAATCCTCTTCACATTTGACATTGTGTTCTGTGACTTACTGGTCCCGGGAGTAAGTGACAATATTCCCGCAATAGCTGGATTACATAGATCCCAAGGGTACTCAACAAACCACCATCGGTGTCCAATCATCTTGTGGTAGTGACTATAATCCCATGTAGATCTATTCATTCTTGGAGACAAAAAGTCAAAATCTTTAGAAAATATGTTGCGAACATGTATATGTCTAGATTTTCTGAATTGGGTCTAAGTTTTCTAAAATATTTCATCATGACCTGTTTATGTTTTGCAGATCGGTTTACACAGTACGGTCCTAAGAATCTCCGACAAGCTTGGAACAAGTAAGTCTCCTTCTAGAATCTTCTAAGAACATAGTGAGGCAAATGTATTGCTGTCTTTTTTGTCAATGGAGACCCTGTACAATCCCCACAGTATCGCCTTAACGTTGACTGCTAAAGGATTGCCATAGAAGTGACTGCTACTGTATAGTCTTTCATAATGTTGACTACCAATGTACTACCATAATAGTGACTGCCATAGTCCTATAGAACAGTAATTTTTGCAATCTTTATAGAGGGACTTCTATAGTGCCCACATATTAGGGATTGACATAGCACCTTTATATCAATGACTGCTGCAGTGCTCGTAACACAATGGTTGGTGGTGACCCCATACCAGTGACTGCCCATATTCCAGGGGGTGCGGCGCATACAATTTGTGTATCTCCAGGTAAAAATAAAATAGTCCTTTGTCACTACCAATTGGACAGTGTAAGAACCCGCCCTACTGAAAAAGGGCAATGGAGTGATAAGCAGTTGTCACGGGAGAGTCTAATACTCTTCGGGCAGGATAGGACCTCGTGCTTCCTAAAAGAAAAACGCCATGACGGGAGAAGTGATGACACAATACATGCAGTTGTAATGCCGAAACACATGTCGGCCATTTCTCGGAATTGGTAGGGTGTTCCTCAGAACATGGGCGGAGTCTCTCTGAACATTTTACGTTAAAATATATAGATTTTCATATATGCCATAGATTTTCTTGAGTCGCGATAATTCAACCAATTTATAAAAAAAAAAACACATCAAAATGGAGTCCATAGTTCCAGCAATCTTTGAGGGTCTATCAGTCTTTTTGAGGGTCTTCCATTTCACAGTTGTCCATTTATTGATACATTTCCAGGAGGAATCACAGAATGCATAATGCTCAGTTTTAAGAAGTAAAGACACTCTTGAGTTGTTATTCCATGTCAAGAGTACTGGCAAAATTGTACAATAGACAATTACAAAGGAGACGTAGGTTACAGCCCCATTAACCGTCCCCGGTGCACCGCCATGTATTCTTAGCCAGCTGCACATTCTTCCTATGACTTGTACTTTTCCCGCAGCAGCACAAATGTAAAGTTTATGAAGTTGAGATGACAGCATTATACATCTGACAGATATCACATTGTTACAGGATGATCTGCCCCCGCAAAGTTGTCTGGAGCAATTTCTAAGAGCATCCCTCCCCGGGCACCTCTCACTTGTTGACATGTTCTTAATTATGTTGTTCAATGATGTCGAAAACAATGCGTCTCCTCCTCGCCCCGTAGTCAGATTAGTCGCTGCTGGTAACAGAATGGAAAATGACCGGTAATTGACGCGGCTGACTGCTGAAGCAAGTGCCTGCATCTACCGGGATGGAAGCCGCGGCATCGCCGTCACATCATAATGACTTTGAGTTTAGGCAACAGGATTCAGTTCTCATGTTCTTCAAACAAGAGCAAAATACAGATGTAACGCATCCAGAATTGCAGAATCCTTTCCCCTACTGTGTTCTCCTTAACGGATTTTGTGCTCATTACCGGTTATTGACAACTGTGTTGCGGATCTGGCTGTGTGTACAGCGATAGATGGATTCCACTGGGTTTCAAAGCTTCCTCCAGCTGGTTATCACAGATTTAGTGTTGGACGACGCGGCACAGCTACAAATGATGTGTGTCATTGTCAGTGTGAGGCGTAAGATCTGATTCTGCCGACTTCTCTATTTAAAGTGCGCACTTGAGGACGTAATGAAATGTTTGCGGCACGGCTCTATTGGCACAGTCCTTTTTGCTTTTGGAGACGATAACCATTCATATTTCCCTGCTCATCATTTTTCTTCCCATTGTGCAGAAATAGTTAAATATAGGACAGGTTCAGTAGGTGAATGCTCTGGACGTCCAATGCAGTTGTTATAGCTGGTTCCACCATGTGCCATTTGTAATACTGCTGTCTTCTTATTTGGTGGGAGGCCTTTGGGCTTTCAGAACTTGAGTGTTCCAGTGATAGGTCACATGGTACAACAGAAGATCAGTCCCATTCAAATGAGGTGGGGATGACCTGCAATACAAAGCAGAACCCCTGCGATATGTACAGTGCTGTGCTTAGTATTCAGTGAAGAGGCTGCAGCACTCACTGCTAAAGGGTGTCTGACCCCCACCAATCACATTTTGCTAGCCGATCCTAAATTGATCAGCATATCTTGAAGAAACGCTCCAGGAAAAAATGTGTTCCCTTTGGTTGCTTATGTGCAGTGTAATGTTACCGTATACCAACAGCTTTATTGTAAAGTTATGTGGTCCCCTCCGGAGCACTGACCTCCTCTCTGCTCCTCTGATACACACAGGGTTTCCTGTATTAACAATAATAAATATTGTATTGCACTTTTCTTACACAAAGGACTCAAAGTGCCACGAGAGATTCGTGGAGTCAGAGGCTGCCACATAGGCGCTCATCCCCAACACCAACATAACAGTTGTTTATAGGAAGCCATAGCCTATCAGTATATTTATGGCATGTGGGAGGAAACCAGAGAACCCAAAGGAAACCCACACAAACAGAAATATACAATCTCCATGCAGATAATCGGATTCCAACTCCGTTGCAAGGTAACAATGCTAACCCCTGAGCCACCGTGCTGACGGGAAATCAAAATATCGATGTAGGTCTATGAGAGTCAGATTGGGATGCTAATAGACTTACATTGTGAGTTTGACCTCCTGTTCATATAGACATAAATGAGGTCTGTGCTCCAGAGGGGAGCACATAACTTCAGACTAAAGCTATCAGTAAGTTATTCAGCAATATTACATTACACACAGTATCATTTTCAAATGACGGTGACATTTTTTTTCTTCTATAACATAATAGGGAGGGAAACATCTTGCTCGGTCTCCATTCCAATGCCATAGGGCATATTTGCGTTGCACAGCACTGTAGTGCTAAGCTGACATCTTGCTGCCACCCCACCTGGCTCAGTGACTGTATAGAGCATGCTGTGCAGTGGGACGCTATGAGCAATTTCTACATCATTGTCTTCTGCCATCTCCAGCCTCCCATACCCTGCTCCTACAGTAATATAATATGGCATAGTGGCAGATTTAAGGGTGGCATTCCTCTTTAATAATATTGACTTTGCTTTACAAGTACAGAATTCCATTAACCCTTCCAGCACTAGGGGGCAGTGCACTGGAGACCACCAAGCACCCTAAAGTGTTCATGGTAATAAAATATTTGTGAATTCAGGGAGAGGCTCTGTGTTGAGCCTGGTATAAACTTGGCATATCCATCATGAATATTGCATAACAAAGCTTCATAATGTATCACTTCATTAGCTTGAGCTGCATGAACCGCGGAGTTTTCTTCAGATAATTAAGATGCTTTTTGCTTTTACATAGGGAAATACTTTAATCAGTCGGGCGTCTTGGGACTGTGTATTAACTGCTTGCCTCTGCTTTATCAATTTAGAGACAAACATCTTAAAAACTTATATGGAGCAACTGAAAATGGGGAAGACTGCAAAAGTAGCCCATATAAGAGGGGGGTGGGGTGCGGGGGTCCAGTACGGGAGACCGGTACTAGACCTGTATTGTGAGGAAACCCCATGATCACCTTAAACAATTTACATCAAGAGAGTGAGCACCGATGAAATAGAATCTGATGGAAAATAATTAGGCAACCAAGGAATTCTTCTACTGCCTGGAGAAAAACATCCAGATTATAAATGGATAGATCTCCAGATGTAGACCGGTCGTGAACATGTGTTGGGATCTAACCAATGTCAATGATAAAGGGGGGGAGTGTGAGTGGCACCGCTTGGCCATGACATCAGACTATCAGTCTGTTGGAACAATATTTTTATTATTGTTGGATCTATTGAGGCAGAAGTCCATGGGTGTATTTTTGGAAGGATCTAACCAGGTATAGTATGTGTCCAGGGTTGTATTATTGGGAAGACCTACTGAGGTCTGTGTCTTGGGTTATGTTATTGGAAGGACCTATTGAAGTATAACTCCTGGGTTGTATTATCAGAAGGATCTACTGAGTTATATGTTCAGGATTGTATTATTGGAAGGATCTACTGTGTGGGCGGTCTAATCAGAACTGTCACTGTCTCTTCTAAGAGTCATTTTATTCAGAAATTCCACTCAAAATCACATAACCCTATATATCACAGAGCTCAGGTTCTCTCCTCTATCATATAATTCTATGTATCACAGAGCTCAGCTTCTCTCCTCTATCATATAACCCTATATATCACAGAGCTCATCTTCTCTCCCTCTATCATATAACCCTATATATCTCAGAGCTCAGCTTCTCTCCTCTATCATATAACCCTATATATCACAGAGCTCACTTCTCTCCGCTATCATATAACCCTATATATCTCAGAGCTCAGCTCTCCCCCCTCACCCTCCCCCCCCCCCCCCCCCCCTCACCCCCCCCACCCCCCCCCCTCTCTCACCCCCCCCCCCCCCCTTCTCTCCTCTATCATATAACCCTATATATCACAGAGCTCATCTTCTCTCCTCTATCATATAACCCTATATATCTCAGAGCTCAGCTTCTCTCCTCTATCATATAACCCTATATATCACAGAGCTCAGCTTCTCTCCTCTATCATATAACCCTATATATCACAGAGCTCAGCTTCTCTCCTCTATCATATAACCTATATATCACAGAGCTCAGCTTCTCTCCTCTATCATATAACACTATATATCACAGAGCTCAGCTTCTCTCCTCTATCATATAACCCTATATATCACAGAGCTCAGCTTCTCTCCTCTATCATATAACCCTATATATCACAGAGCTCAGCTTCTCTCCTCTATCATATAACCCTATATATCACAGAGCTCAGCTTCTCTCTCTTCTTTATCATATAACCCTATATATCACAGAGCTCAGCTTCTCTTCTTTTTCATATAACCCTATATATCACAGAGCTCAGCTTCTCTCCTCTATCATATAACCTATATATCACAGAGCTCAGCTTCTCTCCTGTATCATATAACCTATATATCACAGAGCTCAGCTTCTCTCCTCTATCATATAACCCTATATATCACAGAGCTCAGCTTCTCTCCCTCTATCATATAACCCTATATATCACAGAGCTCAGCTTCTCTTCTTTATCATATAACCCTATATATCACAGAGCTCAGCTTCTCTCCTCTATCATATAACCTATATATCACAGAGCTCAGCTTCTCTCCTCTATCATATAACCCTATATATCACAGAGCTCAGCTTCTCTCCTCTATCATATAACCCTATATATCACAGAGCTCAGCTTCTCTCCCTCTATCATATAACCCTATATATCACAGAGCTCAGCTTCTCTCCTCTATCATATAACCCTATATATCACAGAGCTCAGCTTCTCTCCCTCTATCATATAACCCTATATATCACAGAGCTCAGCTTCTCTCCACTATCATATAACCCTATATATCACAGAGCTCAGCTTCTCTCCTCTATCATATAACCCTATATATCACAGAGCTCAGCTTCTCTCCTCTACCATATAACCCTATATATCAGAGCTCAGCTTCTCTCCTCTATCATATAACCCTATATATCACAGAGCTCAGCTTCTCTCCTCTATCATATAACCCTATATATCACAGAGCTCAGCTTCTCTCCTCTATCATATAACCCTATATATCACAGAGCTCAGCTTCTCTCCTCTATCATATAACCCTATATATCACAGAGCTCAGCTTCTCCTCCTCTATCATATAACCTATATATCACAGAGCTCAGCTTCTCTCCTCTATCATATAACCCTATATATCAGAGCTCAGCTTCTCTCCTCTGTCATATAACCCTATATATCACAGAGCTCAGCTTCTCTCCTCTATCATATAACCAAACACAGAGCCCCCCCCCCCCCTCATATAACCCTATATATCACAGAGCTCAACAAAGGAGCATGATATATCCTAATTTACTTAAAACATGCTCATTTTTGGTTGTTTTTGGATGAACCAGGGCTATGGTTTAGAATCTCCTGTATTCCGTCTTCTCTTATATTCACATCAAGGTTCATCCTTGATAATTAATATGAAAATGAACATTTTTGGTTCACCAACCATTGCTGGAGGGCATGTAGACAATGGGGAATGACCTTCAAAAGTTCATTACATAGCCCTAAGGCATCATTTGGTATTAAAATTGCAATTATATATGAAATCAAAAACATGTGGAATATGATGGCGCTATACTGTATAAGTAAGCAAAATAAATAAATAAAAAAATTCTATTGCCTTTTTTTTCAAAAAACTGTGCCAAACCTGCCTACAGGTTGTGTTTGGTATTGCAGTTTAGCTCCATTAATTAAAGAAAATAGGGCTGAGCTGTAATACCGCATACAGTCTGTGGACAAGTGTGGCACTTTTTTTTTTTTTTTTTTTAAAGGATAGTAGCCACGGAGTTGTAATCCTGTTGTGGAAAGAAAAATAACCTTTTTGAAAGCTTTATTCGCCGGATAATTCAATTTAAGTCAATTTTTTTTTTTACAAAATATTTGTTTAGTCGTTGCCAAAGATAATCCCAGTGCCAGATTGGCGTTATTAGCAGAATGTAAACAGCAGGGCCGAGATTTTGGAAGCTCATCTCATTTCTTTAACCCCTTAAGGTGCCGTTTTGCAGTTTGTTATTGTATATTTAATGTAGTGTGAGTTAATAGGGGAGAGCAGAGTGCCCCCTCCCCACCTTCCCCCCATATCTAATCCCTAATGATTTAATTCAAAAACATCATATAGCCAAATACAGACTTCCCCATTAAATTATTCAAATCTCACAATAATTGATCTTCGGCTGCCCTCGCGCCACGGAATATTTGATTAGCAATTCAATGCAATCAGCCATCTTCTTTGTGATGTTTGTCCAGCTAAATCCTTCAGCGACCAAACAGACGGGCGCGCTCATACAAAAGATACCAGCTGTGTTTGTTTTATGTTTATGTCGATGTAGAGGTAGAAGAAAGGCGAGGAATTTTCACGTGTCGCTAACTTTAATTACGGCGCTCCAGATTTCGCATATAATATTCATACACCTAAGCAAATATGTAAGAAAAAAATATGACAAGTTGGGGTAAATAACCTCCAAATTGGTACAATTGTTTTAGCAGAGCTCGACCTACAGATTCCAGACCTTCTAGAAATCATGAAATCCCATAGTATCGCAGGGTAGGATCGAAAAGTTCAAAAAAGAGTAAGAAATAAAAGTTCAAAGTGGTAAAAAAAAAAAATTTCAGGCCAAAATATTGACTGTGCTAGAGAATATAAAAACCATTAACATCAATTGTAGGAATGATATATTGTACTCATGATTGGGAAAGCACGGCTGCTTTCTACTGAAAACAGTGCCACCCCTATCCACAGGTTGTGAAGGGTATTGTAGCTCATCAGAATTGACGATCATTTCTAATGGAGCTAAGTGGCAATACCATGCAAAGGTTGGGTGTTATCTTTATAACCATGTATAACAACCGTAACCATAGATCCTGATAGATATTAAAAATTAAAAAGAGTATCAATCTAATCTATCTATCTCAATCTATCTATCTATCTATCTATCTATCTATCTATCTATCTATCTTATATCTATCTATCTATCTATCTCATATCTATCTATCATCTATCTCAATCTAGCTATCTATCTATCTCATATCTATCTCATATCTATCTATCTATCTCATATCTATCTATCTATCTATCTATCATATCTATCTATCTCTTATCTATCTCATATCTATCTATCTCTATCTATCTATCTATCTCCTATCTATCTATCTCATCTATCTATCTATCTCATATCTATCTCATATCTATCTATCTATCTCATATCCATCTCTATCTATCTATCTATCTATCGTATCTATCTATCTATCTACCTATCTATCTATCTATCTATCTATCTATCTATCTATCTATCTATCTATCTATCTATCTATCTATCTCCTATCTATCTATCTATCTATCTATCTATCTATCTATCTATCTCATATCTATCTATATCTATCTATCTATCTATCTATCTATCTATCTATCTCATATCTATCTCATATCTATCTATCTATCTATCTATCTGGAAGACCGCCTTGAAACCTGACATGCAGCACTTTCAGAACGCTGTCTGGCAATAGGTAAGACTTAGTCCCTGGATACTTGGAATACTGGAGATAGAAAATACACCGAGCTCAATTAGTCTCCCAAGGATACACCCATCTATCTTTGGACCTGGTGGGACTCTTAAACCGCCATATATTTGGGGTGTTTTTGTAGCAGCTGGACGCCTCGTCATCCTTGGATTGGGGCGAAAATATATAGATCTCGATTGACCAATGGTACTCCTCCTTCTGGTGGAGACCAAAAAGAGGCACCGCGCACACCCACGGGTATTCACAGCAAAACAACTTTAACTTTATTCCGTCACACAGCAACCATCACACGACGCTAAAAACCACATTTCGGGGTTACGTCCCCTTTTTCAAGTGAAGTATGGTACAAGAGTGGAAACCTCTTCTAGGGAAAGGGTTTGACATCCACTCCTGGAATCGGTGTATGTGGTAAGTCCCTGGACAGACCCTTTTAAACAAAGCATTAGTAACCTCATTGTTTCCGGTTTCTACTTCCTGTTTCCTCTTCACACGCAGGAAATGCTGCTAAGCCAATCACGGTTGGGTCACCACCGCGGCCAATGATTGGCTGAAAAGCATTTCCTATGTGTCATATGGAACCAAGAAGGTCGAGACCGGCGTGGACGCATTGGAACAGGAACAGCACGGGATCAGTGATGTGAGGTTTTCTTCTTTCCTTTTCTTTTTCTTTTCCTTTCCTTTACCTCAATAATATTTTTTCCCCCGGACAACCCTTTAAAGGGATTTTCCAGGCTTAATAATTAATGACCCATCCTTAGGATAGGTCAACAAATGAAGATCGTGGTGTTCTGACACCCAGGCCCCTGGATGATCAGCTGTTTGAAGAGGGTGCAGTGTTCGTGTGAGTTCAGCAGCCTCTTCAATATTTACTGAGTGCAGCGCCGCACATTATATAGTGGTTGTGCTTGGTATTGCAGCTCAACCCATTCACTTGAATGGCACTGAGCTGCGAACAGGTCATGTGACCGATGGTCTGTGAAGCAGAACTGGTGATCAGGGAGCTCTATTATCACTCCAAACTGCTGATCCATGGGGGTTCTGGGTTCTTCAATTGATCACCTATCCAAGGGATCATCACTAAAGGGGTTTTCTGGCTAAAAATATTGATGACCTATCTTAAGGATACTTCAGATTGGAGGGGTCTGACACCTGGCACCTGATAGACAGAGAATGGAGCAGACAGCGCTGTTTTCTGTGTAGTGGCCAGACAAGGTACTGCAGATGAGCTTCCATTCACTTAAATGTGACCTGAGTTGCAGTGACTCGGTTCTGCCACTACACAGAGAAGGGAGCTATCTGCTTCCTGCTCCATTCTCTGTATATCTGCTGCAGAGAACTGCAAATCGATAGGGGTGCAAGTGGTCAGACCCCACAAATCTGATATTAGTCATTGATTTTTATTTTTTTATTTTTTATTTTTGCCCAGAAAACCCCTTTAATAAGTCTTGGAAACGCCAAGACAAACCGCTACAGATATCCGTCTCTGGCTTGGCTAATACATCTAGCCATGTTTTATATAGGCAATGGAAGAATAAAGGAAACGCATCTAGAATATCATGGAGTTATGACCGACAGAAAAACAACAAAAAACATTTTTGCTCTTTGTGTGCAGTGCTTTTCGGTTACAGTATTATCATAGCCCATGTATTCAGTATTTACTATATAATGCAGAAACGTAGCAGCATTTACTGGGGAATCTGCTTTTAGCTCCCTTGTCACTGTTTGGATTAGAGGAAACTGTGAAACTAGGAGGAAAAATAAAAAAATTTTGTTTACAAAATGCGCTTTAGCAGAATCTCGGCCAGAAAATGTTTGTTGTTCAAGAATACTTTTCTTTTTTTTTTTTTTTTGTATTTCTAACTTAGCGGTTCTTTCTGTTCCAGGAGTCTTTTATCTCCCGCTATTCATCTGCTCCACCAGATGTAAACAGCAACAACAAAGATGTGTTTTTGTGCTAAATTCCGAGCACAACTTTTTGTGTTTTGCTTTTTGATTCTCACAGGTAAACTGTGAGCGCGGTTATTGTGTGCTGGCTCGTAGCGCAGGTAATGGATATTCTTTGTGAATGGCTCCCAGTTTTCTTTTATAGGTTAGTAAGGCTGGCTTCACTGTATGTAAAAAATCTGTGGACACGCTTCCAAAAATCTAAAGAGAACGCAAAAAGTTTCGAATCATCACTTTGCGATCTGTTTGGCAAAAACTATTACGGACTATTCTCAGAGATGGTCACAGTAGGAATATCGGTTCTACTGGATCTGCTACATGATGGAAACCAATGGCCACGCTGATAGGGTTCATCGAGTTTCCATCATGGTGTCCATGAACATACTGGATGTGTGGATTTTGATGGAATTTGCAAAACTATAAACATAAAAGGAATGTATCGCCAATTTTTCACTATCACTTTTTTAAATGTTTTTATTTTCTAATTTTTTAATTCTGTTTCCCGTCCATGATTATGGGGGCGGCCATCTTGCCTGAGCTTCTCTTCTGCTCTGTTAACAGCATTTAGTGATTTGCTTTACAGCACAGTCATGGTCATACGCAGCAATAGTCTGAAGCCGACTCATTGAGGTCTATGGGAGAATTTTCTAGACATGCTCTGTGCAGGAAGGGGGAGGAGATAAGCTGTGACATCATCTATTGTCAGTAGTGGATGTAATGATGGGAGAGTGGTGTTATCTATAGAGGTGTTATCTTCTATTGTAATCTTGTCTGTGATGTAAATGAGGTGACTGCTGCAAAGAAAACCCTACAGAATTCGCACGTGTCAGTCTATTGTTAGGTTTAGTGGCCCTAGAGGAAATTGCAGGATGTAGTACTGTTTTAAAAATAGATAATGACATGGAAAGTTAAAAATAATCAAAAATTCTTAAAAAGAATATGTGTAACATAAAACTTGGTTTAAAAAATAGACCATTTTTGTGACACATTCCATTTAAAGAAGTTTTCCCACTATAGGAAGTGATGGTGTATGGCTGGAATCGGTAGCATAACGTGCAGTTAATAGGAATACAAAATCTGTAATGGGGCCCCCATTTACCATGCGCCATCTATAATACTTCTGTCTTCTTATCTTGTCGAGAGGCCCCCTCATGGTCCAGGACCCGGTAATGACTGCTATCTCTGTACCCCTTATAACTATGTCCCTGGCTAGAACCCAACTATTGGGAACCCCACTGATCCTCAGCATGAAACAATTTATAGATTTTTATTGCACATCGATATTCTTTGCACCCACTTAGCAGGAAACTCCCTGCACCCGCAGTACTCTCTGCACCCACGCAGCAGGAAACTTTCTGCACCCGCACAGCCCCATTCTCATGAGCCGTCTCGCTGTATTGCACCCTCTGCACAGGAGGTGGCCAGGAGCACCCCTGGTTGGGAAGACCCCCAAAGGAACGTGTTTTTTATTTCAGCATCCACATAATAGTGTGGTTAGGACTGATTTCCTTCTCCTACATCTCTGTTTATCTTCAAAAACACAACCCAGGTCCTTTATGTGCACCATTGAAAATTTAAAAATTCACCTCAATTTATTTCATGCCATTTTATTCATGACCATGGTGCTTTTCAAAAATTTCCCTAACTTTTTTTCATGCCATAATATTCATGACTGCGGTACTTTGCAACAAGCTAATTGCATAGAGTAGAAGCAAAGTCACCCCCGTGCTGAGCACCAGTTAACTGGTCATGTTGTTACTGGAAACATTGGGACACATTTTACTAAAACTGTCTAAGGCTACGGCCCCACGTTGCGGAAACTCAGCTTTTTTTGTTGCAGATTTTTCTGTGGTTTTTTTGAGCCAAAGCCAATAATGGCTACAAAAGGAATGGGAAATATATAGGAAGTTCTTATACTTCTATCTGCTGATAAATCCACTCCTGGCTTTGGCTCAAAAAACCGCAGCAAAATCTGCAACAAAAAAAAGCTGTGTTTCCTCAACGAGGGGCCGTAGCCTTATAGTTAGTGCAAGCTGTAAACTACACCAGATTTATCACAGTAGCTGATGCTGGATGATAAATCTGCTACATTTTAAACTGTGTAGTCTAAGATTACACCACCTATTAGTTGGCTTAGTTTTCTACAAAAAAAATTCTCCAAATTTTGTTGCATTTTTTTAGCATACATTGTTGAATCTTCAAGGCTTTTTTGGGGGGGCTTTAACAGCATTTTTTATGCTGTTGACCTGCCTCAAAATGGCCCTTCGTGTTAATGAGGGTCCTATACCAAAACCCCTCACTGATCAGCTGTTTGGGCAGCCTTCGGGTACTGGAGTAAGTAATAGGTGCCGAGCTCCAGCCATGTCCACTCAATACTGGTGGCCCAGGATACAGCAACTGTGCACCACTTATTCTAATAGGAGCAGAACTGCTTCAAGCCCCATCTGCCGCAGTAGATACTGGCGCCCAGAATTGTTGGACACCCTTTGTTAAAATACCGATGGGCTTTCCTTTGGATAGGTCATCAGTCTAAAAAATACTTTTGAGCCTGGAACACCCCTTTAAGCCACACTCCTTGTAGGAGGACAAGGTGCAAAATTTTCAAAAATTTTTAATAAATATGGCAATGTATTTTTTGGAATTCTGGCGCCTTCGCACTGGTAAATCTGCCCCAATGTCTGTAAATACCATCTTTGTGGCCTTCGAGCTGGGACCGTCAAAGAATCCCTAATCAGATGGGACACTCGATAAATTAACCCCGTCACAACTGGCTATTTCAGACAAACGTTTCAGCGACCACATCATTGAAAGCAATCGAATTTAGTAGGAATTTAGGTTTTTCTGCTGACCAATTTGCCTGTGGTTTCCATACATGGCATTCTGCATGGCTCATAGCTTAAGAATCTTCTTGGGAGTACTAACCCTCAATTTATTTCTTCTGTGTAGACCTCTGGATAGCTTATTATTTCTGTACCGCTAACAAATGATCTACAAATCTACCGATTTAAACAGATGTCTGCCAAAAGCAGAGCATTCCTTAAGCCGGAATCCTCCTACATTCTTTCGGCCCACTAGTCCGAGGATTTTTTTTTTTTTTTTTGATTGCCATTTTATTTTTAGTTACCATTATAAGTATACAAACTTAAAATGCATAACATATATTTTTTTTTGTGCTTTTTTTTATTTTTATTTTTTATTTTTTAACTACTCGTCTTTATTTTACTTGTTCCTTTTTATGTTGGTTTTGCTCCAGCAAGTAAGGAAATAAATATGAGCAGGAAGAATGCTGCGGAATGTTAACTGCCCTCATGCCTCTATTTTTCTTTCATCATATGCCAAGATACAGTAGAGATGATATAAATTCACCATGCAGTACGCCTTTAAAAAAAAAAAAAAAAAATCTCAATTTTTTTTTTTTTCACTTAGGAGTCATACTGTAAAAGGTAATTTTCTCTACACTCGGTTTAGTTTAAGCCTTTGAAAAGCATTACATGAAAAAATCTGATAGGTTTGTTAAAAAGTATATTGCACCTCTATCGCATATTTTCAGCTTTCAGATAGGTTTATTGAGGACGTAAACCTTAAAGAGCTTGTGCTGGGATTATGCATTATTAAAATGTATAGTATATAGGGTGTATTACCGTCTCGCCTTGCCTGTCTTTGACATCTTTTAAATCACCTCGGAGTGATGGGCTGAATGCTTATTTGATTTTCTGGATCAAGAATTTCTATCCAAATTCTTAAAGATTTTTTTTTTCTTTTGCTCCTTTATTGCTAGAAAATATGTATTATATGAAGTGGAATCTGATTCTGAGATATATTAAGAATTTTCTATCCTCATTAAATCGTGGGCTGTTTTCATATAGTACTTAAATTATATCCAGTTTTTTTTTTTTTGTTTTTAATTTTTTTAATACTTTTTTTATTATATTTTTTATCTGAATACTAATATATAGATATATTGCTCAGTAATACTGTAGAATTCTAGTATTATAAGGCGTTGGTCATAGTGTGTTTGGGACTTACATTAGCCATAAATGTTGTAAAAGCTTCATTGGGGCTGCTATATGTGAGTATTGTTTTTTTTTTTCATATGGAAAAAATGTAGTTGACTATGCTTATTTTTTTTAAAAAATGAGTCCCAACGTGGTATATATTTTTTACAGTATGGACTATATATGCTACTATATGCTTATAGAGTTTATTTTTGTCAAGTGAATGAAGAAAATAGAAATGTAAATCCCATCAAAATTTGGTGTGACCTTTGCCCTTTGCCTTCCATCAGTTCTTCTCAGTACTTGCAGACAGTTTTTGGCAGAACTCGGCAGGGAGGTTGTTCCCGCCGCCATCTTGGATCTTGGATCTTCTGTGGATGTAGGCTTGCTCCAATCCTTCTGTCTCTTCATGTCACCCCAGACAGACTGGATGATGATGAGATCAGGGCTATATCTGTGAGGGCCGGATCATCACTTCCAGGACTCCTCCTCCAAAGGGCAAAGGTCACACCAAATATTGATGGGATTTACCTATCTCTTTTCTTCAAATGCTATCTAATCTACAGACAGCAGTATTTAATAGAGCAGGAGGAGCTAAGCAGAGCTAGAAGTTTGTTGGAAAAAATTCAGTATAACTTGTAGCTTATTGATAGGTGTCAATAATCGATTGGTGCTTAGGTGTCCTGTGGGCGGTCTCACTCAATGATTGGTAGCTTTACCTGTAGAAGCTTGGCGGTCAGTCACTGATTAAGACCACCCACTGGATTCCTAACCATAAAAAAATTCATATTTTAATCAGTAAGTAGCAAATTATACATTTTCCCTACAAAATATCAGTTTGTCCAGTGCAGATTTTTTTTATAACATGTTGTTAGCAGCTCAGACTGCGTGTTCAATGTTAAATATTAAAAAATATATATTTAACAGACTTGTGGCACCGAGACAAAAAATATATCGTATACAGTATAACACTTTAGTACGTGTGGATACTAACCAGGGCTGCAGAGTTGGTAAACCAAACCATCGACTCTGACTCCTGCTCCGACTCCTTCATAAATGACAGCCATGGTAAAGATCCTCTAATTCAGGAAAAATCTAGTGATTGATTCCTCAGAAAATATAATAAAATATTATATAACAAACTAATAATTATACAATATCAATAATTGTAAAAAATAAATAATTGATCATTTTATTTTGAAGCCCAAGTCGGTAACTTTTTTTCCGGCTCCAACTTCACCCGAAACTATCCCCGACTCCCCAGCCCGTTCCTAACAGCAAAGAAAGTTTTTGTTGTTTATCAAAAATTGACGTTCATGAATAGGAGTAAAGAAGGACTTAAATGGAAATCTATATTTTATATATGGAATGAAAAAATATAATATATAATAAAACATATAAAAACTATAAATTTATGTATTTTATTTATCTTTATTTTAGATTGATTTATATTTTTACATGATTTACACGATTAACATGATATAATTAGAAAACTAACCAGAAAGGCTGACTTTGTCCAAAAAGCATAAATAATAAAAAATATTTTATTTAGTAAATTCAAAAGGACATTAAACCCCAAATTACGAAAACGGTTGTTGATTGAACAAATAGATAGCGAGTGAATCAAGACAGCGTGTGTCTCCTGTAATGTCACACTACCCTTCCCCAGACCTGGCAAATATTGGCCTTGGCAAATGGGTTAGTTTTACCGTAAATAAAAAAAAAAAGGAGGTCAGGGCCATAAAGAAGAGCTTGTACCTACCTAATAATTAAACATATCTCTCCGGCAAGAATTGTCTGCAAATTAAAAATATTTAAGTATAATTTGTGCTGCCATTTTTTTTATAATAATAATTATATATTTTTTAATATATAATTATTACCATTTCATAGTTTGACATTTTTTTTTATTACATTTTTGGATACAATTTGGTATTTAGCTAATAAATGTGAACCTATCGTTGGTGATGCTAATTCAATGAGCCATTTATTTTAGTAGTTTAGAATTACAATATTTGTTGTTGTTGTTATTATTATTATTATTATTATTATTATTATTTCAATTAAATATATTATATTTGTGCATAAAAACAATTGACTTTTTTTGCAGTTGGCCAGTAAAAAAAAATAATAATTCTAGTGTCTTCAAGACCATGCACCAACTTTATAAATTAGGGACTCTAAGGGCAGATTCACTGGTAGAATTTTTGTGGCAGAATTTGCTTCAAAAATTCCATCTCTCATTCATTTCAATGGGAGACAGACACTTTATTTTTCCACTAGCTAAAAAAAAAAATATTGGTAACTAACAAAAATAATAAGTGTCCTACTGCTAGATCTTTGGGTGGGAGTAGGAAGTTTTTCTGCTGCTGGCAGGAAGATTTCACCTGCGGAATTTGAATGGCGGGTCCCGCTGCAAAATCCACCATGTGAACTCACTCTAAAATATGTAGATTATAAGAAGCCCATGTGACCACTAGGGGGCCTCTGTAAAGAAGGGGCCCATTACAGATTGGGCCTAAGGTGCCCATAGGCATAAGTTTCATGTAGACTGAAAACACTGACTCTGACCAGACTGGCTGGCCAGCTAATGTGTATGGGGGACTCGGGAATTTTGTAATGTTCTCCAGAAAATAAGCCATCAACAGAGGAGTCTGGCAGTGTCTTGCTCCCTTTTCCCCATTCAGAACATGTACACGGTTTTACGGAGGTATTATACCCTAGAAGCCTTGCGTTTAGGTGTGAATATGTGCCAAATGGAGGCATCGGGTCTTCATCAGGGCAGTAAAGGTAGCCAAGTAGTCAAGGGCCCGGGCTCATAGATCCCATAGAGGGGCCTACGCTAAGAGGTTGGCTACCGTACAGCACCCAAATGTCACTGGATCTGACCAATAGAGTTATACTTGTTATAAAGGAATTGACCTCCATTTAATAACTATAATGTGCAAACATGGGGCCTATTAGTATTACATACCCCAGGATTCACCAAATGTATTATATAGGACTGAAAGATGATATTATTCCATAGGAGATGTATGAGGGAGCTCAGAGGGCTCTGACCATTTTCATTTATGTGACCCAGATATTCCAAATGGCAGCCCTGCTAAGGTATCAAATGGGTCTGTACCTGATCATAAGGAAAGACACTTACTATACCCATTAGATTAACACATATTTGCCAATGTATTCTAGCTCGCTCACGGGAGAATGTAAAAAACAAATTTTTGGGTGAGGCTACACCCCTTTTTATACAGTCACACCCCCCTTGGGGAATGGTACGCCTCTTTTTGTGTATGTTGCTTCCCTTTTTGTTACATGGACAAGTCCATTCACTGGCCACACACCTGTATCAGGACATGACCGACATATAACATGCCTACATCATTTTTCTGGGACTCCCTTCTTTGTAGGAGCCTCCCAGATGTATCTGGAGAGTTGCCAAGTATGGATTGACTTCATCCAGATTTGCCAATTTTGGCAAGTTTACCAGTTGACCGTCTAATGTCCATTTGGGGTATTTCCCGACACTTTACTGACAAATGATGTCAAGGAAAAGAAGGATCAGGCATCTTGAATTTCAACATACCCGATCCTTTGTTCTCAAGGTAGATATGCCACTGTTCATATTGAGAATGTATGCGCTTGGACTAAACAAGCATGCGTATCTATGGGGTTGTTTGGTATATCTATCGTGCGAGTCTTCAGACAACAGATACTGAAGGTCTATGGGCACTTTTATCAAACAATGTTTTAATTTCTTGAGGGCATTAATAGTTTTCCGCCATATTCTAGATCTTCTAGATCTCTAGTTAGTTTAGTTATTTACTGTCTCGCATCCTATAAAATTATTCCAAAGTTGGAAAAATAGGACTCAAATAATTTCCAGTGATTTCTCCATTGATCCCCCGTGTGAACGCTGAGCCCTGGCATACATCTATTTCCTCCATTAGCCGGGATTACGACCTGCTGGAGACATATTATTTTGTTGTTTGTCAAGTACAGAATTTCTGGATAGATTTACGCCGGTCTTAATGATCCCTATTTAGCACATGATTAATAAGAAGGTAGAATTGGATAGCTGAAATTTACACCGGTCCTAAAGACACTAGTGTCTACTGGAAGAATGGCCATACAGATCCTGGGGTTGCGGGGGACTTGGACTATATACAAGATATACAAGACGCAGCCTGTAAAGTGACATTGGATCCCAGGATACATGATAGAATGCGAGATGTAGACACTGGGATGTATTTACCTGGTTAATCCCTATTCACTAATCACATGGGCCGAGACAAGACTAATCTCTGTTTATCTAAAGGGCTCCTTTACTAATGATGGGGAGCAGGGCTAGAAGCTCCGAGTTCACAAGTTCACTGCACATGGCAATGCCGGGCCTGTACTATACCGTCTATAGACTCTCATTAGCCCGGAGCTTCAGTTCTGCTTGACCAAGTGCTGACCTGGCATTAGCAAAAACAAAAAATTTGATTATTTTTTGTTAATTTGGAGAATTTCAGAAGAAACATAGTTAGTGAAGAGGAAACTGGAGCGGAGTTTAAGATTTATTTAACAGACTATATCTCTCTGTCTACAGTAGAGGCCGGGCCAAGACGTCTCAATCTTCAGTACAGAGCCTGGAGTAATTTCTCTTTATTAATTTTTAATATATTTTTTCCTAATTGTATCAGTTGTTTTAATCTTTATTAACCACTTCATGATCAGACCATTTTCCATTGTTCGTGACTGTTAATTTTTTTTTTTTTTTTTGCGGTGATATGTAGGACTTTATTTTTCTGTCATATTTTTTTTTTTTTTCCTTTTTTAATATCTGGGAAAATGTAAAAAAAAAAAAAATTTGGAACATGTCTGGTTTTCACTTTTTTTTTCAGCTTTTTTTTTTTTTTATTAACAGCACAGTGCTGCTAAAAAAAATTTAAAAATACTTTCCCTCTCTATTATGGAAATATTCATGATGTAGGTGACACACAGTGTGCAACCTGTGAAGTGGGCATGATAATGTCATTCTTTTATTTTATTATAATTTTTTTTTTCCTAGTATTTTTTATTTTTTTGACGATTTTATTTTTTTTTTATTGAGGATTTTCCCTGTAATTGTGGCTGGTACATTAGCCCCAGATACAGGAGGTATATAGCCTCCTAATATACACTGCAGAGCTAATCTGGGCTCTCCAGGTTAATGCAGGCAACCTACATGTAAAAAGTCAAGGAAAAGTAAATTTAAACAATTATTTTAAGTCTCCTAAATTGTGAATGTTTTATATTAATCTCTTTTTTATTGAATTAATTATTTTTAGCTAATTATTAGATTTTTCTCTCCTAGGCTAAGCTACGTGAATCATGCTGAAGATCTTGCCTCCAAATTGCTCCAGTGTTTCCCCAAAAACCGATTATCTGCCCAGGCTGCTTTGAACCATGACTACTTCAGCGATCTTCCCCCACGGCTCTTCGAGTTGAGCGATAGTGAGTATTGCTATCTTGTATTCTTATAGGATATTCATATATGGACAATAAAGTAGAAATCTGTCAAAATCTGTGTTCTTACATATCAGAACATGATTAACATTATTTGGATGGTGGGTGCCAGTGGGGGCCATAACTAGTGTCTTGGCTAGGGCCAAGGAGGTTTTCCAGGATTATATTAATGACTTATCCTTAAGATAGATCATTAGTTTCTGATTAGTGGGGGTGTCTTACACCCAGCACCCCCACCGATCAAACAAGTACTGCAGCCTCCTCATGCCTTGCCAAGCACAGCACCATACTTTGTTTAGTGGATGTGCTTGGTATTACAGCTCTGGGACCGAGCTGCAAACATTCCATGTAACCAATGAATGTGACATCAGTGGCCTGTAAAGTGGGAGTGGCTATCACTGGAGCGCCTCTTTTGTTTTGAACAGCTGATCTGTGGAGGAGCCAGACGTTGGACCCCCGCTGATCAGATATTAATGACCATTTTTTTTATTATTAAGTTCTGGAAAACACCCTTAAGTAAAATCTAGTGGCCACTCGGAGCCATGTCTGCATTGTATAGATAAAATACCTTATGTTTGACAGTTAGTAAACCAGACAGGCTTGAGTCTTATATACCACATCTCAATATAGTCCTGGAGGTCCCTGTTTAAACATGCCTTAAAAAGCCTCAGTGGTCCCATATACTCCAACCTCCCAAGCAGTTTCCAATATACTGCTAAAGCAGGGTTCACACTACTGTTGGCTTCCGTTATGAAGGTGTCCGTTAAAAAAACAAAAAAAAAAAAAAAAACGGACACCTATCATAACAGACACTAATTGATGTTAATGTGTCCATTTTTTTAACTGATCCAAATACTGGATCAGTTAAAAAAAAATACGGACACATTAGCGTCAGTTAGTGTCCGTTTTTTAACACTGTCCGTTTTTTTTGTTTGTTTTCTGCTTTCTGAGCATGTGCAGAAAAAAACGGACATAAAATAACGGACAATAACTGATGGCTATCAGTTACTGTCCGTTATAAGTCCGTTACCCATAGACTTCAATGTTAAAAAAAATAACGGACACTTGCTGTCCATCAAGAATCCGTTTTTCCAAACGGACAAAAAGTCCTGCATGTAGGATTTTTTGTCAGAGGAAAAAAAACGGACTTCTGATGGATTGGGTGTAAACGGGCACAAACGGACACAATATAAAAACCCATTGAAATGAATGGAAATTTTAACGGATTTCTGACGGTTCAGCTAGTGTCCGATGCTAAAATCTTGTAACGGACAATAGCAACGGACACTACTGACGGTCACCAACAGTAGTGTGAACGCCCCCTTACATGCGAAGGCTGTAGAGTCGGTAGTTCAAACCCCCAACCCTGACTCCTCTATTTTTCTGACTCCTGCTTTGACTCCAACTCCTTCTTAAATGGTTGACAGCCATGGTCAGTCAGAAACAGTAAAGATCCTCTAATTCATGAAAAAGAGAGTGATTGATTGGCAGTAAATATGTAAAAAAAAAAAAATATATACATCTAATAATTATACAATATTAAAAGTTGTATAATAGAATTAATTAACCAGTTGCAGACTGACCATAGACTTTATGTATCTGGATGGTCCACTCTTAACTCTGCAAGGACGTACTCCGTACTCGTATATCCTTACAGTGTTAAGCAACTTCATGGCATCAAACTGGGGAGCCGGTTGTTACTACAGCCGGAGCGCCTATAGAGAAAGCAAGGACTGTTTATTACCATCCCTGCCTTCCCGATCGCTGTGTACACAGCTATGGGAGCTGCCATGATGCAGCTCCCCTCTGACTCGGCAGTCACATGAACCACTGGGGACCAGGAACTGTAAGAGCTGCTGGGTCCTAGAGGTCTATACCAGGGGTAGGCAACCTATTTTGTTCGGCGTGCCAATTTGAATTAAAAAATCAAAGATGAGGTCCTCGGAGTGGCGGTCAATAATTGTAAGTCTGACGACCCCTAAACTAAAGTCATATACCACAAACCATAACACAGAAGTGCTGCCACCACATGCTTTAGCACACATGCATTTACTGCTATTTCTTGGGATGCTCCTGTACTTTCCGATTAGAAGCAATGAAAGTCCATGTGCAGCCCCCAAATAGTGGTAAATGTACAGTATGTGTCCAGGAGCACCGTATGGCAGCACCTTATTGTGGTAACACACTGTTTCTGGATGCAGCTATATTCTTAGGCCACTGGAACTTTTACTTTGATGTAAAACTGGTGCATTTTTGCACAAAAAAACAAAGTTTTCTGTGCAAAAACACATCCTTAATACAGAAAACACACCTCTATACAGAATAATGTCCCATAGTGGTCCCTGCACATGGTATTATGTCCCACAGCCATAGCAGTCCATGCACACGGTATTATGTCCCATAGCGGCTCCTGCATATGGTACTATGTGCCATAGCGGCCACTGCACACGGTATTATGTCTGATAGCGGCCCTTGCACACGGTATTATGTCCCATAGCGGCCCCTGCACACGGTATTATGTCCCATAGCAGCCCCTGCACACGGTATTATGTCCCATAGCGGCCCCTGCACATGGTATTATGTCCCATAGTGGCCCTTGCACACGGTATTATGTCCCATAGTGTCCTCTGCACATGGTATTTGTCCCATAGCGGTCCCTACACACAATATTATGTCCCATAGCGGCCCCTGCACACAGTATTATGTCCCATAGCGGCCCCTGCACACGGTATTATGTCCCATAGTGGCCCCTGCACACGGTATTATGTCCCATAGTGTCCTCTGCACATGGTATTTGTCCCATAGCGGTCCCTACACACAATATTATGTCCCATAGCGGCCCCTGCACACAGTATTATGTCCCATAGCGGCCCCTGCACACGGTATTATGTCCCATAGTGGCCCCTGCACACGGTATTATGTCCCATAGTGTCCTCTGCACATGGTATTTGTCCCATAGCGGTCCCTACACACAATATTATGTCCCATAGCGGCCCCTGCACACAGTATTATGTCCCATAGCGGCCCCTGCACACGGTATTATGTCCCATAGTGGCCCCTGCACATGGTATAATATTCTAACTTTTATAATATTCCAATTTGTGCCACTCACTAGCTATCATTATACTGTGGGGTCTCTTCAGACCTCAGAGTATAATAAGTGGAGGGTGAAGAGAGGTGACAAACATAAAAAAACAATGTTACTCACCATTCCACACTCCGCAGTTGCTCTGTTCTCTTCGGGCACTTCTGCTGTAGTCAGCGACCGCTCATTGGGTCTCAGTGGTCACGTCGCGTCATTATGCGTAATGACGCCAGACGCAGATGCGACACCTGAGGCCCTGTCAGCTGATTTCAGGCAGAAGCTCCTGCAGAGCACAGAGCGGCTGCAGAGCATGGAATGGTGAGTAACATTGTTTTTTATGTTTCATCACCTCCCCGGGGGCTCCGCTTATTATACTCGGGGGTCTGAAGAGACCCCACAGTATAATAATAGCAGTTTCGTTTCGGCCGTGTTTGGTCTGATCAAAACTGCTGAGTGAGGAGTCCGCTGCCGTGCCAGGGAAATAAGCCTTGCGTGCCACTCTTGGCACGCGTGGCGGGGGTTGCCGACCCCTGCTCTATTATGGGGGCAGAATGTAAAAAAATAAAATAAAAAGGAAAATAAAATAGTTAAAACCTTACCCACATCACAGGTTCTAGCCACAACCCCCCTTCCCCCCCAGTGACAAGACTACATAAAAATTACCGTAACGGAGAGGGAAAACTATTTTGATACATTTTTTAGTAGCACTTTTTGCTATTAAAAAAAAAAAAAAAAGACACATTTTCCCTCCTTTTTGCTTTCATTTTATATATAAAAAAAAGCCCTATGTGTCACCAATAAAAAAAAAAGTAGCAAAAATTATTTGAATAACCTGAGCAAAGAAAAATGTTTTAGCCCTCAAAACCACATGTATGAAAAGAACCTGAAAATGTTCCAGTCCTGAACCAGGGAAACTAGCCCAGTTCCAAATATGACTCCACTCAAAATTGACCCAAACCTTGACTCCGACTCCACAACCCTATTATATACTGTACATCAAACTAAAAGTAGGCGGATTTTCTCCTTTTGTTGTTGTAGTTGGAGCCAAGTTGACTTGATCAAGATGGTCTCTACTTGTTATGTCCTGAGGGTTCAGAAAGTCACTGTTTTGAGGGAAACTATAAGGCTACAACTTTTATTTGAGCGGCACTGTAGGGTTGTAAGAGTACAATGAAGGAGACGCCTCTTTGGAGTGGTGGCTGGGGTTTAGGGGATTTCCATTATCCTTATAGGTCGGAGTTCGGAAAGAGGACGCTCCACAAATCAGATAGTCATGGCATGTCCGGTCAATATTCCATAAATATGGAACACTCCTTACATTTTATTGCAGTCCTTGGGAGCGGTCTGACATCGTGACCCTCAGACCCAACGCAGTTGAGACCCCTGGTCTAGGTGGTCTCTGATTTACTGACTTACATTATCATAGGTATAGGTATACCGCCATTTTGTATGGATGACAAGTGATATATTCCCCATTTCCTTTCATAATGAAGACAAACTTAAGATTTGACTTGTTTGAAAACCCAAGTTCTTCATCCTGTGTGGGAGAAAAGAAAAAAACTTTTTCCATTACCGATCTCTTTCTCCCAAGAAGAATATGTCATTGAAAAAAACAATTTAGAAAAAGCGAGAACTGTGATTATTCAGAAGTAAATGGAAAGTCTTGTACATCATCCCCGAAGCAACGAAAAACACAAATATAGAAAGAAGTATCAAGCATTTCACATTCTTTGAATTTTCAATGAAGAATCATATCCCTCTTGATTTAACACAGTGTGACATCCAGAAAATGTAAAGATATTTCAAATGTTCCTTTTTAGCTCTTTAGAATTTTCAACATCTTCTCCCTTCTTGGAACATCGCTCTATAATAAACAGCTGCCTAGCAACAGGATAAAACAAAATAGAAAAAAAAAACACAAAAATGGGAGTTTGTTGCTAGAACTCCCTGGATCTGATATGAGAAAAATGCGTCCTGGTGGGTCCGACGTGCTTAAACCAGTCAAATAAAACAGAGCGATGAAAAATTAATGATGAGAAAATGTATGTAATTGTACGGGGTAAACGGTTAACATGTTCTCCGTTGTGTTGACGTCCTTTTGTTTAACTTTCTATGCCGCAGCTGATAAAAGACCATGTACATGTCGTGCCTTAGCTCTGTTCACTAGTATTGTGCACCTGAGTCTGGGGTACTATTTTGGCTTAAAGGGGTACTCTTGTCTTAGTCATTTATGACATAGTAAGTAGAGATGAGCGAATCGATTCTGCAGAAGTGGAATTCGATCCGAATTTCAGGAAATCTTCGATTCTCCATGATTCTGGATTTCCTGATGCTTCGCGGTAACGAATATTTAGTAAGGACCTTTGTGACATCAGACGGTCACATAATATTCTCTAGTGATGTGATTGGTTCGGCGTGTCTTTGCTTGTTAGCAGATCCTTCCACATAAATAAAACTTGTCCGTGCTGGAGAGAGAGAGAGAGACATGACCGCGGCATCCATGGGCTTCCGCCATTTTGCCGCCCACTCCGGCTCTCTGCAGCCCGGAAATAGCTGTTTATTCGCCACGAAGTGATTCGGATTGAAGCAAATTTTTTTAGAACTTTGAATCGAACTCCCGAATCAAACTTTTGAGAAATTCGCTCATCTCTAATAGTGAGGATTTGTTATAAATGTCTGCTAGGTGCGGGTCCCACCTCTTGGTCCACAATTAAAAAAAAACATTTGCACATGTTAGTTAGTCTCAGTGTTAGTCTCAGTTCACTAGCATTGTGCACCTGAATCTGCGGAACTATTTTGGCTTAGAGGGGTATTGCCTGAGCCCCATATCTAGCACAGGCCATAAATGTCTGCTAGATATGGGCCCACCCCTAGGACCTGCAACTATTTGCACATATCGTGCCTCAGACTCTGTTCACAATCATTGTGCATTGGGTACTATTTTGGCTTAAAGGGGTATTCTCATTTTAGACATTTAGGGCATAGTCAGAATATGCTATAAATGACTCTTAGATTTGGGTCCCCCATCTTAGACTACAGTTGATAAAAGACTATTTGCACATGTCATGCCATAGGCTCTGTTCACTAACATCTCTCTTAAAGGGGTATTCTCATCTTAGACATTTATGGCATAGCCACAGGATATGCCATAAGTGTCTGCTACATGTGGGTCCCACCTCTCAGACCTGCACCTATACTTGCACAAGGACGGGTTTTGGAGTTAGGGAACCCAGTTTCTGGAAATAGGAGCGGATCCAAGAGGTGGAACCATCTTCTATCAGATGTCTATAGTATATCTGGTGAATATATCATTTTTAAAATTAGAACACCCCTTTAACTCTGAATACCATTGAGACCTCTGCAGAACACTGTTGTACCCTGGAATCGTGCAGACCATTGAATCTATTACACAATGGATCTGGCAAAGTGTCATAAACTGCAATTATAATCCACATTGCCATGTAACCACGATGAGAGTGTGAACAGAGCCTTGATTATATTTTTGTCTCCTTTGCTATTAACCCCTTTTGCTGGTGAATTTTTTATTTTTAATTTTTCTTTACCTCCTTTCAAAATCGGTGACGTTTATATTTTTCCATTCACGTAGCTGTATGAGGTTTTGTTTTCTGTGAGACACATTCTACTTCCTATTGGCATGGTTTAATATTCCATACGATTTACTGAGAAGCTAGGAAAAAATTCTAAAGGGGTGAAAAAAACACAACTGTGCCATTTTTTTATGGGTTTTATTTTTTACAGAATTCACTTTGTGATAAAATCGATTGTTACCTTTATCCCGTGGATCAGTATGACCACAATACCAAATTTATATACGTTTGAATTTCTTTAAAAAAAACATTTCAAACTTTTGTGCAAACAATTTTTTTTTTTTTTTTTTGCATCCCTGTATTCTGACCCTAATAACTTTTTTATACTTTTGCCCATGGAGCTGTGTAAGCGACCTACATATGACTTTTGGATCAATTGTTATTAATTTTTTTTTGGCAGTGTAGAAGTGACCGAAATCATCAGTTTGCAGATTTAGATTTTTTTTTTTTTCATTTATTTGTATGGATTAAAAACTTTTATATTTTGGGCATTTTTACACATGGCCGTGTCTAACATGTTTGTATTTAGTTGTTAAATGGGTAAAGGGGGTGATTTGATTATTTTCTTTTAAATTAGATTTTTTTTTTTGTTATATTTTTGAAACTTTTTTCTTTCACTTTTAGTTGGTTTGATCACTTATAGAATATTTTGTATTGCAATTTACTTTCTATATATTGCAGTTCTATTACACTCTGTGTCAGGCTCCCATCTGTCATGTCAACTGATCGCCGCCCCGTAAGAAGGGTCTTTGAGCTGCCCGATGGTGCCCACAAACATAACTCTTCTGACCCCTCTTCTTTTGCCAGAATTGGACAATGATCTAATGTGTATAATGGTTACTCAACTCTCCATTAACCTAATCGAAACAAATGTGCAAGTCGAGACAGGAGAAGAACCGTCGCCTTTAGTTTCTCCTCCACTATTCATATGAAGATTTGCTTTACAATTGAATATTAGATTGTTTTGTTGCATAATATAATTTGACTCCAGCTTACAGACAGATGACCAGACATTGCCCTCAAAGCCTAAGTTCAGATGAGGGACGCCATGTAACATGGTTAGTCATATTCCTATGTCATGTCCTCCTCTGCTCCAGATGATGTCCTCCTGTCTGTCCACCACATGACTTCATGTCTGGTCTCAGTCATCCAGGTCTTAAGGCAGCAATCCGTCACCATTATATAGGACTATTGGTATGATGTAGAATGGTCCATTTAGTATAGACCAGACATGGTGGAACCAGAATTTCCTTTCTGTCCTATCAGTCCATAGACTGTTATTCCAAGAACATGAGAGCAACAGTGTTTCCTCCATGATGCTCCCTCATAAAGATCTAGGACCAGCCTATGGTTGGTTGTGCTTTATGCTTGCCCCATGGCTTACCCTATACTTATTCACTGCCTTAAAGGGAGTCTGTCAGCAGGAAAATCGGTATCAGACTAATGACAGTACCTTGTAGGCGGCTTCTACACTTTCCATAGATGACTGTCTTATTCTGCACTGCAGTTCCATTTTCATGAAAATTCATTCTTATGCAAATTAACTGAAAAGGACTTTAGGGGCGTGTCCTCTCCTGCCAGGGCTTCATGCTCTGCTCTAGGTAACCATCCTCAACTGCTGCCCCGCTCTGTCCCCTCTTGTTTGAGTGAAATCTCCCACTTTGTCCGCAGTTGGGGGCGGTTATCTGGAGCGGAGAGCAAAGCCCTGACAGGAGAGAACACACCCTTAAAGCGCTTTTAAGATAATTTCCATAACAATAAACTCAGATTTTTAGGAAAATCTGCACTCCAGTGCAGAATAAGAAATACATCTTTAGAAAGTGTAGGAGCCGCCCTACACGGTACGGTCATTAGTCTGAAAACGATTTTCTTGCTGACAGACTCCCTTTAAAAACACTCCTATAACATGTGCAAAAAACTGTTCCTAATAAACTAGGAAATATAGTCACATTTTATACAACTGCCATTCCGTAGACATCGACATCAAGTGTGGGATCAGGTTTGGAAGCTTCTGGTGCCTATATGATAAGGACCTATGGTTACCTTCAGTAATGATAGGTGATGTACTCTTTGTGACTGTACTGTTGGGATTGGTTATATACAGAGATTCCCCCATTCATCTGCTCTACAAGTCTCAGTAGAGATCTGAAGCTTTTGTTATCTTAAAGAGGACCTTTCACCAGCTCCACCTCTTTACATCCTTCACTAGGCGCCGCTCCACTGATTCTGGCACAGTTGTAATTTTATTTCTCTAGCTCACACCATTTCTGTGCAATTGATGCTATTAGTTTCAGGAGCCAATATGATAACTAGGCTCTCTACTGTCAAATGGGCGGTCCTTGGCAGGAGCAGATGTCTGGGACCACCCAACTGACAGTAAAGAGCATAATTAGCATATTGGGAGCTGAAACTAAAGCAAATGATTACATTGGAGTAATGAGAGCTAGAGAGAAAATTCCAACTGCACTGGAAACAGTGGATTACAAAGGTTGGAAAGAGTTGACATTGGTGGAGGTCGTGAAAGGTCCTCTGTAATACAGATTTAGGGACAATAAACCTTACAGTATTTTACTATCTGGAGGATTTTTTTTAAGTAAGGCTATGTTCACATCCCGTTGGAGACTCAGTCACAATCTGATGGACCCGAACAATGGAGAGACAATGCTAGAGTAAACCTCATGTTGCTTTAACTAAACAGTCCCATTTATTTTTGTCTGGCAGATGGAGCTTAGGTTTCCTAGTCTCTAGTGTACATAGGAGTGGGGGAGAGCTTCTCTTGCAGCCAGTTGCTTATCAGTGTTCATGAGCTTGTGCAGTGAGGAAATGACCGATCTTCTGGGACATACACAGATTTTTGAACATATTTCTCACATGTTTTTTGCAGTATGAAACAGGTTAGAATTAAAGGAAAGGAGGATATTTCAAGGGTTTTAGCTTTGTACAATCCTTACTTGTCAGAACGGTCTTCGCGCAAAAAGTGTCACCCTGCTGGATTCCTGGAGATTAATTGTAATCTATGGAGAAACCTGACAATAAGTATTATGTAGTAGCCATCAAATCATTTGGTTGTGAGTGTGATACAAGACAGGTTAGGTCCTTCAGAGTGAGGGACAGACGCTTTTTGTAACCTCACTTTCCTTTGATCTACACATGAGGATCCCAAACAGGGGATCCCTTCAAATAACGTCCCTAAACAATTTCTCTTAAAGGTGAATGGGTTTATAAAATAGATAATCCCTTTAGGTTGAAGTTTTGATGTATTAGATTATTTCTAACATTCTTTCAAAAGTATTCATCAAGTTGCTTGTATAATTTCCATAGTAATAAGTCCACATGACATGGTGGACTTGCTTTGTTTCTGCATAATACAGTGAGAACAATGAGTCCTCAGGGGAGGGGCCTATAAAGATCTTCCTCATTTAAAGTTGTTATAGAGTGAGAACAGTGAGACCTCAGGGGAAGGAGCTGATCACACATTGAAACACAAAGAGGACAATAAAACCTCAGGGGAGTGGCCTATAACAATTCTCATTTAAGGTTGTTCTACAGTGAGGACAGTTGGACTTCAGGGGAGGGGCCTATAAGAATCCTCCTCATGTAAAGTGCTTGCCATAACACCTCTTCAATCAGCTGATCAGTGGGGGTCCTGGGTGTTGGATCCCCACTGATCACATACTGATGACCTATTCTAAGGATAGATACCTTAATATGTATGTCCTGGAAAACCCCTTTACGTTTGTTATATAGTGAGAACTGTTGGTCCTCGGGGGAGTGACCTATAAGGAGCCTCCTCATATAAGGTGGGACCACAAAGGCTCATAAGAATCCTCTTCATTTAAGGTTTCTATACAGTGAAAACAGGGACCTCAAGAAAGTGGCCTATAAGGATCCTTTTCATATAAGGTGAGACCACAGGGAAGTGGCCCATAAGAATCCGCTTCATTTAAGGTTTCTATATAGTGAGGACAGTGGGTCCTCAAGGGAATGGCCTATAAGTATCTTCCTCATATAAGGTGGGACCACAGAGAAGTGGCTCATAATCCTCTTCATTTAAGATTTCTATACAATGAAAACAGGGGACTGGCCTATAAGGATCCTCCTCACTTAAGGTGATTATACAGTGAGGACATTGGGACCTCAGGGGAGTGGTCTGTTAGAATCCCCTCCCTTTAAGGTTTCCACATTTAGTACATCTCATGTAATATTACAAATGGTTGTCACATCGTGCCAAATAACCAAAACCCATCAAATGTTCGTTTCGAAGGCCTACACAGGACGTAAAGCCATCAATGCGTGCTAATAGATTAATTCTTGACAAAATTACGAGGTTCCTTGGAGGATAGACTACAAGAATAATTTTTTATGGTCAACCCATTCCTTCAACCTCTCAGCCTCATTACCATTCGTGGGGCCATTTGCTCCCATAATCACCGTGGGTTATACATAAGAGCCATCATTGGGACCGACCGGCGAAATTAATTCCTCCTTTTTTTTTTTTTCTCCTTCTTCTCCCCCAACACCGAATCCGACCTTCTCCTCTATGATCATTCTCCATTTATGACATCTCAATCCGATCTGAATGAACGGTTAAGCACAGCGAGGATTTTGATAGGCTGTAAATTCTGTATTCCGTAGTAGCACTTTTCACTTAATATTGAGTTATTACCCAGTTGCCACTTAGTTTATCAGCCAGTGGTTAAATCCGGGCTCTATCAGCAAAGTAAATGCCAACACACTATCGCTCCGCAGCAGCCTGCCAGCAGAGAAGACTTGTCGTAGTCATTAACAAGCACAATGTATGCAGAACACCAGAGGGGAATTAAAACCACAAAAAATACCTCAGGGTGGTATTTTTAATATGAGAATTTAATTTGTAATTTCACAGATTAAGAATTTTGGCAGCATTAATCCTTTTATCAGCTCACAGCAGGTAATTTACAGAAGCATAACCATAAGGAGATATTCACTGGCAGAAACACGTCTTTGCATAACGTTAAACATCGGAGCAGTGAAACCTTTTGAAGGGGGGTAGAATAAAGATGAAAAATCATTATATTTTAAAGGAAGGTTTTCGTTAAATGCCTCCAGTGAAATTTTTAAGTTAGAGGAATATGGTCTCTGCGTCTGGAAGATAATCACTGCGAAACACAAATCCACTTGCAAGAGAGAGTCCGGTGACGTAGGAAGAGAGCTCGGCTTTGAATGTGGGCTGAAAACAAAGATATGCCTGGCTTGGAAGTATGTCGTATCGGTGGCGTCTCCATGGTGCGCCTGGCAATAAATTGTACCGCCTGGCACAACCGAAGTCATTTGGTAGGCTGGACTTCTAGACATTGGAACATAGACAGTCGTTCCACCCAGAACCAGTGACGTCAAAGAGAGTCAAGTCCTGAGGAGAGGTGGGGAGTAGACATGGGCGAACCGCTTTGTCACGAGCCGGATTGACCCAAATTGTTCGGTTTTAAATGAAATCCAAAAAATTGGGGATTCGTCTTAGACAAGCTAAAATGCACACACTGTGGTGAATTATTATACTCGGGTCACTTCAGACCTCAGAGTATAATAGGTGGAGGCCCATGGGAGGTGAAACTAATTAAAAAAAAAAAAAAAAAAAAACATTAATACTCTCCTTTCCTCGTGGCATCTGGTACTTTCTTGGTGTCGTCATGCGCCCGGAGTCAGCACTGAGGCCTGTGATTGGGCCACGGTAGTCACATAGGAAAACCAAATGTCATGACGCTCGGCATGCTCATGTGACCACTGAGACCCATTCATAGGCCTCAGTGGTGACCCCACATGACATCACCGAGGAGGCCAAGAGAAAGATACGGACACTCAAGAAGGACCAAAAAGGGAAGGGGAGTATGAATGTTTTTTATTTTATTTTTTACACCTCCCATGGGCCTCCACCTATTATACTCTGGAGTCTGAAGAGACCCCGAGTATAATAATTTTATTTCAGGTTCTATCCAAACTTGTTTGATCTGAGACGAATCAGGGACCCATGCCAGCCAAACCCGAAACAAATCTTGGTAGGTTGGCCCATCTCTAGTTGGGAGGAATAATATTCAATAGAACTGTCTTCTAATTCCACATGGAACAATATTCAAAGAGAATTTCCACCTAAAAAAAAAAATAAAAAATTAGCCAGTTACTACCGGTCCTTAAAGGGGTTTCCCGGGACTTTTTAATTGATGGCCTATTGTTAGGATAGGTCATCAATTATAGAACCTTGGGGATCCAATATCTGGGATTCCCACAGATCAGCTGTCTGAAGCTTTTGCTTCACAGGCCATGTGACATCACGTTCATTGGCGATATGCTCAGCTCAGTCTCATTCAAGTGAGCTGTGTTACCAAGAACAGCTGCTGTACAAATGTACGGTGCAGTGCTTGGTAAATACAGAAGAGGGTATATTGCTCACCCAAACATTGCGCCCCCTTCTAATAGCCTATTGGCTGGGGGCTCAGGTGTTGGGCCCTTTCTGATCCTTAATAGATGACCTATCCTAAGATAGGTCATCAATTATAAAGCCTGGAAAACACCTTTAAAGGGGTTGTCCCTAAAACACATATCCCTCCCCATCTGGGGTATTAGGAATAAGTTTCTGGTCACCGGAGTTCCTGCTGTTGGCACCCCCACCGATCACCAATCATGAGAATGGGGTCTCATTTTATTCTTTTTGGATGTAGTAGTGGTCGCACATGTCTGTTGCCATTTCATAGAGTAACTCCATGATACTGCTGTACATGGTTAAGTACAGTGCTCAGATCAAGGAGCAATGGGGGCATTTTTTTTTTTTTTTGCACCTTTTTTTTTGGCTTGCGCCTTTTCAAACCTTGTCATTCTGTTCGCCTAATTTACAAAATGAAAAAACATTTAATTTAATAAAAAAAACCTGTGAAATTTCATCATAAATCTTGCGCAAAAATCACCTCATGGAAATTGTGATTCCACTGCTGTCAGATATTACTGTTTTTTGGGGTTTGGGTTTTATTTTACACCTCTTATGTAGTGGAGCGTGTTTTATCCTTTTTGTGCTTTTTTTTTTTTCAAAAAATGGTGCACATCGTAAACGCATCATGAAATGTCACTATAGATAAGCCACGCCCACTGTCTGCGATAAAAAGCAAAGTGACGAGTCTTATATAAAAGCCTTCAACATAGGCCCCAACACATAATAAATCCTGCATACAAGCATAAAGCTTAACATAGGGGAAGAACTGGATAAATGTCCCCAATATATGTATAAATTATACAATAGAAAAGGAAAATGCAAAACCAAACTTTACCCATTTACAGATGAGTTTTTGGTGCATTTTAGGGCTTAACTTCCAAGAGGGTTTCTTTTTTTGACAGCCACGTTTTGTTAGAAGGATCCATCCAAAATAATCAGATCAAAGGGTGTCTGAAACCACCAACCATCATCTGTAATCCACAGAACCTGGTAGGATGTATTCAAATCCCCTGCAGTGCCTCCACAGGGCAAACAAAGTATTACACTACAGGCTGTCATTGTAATAAAAACACAGGCTGGCCCTCCAGCTAGAGTTGTTCTTTGTAGCCACTCTCTGATTCATTGACTGGTTATTAGTTATTTTTTTCAATCAATTTCTATATTTTGTTAGAGATTTTTGTTGCTATTTTCAAAAAGTATAATTTTCTCCTCCCCAGCATGGTTCCATTTTTCATGATCCTATTTTATAAGCTGCTTTAACATGACATTATTTTTTTCTTCTTGCTTTCAGTGTCTTCCATTTTTACTGTACCGAATGTGAAGTTACAGCCAGAAGCCGGAGACAGCATGCGGATGTTTGGGAAAAACAATAGTTTCAGTAAAAGCCTCTCGAACAGCAAGCACTGATGAGCTGATGTCATGTGGCAGGATTTAGGTGGGTGCACAGAATGTTCTGGAAAGAGATAAAATATATATATGGTTCCCTGCCTATGAATTATACATATAATAAAGGGCTGTGTATGGGAATGGTACGCAGTGGGAGATGGGTGGGAAAATTAATCATGTCATTGAGTATTGTATGTACCTATCTGGGGATGTTTGGACAACAAAACCACATATATTGGGGCACTTGTATGAAAAATGCTTTTGGAATTAAAGGGTTAATCCCACTATTGACATTTATGGCTGTGGTTCTGCTGTTTACATTACATATAACCTTTAAAGAGGACCATTCACCACCTTCACAAACTTAAGTCTTTCTATCATTTAATAGTCACTGCTCCACTGATTCCGGTACAGTTGTAATTTTTTCTCTAGCCCCCACCATTCCCGAACAATCAGTTCTGTTAGTTTTGGTGCCTGATATTGTAATTAGACACTCTAATGTCAAGTGGGTGGTGTCAGGCAGGAGCAGGCAAAGGGGCATGCCAGAGAGTTTCTGCTTGCTTCTGTCTGACACCACCCACTTGATATTAGGTAGTCTAGTTACCATATCAGGCACCAAAATGAACTGCACTGATTGTTCAGGAATGATGGGGGCTTGAGGAAAATTCCTACTGTGTTGAAATCATTGCAGTGGTGCCTAGTAAAGGATGATAAGAACTCATAGACCCTCAAAAGCAGTCTCCTTAAGGATTTATAGTACCTCTTCTACATACAGTGCTGGCCAAAAGTATTGGCACCCCTGAAATTCTGTCAGATAATACTCAATTTGTTCCAGAAAATGATTGCAATCACAATTGCTTTGGTAATAATATCTTCATTTAATTTGTCTTCAATGGAAAACCACAAAAAAGAATGAAAAAAAAAGTCAAATCATTGATCATTTTACACAAAACTCCAAAAATGGGCCGGACAAAAGTATTGGCACCCTCAGCCTAATACTTGGTAGCACAACCTTTAGACAAAATAACTGCGAACAACCGCTTCCGGTAACCATCAATGAGTTTCTTACAATGCTCTGCTGGAATTTCTCCAGGTCCCTGAGATGTGAAGGGCGCCTTCTCCAAACTGCCATTGTGAGATCTCTCCATGGGTGTTCTATGGGATTCAGGTCTGGACTCATTGCTGCCACTTTACAAGTCTCCAGTGCTTTCTCTCAAACCATTTTCTAGTGCTTTTTGAAGTGTGTTTTGGGTCATTGTCCTGCTGGAAGACCCATGACCTCTGAGGGAGACCCAGCTTTCTCACACTGGGCCCTACATTATGCTGCAGACTTCATAATGCCATGCACACGGTCAAGCAGTCCAGTGCCAGAGGCAGCAAAGCAACCCCAAAACATCAGGGAACCTCCGCCATGTTTGACTGTAGGGACCGTGTTCTTTTCTTTGAAGGCCTCTTTTTTTTTCCTGTAAACTCTATGTTGATGCCTTTTCCCAAAAAGCTCTACTTTTGTCTCATCTGACCAGAGAACATTCTTCCAAAAAGTTTTTGGCTTTCTCAGGTAAGTTTTGGCAAACTCCAGCCTGGCTTTTTTATGTCTCTGGGTCAGAAGTGGGGTCTTCCTGGGTATCCTACCATAGAGTCCCTTTTCATTCAGACGCCGACGGATAGTACAGGTTGACACTGTTGTACCCTCGGACTGCAGGGCAGCTAGAACTTGTTTGGATGTTAGTCGAGGTTCTTTAGCCACCATCCGCACAATCTTTCGTTGAAATCTCTCGTCAATTTTTCTTTTCCGTCCACATCTAGGGAGGTTAGCCACAGTGCCATGGGCTTTAAACTTCTTGACACAGGAACATTCAGGTCTTTGGAGATGGACTTGTAGCCTTGAGATTGCTCATGCTTCCTCACAATTTTGCTTCTCAAGTCCTCAGACAGTTCTTTGGTCTTCTTTCTTTTCTCCATGCTCAATGTGGTACACACAAGGACACAGGACAGAGGTTGAGTCAACTTTAATCCATTTCAACTGGCTGCAAGTGTGATTTAGTTATTGCCACCACCTGTTATGTGCCACAGGTAAGTAACAGGTGCTGTTAATTACACAAATTAGAAAAGCATCACATGATTTTTCAAAGGGTGCCAATACTTTTGTCCACCCCCTTTTTTATGTTTGGTGTGGAATTATATCCAATTTGGCTTTTTGACAATTCTTTTTGTGGTTTTCCATTGACGACAAATTAAATGAAGATATTATTACCAAAGCATTTGTGATTGCAATCATTTTCTGGAAGAAATTGAGTATTATCTGACAGAATTGCAGGGGTGCCAATACTTTTGGCCAGCACTGTATGGCACCAAACTGAGTCTATGAGGTCCCCCATTGTTCCGGAACAATCAGTGCAGTTCATTTTGGTGCCTGATATCATTGAAATCATTGCAGTGGTGCCTAGTAAATGAGGACAAGAACTCATAGACCCTCATAGACTCAGTTTGGTGCCATATGTAGAAGGGGTACTATAAATCCTTAAGGAGACTGCTTTTGCCTTTAAGTAGTTTGTCTTTCATGTGTACAAAGTCTTATTGGCCATCCATGCTCTGCTGGGAATACTAGGAAAGAATATGCAAATAGATTTTTCTTTCACAAAGTCTAATGATATGACATGGAAACCTATTTGCATATTCTTTCCCACAAGTCCCAGCAGAACGTGTAAGGCCTGTAAGACACTGCGCACCTACTAAGACCTCTCACCCAGCCAAACCAGTATCCTGCCTTGCATTGATTTGAGGCAGTAACCCCGAAAGCGTTGTCTGGTTTTCTCTTTCTTTTGGAGGAGATATTCTGGTTTGACTTTAATCCTGGATCATGTCATTAGTCTTCTTCAAAGCCAGGCCTTGTTCTATCATCATAAGGTGGCGCTAGAGGAACAGTTCTTCTTTTTTCCATCAAGGAAAACTTATTTGCAATTTCTTTCCTAAATGTACGGAGAGGCATATGTATAGGATGATACCTTTATACATCCAATGAAGCATGACTTTTTTTCTGGTGGATTTATATGGAAACCTACAGAAATAAAATGAGTGTTCCTCTAAATGAAATTAGATATACCAGTATGTGAAGTATGAGGTTGTAGAGCCATGCGGCCATATGCATGAATGTGACTGTCCTTCTTCGTCTCTGTTTGTCGGTCACCGTAGACCGAGTTGCAAAATGGCCATGTGACCAACGAACATGATATCACTTCCTGTGGAGGAGGAAGTGGAGTTCTTTCTGAAAGAAAGCAGCCATGTTTTCTAATCTTGGATAACCACTGTAATGGCCTTTCCTAAGAAAATCTAGAAACCCACTTTAGAATCTTGAAATCTTCATTTTGAGCACTAAGGATTGGCTGACACTTCCTGTTCTGTAGAAATCATTTCTCGGTAGTCATCTCTTCATCATCACAGGCAGTTCTGCAAAGAAAGGCTAGAAGCAGATAACAGTGGATCCACCATTTATGATTGCTTATGTGGACAGCTCAGCTTCTGCCCATTTCTGCACAGCTCATAGAGCATGCCCACAACACTCTCCCGTACAAGAGATATTGTTTGAGGGTTTTTTTGTGTGCATGTCTTCTGTAAAGCAAATCTGTGAGAAGTACAAATATTCTATGTAGAAAAAAAAATAAACAAGAATTTCCATGATTTCCCGCTTGGTTTAGCTAACATGTAATCTGATAGATTTTTCTAACGTTTTCCTCCTGTACTAGGCGTCCGTACAAAATCCTATAAACACCTTCCTAATATAAAGCATGAATGCCTCACATTTGTACAAAGGGGATGAACATACTTTTTTTTTTGTGATTACTTGCTGATAGGCGAGACAAATTTCACCCCCTCGGGGCAAAATAATACTGATAAAAATAATTTAAATATTTGCTTTTGGCGATTTCTACCAAAGGGGTGAAATTAAAATACATGAATGTGACTGAAATATTAAATATGGCATTTGCATAAAATTGATTTCAATTACTGCACTGAAACGTAGGGTTAAAAACGAAGCAAATTACAATTGCAAATTTCTATGTTCGCAATATTAATTTACACTGGCGCCAAATACAGGAAGTTTAATCCATAGTGAGAGCTGAGAAATGACATCTTTTTGCCAAGTGACTATTATAATATAAAATATAGATCTGAGCATCGGGGGAAAACTGATTTACTATGTTACGCCTGGTGCAGGACCTCGGGGGTGGAGCATGATGTAGGGATTCACAGAATTTGTGTCATGCTCCGCCTCCTCATGTCCTGCACTGGGCATAAGGCCCGACCCCACAGATCAGCTGTTTGTTGAGGCTGCTGCATTCACTAACCCCGTGGCCCCCTGTGCTGCTATCGGTCACATCATACAGCGGCAGCTTAGTTCCATACAAGTCAATAGGCTGAGTCGCAATACCAAGCACAGCCACTATACAATGTATGGTGCTGTGCTTGGTAGTCAGTGAAGAGTCAGTGAATTCTACGGCCTCTTCAACCCACTGATCTGTTTGGGTCCTGGTGATTTACCCCTACTGATCATTTATTGATGAGCTATCTTAAAGGGGTTGTGCTGTTATGGACACTTAGTCGCTGGGGCCCTGATCCCTGAGTCTCCCAGGGAATGGGAGTACAGGGGACCCAAAGTCCCCCTAAGGCCTTCTTGTGAATGGAGAGGCAGTGCGCTTGTGTGACCGGCGTTCCATTCACTTTTATGAGGATGTTGGAGCTGCTGGAAATTACAGTCCTGGCAGCCCCATAGCAGTGAATGGAACGCCGGTCATACAAGTGCACTGCCCCTCCATTCACAAGGAGGCTTTAGGGGAACTTTTAGTCCCCCATCCTCCTGATCACTGGGGATCCCAGCGATTGGGCCCCTATCGATTTATCCCCTGTTCTGTGGATAGGCGATAAGTGTCCATAATGGGCAGTTTTACAACAGGGCTTTTTCAGACACTGAAGCCCTTGTCCATAAGGACCTGTGGGTGGTTTAGTGTCCCAAACCACCCTGACATGTTCCCTTGAAGGATAGGTCATCAGTATGTAAGTTCTGGAAAACCCCTTTAAGGCACTGTATATATGTTCTTGCATCTCCTTTGGCTTACCTTTCAATAGTGACTTTTGCTGAACAGTTTGTACATTGAAAGGTGGACCACATGTCAAGATGCCCCATGGGTCTTCTCTGGGACATCGATCACTAGGGCCACTAGGTGGCAGCTGCCAAATTTTATAACCGAAAGTAAACCTTATATTGCATGATACGAGAACCCCTTTGGATGGGATAATAACACTATCTATATTTTCAAAACGTACTAATCCCTAATAATAGACCGACACTTGCCGCTTTTTAGAGCTATCTTTGCAGCAGTCACCTCATTTACATCACAATCAGGATTACAATAGAAGATAATACCTCACCTCTGACATGTCATTACATTCAATACTGACAATAGATGATGTCGCTCTCCCTCCCCGCACAGACCATGTCTAGAAAACTCTCCCATATTCCTCAGTGAGATGGCTCCAGTCTATTGCTGCCTATGGCCATGATTGTGCTGTAAAGCGTATCACTATATGCTGTTAAGAGAGCTGAGGAAAAGATCAAGCAGGATGGCCGCCTCCATAATCATATACAGAAAATGGAATAAAAAAAAATTTTGAATCTTTTCTTTAGAAAATATAAAGAGGTTAGAAAAAAGTAATTTATTTCGGCATCTGGTTTTAATAAATTAAAAAAAAAATAGTGACACAATTCCTTTAAGTTTTAAAGGCTTTGTCCACTTATGAAAATCATTTATTTATTGCTCTAATACGTCCAAATAATTTTGCAATCATTTGTGTCTTCAGCGCCTGTGCAGACCTAGGTGTCTCCATGACTACAGACTACAAACAAGCGCTGTGTAGTCTGATCCGCCTATCGATACATTGTACATGTACAGCATAACAGCTGTAGACACAAAGTTGTGGAAACATTTTTATCAGGACTGCTTAGAAAGTTGCCTCATTTTGGTTTGTATTGGAGCAGCAATAACAAACTGACTACAAAGTTGGACAAACCCTTGAAGTGAATGAAGTGTTAAAACTTTTTCGGCAGGCATCTGTTTTTCTAGAGTTTAGTTTGAAAAGCTCTGACTTCTGTGATGTCCCCTGCGCTCACCTTGAAATTCTGACCTTTCTTTTTTTACCATTGTGGATATTTATTATTGTCGAGCCTCTTGTTTGTTTTGATGTTTGTTTTGTTTGTGTTTTTTGTATTTTTTAGAAAGGTGCTTTATAACATGTCCTATGCGCACTGTGCTACATTATTAATACCAGGACAGCAGCCAAGTCCCACTAGACCGTCTTTATGCTTTTCCAACATTCGATGAAGTGTCTTAACATAAAAGCGTGTTTGAGTTGAAGTGGCTGATAGCCGGGGATGACATTTGAATTCACAGCGGACAATGCAAAAATGACAATGACTGTAGCGATGGCGGAGGAAACTTTAAATGATTGGTTTCCTTCCATTGAAATTGAGGAGTCCGGTCATGTGGTCTATAGAAATTTTTTTTTTTTACAAAAACAAAATCATCCAAAAATTTTTGGATTGTAACTGAACTGATTTAATGTCTTAATATATTATACAGATATTCAGCCACCACTAGAGGGGGGCTGGGGATATTACTTTATCATAGAGTTCATAAACTGTATGCTGTAAGCTGCTAAGCTCCCCCTAGTGGCGGCTGCAGGTAGACAGAATTTTATCCTTTCCTTCTTGACTATGCAGAGGATTTGGTGTGTGTATAATAAATGGAAAGTTCTGTTTTTTACTTTACTTTACTTTTTATCCTTTTATTTTTGTAAATATCAGATACCATTCAAATAAGCAAAAATGAGAGATGCCTCGAAGGGGGCAAATATGTTTTTCCTCTTACTAAGTAAATTGTATATTTTTCAGTTTAGGTACTGATTTATCCAGACTGGTATTTTCCACACTGGTCTTCGCCACCTAATTTATGATGAGGTGCACATCTTGTCATAAATTAGGTGCAACCTCCTGAGGTCCGTGCCCCTAAACAGAAATCTATTCCAGCTTCTTGTAGATTTATGACATCATTTACATCAGAAAACTGGCATAAATGTTGATAAATTTGAGTAGATGGCCCCGCACCCTGCCTCGCCCCTGGCAAACTGGTGCAAAACTCCAAAAGTTAGCAATTTTCAAACAAAAATTCTCACTTATGTGTACACGCTGTGATAAATTAGTCTCTTATGATTGATCACAGTGACCACTAAAGGTGTGGACCGGTGTTTGTTCATATATGCCTGTCCTATAGGAGAGAATAATATCAGGCAGGTAGTTATAGGGCAGGGGAGGCACTAGCAGTTGCACCCATGCCTGAGGGGGAGGAGTTCAAGATCCCTCTCCCAGCAGTACATGGTATACAGGGGCTGTAAATACAGATGTAGCATTGGAGCTAAAGCTTCTGGATGATACCTAGATCCTTAATAGATCTATTACATTTATAGAAACAAATATTTTAAAGGGGTTGTTCAACCATTAAGTATCATATTCATTGTGGACATCATAAAAATAAACAATATTTGCCATTTCCATGCTGATCCAGTGAAGACTTATAGCATTTAGTTACATAGTACGTCGCCACCTGGTGTTCAAAGTGTATAGCCATGTGCACGTCCACCTTATGAGCTGAGTACTGGTGGACACACATGCTCAGTCACTCTCCTCACTGCCCGATCTCTACATGTGATCATTGTGATTCATTGCTGGGCAGCCAATAGAAATAACTTTTTGCCCTGCTTCTCAGGAAGGGGCAGAGCCTCTGCAGGACATGGTGGAATAGTTTAAGAGACTGTGTTAGCTGCCAGAGGGGGAGGAGGCTGATTCTGTTCCGATTAACAGCAGTATCAAAGGGGGCACATGGAAGCAAAAAAAAAAAAACCAATAAAAAATATAATTTTTTATGTAGCAAATGAGTATAAAACTGCTATTAACAGCCTTTCAGGACTTTTGGTATGAAAATGCTTCACCAGATAAGCCCTTTAAGGCTCTGTTCACACTTTTGTAAGTCCTTTTTTATCTTTACATGCAGTACTAATAATTATTGTCGGCTGGCACGGTATACATAAGACATGATATTTCTATATTCTCTTATGTTGCGGTATTTATTATTTATTCTTTTTTTTTATACTAAAAATTCTCTCCATGCACCTTGATGTTCCTCTGTATTCTGTTGTCATGGTGTTCCCCTTCAAGGAGATATAGAATGTAGGATGTAAAATGTTCTGTAACCTATTTACAGCTCAGACTCTTCTGCTTCTTCACGAACACAAAAATAAGGCCGTTTCTATCCAGCCTGGTTGACAAGGCAGATGTTTTTCTGGGGCGACGTTTTATTTCTTTTTTTTTTTTTTTTTGTCGATCAGGTTGCACCATTTTGTAATACACATTTTATCTTCGTAAAAATCTGCTGCTGAACAGCGGCATAAATTGTTAAAATTAATTACCAAACCGTCTGCATCTCCTTTGGGAATTTTACCAAAGGATCTGGACTGTTTTATAAATGTATCTGTGTTTAGGGCTCGAGAAAAAAAAAATAAAAATAAAAAAAATTGTGATTTATTTATTTTTTTTGTTTACTGCTAAATGAAACCTAAAAGAAACATAAGTAAAAAATATTGAATAAAAATAAATGAAAAATAGAAAAAAAAAAAATTAAAAAATGAGCATCTCTAAGGTGTTAGTTGCAGAATAATCTGTGTTTGGGAAGAGATGCGTAATTACTGAGCCAGGCATTCAGTCCTGTCCTAATTTTCCCACCAGCCTTTCAATGCATCAGCTGCCTCGGAGACTAAAGTATTCTCATTAGATGGAGGCAGAAGCAGCTAAGCTCGCTATCCTACTTCATATTCCCTCTCTCACTGGCTTTTCCTTTTCTATTCTGCCTTGGGAGTGACTGTGAAGATCATTTGCCGGAATGATTGACAGGTTAGAAGATTCGATCAGATGAGTTGTTCTTAGTGCGGGTCAAAAAGGCTAGTTAGCAGGAGCTGTCGAAAAATGCCAGCAGCATTCGAAATGGGAAATGTCATGACTTCCAGGCAGGGGGTGCCACCTGGAACAGAAAGCCCCCAGCTCATTAGCAACTTGCAGGATGCAAACTTAACTACAGGGAGCAGGGGAGGAAAGATAATACCCAATAGGGAAAATTATTGTGAAGTGGAATTGATTTCATGTATAATTTGTTTATCACTGGAGGGAACAAACGCTGTCCTCCTGACGTGCGGAGGAGCCTGGACTGTGAATGAAGCAATTTAGCATAATCTCCAGGTTGGGCTAACATTCAGCAGAAGCCAGACCCCTCTCGTCTTAACCACAGCGATGATCGGCGCATGTTGTATTAATTAGTGTAGACGGTAACGCAAGTGTATTATCTAGGAAGCTCTAAGGCGGCCATGCTGGAGCCAAGAGGACAAATAATAAGATGTCCAATGAGACAGGTTAAAGGAGTACAGGGAAGGTAGCATCGCAGGCGGTTTGCTTACTGCAGCATAGTGCAGTGCAGGCAAAATACAGGATAGGTTATTATGAGCAGAGCAGTATTATGTGGGACTCACTTGTATATCATCAATAGGACAAATATTAAAACATCCAATGAGATGGATTAAGGGAGTACAAGGAATGCAGCATTGCAGGCAGTTTGCTTCCTGCAGCATAGTGCAGTGCAGGCAAAATACAGTATATGTTATGACCAGAGCAGCATTATATGGGACTGACTTTTTTATCATCAATAGGACAAATAATAAGACATCCAATGAACTGGGGTTAAAGTAGTAGTATCATGGGCTGTTTACTTCCTGCAGCATAGTGCAGTGCAGGAAAAATACATATTATGTGTTGTAATAATTAGTGTAGACAGTAACAAAAATGTGATATTTAGAAAGCTGAAAGGCGGTCATTCTGGAGCCAAACAGGACAAATATTTAGACATCCAATGAGATAGATTAAGGGAGTACAAGGAATGTAGCAGTACGGGCTGTTTGCTTCCTGCAGCATAGTGCAGTGCAGGCAAAATCAGTATAAGTTGTATTAATTAGTGGAGACAGTAATGTAAATGAATTATCTAAGAAGCTGAAAGGCGGCCATGCTGGAGCCAAACAGGACACATTATTAGACGTCCAGTGAGATGGGTTAAGGGAGTGCAGGGAAGGTTTCAGCACTGAGTGCTTACTGCAGCACTGTAGATTGCAGTCAATATGCAGTATATGTTATCATGACCAGAGCAGTATTATATGTTGACTTATTTGTATACTATGAGTATTATCAAAGGGGTTTTCGAGGACTAAAATATTGATGACCCAGGACTCCTGTCAATCAGCCGAGGACATGGTGCTTACAAGAGCTTCGGCCTCTTTACTGTGCAGATGATGTCATGTTCATTGGTCACATGATACAGCAGCAAGTCAACCCCATTCAAGGCTGAGCTGCAATACCAAATACAGCCTCTACAATATGTACAGCACTGTGCTTGATATTCACCTGAATGCTGCAGCCTCCTCAACCAGCTGGTCGGTGTGGACCCCACTGATCGCATAATGATGACCTATCCTAAAGATAGATCATCAATATATAAAAGGAGGAGAGCTGAGTATATATATATATATATATATATATATATATATATATATTTCTTTAACTGAATCCCTGCTCTTTCTGTGCTTTGGAGTCCAGTGGGCGGTCCTACTCAAATGTTAATCACTGAGTAGGACCGCCCACTGGTGCCCTAAGTGACCAGTTCCCTTTAAGGGTAGGTCCATTCTTAATTTCTCATTCAGAACAGGGACTCATTGGCTAGCTCTTGGTCTGTCTATATTTGCATAGGTTTCAACACTTCAAACTATCATAGACCTACATGAATACATCTCTATTCAGGATCAATATCATATAATTTTTGTCCCACAAACATAATAATAAGCTGATTACAAAGTGTCTACCTGCAGGGATCCCAAGCAATCAGATGTAATCTGTGGGAATACCTAGCAGTAACAGTTCAGTTTTTCTGCAGTGCCCCCACAGTTGAAATGGAGCATTACACTGTGTCCATTCCAATTAATGGATTGTCTGTATAATGCAGGACAGGATGGGTCCTCCAGAAAGAGGGGTGTTCTGTCCAAGAAATGAGGGTCTGATTATTGGACCCCATCCCCCTATTTATTCCAAATAAGGTGTATGAAATGGGTTTTCTAAATTGCACAATGTATGAAATATATGTTGGATCTGTTACTAAGGCTATTTTCATGGAACCAATAGATTATAATGGGTTATTCTGGGTGTCCGTCAGGTTTCCGCCATTTTTAAGTGGCAGAAAGAAAAGTCCTTTATGCAGGAATTTTCTATCTTCCAATTTTCGGTGGAATCTGCACTGGAGTCTTCTACTCCGACGCAGATGTGAACCTAACCTAAGTCTTATAATGATGGCTGCGAGAGTCTAATAACCTGAGCTTTTAACCCTATAGGGTGTCTTTGTGAATTTCTAAATTTTGTAAAGAATTCTATAAAATGACACTAAATTACGGGCAAAATTAGGTCCAATTTTACAAAATTGTGGATAACCTTATTATATCTTCTGTATCACAGGACTGGATTTAGTGTTGCAGAGTGATATTCTGTGCCATAAAATATTATGATGTGTCCGATGCACAGTAGATTTTTAGAAGAATGATGTATTGTGACCTAAAATATTTGTGTGAAAAATTTTTTTTTAAATTCAATTTCATTGTGTTACTGTTTGTAAATTGTGTTTCAAAATTAATTTTTACTATAAATGGCCCCGGATGTAAAGCTCTAGTGCTGTGTGTGATCCGTGAAATAGTAGAGCTCTAGATTTTAATGGATTGGAACACGACATTTTCATAGACCCAACTCTCCCTTTGAAAGTCAATGAGTCCGTGAAAAAAAAAAGACGCAAAGCAATGTGTAGATTTGTCCGAGAATTGGCACAGTCGTGGGTATATAGTCTTAGTATGTGTTGGTAATTAAAATTAGATTTCAGTTTTGGAAGTTAGGTCCAAAGCTGGGTTTGCAAACCTTCTGACTTTAATTTCCTATTTTGTAGTCGAAAACTAGCATGTTTTTGGGACTAAAAAAAATGTTTCATTAAAGGACGACTTAATGATGCTTAAAGGGGTTTTCAATAATTATAAAACATGATCTTTTATTTATTTATTTATTTTCAAAAACAGCGCCTCACCTGCCCACTGGTTGTGTGTGGTATTGCAACTCCCTTTCACTTCCATGAACAGTTGCAAAACCAGACACAAACAATGGACGGGTGTCTAGGCAGAATCTAGAGAGAAGCTGAGGGACTTGAGGCAACCATGTATGTATAGTATGGCAACCCACTGACTGTACTACTACTACATTTAGTCTTGGTAATCAGATCATCATTGGGTATGACCATTGTCTATATGTCCATTACAGAATATGGACATCATAGCGAGGCGGTCTCCTTTTTGGGACCTGTAGCAGGGAGCAACCAATGGCTTCCCGACAGTTCATCGGGAGTCGGGACCATATTGAAAATATTCGCCCATTCACTTAAAAAGAGTATATCACCAATTTGTTTTTAGTTATTTATTATAATCAGTTTGGGAAATCGATCACTTTTTTCTAATCTGTTTTTATTTTCTGATTGTAGATTTTTCTTCTATTTTCTGTACAGGATTATGGGGGCGGCCATCTTGTCTGAGCTTCTCCTCTGCTCTGTTAACAGCAGTTAGTGATCTGCTTTACAGCACAGTCATGGCCATAGTCAGCAATAGACTGAAGTCGACTCATTGAGGTCTAAGGGAGAGTTTTCTAGACATGCTCTTTGCAGGGAGGGGGAGGAGATAAGCTGTGACATCATCTATTGTCAGTAGTGATGTAATGATGGCCCAGTGGTGTTATCTTCTTTTGTAATCCTCTCTATGATGTAAATATTTTGACTGCTGCAAAGAGAACTCTACAGAATTTTCAAGTGACTGTCTGTCTATTATTAGGCTTAGTAGCCAGAGTGAACTATTGCAGGATTTATTATTTTTTTAAGATGTAGATGGAAAATCTGAAAAATGATTATCAAAAATTCTTAAAAAAATATTCGTAACATAAAAACTTTTAAGAAGTAGGCCATTTATGGTGACACCTTCCCTTTAAATTGGCTGTTTCAAAAATTACAATTTTAGGCTCCCCTTTAAGGATCCCCTCCCCATATATAAAATATACATTGTGTTATAGTGAACTATTTGTATGGTAAGATAGTTAGAGTTCTTGTTACTTGTCTTGTCTTCTTACATGGCAAATAGGCGGTTCGCCCCCTACAGGCATCAAGGCCTTGTAGCTGCAACCTCTAGACCCCTATAGTGACACCAAATAGAAGTTCCCTAAATAATTGCATTGGAATCCAGTGGAATAAATCTACAGCCGTACAGAATATATGATCTGATGTGCATGAAATATCTCTGTGTCTCGGAAAGACAGACAGCAGAACCTAAATTACAAGGAGTCGGGAGCAGGAAACCCAACATCCTTCATTATTTTTGTTACTGTGCCGCACTAATGTTTAATTGAAAGGCGCCACGAGTCGTGTTTTGACATTCTTATCTTTTAGTACCAGGCTAGAACCTGTCAGGGTGAGCTCCTGAATCAAGCAGCCGCGTTCTTGGCTCTCGCAGAATCGTACATCTGGTTTGGAAATGCTGTTCTTTTTTAGCCAAGAAGCCGGCAGCCTCCCTACTGAGAGGAGATGAAGGCCGGGTCACCTCTTTGGCAAGAAGTTGCCGCAACAATTTATAATTGGTCATAAGTTTTAGGTTGCCGCTTATCTTGCTGCCGAACTGCAATCTGCAATGATCGAGATGGGGAATTTCCACCCAGATATAACATTTTGAAATAAAATTCCAATTTTTGCCTAGTTTTTGGGACATTTCCTTGCCCAGGGCAGAAGTGTAGTGGAATTGGTAGGTCAGACCATCAACTTTGACCAATCCAACTTCTACTCCGACTCCTTCATAACTTCATAACTTTTTTTTTTTTTTTTTTTACCCAGACCTATACCTACTAAAATAAAGGTGCCCTATTAGTGAGCGTTCCATTTGTGTATAGGGTGGTCATGTAAAACCATGAACAATTGGGCTTTCAGCCATGACTCCATATTTTCTCTTAAACGGGAGGTGTTACCACCTTTAAACCATTTTTTTGTTAATAAAATTTTCCATGTCACAATCTATTTTTTGAAAAAAAAGTCTTATGCGCTGCAATTTTCACTCTGACCACCAAGCCTAGTAATAGAATGTCACTTGCCATTTCTGTAGGGTTTTCTTTGCAGCAGTCACTTAATTTACATCCCAGACAGGATTACAATAGACGATAACACCTCTACAGATAACACCTCTTACTCATCATTTCATCAGTACTGACAACAGATGATGTCACAGCTTATCTCCTCCCCCTCCCTGCACAGAGCATGCCTAGAAAACTCTCCATAGACCTCAACGAGTCAGCTCCAGTCTATTGCTGCCTATGGCCATGAGACTGTAAAGCAGAACACTAAATGCTGTTAACAGAGCAGAGGAGAAGCTCAGACAAGATGGCCGCCCCCATAATGATGGACAGAAATAGAATTAAAAAATCTGCAATCAAAAAATAAAAACAGATTTTTAAAAAAAAGGGATAAATTTCACTGTCTGGTTTTAAGAAATACATTTTAAAAATTATCGACACATTCCCTTTAAGAGTCTACTTGTAGTGAGTGTAGTATTTAGGTATGTGGGCAGGGGCTCCTATAACTGGATGATCCCAAACCATAGGCAGATGGATATATCGCCATACAGTGCAAAATATTACAGAAGCGAAATAATTCACTTTCACATAGCAGTCCAGATAAGGAGCCATAGAATATACAAATAACATGTCATACTGTGTGGAGATTCCAGATATAGTATACAGGGTGGAAAGTGTTTAGATATAGTATGTAGTATCCAGATTAATAATGTGTACAGAGCCCAGATAACAAGGTGTAAACAGTGTCCACATGAGCTTATATATATATATATATATATATATATATATATATATATAGTACGTGTAAGCAGACTGATAATGTGTACAGGACCCAGATAAATACCGTATACAGAGCCCTGATAAATAGGTGCAGATGGCGTCCAGATAAACCATGTATAAGGAGTATCTGTACATTATAGTATCCAGATAAAGGGTCTTGCATTATAATAATAGTGTATAAGGCATTTACATATCGTAGGCAGTATCCACATAAATCCTATATACAGGGGCCAGATGAAGAGGTGAAAATGGTGTCCAGATAAACAATACATAAAAAATACCCTGTCCAGATAAATTGTGTGTTATGGTATCCAGAGGGTGTCGTGAAACATGAAAATAGTGTGTAAAGCGTCTAGATATAGCGTGCAGTATCCAGATTAAAGGGGTTGTCCAATATTGAGAGACAAATGTTATGGCTTGTATAATAAAAGTTGTACAATTTTCCAAAATACTTTCTGCATCAATTCCTTGCGGTTTTCTAGATCTCTGCTTGCTGTTATTCAGTTTGCACCTATGTGTACATCACATGACACAGTACATATACAGTCACATATACTGTATATCACATGACCGTGTACTGTATATCACACGACCATAGACCGTATATCACATGACCATAGACCGTATATCACACGACCATAGACCGTATATCACACGACCATAGACCGTATATAACATGACCATGAATTGATTTTTATCCACTGGCAGTAAGCAGATTGAATGACAACAAGCAGAGATCTAGAAAACCGTGAGGAATTGATACAGAAAGATTATTAGAAAATTGTACAACTTTTCATTATACATACAATAATATGGACAACCCCTTTAATAATGTGTACAGCACCCAAATAAATCCTGTGTACAGTGCACAGAAAAGATGCAGTGTCCATATAAAGAGCATACCCTGCTCAGTTCTCTTGCAGTCCAACAGCCCCATAGAAGTGAATAGAGCTCCGCGCACTGGTGCTCCATTCACACAGAGGCTTTAGGGGGGCTTTTGGTCCCTCATCCTCCTGATCACTAGGCCCCCAGTGATTGGACACTTTTCTCCTATCCTGTGGATGGGGATGTGTCCATAATGGGACAACCCCTTTAATCGGACAATCCCTATTGATTAGAAGGGTTTCTTGACAATGAACAGATCATAAAGTGTCCTCCGGCTGGAACTCCCAACGATCAACTGTAATCTGTGGTGAAACGGGTCAGTAAGTGTTCTATTTCCTTGCAGCGCCACCTCAGGGCAAATTAAACATTACACAATGTCCTTCCAAATGAATGAGTTGTCTGTGTAAGGCAGGACAGGACAGTCCTCCAGACTTGGAGACGCTCTTTTTAACCACTCTCATCCTGGATGAGAAATGAGGATCCTAAGCTGAAGACCCCCCCTCTATTAATTCACTAATAGGGGGTATAAAAATGGGTTTTATAAAGTAAATAATTAAACTAATTAAATGAAAACACCTCCACCTGCTGGGAGATACTGCGTGTATGAGATACTTACTCTAAAGGGTTTTATAAAATACTATTTGACTCCTAGAAGGTTGGTACGCGGGTAGTCGTAGTCAGCCAGTCGGCATTAATCACATTTAATATCCAGTTATTTATATTAAAAAAAAAAAAAAAAAAAAAAAAAAAGGAAATCATTAAATCTCGAGCTGTAATGATAAAAAACATCATTCCTCCAAGGCCACAGATAAACCTTCTCCCCTGTGAACACAATATTATTCCCTTTTATCATATCCTTCCACTTCTAAGGTTTGCTTTTCTCCTAGGTCACCTTGTATAGAACTAAAATATTCAGTAGTGTAGTAATGATGATCCGGAGGATAAGCAGGAGTATTCCACATCATGGAGGGAGGGAGATTACATATCCACTGCCAAACTGTGCACCAGGAGGTCCCTCAGCTCTTCAAGATATATCTCTAAGTAGGGGTAAAAAAATATTTATAAAAAAAAAAGTTAATTTTTAATTTATTTACCCCTTCAAAAAGGGTTAAAAAAAAAAAAATAAATAAAAATATATATATATATATATATATATATATATATATATATATATATAAATTTTACCCCTTTTTATATACAGCTGCATCTCAATAAATGAGAATATCTTTGAAACGTTCCTTCATTTCAGTAATTCAGTAATACAATCCATAATCAGCGTCTTCCATGATTGTGTGTCCTACTGAACCAGACTGAAGACCATTTACAGGCTTAGGAAACCTTGGCAGGTGACACTGAATTTACAAGACTGAACTGAACTTACAATATTCTAATTTTCTTAGATTTGGGTTTTCATTCCCTGTAATCCATAATCAACATTTACAGAAATAAAACACTTGAAATAGAAGACTCTGTGTGCAAAGAATCTAGAAAATATAGGAGGTCACTTTATTAATTTAATTACTGAAAGAAATAAACGTTTCAGAGATATTCTAATTGATTGAGATGCCCCTGTAGCAAATTTTAGTAACTTACTCAGAGTGGGATGGAAGAAAAATTCCACCATTGTTTGCCATAATTTTTAGATTCTAAATGTTGCACTGGGCAGCCTAAATAACGTGCTGACTTTATTATGCAAGGCAGTATGGTTACAGCACAATAAAATCACTTATTTGCCAGAAATCATTTGTTGACTGTCACTATATTCTGAGAGTTTTAACTTTGTATGTTTCAGTCTATAGAGCAGTGTGAGAGTTTGTTTTTTGCGTGTTGAGCTGTAGTTTCTATTGGTCTATTTGAACATTTTGTATTTAATGTTTTGGAGGCAATGAGACAGAAATTCTATCTTTAATTTTCTTTATTTGTTATGGTGTACAGTGGGATTTTGCATTAGTTGTTCCCCAACTCTCACCTAATAGTATGTTATTGGGTAGAAAGTAGCTAATATGTATACACTGTGATTGCACCAGCAGAATAGTGAGTGCAGCTCTGGAGTATAATACAGGATGTAACTCAGGATCAGTACAGGATACGTAAAGTAATGTATGTACACAGTGACTACACCAGCAGAATAGTGAGTGCAGCTCTGGAGTATAATACAGGATGTAACTCAGGATCAGTACAGGATAAGTAATGTAATGTATGTAGACAGTGACTGCACCAGCAGAATAGTGAGCGCAGCTCTGGAGTATAATACAGGATGTAACTCAGGATCAGTACAGGATAAGTAATGTAATGTATGTACACAGTGACTGCACCAGCAGAATAGTGAGTGCAGCTCTGGAGTATAATACAGGATGTAACTCAGGATCAGTACAGGATAAGTAATGTAATGTATGTACACAGTGACTGTACCAGCAGAATAGTGAGTGCAGCTCTGGAGTATAATACAAGATGTAACTCAGGATCAGTACAGGATAAGTAATGTAATGTATGTACACAGTGACTGCACCAGCAGAATAGTGAGTGCAGCTCTGGAGTATAATACAAGATGTATTACTCGGGATCAGTACATCAGCATATTATGTAGATGAATTCATTTTGTAAGCTAGGGTAAAACTTGCCTTTACAATATTTTGCAAATACCATAGATATAGTATTAGGATAAGACATTCTAACTCTGCATAAGATCTGCTGTGTTGCTGCTGAATGAAAAGATTTATTATAATTAACTATATATCTATATCTACATGTATACTGGTATATATCTATATAAAATATATAATGTTCCAGATTTCTGACTTACAATTTACTTGAAACATTTTAAGTGTTCCTGAGATTTCTAAAACTGCTCAAGGGCTCAGGTCATAGAGAACATTTTAGAATGAAAACTTACATTAACCACCAGAGCTGCGCATTACAGAAGAATTTTCGAGTTAGTTAAGAGAGCACGATCGCCCAAAGGCTGGAATACAGCAGATTAAACTTCGCTAAAATCATCTGGGATTTTTTTTATGTGAAGATTTTATTTTTCACTTTTTCCCATGCACAAATTCAAGGGGTGACTGTTGATGCCTGAAGTCTGGAGCAGGATTTGGAAGATATACATTTTTACCAGCTGCTGGATGATCAAATGTTTGTATTTAAGGAGAAAAAAGTAAATGGGTCACATAAGGTTAAGGCATGGTGTCGGAAAAAGAAGTAGAATGTAACATCAAAACTATTGGCTGTCACAGGAAAGGTCATTCTGCTATTCCTGTGTCCAAAATCTGTGGCATGACTAGAGTCCTGTGGTCCCCAGAGCGGAATTTTTTTGTCCTTTCCTGCACTATACCCAAGAACCTTATGTTCCTCCTGTCCTCTTCCTCACTCAGAGGTGTATCTTGGCCCCAGTGCAATCTTTGGCAGGGCCCCTACCTACCAGGTGCCATTTGTAAGACATATAATACTACTTATGTTGCAGAAGGGATTTTGTGCTCCCACAGATATGGGGATGGGGTCCATCAACTACATTACTTTGCCTCCATGGACAAAGGAACATCAAGATCTCTGGAGATGGACTTGTAACCTTGAGATTGGTGATATTTTTCCACAATTTTGCTTCTCAAATTCTCTTTTCCTCTTCTCCTCTGTTCTCCATGCTTAGTGTTGTACACACAGACACATAATGCAATGATTGAGTCAACTTCTCTCCTTTTTATCTGGTTTCAGGTGTGATTTTTATATTGCCCACACCTGTTACTTGCCACAGGTGAGTTTGAACAACCATCACATGATTATTTTTGCACAATTTTGAAAAGGAGCCAACAATTTTGTCTGGCCCATTTTAGGAATTTTTGTGTGAAATAATGTCCAATTTGCCTTTTTTTTCTCTCTTTTTTTGTGTTGTCCCAATACACACAAAGGAAATAAACATGGGTATAACAAAACGCGTAATTGCAATAATTTTCTTGAAGAAATTTTCAGAAAAATTCAGAATTTTCAGAAAAATTCCTGTTTTACAACACTTACGGCCATGACTGTATATATCTAAAAGTTATACCCACTTTGACAAGAAGTTTTATTTCTAGGTCAAGTGCATAACTATAGAAAGTCCCCCAATTGTGACCAATAAGGTTTTTCCAACGATACGAGAAAACAGATATGAAATGTGATAGTTATGGGGACTGTTACAGAATTTACATTGGCACCTAAAATTTTAGGGGACAATTTTCCACAAGTATTTTCTACGCAAGGCATGGATTGTAAGACAATTGGCAACAGAGGGGGAGAATCTCTTTTCTGGCATGTGGTTTGGGTAGCGTACGGGTAATTTGCATGTTGGATATTCTGTTTTGATTGACTTTACTTGTCTGGTGTACACAGGACCATTTAGCCGGCGTCCTTTGAACATTTGACATATTTGTTCTTTTGTTGGAACACTTGATCTTGGTTTCCATTCCTTTCCTTTGCCCGTAACGTTACTAGGGAGGAGGCGAGCGAGGAAGAAAAAAAAAAAAAGTATCACGACAAAAAAGGCAGAGAGAGCAGGGAATAGAAACCTCGAATGAATGCTTCAGTTGTTGCCTTTTAGTACAATTACCATACCTTTGGGGATATGCAGAGAATAGTTAATTATGACTAAATGAGTTCTTTTAAGGGGGGAGGAAAGCTCTGCAAGGCCGCCTGAAGGGGAGTGAATTGGGGGCTGGCGTTGCTGTCATTCTGGTGGGATGGTCGACTTGATTGCAATAGACATTGGAATGATAGCTAGCTGGTTGTGAGCGGCTCCTGACAAGCCAGGAACGTCCCACATTGCCATTGTTGCCTTTTTATTTCAGAATTGATTGTACAAAAAATTTTTTGTTTTTTAATTTTTGAAGAAATTAAAAAAAATTTGTAAAAAATTGGCCTACGCTCTACAATCATTCCTGTGTGTTTGGTGCATATGGAAATATTTAATATATATATAGTCTAAATATATAAATATTTAAAAATGTGTAGATTTGTCTGGGATTAGAGTAAAAGTGTTATTTTTGAAAAAAAAAAATAGTGCCACTGTAGTCCATGGTCTGTGTCTGGTACAACCCCAGTGCATCATGGGGAACTTCTTTTTGACCCCTTAACAGCCATGCCTTGCTTGTCACTTCATGAGCAAACGGTTCCAAAAGCCATCTTTATATATATATATATATATATATATATATATATATATATATATATATATTTCCATCAATGCCGCTTAATATGAGAGCTTGTTTTTTTGGAGGGTGAGCTGTATTTTTCAATGGAACCATTTTGCAGTAAATATAAAGTATTGATCAACTTTTATTACATTTTTTTGAAAACAGAAAATAAAACAAACCCTGCAATTCCGTCATTTGTTTTTGTTTTTTTTGTTTTTTTTTTAAATTTTATGCTGTTTACCATCAGTAAATATAATAAGATAAGTTTATATAAGGGGGTAGCACATATTTGGTGATACCAAACATATTTGTAGTTTTTTTGTTTTACTTTTTTTTTTTACTTTTGCATAGTAAAAATACATTTTAGAGGAAAAAAAAATTTGTTTGCCTATGATGTAGACATATGAGGGCTTGTTTTTTGCTGGATGTAGTTCTTATTGCTATCATTATGGGTACGTATAATTCGCCATCCTTATGCAGTATATGTAATAGATTTCAGCACCTGCAGCAAGACAAGAGCTGTGTAATACTGGCCAGTGCCCACAAGATGATTTTCATCTGTATATCTTTCATGATGCACCCGCATATCATGGATCTACATGTCATAGGTTAGGAGTCTCTCATAGTCAAAGTTTGTTCTTGGTGGTGCAGCTCAATCTCTTGAATGGGGCTGAGCTACAGTACCAGAAACAGTGCATAATTAGTGGCGCTGTTTCTGAAAAAAAAAAAAAAAAAAAAGTAGACCCATTTTTCTGAACCTTGTCAATACAAGTATCCACGTGATACTGGCATAAAATAACAGTATAATACTTTATAGTACTATGCAGTGCCTAAATATTGCCACAATGGGTGCCATGATGGTGGTTCTAGATTAGAAGACCTGGTAGGAAGGAAGTTTACGGTAGGCCATGCTGGAGAGGACCCAAAATTTTTAAATTAATTTTGAAATTATTCCCATAATATTATCTAGAATTAGCCTTGGTGCCCCTAATGCTATACTATGTCATATTGTTTAGAATTATTCCTTAAAGCGTTTGTCTCATGAAGGAGACATCATGGAGGAGGATCGCCCCAACTATTTTTTTGTCCATTATGTCATACTGTGATGTCATAGAACAGAGTGCTAACAGCTGAAAACCACAAGACAGACCAAAAAGTGGCCAAGACCTGATTAATAAATTCTGTGATGCTGCCCATAACAGCCAATTGGATTATGGTAGATGTTAGAATGGAATGGGTAAAACCAGTAGGTGGCGCTACCTCCTGTAGCTGCTGTTATGAGGTATCACCCGCTGTGTGCACCTCAAACCAGGCAGGTTAGGATTGCAGATTTAGGAGAGGCATAGTTAGTCTCTACTTGGATCACGCTGCACCCGAAAATGCAAAGGCGGAGGGTGTATTAGCTGTGACAGACTGGTGGGCGGAGCTGACCACACAACTAATGCTCCCTGAGCCAAGGCAGCGCCACCTGCTGGATCCACACCACACCTTATTGTAACCACTCCATTCTAGATTCAACCACTGGATTACAGCTCCTATATGTACATATCTTTGTGCGTAGGATTGAGCATCTCTACCTTTTAAGATGTCTGTTCTTTAGGACGTGACTTATTTCTTAATATATGTAGAGTACATAGTGCATTGGGGGTACTGGTTCTTACTGAGATCCAGTTGAGAGATGAAGTCTTATAGACAAGACTCCTTGGAAATAAAGTATGCAAATTAGCTCTACTCCTATAATCTGTAGGTAACCACCATGTACGTCAATGTCTGACCCATAAAAGAGCCTTAGAATTAGGGATATTAACTATACCAGACACCCATCTGGAAATGGTGGATTTGGGCGAGTTCTTGCCCCTCGCCAGTACAGAGCAGGGTACTGCCTTTAGGATATGGAGCTCTGTGTCAAAAAAATGGAGCACCAGATCTTATAAGGATAGACAGTGAAACTTCTCCAAAAGCCCTATTCTTTGAGAAGACCTCCCATTTACCCAGACCACATTTTCATTAGAGATTTTCAGTTCACCATAGTAACCATCTTCTTTGAGAAGACCACCCCTTAGAAGACCACTTTTAATGCAATTTTGGGTGGTTGTCTCAAAGAGGTTTCACTGTATTAACAAATAGAATACCATAGAATATTAGACCAACAAAATGGTGGATATTCATCTTAGGCTGCTGTCATTTCCAGTAAACTTGCAACGCAACCCTAAGCAGAAGAGCCTCCTTTATAGTAGGTGATGAGTGTTGGACTGGTGTTTCTTAGGACCACCAGATAAAATGATACCAGAGATCCACACTCCATCAATCACTAGGAAACAGACTCTTTTATTTTCCAAATTGGGTTGTCTTCTTCTGGACCTGTGGCGTCCATTATTGTGTTAGAGCCTGAGCCCACCAGAGGATGCTCTGGTACTCTGGTGGGCCAAGTCCGTCCTGATGGTGACCTCCACCTCTTTCACCTGAGATTCATTGTATGAAGTTATCGGAGAATAATCTGTTTACAGAGTATATTAATGTAGGTATGGAGCCTCCTTGACAATTTTCTGGATCCCTACACCACAACAGCATGGCTATAGGGGGTGCAGAAGTAACAGTTGTACCTGGGCCATGAGGGGGTCTAAAGCCCCTACCCCCATAAGAAGACACCAGTATTATAAATGGACATAAACACATCATAAATATTGATATTAGTAAGAAAATGGCCGACATCAACATCAAACACCGGCCCTGAAAGGAGCCTTTCACACCCAGAAGACGTTCTCAGTGGCTGTTTGGTCTCGCCTTTCACTCCGAGACGTATAGTTGTGCTATGAGCCATTTTCATGACAATGGTTGACCACTCCGGTAAACTTGTAATGAATCTGGAACAGCTTTTCTTTGAACTAAAACACATTTCTTTTCTAAATAAATTGCTTTAATGTCGGTGTGAATAATAGCGACTCTCAATGGGGGTGAGATATAAAAGTCTGCTGCCCTTTTATTGGGGGGGGGGGGGGCGAGGCAGCACCAGCTTTACAAAGAATTTATTTCTTTTCTCGAGTTTCTGCAGCTTTGTACTTTTGGCGCCATTTTTAGTTTGTTTTCTGCACCCTGATAAGTTAGTGTAAATTTACGGAATGGTTTATAATATTCTCTATTTCAAGAAAAGTTGCTTAAAAATATTTGTTACTTTACGTTTTAGACTAATATTAAATAGAATATTAAAATTGTTACATTCATATCAATATTTATAGAGTATTTCATACATTTTTAATATTGTATGTAATTATTATAATTAACGAGGAGCTTTCACCACCTCCACCAAATCCATCTCTTTGCCTCCTTCAATAGGTGCCGCTGCATTCATTCCGTCGCAGTTGGAATTTTTTTTTCTAGCCCCGACTGTTCCGGAGTAATAATTTCTGTTAGTATCAGCACAATTATGCTGCTGGTTGTCAAGTAGGTGGGGCAAGACTGGGCTCTAGATGATGTCTGTGACCGCCCACTTGACAGTAGAGAGCTTAATTAGCATATTTGTGCTGAAAATAACAGCACCAATTGTTCAGGAACAGTGAGGGCTAGAGAAAAAAATTCCAACTGTGTCCGAATCAGTGGAGCGACGCCTATTGAAGGGTGTAAAGAGTTGATGATGGTCACAGGTCAACGCCTCCCCTTCCCTGCACAATGACCCTTGCACAGAGCATGCCCACAACACTCTCCCCTAAAAATCAGTAAGTCATCTTCAGAATACCGGTCCCTATGAGCCAACTGTCTGCTGCAAATAGTGTTGTACTGGGACTTCTTGGGCCCTCCAAAGGATATGTTTGTGCGGCCCACCCTACAGAATGTGTTCACATCCACTTTTATCTGCATTGCAATCTTTGTTGTCATTTTAACACACATAAGACATATCATAAATGACGGCTCATAAATTATTTGTGAATTTGTGAACACGATAAGTGTGCTTCCAATGTGGGGCCGAGTTTGCAGCAGAATGCACTCGATGACATGGATTAGAATAGGACCTGCTCTATAATCATCAGTGTCATTGGAATAGAATGGATTGGAAGCCACCATAGAGGTGAGCACAGGATGCACTCAGATGACATTTGGATGTCACCATTTGAGTGTCAACAGAGTGCATATCACTGCAAACTCGGCCCCACTTTGGAAGCACACTCGGTCAACTGGATGGGGCTTAAAGAGGACCTTTCACCACCTCCAGCAAGTCCAGCTCTTACAATTAGTAGTGAAGCTCCACTGATTCTGGTGCAGTTGGAATTTTTTCTCTAGCCCCCGCCACTCATGAGCAATCAGTGCTGCTAGTTTTGGTGCCTGATATGCTAGTTAGTCTCTGCACTGTCAGGAGGGCGGTGTCAGGCAGGAGCAGACAAAGGGGTGTGATTCTGAGCTCTGAAACTGGCTGCCTCTGATTGGAGCTCTGAACCACGCCCCCTCCCCACGTCCTCTGGCGGGATTTTATACCACTAGAAAGCTGACAGCATGCTGAATTCTTATATCTCTCCACTGTCAGAAGGGCGGGCCTTACATCCTAGTGTCATCGCTGGCCGGTAAGAAACACCCCCTTGATAGTACTCTTCAATAGCCTTGTACAGTTAGAAGTGGCGTTCCTTACTGCCCAGTGATGACGCTAAGCATTGAGGCCCAGCCTCCTGACATTGGGGAGATATCGGTGCCAAAACTAACAGCACTGATATCTCCGGCACCAGGACGCATTCTGTCAAAGCTGACAGTGTGCTGAATTAAGCTCACTGTCAACTTTCTAGTGGTCTATAATACCGCCGGTGCCAGAGGACATGAAAGGTACTCTTTATATAGCTCACCAGACAGCAAAACTAACTGTTCTTGTTACTCGGGAATGGTGGGGACTAGAGAAAAAAAATTCCAACTGTGCCAGGATCAGTGGAGAGGGGCCTATTAAAAGAGACTAAGAACTTAAAATGGTGGAGGCGGTGAAAGATCTTCTTTAAGGGTATGTTCACACAGAGAGAACTTTTCCTAGCTGAAAAATTGAGCTGAATTTGAAGCTGAGTTTTTCCGCTCTACCAAATTCCGCACCTGCTAGGCAGCATAATTCCATCTCCCTTTCACTTCGATGGGAGTTATCAGGTGAAATCCACCTGAAGATCAAGAAGGAAAAATTCACTTCTAAATGGAGTTTTCTTCTGCTGTATCTTTGGAGCCTTAATTTAGAAGCCCACCACAGGATCCTCTGGTATTCAGTTTGACCTTGGCTGTAAAGCATATATGTAAATGCTGTTAGCAGCTCAGGCAAGATGGCCGCCTCCATAATCATGTACAGAAAATAGAATAAAACTGAATAAAAAAAAAATCTCCAGTCAGAAAGGAAGAAAAATCCCTCGTTCATTCCTAGGCCCACACATCAGGTCTGCTGCAGGATGTCCACCCCAAACATTATGCAGCAGACCCACCCTTGGGAAAAAAATAAACCAAAAATGTGGCCTTCACCGGCAATTCCCGGGAGCCGGGCCCCGACTTTCAACCAAGTTGAAAACTGTGGATGAACACACAGCAGTACTTGACATGCTGTGTATTTTCTGCTATGTGTGAATGAGATTTGCTGGGATTGGGATGCTGCTATACTTTGCAGCAGATTAGTCGTCGGCTGCGACTACACAATGTGAGGCCTTGTGCGTAAAGGGTTTTTCCACTCCAATTTATTTTGTTCAAAAGATCCTCCGATCATAAGCTGATCACATGACATCCCAACAACCAGCTATCATCTATGCTCAGTTTCCCTATAGCACCTCTACAGGTGAAATAAAGTATCACACAATTCCCGTTAAGATCAATGGGCTGCCCTTATTTTAAGCAAATGTGTTCAGTCCTCCGGAGAAAGAAACCCTCTTTGTATCCACTATAGCTATCCTATGAAGGTCCTGAATGGGGGATTGAGATACAAGCAGGATGTTGGACGTTTGCTCTTCGCTGCGGCTTATTCATCGGCACTAGCGCGAGTTAAGGTACATTTTGTTGGACCTTTTCACTACTTGTAACCTGAGGTATCTGAAAAGCCGGGAAGAAAATTAGCACTTTAAGAATAGTCTAACTCTCTAGATAATTGAAGTAATTAAATCTTAACCAACATTAACACAAGTCCGACATTCCTTGGGCAGTGGTTAATTACAGCATGAATATACCGCTATAGAGCGCACACATGAAAACCGTAAGCAGGAATGGGGAAGGAAAGCTGGGTTTTTTTTCCTCTTGTATTCATCTTTTGATAAGGTTTAATTAAAACTGTCTCTTCATTGTCGTGAGGATGAATGTGCTTGTTTTTTCAGTGAAAGCCAAATTATTCACTTGAGCCATGGTTGAGTAATCAAAGCCATGGAGAAGTTTGGGGGACATTGTTGTCCGTGAGATATAATTACCAACATTCTCTGTCAAGTATTTTTTTTTCTTTTTTTTTTAATGTAATTTTACAGCTAATGTGAATAATTCACAAAGTATTTTGTGTCCTACGCGGAGCAAGGCAACAGAATACTGAACCTTGTGCGGCTCCGGCCATTTAGTTCTAGTTAATATGGAGGCTGTCATACAGTTATATCATTACATATAGTAACAAGGAAGCTTCAGTGTAATAACGATGATATTAATGTCTAGTATGCAGTATTATAGTAGTTATATTCTTGTACATAGGAGCAGTATTATAGTAGTTATATTCTTGTACATAGGAGCAGTATTATAGTAGTTATATTCTTGTACATAGCGGGCAGTATTATAGTAGTTATATTCTTGTACATAGGAGCAGTATTATAGTAGTTATATTCTTGTACATAGGAGCAGTATTATAGTAGTTATATCCTTGTACATAGGGGGCAGTATTATAGTAGTTATATTCTTGTACATAGGAGGTAGTATTATAGCAGTTATATTCTTGTACATAGGAGGTAGTATTATAGTAGTTATATTCTTGTACATAGGAGTAGTATTATAGTAGTTATATTCTTGTATATAGGGGGCAGTATTATAGTAGTTATATTCTTGTACATAGGGGCAGTATTATAGTAGTTATATTCTTGTACATAGGAGTAGTATTATAGTAGTTATATTCTTGTACATAGGAGCAGTATTATAGTAGTTATATTCTTGTATATAGGAGCAGTATTATAGTAGTTATATTCTTGTACATAGGAGCAGTATTATAGTAGTTATATTCTTGTACATAGGAGCAGTATTATAGTAGTTATATTCTTGTACATAGGAGCAGTATTATAGTAGTTATATTCTTGTACATAGGAGGTAGTATTATAGTAGTTATATTCTTGTACATAGGGGGTAGTATTATAGTAGTTATATTCTTGTACATAGGAGCAGTATTATAGTAGTTATATTCTTGTACATAGGAGCAGTATTATAGTAGTTATATTCTTGTACATAGGAGCAGTATTATAGTAGTTATATTCTTGTACATAGGAGCAGTATTATAGTAGTTATATTCTTGTACATAGGAGCAGTATTATAGTAGTTATATTCTTGTACATAGGAGGTAGTATTATAGTAGTTATATTCTTGTACATAGGGGGTAGTATTATAGTAGTTATATTCTTGTACATAGGAGCAGTATTATAGTAGTTATATTCTTGTACATAGGAGCAGTATTATAGTAGTTATATTCTTGTACATAGGGGCAGTATTATAGTAGTTATATTCTTGTACATAGGAGTAGTATTATAGTAGTTATATTCTTGTACATAGGAGCAGTATTATAGTAGTTATATTCTTGTATATAGGAGCAGTATTATAGTAGTTATATTCTTGTACATAGGAGCAGTATTATAGTAGTTATATTCTTGTACATAGGAGCAGTATTATAGTAGTTATATTCTTGTACATAGGAGCAGTATTATAGTAGTTATATTCTTGTACATAGGAGGTAGTATTATAGTAGTTATATTCTTGTACATAGGGGGTAGTATTATAGTAGTTATATTCTTGTACATAGGAGCAGTATTATAGTAGTTATATTCTTGTACATAGGAGCAGTATTATAGTAGTTATATTCTTGTACATAGGAGCAGTATTATAGTAGTTATATTCTTGTACATAGGAGCAGTATTATAGTAGTTATATTCTTGTACATAGGAGCAGTATTATAGTAGTTATATTCTTGTACATAGGAGGTAGTATTATAGTAGTTATATTCTTGTACATAGGGGGTAGTATTATAGTAGTTATATTCTTGTACATAGGAGCAGTATTATAGTAGTTATATTCTTGTACATAGGAGCAGTATTATAGTAGTTATATTCTTGTACATAGGGGGCAGTATTATAGTAGTTATATTCTTGTACATAGGAGCAGTATTATAGTAGTTATATTCTTGTACATAGGAGCAGTATTATAGTAGTTATATTCTTGTACATAGGAGCAGTATTATAGTAGTTATATTCTTGTACATAGGGGCAGTATTATAGTAGTTATATTCTTGTACATAGGAGCAGTATTATAGTAGATATATTCTTGTACATAGGAGCAGTATTATAGTAGTTATATTCTTGTACATAGGAGCAGTATTATAGTAGTTATATTCTTGTACATAGGAGGTAGTATTATAGTAGTTATATTCTTGTACATAGGGGCAGTATTATAGTAGTTATATTCTTGTACATAGGAGCAGTATTATAGTAGTTATATTCTTGTACATAGGAGCAGTATTATAGTAGTTATATTCTTGTACATAGGAGGTAGTATTATAGTAGTTATATTCTTGTACATAGGAGCAGTATTATAGTAGTTATATTCTTGTACATAGAAGCAGTATTATAGTAGTTATATTCTTGTACATAGGAGCAGTATTATAGTAGTTATATTCTTGTACATAGGAGTAGCATTATAGTAGTTATATTCTTGTACATAGGAACAGTATTATAGTAGTTATATTCTTGTACATAGGAGCAGTATTATAGTAGTTATATTCTTGTACATAGGAGCAGTATTATAGTAGTTATATTCTTGTACATAGGAGTAGCATTATAGTAGTTATATTCTTGTACATAGGAACAGTATTATAGTAGTTATATTCTTGTACATAGGAGCAGTATTATAGTAGTTATATTCTTGTACATAGGAGCAGTATTATAGTAGTTATATTCTTGTACATAGGAGCAGTATTATAGTAGATATATTCTTGTACATAGGAGCAGTATTATAGTAGTTATATTCTTGTACATAGGGGCAGTATTATAGTAGTTATATTCTTGTACATAGGAGCAGTATTATAGTAGTTATATTCTTGTACATAGGAGCAGTATTATAGTAGTTATATTCTTGTACATAGGAGCAGTATTATAGTAGTTATATTTTTGTACATAGGAGTAGCATTATAGTAGTTATATTCTTGTACATAGGAACAGTATTATAGTAGTTATATTCTTGTACATAGGAGCAGTATTATAGTAGTTATATTCTTGTACATAGGAGCAGTATTATAGTAGTTATATTCTTGTACATAGGAGCAGTATTATAGTAGTTATATTCTTGTACATAGGAGGTAGTATTATAGTAGTTATATTCTTGTACATAGGGGCAGTATTATAGTAGTTATATTCTTGTACATAGGAGGTAGTATTATAGTAGTTATATTCTTGTACATAGGAGCAGTATTATAGTAGTTATATTCTTGTACATAGGGGGCAGTATTATAGTAGTTATATTCTTGTACATAGGAGACAGTATTATAGTAGTTATAGCCTTATATATTGGAGGTTCCAGTTAGTAGAATATACTAAATTCTTTCATCTATAGGGTCCAAGATTAAGTAGAAAACACCATTTGAGTAAGCAAAATGAAGTGAAGGATTTATTTATTGGGTGAAAGATATCAATTACTACAAAGAAAAAGTACCCCCAATACTTTTATCACACTAGACAAATTTACCATCAGGTTTTTTATTTTATTTTATTTGTTACCTCCAAGTAAATAATGTGACTGTGACATTGTGAAGGTCTTCAAGCAGATGAATGTCCTGTTCGCATGTTTGGTTGTGTAAAGAATACAGACAAAGCAAAATGTAATTCAATGTGGCCTGATTAGACATGCATTAATGCCTGATGGAGCTTAACAAAAGTTTTCCCACTGCAGTGTGTGCTTACCCATCATCTGCTCTTTACCACAAGCACTTCCACTCCAAGTCTTGCACATGACACATCTTACACAAAAGAATAAAAAAAAAATTAAATATTTTTTTCTATGTAATTGATTATTTTCATTTAGAATTTTAAGTAAAATTTTGATTATTTTTACATTTTTAAATGTGTTTAAATTTTAAAAAATTTATTTTTTATGGTGTTTTTGGTATGGTACTTTTGTCTGTAGCATACAACCAGCTGCACGGCTTTGAATATTATTTTGCGTGTTTGTGGCCTGGTTGATTGACTCTAGAAGTGTCGCTTGGCGGTGTAATGATTTCACGCTCAGTAGTTGGTTAATAAGAACCACGGTTATTATTTGGTGAGCCAAAGTTGCGGAGGATAAAAAAAAAAAAAAAAAATAAAGAATTGTGTTAGGCCAAGCAGCTAAGGTTACAGAGCAAGCAGCTTAAAGGGTTTGGGCACCCCGAGTGAGAAGACAATTGTTTGTGCACAGCAGGTAAGGGCCGGATCTAGACATTCTCTGTTGTACGCAATATGCTGACTGGCCCGAGCCGTTCGTACATTTTACACGTTACAGAATTTTGCTTTTCTTAAGGAAGTCGATGAGACACAAATCTTTTTAATTAACTCTTGTTTGTGTTTTAACGGTAATTCCGGTTGACAGTCGTGTCAGCGCAGCCCGTGATCCGGCTTTAATGATCTGGTTTTTCAAAAACATATGAAATTGGGTTCCGGAATGAAAAAAAAAAAATTAAAAATTATGAAAAGTTGTTATTCATGATCAAAGCAATTTGCATGTAAAGTCCTTATTGTAACTTTTGTGATAGACACTGGCATTGATATTTTTATTGGTTTTGTTTATAATCCATTATTAGTTGTAGGTTTTTTTTTGTAGGAATTTTTATAAATGTTTGCTTGTGCGACTGCAGGGTGGATGCCATGCTCAGGCCCTACCAATCAGATATTGACAGCCTTTAGGATATTTAAAGAGTCATTTCGCCAACTCCTTCAATAGGTTCCGCTCCACAGATTCCAGCACAGTTGGAATTTTTTCGCTAGCCCCCACCATTCCTGAGCAATTGATGCTGTTAGTTTTAGCACCCAATATGCTAATTAGACTTTCTACTGTCAGGTGGGCGGTCTTGGACTGGATCAGGAAGATACAGACCGCCCACCTGCCAGTAGAAAGATTAATTAGTATATTGGTTGCTAAAACTAACAGCATCAATTGCTCAGGAATGGTGGGGGCTAGAGAGAAAAATTCCAACTGTGCTGGAATCAATGGAGTGGAGACTATTAACCGTGCAAAGAGTTGGTGTAGGTGGTGAAAGGTCCTCTTTAAAGGGATATTCCCATTTTGAGCATTTATGGCATATCCAGAGCAAGCTCAGCCACATGTCCACTACATTGGTAATGGGACCCCTATTCTACTGACAGGTGGCTATACCATGAGATGGTTTAGGCTTATCCTGTGATACTGACTGTAATGCCTCTGTAATCTAGGGGCTGCATTTTCCATTGGGCACAGGGGGGCAAATTGGGAAACCCAAGGGGGGCTTAAATAATAAAAGAATTGATACTTATCTACCCCTGGTTCTCAGTTCTGGCATTGGGTCACTTGTACATTTCTCTGCTCACAATGGTGATACTGCTCAGGTGACCACTGTGGCTAGTCACTGGTCTTATTGGTCACATGTTGGGTATCGGTGACATAATTGCTGATGTCACTGTACGCAACATGTGATCCACAAAGCCAGTGATTGGTTGTAGTTGTAACCTAAGCTTCTTTACCCAATGCCAGAACAACTCTTGAGCATGGCTCCAAAGAGATAGGCAAGTGACATGAAAAATGGACAGCCCCTTTAAATGCATATTGCTATGTGGTGCCCTAGTATAAAAGGGGGAAAGGAGCATTTTTTCCCCCGCTCAACAATCCTGTTCTTCATGGAACTGTCCTGGTAAATTGAGCACAAAAAGGGTGGAGTTTCATAAAAAAAAACCTTTCAAATGTTCTTTAAAGGGGAGTTTCTGGCAGTTTAGGGGTGTTGCCTGTTTAAATTGGGGCGGGGTCTACAAGTGTCCTGTGATTTGGGATTTGAATATTATTGAGTTTTTATTACTTGTTTTTTTTAGTAGTTTTTTTTTATCGTAAATGTTGTTTTTATTATTTTCTTTGTGGAAAAAGTTGCTCCATCTTTTTTGGTCTAGATTATTTTAGATCTGACAACACAACAGCCTCGTTCTGAAAACGTTACTCATTCTGTCGGCTTTGTAGTCAACACAGCGAAAAAACCCACGCCTTGAACCCTTTCCACAGATGTGCCCCTCTAATCCCGTATTGTTGGTTTCTACATGAATGGACTGAATTGGAAGATTTAGAGGAAAGGCAAATACAATGACCGGATTCTTTAAGATGATGTTTTTTTCTCTTATACGCCTTTATTCTAATGGCTGATGTTATATGGGGCTAATAAGTGTCATATCGAAGGGAATCTGAAGAGAGTCTTCTTCTCTAGTCACATGTAGAGCTGCACACAAAATTATAGTTGTTTCCAATTTAAAGAGGTATTTCTTATTTTAGAATGTTATGACATATCACTTGGATTTACCTTAAAGGGGTTGTCCAGGATAACCCGTTTTTTTGCATGGAGGCCAGGGAAGGGGAAAAAGACCCAAAAACCCATACTCACCTGTCCCGGTGCTCCAGTGTCTCCCATTACAGTCCAGTCCTGCTGCTCCCTTACCTAGGACACATGCGGCAGGGACTTCCACCAAAACAAGACCCCGGGGCAGCAGGACCGGACCACGGTGGGCAACACCAGAGCACTGGGGACAGGTGAGTATGTTTCCTTTGTTTGTTTGTTTGTTTGTTTTCACCTTCCCCGGACACCGTGCAAATATCTGGTTATCCTGGGCAACCCCTTTAACACTACAACGTTGGGGTGCGACCTCCACAGTCCTTGTCAATTACAAGATGGAAGTCCCTATTCCATTCACATTGGCGTTTCTGACCAATCACAGTGTAGGGAACTGCAACACAAGCCTGGAAGTGAATTGGGCTGTGTTCTAGGCCTCTGTATGTTGGTGACCTGGAGTGTCACTGCGGGGAAATCTGTCAAAGTGGTTCATTCGGAGGATCGATGAGTATCCATTATCAGTAAGTGAAGTCACAGCCTAGTGATATATCACATACTATAGTGGCATTGCAGTAGATTAGAAAAAAATCTGAAACTTTCTTCCAGAAACAGCGCCCCTCCTGTTCATAGGCTGTGTGTGGTATTGCACCTCAGGACAATTTAGGTTAACAAAATATATTTGGTAGCATACAAACTTTGGGCTCATGTACAGGGCTGTAGGAGGAAATTGACCACTTTAAAAAAAAAAAAAACAATGCCACACCGGCCCACGGGTAGTGTGTAGCATTGCAGCAAAGCCAAATTCACTTCAATGGAGCTGAACTGCAATATTAGGCACAACCAATGGTCAAATGACACTATTTTTGGAAGAAAGCAGTCGTGTTGTCCTTATCTTGGACAATCCCTTTTTCTATAGTCTACTATGGCTACTCATTATCCCAGCATGTATGTGAGATATACAGATGTCTTACTTGCCTGTCTTCTTGGTTGGACATGCCCAAATATGTATGTCAAGAGATTAGCAGCTTTTTGCAGTATAATATTACAATGTGATATGTTGTCACAAAGTGATATGCTATCTATTTTATATTTGTCTATTTTTGGCCACCCAGTGGCTGTGTTGTGGATTGCAACCTTTACTAAATTAGATCTAAGGTAAGGGTGGATATCTATCTATCTATCTATCTATCTATCTATCTATCTATCTATCTCATATCTATCTATCTATCTATCTATCTATCTGTCTATCTATCTATCGATCTATCTGTCAAGATAAATGCCTGGTGCATGTATATACAAGCATATATATAGACAGTATTTATGTCTATATTTGGGCACACGTGTACAGTATGTAAAGAGACCTAATGAATTCACGTCTAACAAGCCCTGAGATGATTCTCCGGTATTATTTCTCTTCCTGGTCGGGGAGCCTTTTGTTTAGGAGAACAGCTGTTCAGTTCATCTTTGCTGCCAGCTGCCTACAATGTGGGTGGGCAGTCACACAAAGACATTGAAAATGTCATATTCCTGTCACTTATGGGACAAATATTGATTTTTAGCAGTTATTGTATTTAAAACAGATACAATAAAATACAATCATATAATATATTTAATGTTAGAATATGACACATAATCATACATATGACATCAGTGATCTTATTCTCTATGACACGTCTGATATATAGTTTGTTGTATGTTATATATTAATATCATGTTGTCACTTTTCTTAGCTTACTATAGTATTATATAATGGAATATGGACGGACATCAGGAGACATCTCATGAATATTAACCTGTATTGTTATCCTGTGTGTTACACAACATATTATTGTTAACTGTATAACAGAACGTCTTTTTTTTTTTACAATCCATATACAGTCATATGAAAAAGTTTGGGCACCCCTATTAATCTTAATCATTTTTAGTTCTAAATATTTGGGTGTTTGCAACAGCCATTTCAATTTGATATATCTAATAACTGATGGACACAGTAATATTTCAGGATTGAAATGAGGTTTATTGTACTAACAGAAAATGTGCAATATGCATTAAACCAAAATTTGACCGGTGCAAAAGTATGGGCACCTCAACAGAAAAGTGACATTAATATTTAGTAGATCCTCCTTTTGCAAAAATAACAGCCTCTAGTCGCTTCCTGTAGCTTTTAATCAGTTCCTGGATCCTGGATGAAGGTATTTTTGACCATTCCTCTTTACAAAACAATTCCAGTTCAGTTAAGTTTGATGGTCGCCGAGCATGGACAGCCCGCTTCAAATTATCCCACAGATGTTCAATGATATTCAGGTCTGGGGACTGGGATGGCCATTCCAGAACATTGTAATTGTTCCTCTGCATGAATGCCTGAGTAGATTTGGATCATTGTCTTGCTGAAATATCCATCCCCGGCGTAACTTCAAATTCGTCACTGATTCTTGTACATTATTCTCAAGAATCTGCTGATACTGAGTTGAATCCATGCGACCCTCAACTTTAACAAGATTCCCGGTGCCGGCATTGGCCACACAGCCCCAAAGCATGATGGAACCTCCACCAAATTTTACAGTGGGTAGCAAGTGTTTTTCTTGGAATGCTGTGTTTTTTGGACGCCATGCATAACGCCTTTTTGTATGACCAAACAAATCAATCTTTGTTTCATCAGTCCACAGGACCTCCTTCCAAAATGAAGCTGGCTTGTCCAAATGTGCTTTTGCATACCTCAGGCGACTCTGTTTGTGGCGTGCTTTCAGAAACGGCTTCTTTCGCATCACTCTCCCATACAGCTTCTCCTTGTGCAAAGTGTGCTGTATTGTTGACCGATGCACAGTGACACCATCTGCAGCAAGATGATGCTGCAGCTCTTTGGAGGTGGTCTGTGGATTGTCCTTGACTGTTCTCACCATTCTTCTTCTCTGCCTTTCTGATATTTTTCTTGGCCTGCCACTTCTGGGCTTAACAAGAACTGTCCCTGTGGTCTTCCATTTCCTTACTATGTTCCTCACAGTGGAAACTGACAGGTTAAATCTCTGAGACAACTTTTTGTATCCTTCCCCTGAACAACTATGTTGAACAATCTTTGTTTTCAGATCATTTGAGAGTTGTTTTGAGGAGCCCATGATGCCACTCTTCAGAGGAGATTCAAATAGGAGAACAACTTGCAATTGGCCACCTTAAATACCTTTTCTCATGATTGGATACACCTGGCTATGAAGTTCAAAGCTCAGTGAGGTTACAAAACCAATTTTGTGCTTCAGTAAGTCAGTAAAAAGTAGTTAGGAGTATTCAAATCAATAAAATGATAAGGGTACCCAAATTTTTGCAGCGGTCAAATTTTGGTTTAATGCATATTGCACATTTTCTGTTACTACAATAAACCTCATTTCAATCCTGAAATATTACTGTGTCCATCAGTTATTAGATATATCAAATTGAAATGGCTGTTGCAAACACCCAAATATTTAGAACTAAAAATGATTAAGATTAATAGGGGTGCCTAAACTTTTTCATATGACTGTAAGTCCCTCGTGAACCAGGGTTTATATGTAGGTTACTATAGACTTAAACCTTACCCAACAAATTTAGATGGTTCCCATTAGATCTCACCAAGGTCAGACTGGTCCACCAAAATACTGTACAGTTCAAGGTTTTGAGACAACATTGACCACCAAAGATCCAGCAGAAGACAACCACTTTTGGAGGGGACTTTAAAGGCAATGGCTTACCACTAGGGTCTATTTTTTATGGGTCGATCACATATAACCTTTTAGATCTTATTGATGATCTGTGCAGAGCCTGTCCGCCAGCCATATACCTGCCAACTGTACCAAGCTTGTCATGACTATCCTGGATTATTATGACAACCCTGGCAAATTTGGACCTTTCTTGGGCCAAAAAGGGGTGGCTTTTTGTGAAGTGTTTGCCTAACCCCCTCCCGAAACAGATGTACTGACCTGGTTTGGGGCCATCCTGAAGGATGAATTGTGAAGAATTTTCCATTTTCCATACCAGCCTTCTTTTTTGAGAAGAACATCCCTCTAGAAGACCACTTTTTCATGCAATTTTGGTTGGTCTTCTCAGAGAGGGTTCACTGTACATGTATAGGAATATCTTTTGGAGGAAACCCATACAAAAACACTGAGATTTAAAGACTTGGCACCATTGCTGCAGGCAGAATTCTGGTTTCTAGCCTGGTTTGGGGCCGTCCTGAGGGAGGAACTTAACTTTCTCCACTTCCCTGACTACAAAGTTGGTATGATGTAGTCAGGACCTGTGGTAGTGCTGCCAGTTCTGTTGTAAATCGATGCAGCAAATCAAAATCCATCACTATAATGTGAGTAAGAAGACCATGCTCCTTCAGTTTGTGTATACACGTGTGTTGTATTCCTGTACAGGGAAGCATCTCCAAAATACCACCTCTTTGAGAAGGCCATCTCTTCATCCAGACCAAATTTTTAGTGATGAATTTTCAGTTTTCCATACCATCTACTTTCGAGAAGACCACCTCTCTAAAAGACCACTTTTTCATGCAATTTTGGTGGTCGTCTCAAAGAGGTTTCACTGTACATGTATAAGAATATGTTTTGGAGGAAACCCATACAAAAACACTGAGATTTAAAGACTTGGCACCATTGCTGCAGACAGAATTCTGGTGTTCTAGCCTGGTTTATGGCCATCCTGAGGAGAATCTTAAACTTCTCCACTTCCCTGACTACAAAGTTGGTATGATGTAGTCAGGGCCTTCAGTAGTGCTACCCGTTTTATTGCAAATGAATGGAGCAGATCCAAACCCATCACTATGATGTGAGTAAGAAGACCGTGCTCCTGCAGTTTGTGTATACACGTGTGTTGCTTTCCTGTACAGTGAAGCGTCTCCAAAACACCATCTCTTTGAGAAGGCCATCTCTTCACCCAGACCATATTTTTAGTGATGAATTTTCAGTGTTCCATACTAGCCATCTTCTTTCAAGAACACCACTTTTTCATGAAATTTTGGTGGTCGTCTCAAAGAGGTACATGCATAGGAACACGTTTTGGAGGAAACCCCCTACAAACAACACTGAGATGTTTCCTTGTTGAGACTTGAAGACTTGGCACCATTGCTGCAGGCAGAATTCGCCCCCGTGCAGTATGATTTTGAGTTTTTAATCATTAGACCCTGTTTTTTTTATGTTTGTACACAAGAACACTGTTGTCTTATTGTGCTGGAAAGCGACGTATAAAGGGAAATATTTAACATGCACCTGCAGACAGACATAAAGCTGCAGAAATTCCTGCTGGAGATCAATATGCCACTCTTCATTGTACTTTATGCTAATTCATTCTGTTCACATACTGTAGACTTGAGTTATCATTGATAAAGTTTTCCTGTGGCGCTGCCATAGTCTTTTGTCTGGCTGTCATAGAATCAAATTGATGCCTTCCACATTTGGGTAGAGGTCATTATCCCGTTGCCTGGTTGCATTGCCTCCACTGAGTAGGTTAACTGCTTGTGGTCTTTTATCTAGATAAATGTTTTTGCCTGCACTTTATGCTCGACGATGTCACAAGACTTTCCTCTGAGATACAATGTAGCTGAATTAGGGAAGACAAAATTACTCGTTTCTTGCACAATCACAGAAATCCACAGGAACCCACATTCTAAACTCCTTATCGGAAATAAAAATAGTGATAAAAAGGAAACAACGGGGAAACTTTTTTCTCCGACAGCCTGATCTTCACAATATAAGCCTGTGCTTTAGTAGAAGATTGACATGCCATAGTGCATATCAAACAGGTGTATTCTGCTCTCCTTATAGATTCTTCCAGGAGTTAAACGCAAAAATTGCCCACCTAGGTGGAAAAATACCCATGCATGTGATGTCTACATCAGGTTTTACTTTTCCTATACCTAGTATTTAACAATGTGTGGTCTCTACAGGAGCTAAAGGAACAGCTCAGGGCTTAGAAATTGAATGGAGCTGCTATCTCTTCCTCTAACTCAGCAGGAAGTCTCAGCATGTACCAATCAGCTGAGCTTCAGCCAACCAATTAGCTGTGTGTATAACTTTGCTCTGCAAAACATGAACAGATCGACATCTATTCAGTCTACTGTATTCAGGTATTGTATCTTATCTGATGTCCTGTTGCTAATGATTTAAAGGGGTTATTCAATCTTCCATAGTAGATCTGTGAGGGTCCAATAGCTGGGACCTCCACAGATCAGCTATTTAGGGATAGCATGGCTCCTGGCAATGTTTACATGCCAGGAGCCGTACTGCTCAATCGCTATATGATGTATTTAGGTATTGCCATAGACTTCTCTATGTATCAGCTGATCAATGGGTATGGCGGGGGTCACACCCTCAATGATCTGATGTATAGTGACTAGAGATGAGCAAATCGAAGCTAAAGAAGTGGAATTCGATCCAAATTTCAGGAAATATTTGATTCGCATCGAATCTGAATTTCCTCACGCTTCGTGGTAACGATTCGCATTTAGTTCAAAATGGCTGCACTACATGGGGCAAGGAACTCTGGGAACGCGGGATAGCCCACAATGCCATGCATTCAGCCAATCAGCAGCCAGCCCTGCCATGTCACATCCCTTTAACCCCTTCGTGAGCGCACACGGCATGTTTGACCGCTGCATCCAAGGTGTTAAATCCCCCCCGATCGGTTATGGAGCAGGGTGTTCGCTGTAACTGTAACTAAGAGATTCCATCATTTTGCCGCCCACCCCATCTATCTGCAGCCAATAAATAGCTGTTTTTGGTACGCGATTCGCCACGATTTGATACGGATCGAATAGAATGATATCACGAAATTCGGCGAAGTTACCGACTCGAATTTTTGAATACTTCGCTCATCTCTAATAGTGACCTCTCTTTAGGATAGGTCATCAATCCCTTTATCCACCGTATAAGTCATCAGTATGTGTCTGACACCCGAACCCACACAGATCAGCTGTTCCAGAAGCCTATAGACACCAGAAGTTGGTGCAGTGTACAGAGATCATACACAGGCTGCTGCAGCGCCGTCCACTGTCTAGTGGTAGTTCTGGGGAACTGCAGCTCCGCTCCTCAGCACTGCTACATCTGTATGTTGTCTGCTAAATAGAATCATATTCTAACACTGCCACGAGGCACTTGAATGGTTAAATATATTGTATATTTAGCATTTTTTAATACATTTCTTCCCTCCAGCAAGTAAAGCCACATGAAGGCCACTTCCTTAACAAGCGGCAGCGCGGCAGCTAATATTTTAAGCGATGGCTGGTCTTGCCCCCCCATCCTCCCACCTTAGTGCGCTGACTTGTTTGTCTGAAGCAATCATTATTTTGCGCACTATAACCCGTGCAGCATAGATTTCTTGGAAATCTGCATCTGGTTTTCTTTAGCGGGCTCTGCCGCAAGCTGCCGGCTTTGTAACTTCTTGTAGTTTGTGGCCCTTAATGAGGGAACCTGTACAAGTTACTCCAGGATTTTCCATCTGGGAGTTGTCACTTCTTTCCTTTCTGCTGCACGATAGCGACGTCTTGGTCTCCGTAATTATGTGTTGTAGGTGGCCGACTGACACGTCTATTTATACGATGACATTGCACATCTATCAGCTCTCAATTTGGCACAAGTCCCGCACTTCATGACAAGGCGCACTAGTTAGCTATGGGAAAATAACAACAGATTAAGGAACTTTCCTGTAATTCTGGATCTATCTGTATGTCAGAGAAAATACACACCAGACCCCCTAAGTCATGTGCAATGCTATATTGCTTTATGGATAGTAAGGGGGGGGCACTTACTTACACAAGCAATGCACAGAAAGAAATAGCAACCACAGATCAGTGACAAATAATTGCTGAAAGGTTATTGGGGGTCACCGTAACACACTGTAAGGAGTTAAATCCCATGGTGGATAATCACTCCGGTCACGTAATTGGCCATTACTGGGGTTTGTGTAATAGGGAGAAGATTGACTTAAAGGGATTGTCTTGACTTATAGTCATTGATGGCATATTGTTAGGATGTGTCATCAGGTCTGACCACTGTGACCCCGACTGAACTTGAGAACTAGATGGCCGTGATGTTGGGAAAGTCCGCACGGTCATTGACTTTGAGAGGCCAACCACGATCTACTGCAAAAAGCCAAGGGGGTCAAAAGGTGCCGAAGTGGCATGGCATTCAATGGGGGTCACACGGTTGTACCCTGTGTTATGTCTCCAAAGTGTCTCTTCTGTTTAGTCACCCCATCCCTGAACTAAAATTGGTGCCTGCCCCAGGGCAAAATCTGCAACAAACCCTCCACCCATCATTTCTTCTTCTTGTATGGAGGAGGAGCTTTAGGTCCTTAGATTGGCACATCGATAGCTTTGCCCCTTGACCCCACTTTGGTGTTCTAGGATCCTGCAGATGTCGGCGCTCCATTCCACCAGTCAATACCCTTCTTCACACCACCATCGGTCTCAGGGAAGGAGAACCAGATACTAAAACACTGTGGGGCAATATGCTTAAAGGGGTTATCCAGGATTGGAAAACATGACGCTTTCTCAGGAAGTGACATCACATCTGTTGGTCAAATGGCAATGCTACTGCTCAGTCCCATTCAAATGATGCAGCATGGTCATGTGACCAATAGACGTGATGTCACCTCTTGAGAAGAAGAAAGCAGCCATGTTTTCTAATCCTGAATAAACCCCTTCAAAGGAGTTTATCAAGACAAGAAAATGAATGGCCTGTCCTTAGGGTAGATCATTGATTTCAGATTCATAGAAGTCCAAGTGAGTGCTGTACTAAGTAGTGGCTGGCTGGTATTACAACTTTTTACTTGAGTGGGTTAGAGCTGCTCTTAAAGAGGTTTTCATGACTATAAATAATGATAGGTCATCAATATCAGATTGGTGGGTGCCAACACTCTGTAAGTAAGCAGACAGCTCCATTATCTGTGTAGTGGCCATACCATGTACTGCAGGTCAGCTCCCATTCACTTTAAAGGGGGCTAAACTACAGATTCTCAGTTCAGCCACTACACAAGCAATGGAGCTGTCTGTTTCCTGCTACATTTTGTGAGAGCAGATGATGGGTGTCCAGAGTTGAACCCCCAACCAGTCTTGAATTGTTGTCCTATCCTAAGGAAAAGCCATCGATATTCTAGTCTTGGAAAATCTCTACCAGCATGTCTTATTGGATGAGAGGGTTAAATTTAGCAGTGGCTTGTCCTATGGGTTGTCCTTTGGGTAGGTCATTAATATTAGGTCAGTTGGGTCCAATACTTGGTACAGCCGCCATTAGCTGTTTGAAAGGGGTTGTGGCTGTCTGCTTCAAGAGTTGGAGTCCACCAATCTGATATTGTTGGCCCATCCAGAGTATAGGCCATCAATATATGCCTAGGAGAACCCTTTATGTCAGGCACATTGAGAACTTGGTGGTAACCCATGTGACTACTGTCATGCACCAAGTTGGTGTCTTGTCTATGGTTGGATTAGCCTACTAGAGGATCCTCCATTGGACCACAAAGGTCTGAAAGAAGAGAACTGTATTAGTAGTTGACTTTGTAGCCACTAGGTACATTGACACATTCTATATAGATTCGGGCCCTCTTAAACCATATGGTGGACCCAATGAGCCTTAGTCTGGTGCTGGTCTATAGGCCTATAACAGGGGCCTGTGGATCTATACATGTAAGTTACTGTATGTACCAGTGAAAAAAAACATTAAAAAGTCGTTTAGAAAAATTCCTGCATGCGTGTCCTTTTATGTCTCGCGTTGCTTTTTGCATACCAAGTATTATTATGTTAATGCTTAGGTAATAGTGGACTTTCCCCACCGCTCATCCTATAAAGCACATTATAACTGGAAAGTTCTCGTGTTTCTGGTAGCAGACGGTTAAAGTATACCACTCGGTGGAATGTGCACTGTATGGCTTCCCGCTGCTGCCCCGCACACGCATATAATATGCAACATATGGGGAGCGTGTTTGGGCCTGTCCAGAATGTTTGGCCCATGCTTTGAGGTATCATGGGGATTAGAAGGAGGGATATGTAAATCCTTTGGGCTCATTGTGACAAGCAGCGTCTATAAGCCTCACAAATAGTTACGAGACATTAGATGTATCCAGAAGGTAAACTAAATCCTGATACTATGTACTGGACTTTACAGTGGATTTGTTGGCTTTCTCCATATAACTTAAAGGGGATGATCCAGTTTAGAAGACCCATTTCCAAACAACATATTCGGAAATTATGACACAAAAAGTGTTTATTCTCTACCCATAGTATAGAGGATAAATACCTGATTGGTGGGGTCTGACTGCTGAGACCTCCATGATCCTGAGAATGGGGGGGCCTTTCAGCAAGGCTGAATATAGGTGTGACTAGTGGTGGATGGTATTACCATCAATGGGAGCACTGGAGACAGACGAAGTAAAATGGAAGTGAATAGGAGCACCATCCAACACGTGTCACGCCTACATTCAGCCTGGCTGCAGTTAGGCTGGAAGTGCAGTAGGGAAAGGACCTGTTCACGTCTCGTGGCATGACCCCTGTCATAGATGGGTGGCCCTCACTTTAGGATTCTCATATCTTCACTATAGTGGAGAGCAATTACAAAGAGAATCTGTCTCTCTCTCTCTGGAGGACCTATCTTGTTCTACATTACATAGACAATGTATTGATTTGATCGGACATTGTGTAATGCTTCATTTTCCCTGTGGTGGCGCTGTGTAATACCAGATTTTAGTGAGACAATCATTACATGTGGGACATGCCAGCAGGACACTTGTGACTGCCCTCAGGTCATTGTCAAGGGACCCGTCTGCCAAGTAGAGACTTTCTAATGCAGAATCATTGTGTCTATGGTAAACCTGTCCACCCTGACATTATTATTGGGGACCTTTTTGCTGGTACTGTTTATAGGGGTACTTTTGTAGCTTTGGTTATGGCGATAACACTGGGGACAGTTTGATTCCATTGTAAAAGGAGTCACTTTTGCTATCATCATAGGGCATAGCTGTCAACTGTTCCAATTTTTTGGAAACCATTTTTGCCATTTAGTGCATGTCCCAGACCTAAACAAAACCCTGTCTCAAAGATAGCTGAACCACTCGGTATAGTGGTGTCCCATGCCGGTCTGGAGACAGAACTTACCTATATTAACCAACCTCAAAGTTAGTTAGTGTGTAGGGGCATGTACATATGTAAGTTTTTGGCTGTTTTCTACTCCCCTGATCCCAAAAACTACTACTATCCCTGGACCCCTTATTTCTGTAGTTGTTTATAGAGCAGAACCATAGGGGCTCGAACAGGCTACTTACAGTCAGATCATAGGTAAAGCTGCTACCTACAGAAGTATTCTGACGACTCTGCAATAGTGGGCCTCATCACAGACGATGATGACAAGGAGTACAGAGAACTGAACTGGTTTTTTGTGGACTGGTGCCACCGGAACCACCTGAAGATTAACGCGGGGAAGACCAAGGAGATGGTGGTGGACTTCCGTAAAGGCAGAAGCCCTCCTAAACCAGTGGACATCCTGGGGACGGGCATCGAGATTGTGAACACCTATAAGTACCTGGGTCTGCTCCTTAATAATAAGCTGGACTGGGCAGATCATATGGAGGCCCTGTACAGGAAGGGCCACAGCAGGCTCTACCTGCTTAGGAAGCTGAGAGCCTTTGGAATCCGGGGGGCACTTCTTAGGACTTTCTTCAACTCGGTAGTGGCATCAGCCATCTTCTTTGGAGTGGCCTGCTGGGGGAGCAGTATATCAACCAGGGACAGAAATAAACTTGACAAGCTGATTAGAAGGGCCAGCTCTGTCCTGGGGATCCCACTGGACCCAGTGCAGGTGGTGGGTGACAGAAGGATACTGTCCGTGGTGAGCTCCATGCAGAAGAAGAAGTCCCATCCCATGCATGAGACTGTGATCGCGCTGAGCAGTACTGTCAGTGACCGACTGCTCCACCCTAGGTGTGAGAAGGAGCGCTATCGGAAGTCTTTCCTCCCCACCGCGGTTAGGCTGTACAACCAACACCGACCTAAGCGGAGATCATTACACACAGAGAACTGAAATATCTCTCTGCCTGTTAAATCCCCCCCCCCCTCTGCTACGTCCTATCTGTCTGTCTGCTATTAATGTAATGCCTCTCACCTTGGAACATTCCTGTACATGTTGTATTTGTATTTGTATCTGCTTATCTTATCTTTGCTGCTGTAACACACTGAATTTCCCCACTGTGGGACTATTAAAGGACTATTATTATTATTATTATTATTATTATTATTACTAGTGTGGGGGTGGAAAAACACTCTCGAGCTAGAGGAATGGACAAGAAGCTGTGAATTTGGATACTAAATCTCTCACTTTTTACTATAGGAAAGTAAACGGCTGCTGGAGTTTGCTGTGGTTTTGTGGGATGGGAAAAAGTTAACTGGGCTTGTGCATACCTACTTTAATAGGACGGCGTCTATTGACTGACGTACGTCACATAGTGCTTACCTTACATGGGTTACTGTTGTAAACCACACCAGTAAGATGGAAGAGACCTAACGAATACTTTCCTTAAGATTAGTATTACGGGACCTTCTCATGTCGGTGAGGAGCTGACCATGGAAATTATGCAAAACATAAGATTAATAGGATTAACCTAAGAGACCATTGACTGTATAATACGCTGACCCAATATGGAAAGATGTCTAGTAACGCAAATATGACTATAAGGCCAGGTTCTCATGTTCTGGTAGTGGCACGGCAAGCAGATCTTCTTACATGGGATTTTCCTTTCTGTGTTTTTCCCAAATAGCGGACCTATAATGCATCTTATATCAGCAGAACAGACCTGGATGGCTGGATTACCAGCACTGCCCTGATGTCCCAGGACGCCGTGTCTCTGTCTGTGCAGAAGCAATCTACCACAGATGGGTTAAAATGTCACAGTTCATAACAAAGACCCCCCATCGATCATGTCCAAAGGTTTGATCGGTGGGGTGTGAAGGGGCTGAGATGCCCACTGAGGGTTGAAAGGAGCGGACAGCTTCCTGTTCCTGTCAGGGCTGTAGAGTTGGGGTCAGTTTGGATGGAGCCAGAGTCGGAAAAAAGTTACCGTCACTTCAAAATTAATTGATTAATATATACTATATCATATCATTATTAATATTGGAGAATCAATTAGATACATAGTATGTTACATGCTTAGGAATTCAATCTCTGGCTTATACCGTGAAGTAGAGGAGATTTATTGCTTCTATCTAAAGGCTGTCAGCCATTTATGAAAGAATCGGAGAGAGCAGGAGTCGGAGTCAGGCTGTGGTAAAATAGAGTCGGAGTTGGTGGTTTGGACTAGAGACTTCCCAGCCCTGGTTCCTGTGCTGATCTACATGGCATAAAGAGTTCCACCACCTTTACTTTAATACAACTTTTGACATCTCATAGTGATGTGCCAAAAGTTTTGGTTGGCTGGGGTACAGGGGCTAAGACACCACCTATGGCTAAAGCAAAGAGGAAGAAGAGCCTAGCTTGGATTGGCTGCGTTTGGCTCGCCAAAGAGAGTTGACCGAAGCCAAACAGATCTGAAGAGGTACAGCATTTATCCAAGCTCTCCTGCCCTTTGGATTTAGCAACCAGGGGGTGTCTTCGCTTATGGCCCCCTGACGATCAAACTGTTTGACACATTACTATGGGACTTGTTCTTACATCAGATTTCTTCTGACTTTTCTGCACCCCACCAAACATACTGTACATACTTTATGCTGGCACTGATACTGTCACGGGGGCATTGGGCACTGTTACTAAACTAAACAACTTTTGATTTTCTGGCAATATTTATTATCAATAGATTTTGTAACTTACCTTATTAACCAATTATGTCTCCTTTCTGTGAAATCCTGCGCTTTTTTATTCTGAACACTGCTGAAGTCTGTATTCTTCTTTCAATAGATGTATGGAGGGGCAGGCTCTTATATAATGCAGGAAAGCTGAGTCTGGAGGGGTACTTCAAACAGTTAAATCTTGGGTATTATACAACATAGAACACTGCTTCTGGTTTCATATGGAAGATATGAGATTTGTAGCTTTTGTATGACACCAAGATGACAGTGGTACTTGTTTTATTTCCAGAAATATTACCAGTTGTTATTTGGGAGCAGCTACAGAAGTGTCAGAGTGGCATATCAAAAGTTTTGATCGGTGGGGGTCCAAAGTCACCCACTTACCACTGAAACAAAGGGGCATATATACCCTTATTTATGGGGCTATAATGCAGTTCATTTTGTATGCTTCAGTGTCTTGCACCCTAGATTAGAAATATAAACCTCAATCATAAGAGGTAAGAGGTTGAAGCAGGACACAACATGGTTGAGCCTGTAGTCAACTGCTGGATTGAGACCACACATGCAATTCACCCTATCAGGTCTCCAGAACAGGAGATCAACTGAGGTGAGGATATTCTGGAAAAGGTCTGTGAATAAAAGGGAATTCTCTTGGTGACTCAGCCGTACTGTATAGTACACACACCATCCACACTGGATGACAAGAGATGGATGAGCTTTAAAATTCCACTTCTTCAGAGACCGAGGATCTGGGCCAGATGTAAAATGATATGAATGTAGTCATCTCCTTGATTGAGCAAATGTGCGCCTGTATTTAGGGATGTAGTATAATAGATCTGCTTTAAGATGCTATATGTCAGCAATGTTATCCTGAAAAGTAAAGCTTCAATAATATTAAAGTGTTTGCCAGGATAAGCTGTAAGTGTATGAATGGTGAAGATCTGACCCCTAGAACCCTGACTGATCAGGCCAATGATGGGATGGAAAACACCTCATTGATTCACACAACCTAAAGTGAACCTCTCGGGTGACTCTGCTGCCCTAAGCGGAGCTCTCTGATATATAGGATTATATGATAGAAGTGGAGAAGCTGAGCTCTGTGATATATAGGGTTATATGATAGAGGTGGAGAAGCTGAGCTCTGTGATATATAGGGTTATATGATAGAGGAGAGAAGCTGAGCTCTGTGATATATAGGGTTATATGATAGAGGAAGAGAAGCTGAGCTCTGTGATATATAGGTTATATGATAGAGGAGAGAAGCTGAGCTCTGTGATATATAGGGTTATATGATAGAGGAGAGAAGCTGAGCTCTGTGATATATAGGGTTATATGATAGAGGAGAGAAGCTGAGCTCTGTGATATATAGGGTTATATGATAGAGGAGAGAAGCTGAGCTCTGTGATATATAGGGTTATATGATAGAGGGAGAGAAGCTGAGCTCTATGATATATAGGGTTATATGATAGAGGAGAGAAGCTGAGCTCTGTGATATATAGGGTTATATGATATAGGGAGAGAAGCTGAGCTCTGTGATATATAGGGTTATATGATAGAGGTGGAGAAGCTGAGCTCTGTGATATATAGGTTATATGATAGAGGAGAGAAGCTGAGCTCTGTGATATATAGGGTTATATGATAGAGGAGAGAAGCTGAGCTCTGTGATATATAAGGTTATATGATAGTGGAGAGAAGCTGAGCTCTGTGATATATAGGATTATATGATAGAGGAGAGAAGCTGAGCTCTGTGATATATAGGTTATATGATAGAGGAGAGAAGATGAGCTCTGTGATATATAAGGTTATATGATAGTGGAGAGAAGCTGAGCTCTGTGATATATAGGGTTATATGATAGTGGAGAGAAGCTGAGCTCTGTGATATATAGAATTATATGATGGAGGAGAGAAGCTGAGCTCTGTGATATATAGGGTTATATGATAGTGGAGAGAAGCTGAGCTCTGTGATATATAAGGTTATATAATAGTGGAGAGAAGCTGAGCTCTGTGATATATAAGGTTATATGATAGAGGAGAGAAGCTGAGCTCTGTGATATATAGGTTATATGATAGAGGAGAGAAGCTGAGCTCTGTGATATATAGGGTTATATGATAGAGGAGAGAAGCTGAGCTCTGTGATATATAGGTTATATGATAGAGGAGAGAAGCTGAGCTCTGTGATATATAGGGTTATATGATAGAGGAGAGAAGCTGAGCTCTGTGATATATAGGGTTATATGATAGAGGAGAGAAGCTGAGCTCTGTGATATATAGGGTTATATGATAGAGGAGAGAAGCTGAGCTCTGTGATATATAAGGTTATATGATAGTGGAGAGAAGCTGAGCTCTGTGATATATAGGGTTATATGATAGAGGAGAGAAGCTGAGCTCTGTGATATATAGGGTTATATGATAGTGGACAGAAGCTGAGCTCTGTGATATATAGGGTTATATGATAGAGGAGAGAAGCTGAGCTCTGTGATATATAAGGTTATATGATAGAGGAGAGAAGCTGAGCTGTGTGATATATAGGGTTATATGATAGAGGAGAGAAGCTGAGCTCTGTGATATATAGGGTTATATGATAGTGGAGAGAAGCTGAGCTCTGTGATATATAGGGTTATATGATAGAGGAGAGAAGCTGAGCTCTGTGATATATAAGGTTATATGATAGAGGAGAGAAGCTGAGCTGTGTGATATATAGGGTTATATGATAGAGGAGAGAAGCTTAGCTCTGTGATATATAGGTTATATGATAGTGGAGAGAAGCTGAGCTCTGTGATATATAGGATTATATGATGGAGGAGAGAAGCTGAGCTCTGTGATATATAGGGTTATATGATAGTGGAGAGAAGCTGAGCTGTGTGATATATAGGTTATATGATAGAGGAGAGAAGCTGAGCTGTGTGATATATAGGGTTATATGATGGAGAGAAGCTGAGCTCTGTGATATATGGGGTTATATGATAGAGGAGAGAAGCTGAGCTCTGTGATATATAGGGTTATACCATAGAGGAGAGAAGCTGAGCTCTGATATATAGGGTTATATGATAGAGGAGAGAAGCTGAGCTCTGTGATATATAGGGTTATATGATAGAGGAGAGAAGCTGAGCTCTGTGATATATAGGGTTATATGATAGAGGAGAGAAGCTGAGCTCTGTGATATATAGGGTTATATAGAGAGATAGAGGAGAGAAGCTGAGCTCTGTGATAATAATTATATAAGGAGAGAAGCTGAGCTCTGTGATATATAGGTTATATGATAGAGGAGAGAAGCTGAGTTCTGTGATATATAGGGTTATATGATAGAGGAGAGAAGCTGAGCTCTGTGATACATAGGGTTATATGATAGAGGAGAGAAGTTGAGCTCTGTGATATATAGGGTTATATGATAGAGGAGAGAAGCTGAGCTCTGTGATATATAGGGTTATATGATATAGGAGAGAAGCTGAGCTCTGTGATATATAGGGTTATATGATAGTGGAGAGAAGCTGAGCTCTGTGATATATAGGATTATATGATGGAGGAGAGAAGCTGAGCTCTGTGATATATAGGGTTATATGATAGTGGAGAGAAGCTGAGCTCTGTGATATATAGGGTTATATGATGGAGGAGAGAAGCTGAGCTCTGTGATATATAGGGTTATATGATAGTGGAGAGAAGCTGAGCTCTGTGATATATAAGGTTATATGATAGAGGAGAGAAGCTGAGCTCTGTGATATATAGGTTATATGATAGAGGAGAGAAGCTGAGCTCTGTGATATATAGGGTTATATGATGGTGGAGAGAAGCTGAGCTCTGTGATATATAGGTTATATGATAGAGGAGAGAAGCTGAGCTCTGTGATATATAGGGTTATATGATAGAGGAGAGAAGCTGAGCTCTGTGATATATAGGGTTATATGATAGAGGAGAGAAGCTGAGCTCTGTGATATATAGGGATATATGATAGTGGAGAGAAGCTGAGCTTCTGTGATGTATAGGGTTATATTATAGAGGAGAGAAGCTGAGCTCTGTGATATATAGGGTTATATGATAGAGGAGAGAAGCTGAGCTCTGTGATATATAGGGTTATATGATAGTGGAGAGAAGCTGAGCTCTGTGATATATAGGGTTATATGATAGTGGAGAGAAGCTGAGCTCTGCGATATATAGGTTATATGATAGAGGAGAGAAGCTGAGCTCTGTGATATATAGGGTAATATGATAGAGGAGAGAAGCTGAGCTCTGTGATATATACTGTAGGTTATATGATAGAGGAGAGAAGCTGAGCTGTGTGATATAAGGTTATATGATAGAGGAGATGAGCTGTGTTAGGTATATGATAGAGGAGAGAAGCTGAGCTCTGTGATATATAGGGTTATATGATAGAGGGAGAGAAGCTGAGCTATGTGATATATAGGGTTATATGATAGAGGAGAGAAGCTGAGCTCTGTGATATATAGGTTATATGATAGAGGAGAGGAGCTGAGCTCTGTGATATATAGGGTTATATGATAGAGGAGAGAAGCTGAGCTCTATGATATATAGGTTATATGATTTGGAACAGGTTTTCTGATTAAAAAGCAGAGTATATCTTGAGGGGACTCCTAGGAGAGACAATGAGAGTCCTGATTACTCCGCCCACACAGGATGATTGACAGCTGTCCTGTCGGTGTGTATACACAGCAGGCTGCCCTCACCAAAATAAAATATATTAGATTAGCATTTCTGTATAGTATTTAGATAGATATAAAATAGAAACATAGATTGAAATAAATACTGTAGATAGATATTAGACAGATAAATGGAGATAGATAAATAGATAAAAAATCTAAATGTAATTAAAAAAAAAATCCACTTAGAATGTTACTTATAATTTCTGCTTTCTTATTTTGGAAATGACATTTCTATGACAATATTAGCAGCCCATCCCCGCTCCGTACTTCCCACTGCCCGGTGGACGCGGGTTTCTCTTACACGCAGATTCACACTGGAAGTCTCACCATTCTTTGTGCTGTGAGGCTGATTCAAATGGTAATTGCAGAAGGCTTGGGAGACTTTGTTCTTTGCACAGCAAATCTCCTTAGACAATGTAGGGGTAAGAGAGAGGTTCTGCCGGAGTGTCAAAGTGAAAAAAGAGTTTAGAAAATAAATTACACAATTCTCCAGAGAAAGGGAAAGGACTATGAAAAAAAATGGCAGCACACAGCAAATCTCCAAGGTGTTTAAATATGGATAAATGATACTGAGCTTTTAAAGTTCTGGAAGAAGCCGCGTAAAGATTTCCTTTATATTTATGGCATTTATTTTACAGCATTGATATAAATCCATGGGCCCCGGGACATTTCATTCTACCATTGTGTTTCATGAGCACAGTCCATATTATACAATAAAGGTTAGAATATTATTAATATGGACACAACCGTCCTCCACCCTACAAATGCCATGGTAAGCCTTGGGCTTATATATGGCCATCTCCACACAATGACTTCTAATACCTATATTTCCATATCTCTGTATTATTCCCTATTTTTTATATTATTTTTACATATTTTATATATTCTTTATTATATATATGGAGAATTCCGTCTTATATTAAATCTGCCAACAGCTTAGCTTAAAGGGGTTTTCTGGTCCCAAAAGGATTTTGTCATAGGATAGGTCATTAGTCTGTGATGTGTAGGGGTACGACACCCAGACCCTGCACAGATCCGCTCCGGATAGGGAACGCATGCAGCACCGCTACTTTTAAAGTAATAGGAGCGAAGCTGCAGCCCTGGTATAGTGGAGCAGTCTGCACGCTGTAACAGCTGATCGGCGCAGGGTGTGGGTGTCGAACCCCCAAATATCGCATACTGATGACTGTGGGAATAGCCATAGAGGCTACTCCCTGGACTACCAGTCCCTGGACCCCAAAGGACCCTCTGCCCCATAAAATATACCGCTATTCTAAATGACAATAGGAAGGTATGGTTCCATTATAGATGTTGCAATGGGGCCCAGCAGATTCAAGTTACACCACCGCTGGTTACCTATCCTGTGGATACGTCGTCTGTATGAAAAATACTTTTGGGTCTGGACAACCCCTTTAAGATTTTGTAAATGACAAACTTAAAGGGGTTTTCCATGATAAGTGCAAAACCGAAGGGTGGACAGGAGAGGGGTAAGAAAAAAAAAAAACCTAAACGTGGTCCCCCATTTGGGCAGCACAAACCCTGTTCCCCTCAGAGGGTGGGCTGGAAGTACAGAGGCTCAGATGATCATTGCAGCCAATCACTGGCTTCCGTGGTCACATTTAGGGGGGCGGTGACATCACCAGTACCAAACAGGTGACCGCTGAGCCCAGTTACCCTGGCCATGCTCAGATGAATTCTACCAAACCTGCCTATATACGATGTAATACTCGCGGACATCCGGGCCCCAGTGTTTACTTGCCTGCTGTAGTCAGAGAGCTGGTAATCTTAGCAAAAATGTTTGCTTTTGAGGCCCAGAAGATGAGGCATCCTGCCATGAAGGACGCCATATGTGCCTCAAGTCCCTGTCAGAATTGTCATTAAGATCTATCTGACAGCGACCTAATGGACTGTTCACACACAGCAGTCTTTCTCTTTTACTCTTGATATGTTTTTGTATTTTACAAATGTTAAGCTGGGGGAGGCGAGTGAGAGGTGTCGGCTCCAAAAAGGAGTAGCATCCATGTAGGTCTAGTAGAGGGTGTATACCAAAACCACAACATTCTCCGCAATAATATCACCGTCCTAAGTACAATTATAGTAACAAATAAACCCAAAATAAGGAAGAAAGAGGAGAAGAAGAGGGATAAAGAGACGGAAGGAAGGGGGAGGCGAAAGATGACACACCACCTGCTTAATCCCATAATAGGGAAAGGGGTTTTAGGAAGTGGCCCTGCTAGGTCTGCAGAAGGGCACCTAGATAAGCCCCACCAGATCTGTAACATTATCAGGCTGATAATGGCTTTATAGTATGACAAAGGGATGGCGGGCATTGCTCCTTACAGGACAGTCATGGGATAAAGGGCTTCCATTTTTTGCTGTTTTCTGTGTTCTTGTACGTTATCTAACTATCCATATTTATTCTGCATTGACCGGTTTATAGTGCAGATTTGATGCTGTTCAGTCAAGGGGGTGCATAGTGGTAAGGGGGCCAATTTAAATCTTTATGGGACCCCTTCACCTGTATGTACGTTAACACCACCACTCCCCTAAACACCTAGGACTGGGGTCTTGGTGCTTGTTTGCCCTTTTATTGTTCCATGATCTTTGATTTAAAGGGATTTTCCAGAATTTTTAATTAATGACCTATCAATGTATGATCCATCTGGATCCCAGGGGTTGGCAGAACAATAGGACCATGCCTCTATACAAGTGTGACGGTGACTGGTCCTGGACACTTCACTGGATTCACCTGCACTATTGGCTATACATTGATGGTCTATCCTAAGAATTCTATTTACTTTTATTATCATCTCATGAAAATTTTGGTAAAATTATCATTATAAAAAATTTCATATATAGTCATAAATTTAATTGAAAAAATATACTGTGTACAATTATGAAATAATACACACAGTAACATATAATACATTATAATCTAAAATAAAAATATAACTTGTAATAATCTAAAATATAATAATAATATAAAATATATTAAAACTTACCAATATGACATACTATATAATAAAAAATAACATGTATAGTTATAAAAATAACATATATAATACATAATATAAAATAAATATGCAAGGTATAATACATAATGTAATATAAAATATTATAAATAAATAAAAAATGTATAATGCATAATAAAATATATAACAATAAATCCAAACATAATAATAATATAAAATATGTAACATAATACATAATGTAGTGTAAAATAAAACATATATAATACATAATATAAAGCAAATATGTAACTTATAATATATAATGTAATATCAAAATTAATAAAATAAATATAACATATCTAATATAGAATTAGATAAAATAAAAATAAAATATATATGTAACTTATATATATATATATATAATGTAATATAACAATAAAATACATATTTAATATCATATAAAATATAACATATATAATACATAATATAAAAAAATAAATATCCAACATATAATATGTAATAATGTGAAATACAAATATAATTTAGAGTATTAAATAAAAAATAACATATACATAACAATATAAAATAAAAATATAATCTATATAATGCATAGTATAGAATAAAAATATAGAAAAATTATTATTTTTATTTTATTTTTTTTATTTCGTGAGAAAATACTGTGAAGAAGGACAAGTCATCTCCTGGATTATTTCAGTTTCTATATGTATTTGTGTGCATTTCTCAGAATGTCATTGTGCCGGAGTGGGCCTTATTGTTCTTAGTAGAACTGGTTTGCTTATGTCTAAATTCAGCAAGGCAGAAAGCGCAGCTGCACAGATAATACATTCTCCCCAAGGGCTTTGGCTGAGCAAATTAGGTGTCAATGGGGTGCCTGTGCAGGCAGTACTTCCTCTAATTAGTCTCCCGAGCCTAGTCGGTGGCAGGTAGAAGATGATCTAATCAGTTACTCTGTGTCTGATGCTTGCAATGTGTAGAAATCCTGGCAGGCAAGGTCTGCTCCCACAGGTCATTCACCTGCACAGCGAGAGTCCTTGTTTTCCTTTTTCATCTTTTTTTTTTTCCTATAGCATGATGCTTTTTTGGAATCGTGAATCCCCCAAAATGTCTGCTTTGTCCTTTGGCAGCCATCAGCCTTTTTATTTTACTTCTTTATATTAACTGTGGGCTGTGGCACCATGTAAAGTGAGTGCTATAGCTATATGCCAATCATATATACAGATAGGGGAGCGAACATCAGTATATAAGAAGGCAGTTTCTGTGTGGTGGTTGGATATGTGTAAAATAAAGTGTGCCCTAATATTAGTGGGGGTGCACAAGCACCATATTAATGGTAGGCTTGTCCCATCTATTACTATTATTAGGGGACAGGAGAATCAGGCATGTTGAGTTTTAACACCCGATCCTCTAGTTGTCAGGGGACAACTCCAGAGCCACCTCCAGAGAAGACACTTGTACTATTGTAACCTTAAAGGGGTTGTCCCTTTATGGAAATGTATCCTCTATCCACAAGACAGGGAATAAGTGTCCGATCGCTGGGTTCCCCCTTGATCTGGAGGATGAGGGATCGGCGCTCTATTCACTTCTATGGGGATGTCGGGACTGTAATCTCCAGCAGCCCTATAGAAATGAATGGAGCGCGGCTCATACAAGTGCACTGCCACTCTAGTCACAAGGAGGCCTTACGGAGACTTTCAGTCCCTTGACCTCCTGATCACTTATCCCCTTTCTTGTCGATAGGGAATAAATGTCCATAACGGGACAACCCCTTACATCATACCTTGTAGTACTTAAGGTGCCCATACACCTTCAATAGCTGTAAGATGAAATCGTTCGTCTGACATCTATTCCTATAACCCCCATATACATGCACACTCTGCCTACTCTGAAGGTAACTTATGTCCAATATATATATGGACCAGATGTTCTGGACCATTTTTGATGTGTACAGACCTAATGAGACTTGATGGATCATTTCACTGTTTGGTTCCCTGATACTTTACCATTGGACCTGTAAAATTTGTGGTGTTGCGATGTCACAACGAGCAGATTACATGACATTATATGCCTAGACATCAATGGACTTTGTTCTTTGCACAGTATCATGTCTCAATAACCAGCTTGTTCATAGATGGACTTGGTGGAGGACTGACTGACGTCTTCTTCTTCCGCGGTTCTCCGTCTTATTTAAATAACTCGTGTTCAGCGAAATGGGAATTTAGTTTTAAAAGTGCTGAAAATCCATTTATCACCTGAAATGTGAAGTTTTACAAAACTAGAAAAAAATTGCCGAGCTGGGTTCTTCAGAATATAACAGAAGGTCCGCTCTTAATGGTGCGACTGTGCGACAGTCTTCAGCTGTGTTAGGACACGATCTCCTTAAAATATATATATATATCCTCATGTGCTGAAACCATCAAAGCAGCCTTCAATAAACCCTGTACAGTTCTGGTTCCCAACCTTGTGTAGCTCACAAGTCACTTTCAAGTAGGCTGTACTGAACTGCAATGAAAATTAACCCCTTCCCTCCCACGACATATACACACATGGACAAAATTGTTGGTCCCCCTCGTGTAATGAAAGAAAAACCCACAATGGTCACAGAAATAACTTGAATCTGACAAAAGTAATAATATATAAAAATTCTATGAAATTGAACAAATGAAAGTCAGACATTGCTTTCCAACCAGGCTTCAACAGAATTAAAAAAAAAAAAAGAAAACTCATGAAACAGGCCTGGACAGAAATGATGGTTCCCTTAACTTAATATTTTGTTGCACAACCTTTTGAGGCAATCCCTGCAATCAGACGATTCCTGTAACTGTCAATGAGACTTCTGCACCTCTCAGCAGGGATTTTGGCCACTCCTCATGAGCAAACTGCTCCAGTTGTCTCGGGTGTGAAGGGTGCCTTTTCCAGACGGCATGTTTCAGCTCCTTCCTAAGATGCTCAATAGGATTTAGGTCAGGGCTCATAGAAGGCCACTTCAGAATAGTCCAATGTTTTCCTCTTAGCCATTCTTGGGTGTTTTTAGCTGTGTGTTTTGGGTCATTATCCTGTTGCAAGACCCATGACCTGCGACTGAGACCAAGCTTTCTGACACTGGGCAGCACATTTCTCTCTAGAATCCCTTGATAGTCTTGGGATTTCATTGTACCCTGCACAGATTCAAGACACCTTGTGCCAGATGCAGCAAAGCAGCCCCAGAACATAACAGAGCCTCCTCCATGTTTCACAGTAGGGACAGTGTTCTTTTCAAGATAGGCTTCAGTTTTCCATCTGTGAACATAGAGCTGTGTGCCTTGCCAAAAATTTCGATTTTTGTCTCATCTGTCAATAGGACATTCTCTCAGAAGCTTTGTGGCTTGTCAACATGTAGTTTGGCAAATTACTTTTGTCAGATTCAAGTTATTTCTGTGACCATTGTGGGTTTTTCTTTCATTAAACGAGGGAGGGGTACCAACAATTTTGTCCACGTGTGTAAATGAACTGGCTAATGCTACTGTGCCAGAAGCCCATTCATTTACACGTGGCCCCAATGGCGTGGGGGTGAGGATTTGTCATAGTAAAAAAAAACAATAGATCCCATTGACTATAATATGGTCCATTGTGTTTCCAGGTTCCAGGGCATTGGAATGGGAACAACAGGGGATTGGTCAGGGCGAGTATTACTTTTTTGTAACTTTTTGACCGTTTTTTTTTTAAAAAGAATTCCATATTCAGTTTCTTTAGTGCAGTTGATGGGGGGGGGGGGTGTAATATAAGGTGCATAGATAGGAGGCACAACAAGCTACTTTACCTCCTGTAAAGTATCCAGATACAAGGCCAGGGCAGTGAACGGAACCCGGGTGTAGGAAAGTCTAGCTACGACTAAGATACAAAGTCAAGAAATTTCGACTTCTCAAGAATATGGCTGCTGAGGTGGATTTGCTGATGCATTAATATTCTAGGTATTGGATATTCTTCCAATTTGACTTCTGTTCAACATCTGTTCAATTCTGTCGCCAAGCTCCGCTCCGGGACTGGGAGTGAGGCCAGCGTAAAGTCACATTTATAAAAATGAATGTATCTTCTATCCTCTTGTGTCCCGCTGACGTCCAGAAATATACTTGGCTGAGGGAACAGTTACACCTTACACTTATGGGGGAAACAGTCTCCCCTAGTACAAACCTGGCCGTTTCCAGAAGCAGCTTTATTTATGGGGCCATCTGTCTTATTTTTAACAAAAAAACTATTTATTGATTTTTTTTTTTCCCTTAATTTCAGGCTTCAGCTATATAGCAAGCCTTTGTTAATCTGGCTCCATTAGGACTGGTGTCCGTAAAGTATTAGATGTGCGTAACATAGAAAAATATTTATAGACTATTACAAAATTGGATCTTAAAAATTTCCAAAAAAGGATATTTTTTTTTATTTTTAGAGTCTCTGCCTGGTCTCCCGACTAGTCTGTTTTAGTAAATACTTGTGTTCCCATTGAAATAAATAATAATTTTGGAACACACTGCATTATACCATTCCTCTGTTATTTCTTCTTGAAAAAAAAGACAACTGGGTGTTACCATTCCACTAGTCAAAGGGGTGTGTCCCTAAACAGGCTGATACTGGCACCACTGATTGGACCATTTCAAACTGTTTAGGGACACTCCCCCCAACTGGTAACACCCAGTTGTCAATTTCTTCGTAAATTTCTAGATGAAATGACCGAAGAATGGAACAATGCAGAATTCTAAGAAACAATGCTCCGTAATTGTTATTTTATGGGAAATAAAGTAATCTACTAAAACAGACATTTTAGAAAGGAGCAGGTTCTCATTAAAGGGGTTTCCCAATCTTAGAAAGTTATCCCCATCCACAGAATAGGGTATAACTTGCAGATTGGTGGAGGTCTGACCACTCAGCTCTCCACTGATCAGGAGAGCTCGGGCAGCGCATGCGCCACTCCATTAATTTCAATGCGACCACTTTATTGTGTGACCACTGCTCCATTGAGAACAGGGGACAAAACTCCCCCATTCTTTTGATCGCTGGGGGTCTGAGTAATTGGATCCCTATTGATCTACAAGTTATCTGCAAGGGATTGGTGCCTTAAAGGAAATCTGTCAGGTCAATCTGGGACACTAAACCACATGTCCTTATAGACCTGCGGTTTAGTGTCCCAAATCGCACTGTTGTAATGCAATCCGCATGCGCATTAAAAATAAAAAAAAACCTTTATACTTACTAGAGAAGGGTCCGATCGATGCTGTTCGGCCAAGAACAGTCCGGATTATTCATGAGCTTCTTTGTTGGCACACCTCCCGGCGCCTGCGCTGTTCTTCAGTGAAGCCAAAGATGGACACCCCGGCTACTGCGTAATTGCGGGACATGCGCACTGAAGCCAAGGAGTACTCCTCTGGCTTCATTGAAGAACTGCGCAGGCGCGGGGAGTACAGCGGCAGGGTGAGTATAAAGCTTTTTTATTTTTAATGCGGCCATGGATTGCGTTATAACAGGGTGATTTGGGACCCTAAACCCCAGGTCCATATGGACGTGTGGGTGGTTTAGTGTCCCAAATTGCCCTGACAGATTCCCTTTAAGGGATCACATACATAACTATAATACACCTCCATGTATTTAGAGCCAGGGACGGGATGGGATTGGCTACAGATCCCACCCTATGAAATCAAAAAATCTCCCGAGAGGGGATCCGCTCCATCCCGCAGTGAAGAGGTTTGGTACTTGGTAATTGCCAAGACAGAATGCCAAGGGCAGGGTGGGATTGGGAATGGACCCTGCCATGTGAAACCAGCAAAAAACCCAGGAAGGGATTTAGTTAAGTGAAAAAAATTTGGTAAATTGCAGAACCATTATGTGTATGATTCTTGTATTTCCATAGATCTGAAGGGTTTGATGTTGATTTTTATGGGATTCAGCTAAATGGCTAAGGCTGTTTAGAAGTCAATGGGTATTATGGAGTTAGAGTTAAGACCCTGAACCAAGCAGGTCAACCATTATGGACTCCTTAGACCTCTTACGGTATCTATTGACCTTCCAGCTTTTAAGTCTCCACCAATGAGCTCATACACCAAAAATTGTAAAAACTTTCATATAAGTCAACATGTTTACCCTCTATGTCATCTCTTTCGATTGTCTTTGGTCAAACTTTTTCGTTCTCCACCATGTTAAGTCCATATTTTCTTCTTCTCCAGGAGAACACGTCAATCATTGCAGAAGGAAAATCATGGGATGAGAAGACATTTGCCTTACGGAGAGATCTTGGGGTGGTTGATCATCAACCTTCTGCTGACTCGTCACTGCTGAGGACCTCACGAGGACGACGTTCCACCCACTTATTTGCTTCGAGCCTTGCACGCAGTTTGCTACCTTGTGATTTATATGAAGATTAAACGTAATATCTACACGGCATCATTTTTTATGTTCTTTTAGTTCCTCGATTTCATTTCAGACAACACATATCTACATGGTTATGTCTCTAAACCTTCCTCATTTTTTTTTTTTTTTTGTGAGGCTGTGAGCCTAGAATTCGGCTATTTATCGGTTTGCAAGACTTTTCTTAGGGAAAGCAATAGGAAAAAAAAAAATTCTGATTTGCAATAAATGTTTGAAGCAAATCCATCCAGGATCATTTAGTAGACATTTCTATACAAGGACTTTAATATCATTGGGCGTCGGGGCCTGTTCTTATGATTAGCAATATTTTGTTGAACATCGGAGCTATAATACGAGGCTTTGGATGAGAAAACATTGACATTTGTACTTCACTATAACGTTCTATAAATAATGTATTCATGGTTTTTAGAATAAAGCATATATAGAATATGAATGGGAATGCGGGGGGTGGGGTTGTATTTTTTTTTCAGACTTGAAATTATGGTCACTCTAATAGAAAATTGTGTTTTCGCCATTTGCATCCCATTTCCTTTTGGTGATTCAAACAGACATTTAAAGGAAACCTGTCACGTCAAGATCTTTAGGTGGCATGTTATAGAGCAGAATGAGCTGAGAAGATTAATGTATAGCTTTGTGGGGAAAGATTCAGTACAACTTGTCATTTATCCATTTATATCCATGTCATACCGATAAGTACCACCCACTGGACTCCTAAACAAGAAATAGTAAGGATTTCAGTAAATAAAATATACAGAATATTTTCCCACAATGTAATATATCAATCAGCTCAGCTTCTCATGCTTTATACCATGCTGATTGCACATTAGACACAAGGACATGACAGGTTCATTTTAAAGGGGTTGTAAACACAAAAACCCAAAGACATGAAAATAAAAATAATATAATCCCTTACATGGGATCTACTGTTAGCTATTGCTGTTAATACTCAGGTTTCTTTTTATTTTTTACTAGTATTTTACTCACTCCTTAACAGGGTTATCCAGGACTGTGATACTGAGATTCACTTCCTCTTTGCAGGTAGTGACATCATGTATACTGGTCACATAGTCATGCTGCAGCTCTGCCACTTTCATTTGAATGTGACTGAGCTGCAGCATGGCCACCTGCCCAATAGACGTGATGTCAGTTCCTGAGAAGAGGACGTGGAGCTCAGTATCACAGTCCTGGATAACCCCTTTAACTTTGTTGGCAAACACCAGATAAGGCAGCTCTGCCTGCCCGGTGCACAGCGGGAAATCCCAGCACCATCTAAAGTACCAATCAGAAGCTAGAATATGTGCAGCCAATCAGCTGCCTTGGTTCTCTATGTGTGCAGAAGACACCTTGAGACTAGAGGCTCCCTCAGATTCCGACTTTCTTGAATGGAAAGGGAGCAACTACATTTTGCTTGATAGAGCGCAGTGTTCAAATTTTCTTACTTTGTCCCCGTTTAGGAAAATAATAATAGAATGTAAAATTAGAAAAAAAATTGATACATGACATTATTGACATAGATTTACTATGTTAAAGGGAGTATTGCCAAACCCAAGCATATCACCCCAGCACTGCAGATAGATAGGTTATAGTCACTGGCAACAAGCAGTGTTTTCTCTTAGCGAATTGCTGCCTCTATTGCCCAAATATTGCCATTTTTGTAAATATGCAAATGAACTGGAGCAATGGCGGCTTTAGTGTTACTCCAAAGAGCTCATTTGCATACTGACAAAAACAGTGATATCTCCACAACGGAGGCAGCGATTCACAAGGGGAAAACACCATTTGATTCAAGTGACACTAACCTATCTATCTGCAGGGCTGGGGTGATATGCTGGTTCTGGTGACACTAACCTATCTATCTGCAGGGCTGGGGTGATATGCTGGGTCTGGGGACACTAACCTATCTATCTGCAGGGCTGGGGTGATATGCTGGGTCTGGTGACACTAACCTATCTATCATAGGGCTGGGGTGATTTGCTGGGTCTGGTGACACTAACCTATCTATCATAGGGCTGGGGTGATATGCTGGTTCTGGTGACACTAACCTATCTATCTGCAGGGCTGGGGTGATATGCTGGGTTCTGGTGACACTAACCTATCTATCTGCAGGGCTGGGGTGATATGATGGGTTCTGGTGACACTAACCTATCTATCTGCAGGGCTGGGGTGATATGCTGGTTCTGGTGACACTAACCTATCCTCTGCAGGCTGGGGGATATGCTGGTCTAGTGACACTAACCTATCTATCTGCGGGGCTGGGGTGATATGCTGGTTCTGGTAACACTAACCTATCTCTCTGCAGGGCTGGGGTGATATGCTGGTTCTGGTTCCACTACATCTCTGCAGGGCTGGGGTGATATGCTGGGTCTGGTGACACTAACCTATCTATCTGCAGGGCTGGGGTGATATACTGGGTCTGGTGACACTAACCTATCTATCTGCAGGGCTGTGGTGATATGCTGGGGTCTGGTGACACTAACCTATCTATCTGCAGGGCTGGGGTGATATGCTGGTTCTGGTGACACTAACCTATCTATCTGCAGGGCTGGGGTGATATGCTGGATCTGGTGACACTAACCTATCTATCTGCAGGGCTGGGGTGATATACAGGGGTCTGGTGACACTAACCTATCTATCTGCAGGGTTGGGGTGATATGCTGGGGCCTGGTGACACTCCCTTTAAGGTTTCTGAGCAGACTATCCTCCCAGACCACATATATCCTTGGGAAGCCATAACAACAGCGCCACCAACAGATTTTTGTATAGACATAACACATTGCACAGTAAATAAAAGTAATTAAGGAATTGCCATACCGGAGAACTGCTACTAATATATTATAATTACTTGGTGCCCCTATTGGTACATGAGATCATGAGATTTTGGGGTTGTATTTGCACTAAATTAGTTGAAGGTTTCTGGTCTGTACATCACTTTTTTCCTGTTGATACCGCCATGATCAGTCGCTATTGCTGGGACAACCACATTGAACTCATAGTAGAATTTGGACTGTAATTTAAGAGAAAAAAAAAATCACTTGTATATGGGGTATTCCAATTTGGACAATTTGTTTTGTTAGAAGGGTCTCCAAAAATAACATGATCACAGGTAACCCCACTGCTTAGATCCCTGGTGATCACATGCAGTGTGTGAGAAACCATAGGAAGTATACAATTCTCCTGCAGTGCCACCACTGGGGAAATAAAGAATTGCATGTTGTCCATTGCAATTAATGCACAGATCTGCCGGGTCCTTCAGAGAAAGATGCAACAAGTGGCCATACACAAAGGCCCAGATGTCCTAATAGTTAGACAGGCAGACTGAGAGTACGCCAGATTCATTACAGTGACTGACAATGGATGATAAATCTGGAGTATCTTTACACTGTCTAGTCTATGTTTATGCCATCTTTTAGTTGCTTATGTTGTCAGAATTATTCGACACTATATTGGCACATCATGCTAGATTTATGCCACGCCCTTTTTCTGAGTATTCACACCCACTTGTCTAGCAAGTTGAAATTTTTTTTCCAAACTTGATGTGCCAGAGATGTGCCACATTGCACCAAAGATGGGTCACGTTTACCCCAGTATCTAGTCATTACCACAATAGTAGAAGTCAGTCTCCAAACCAGTGAATTGAGGAAAATCCCAAATGAGAAGCCCCAAAAGACTTTTTAACCATACTACCGTTCCATATATGGATATCATAGAGAGGGTTAGCCTTGTTAAACCACCTAAGCACTGCAAAATATGGCGTGTTCAGCTCAGCTCAACCCTGCAATCCATGGTCAGCCATTCATATTAAGGGACATTGTGCAATGCTGTATTTCCCCTGCAGTGGCCGCTAGAGACTATGTAGAACTTCAACTTGTTGCAATTAATATCAAATATTCCCTAACGAGGCTTCAGCTTTTGTCATTTCTACATCACCATCGAAAAAATGAACGCTTTCAGAAATAGAAGGGTTACTAGTATATTTTTGTCAATTACCAAAATGAAGTGAATGAATAAAAGAGAAATGTAAATCCCATCAACATTCGATGTGACCTTTGCCCTTTTCCTTCCATCAGTTCTTCTCGGTACTTGCAGACAGTATTTGGCAGAACTCGGCAGGGAGGTTGTTCCCACCGCCATCTTGGAGAACTAAGCGCAGATCTTCTGTGGATGTAGGCTTGCTTCAATCCTTCTGTCTCTTCATGTCATCCCAGACAGACTGGATGATGATGAGATCAGGGCTATATCTGTGGGGGCCGGATCATCACTTCCAGGACTCCTCCTCCAAAGGGCAAAGGTCACACCAAATATTGATGGGATTTACATTTCGCTTCATGATCATTGACAAAAATAAACTATTAACCTTTCTATTTCTGAAAGCATTATTATTATGCAGCATTTTTTCCGTCTAGCTAAGACTTTTGCACAGAACTAAATCACTATTCATCTAGTCTCACCCACTGTAAATCCACATTCATGGTCTGCAGTTTTGCTTTTCCTGAAAGATTTGAGAGATCCCTTGTATTATAAGGAGTTACTGATCACATACCAAGGCGGCTTCCAATTTCCTGTCTCTTACACATTCCATGCTGATTGTTTCACGCCCCCATGTGCATTATGTCTATTTCTTGGCTTTCTTAAGTGAGCCCTTCCAGTTCCAACTTGATAGTGTGGAAGCACAGCCTAGAATATTTGCTAAAAGTAAAAGCCCCCTCTTCATTCATTATGTGACATCTCATTACTAAAAGAGGGGAGCCAAAGTTTCGGCTGTACGTATCACATTCTCCTAGATGGAGGTAAAGCTTTCTTGATATCCTACTTCTGAGCCGGGTCTTCTGCCTGAAGATCAATTCAATTTTTTGACACCTTAGAGTATGGGGTATTGCCAGATTTGTGGTTTGTAGGCAATTAGGATATGGGGTATTGCCAGGTTGGGGGGTTGTAAGCGACTAGACTGTTAGGTGGGACCATCACTTCTTACATCGACATGTCTTAAAAAGCCATAAGTGGATTTTGTAGAAGAAATGGGGTCCATTCCAAGGGCTGAGCCATTCAATCACTTGCTACCCCCATCTTAGGACAGGAGGCTGTTGGGGTCCCCGGCACAGATCAATGGCTGCCTTTTCCCCTTTGCAGGAGGTGCGGAGGAGAAGAGCAGGTTTAGAGGTACTTATTGACCATTGAGAGTGGAGATTGTAGTGACCTTCGGGACCACCTTTGCATTGACTGTCCCCAGAGATCAATGTATTTCATAATTTGCCCATATTATTTCAGAGCTGCTTGAAAATTTCTGTCATTTTGTCCTGAAGAGGAACCACTTTGGGGATCTCAGATTATGGGAATCTTCTAGGGATTTGGTATTGAAGAGACTGCTGAGTTTTATTTTTGCCCCCTTTCTACTACTATTCAGTTCAGCGTTGATCTACCTAACAGCTAGGTTGCTGAGGATACACAACAACCATGGTCTTTTCAGCAGTGTTGTCAGGCAACATTTGCCTAGCAACCAGTCTGTCACAGAACTAGAGCGCAAGGTAGAATTAATGTACAGAAATTTATTTTTGAGAAAAAAAAAATTTAGGCTGAGGATCACCTTACTCTCACTTTTATTGAGCGTGTTCTGGTAATGCAATGAAACAAGGGCTACAAAGAAACTTCAAGTTTCTTTTACTAGATCACCCCCAGTAGAACTAGTCATGGCTGAACAACAACATATCGGTGCCCATAAAGCCTCCCATAGTGCCTATTCTTTATTATGCTTACTGATATTGACAGTCATTAAAGGGTCACTATCATTTCATCTCTTGTGCATCTACCAGTCAAGGTTTGGATCAATGGCGGGAGACATGGCCGCCACATTTGGGGCTAAAAAGTTGCTGATGGATCTTTTTGATACACCAGCCTTTTCTGCAAGGCTCTTATTCTATGTTTAAGGAGCTAGACAGGAGACTCTTGAATTCTCCTGGTAACTACTGCCCAAGACGCCGGCTATTTTTCCCAATCACTAAACTTTCGATAATAGATGTAGAGAAGATGAAACGATAGGGACTCTTAATGGAAAATAACTTGCCACATTTGCTCCTCACTTCTTTGAACTCTTTTAGCCATTTAAAAAAGTTTTAAGGGCTCACCTGACCCACTTTCTGCAGCCCTGACTCCTGAGACACAGGAAGAGTCCTAATGTCTACAGAGTCAATGGGCAAGTTCACGTCTGCACATCAGAGGGCAATTTAATGATTATCATTGTACCCACTGATTCACCTTAGGTTGGCCATACTTTTTAGATTTCGAAGGACCGCCTTGCCATCATACAAGCAATCCTACCATCAACATTAATAACTAAACTGCTCCATCAGGGGGCAGTTTAATTGTTAAAATTAAAAAAAAATTTAAAAATAGCCAATGTTTAAGTTGGCTGATGATCAGCCAAAAGTGGGCAACCATGCCAAACACTGGTGTTTTTGTTCGACATCCGGCTGAAAATATCTAGCTACTGTCAGCCAGTCGTAGACAACTGTTGGCATCATCTACTTTTCAGATCATCGGCCAGAAAGGCCAAAGCAAAAAAATCTAACATGTTTGGTCACCCCTAGGGCAATGTACAGATGCTCTACATCCAATTGATGGTTTACAACTAGTGGTGAAAGATATGCAATAATATTATTAGTTACATGCAATAGTTAACTCTTCCGGCCAAGGTCGTAAACCCTTCCAGTTGGTATACGCCATATCAGTAGGGCTAAGAACTAAAGCGGAGATGACTTGGGTTTCCAAATATTACTTCATCACTGTGATAGTGTCAGCATAGCTTAAACCCATACGTTAATATATTTATTTAACCCCTTAACTAAGTTAGAATCAGATCTAACGATTTGGTTGATTTTGCCAATTTTTGAACCAATCTAAAGTGAAAACTCTATAAAACTTTTGAGCATTTTAATAAATTTTCTGGCGAATCGGCAGGATCCATTCTCTCATTTCTAAGCCTGAGATCATTTTGTACCATAAGAAACCTAAAGAATCATAATTTTTTTTTAACCAATTTTGTTTTAGAACTTCTAGAATTTTTTTACCTAGTTGTCACAAGGATGCGCACGTTATTTACTAGTCGCGCCATGATCATCGATGAAAACAATTTTTTTTATTTAAATTCTATAGAGTGTAGGGATTGGAAAATAAAACACAGGGATGGTGACGGGGTGCTCATTGATGCCCCCAAAATGCATATACGCTTTTATTAAACAGTATTCTGCCCTGTCAACACTAGGGGCAGAATAGTTCATGACCTGATGCACTTATAAGATTGCATCTTTGCATTTGCAATCGTAACGGGGCGAACACAGCCTTTCATAGTTTTTCGTAAGATGCACTCGTTTTTGATATACAGAAAATACAGACTTATTGAAATAGCGCCAGTGTGGTTTAACCCTTCAGATCCATGGTTGCTATGGGTGGCAGCACATTCGGCCTATCTCGTGTTAAATATGTCTGGTTCTTTAGCCCAGCGATTCTCAAACTGAAGACCTGGCACCCGTATAACCCAGGGGTAAGAAACTTTTGCATTTGGAAATGCAGTCAAAATACCAAAAAAGGGAGTCTTGTTTCCAGAGAAGCCAAAGATTGCCTAGCCCTCTGGCAGACTAGATTTTTGCATTTACATAGAAGCGGTTCTTTACCTGAAGTAATCCCATGTTGGCTCGAAAGGGACCCTACATGTGAGGTCTATCTTATCTCTGCAGCTGAATCCAGCTTAAGGTTAAGGCCCCACGTAGCGAGCTGCAGCCAAAAAGTGCTGCGGAAAAGACTGCGGCAGAAACGCGTCACTTTTTCCATTTTCCTCTGTAGACTTTCTGTCCCTATTACACCTATAAAGAATGATGTTTTTTTGAAATCGCAGCTGCAGATATTTTTCTGCAGTGTGTGGATGGGATTGCGGTGTTTTCAAAATTTTTGCAATTTTACAGACAAACTAGAAAACTTGGGGATGTTTTAAATTAAAAGGAAGCAATACTCGCCTCCCCCTGGTCCTCCGTTCCCTTGTTAGGTCCCCTATTCCCTCCTGTGCTGGCCCAGCAGGAAGTAAAGCGGCTCAGGTGACTAGTGCGACCAATCACTGGTCTCAGCGATCACGTGTTGGGTACCGGTGACGTCACTGCCAATAGATCACCACTACCCACACTGCGACCGCACAGGCTGGTGACTGGCCGCACTGGCCACCTGCACACTTCACTGGCCAGTGCTGGGACAGGATGGAAAGGGGAACTCAACATTGTAAGAGATGACCGGAGGTAGGTGTTGCTTTTTTTATTTTTACCCCCCAACGCCACCCCATTTTCCCTGTTATCAGCCACCTCAGGATAGGGAGAGGATGACTATACCGCTCTCCATCGGGGCAACTGCCCGCAGGACCACTACTGTATCACACATAGCTGCAGGGCCGATATCCTGCTGCATTTATTGTCTCCTTATTTAGGTTTACCGGCCCTTTATGACTGTCAAGGCAGCCATGTTCACAGAGACTGGACATATACAGCTTTCACCTCAGGTAAATCTGGACAATGGCCAAGGAGGTCCACAACTAATCTGTGTCACGTCAAGGGTTGGGTAGATATTGAGCCTGCCCAAGAGCCCTCTGATACTTAGAGCCAGCCATGTCCTCCATCATACCTACTAGGGGCATTCTTATCATAATCTGTTGGTACAGTCACAGGATATGTCGTAATGCCTGAGCTATCGCCATGGGAGATTCAGGTATCTTGTGGGTATGCCGAATATCCCTAATTCCCATAATAAAATGGCTACCTCCAATGGGTGCATACAAGGCCACACCAAGTTTGAGAATTGCTGGCTTAGCTCATAATAATAATAGACTGACTTTATCTTCATGGTCTTGTAGGTAGCAGCGTATATTCATGCTTTACTTGTTACTATGTGTATTTTGTGCATATAAATAAAGATGTATTTGTGCCTCACATGAAATGGATGTCTTCATTAATTATTAATACTGTTTATTCTACATTATACCGCACCTATACAACATGCCCCAAGAAAAATATCAAGATATACAGTAAGTCTTAGTATATCTGAATTAGATAGTTATCATAGTAATCTGAATATGTATAAATATACACGGAGAACACTAATATGTGAACCGCCATACTACTATTGTGTTATAGTAGCTATATACTTGTACATAGGAGCCGTATTATAGTAGTTATATTCTTGTACAAAGGAGCAGTATTATAGTAGTTATATTCTTGTACATAGCAGTATTATAGTAGTTATATTCTTGTACATAGGAGCAGTATTATAGTAGTTATATTCTTGTACATAGGAGCAGAAAGAGAACTGACATAGCAGTATTATAGTAGTTATATTCTTGTACATAGGAGCAGTATTATAGTAGTTATATTCTTGTACATAGGAGCAGTATTATAGTAGTTATATTCTTGTACATAGGAGCAGTATTATAGTAGTTATATTCTTGTACATAGGAGCAGTATTATAGTAGTTATATTCTTGTACATGGGAGCAGTATTATAGTAGTTATATTCTTGTACATAGGAGCAGTATTATAGTAGTATATTCTTGTACATGGGAGCAGTATTATAGTAGTTATATTCTTGTACATAGGAGCAGTATTATAGTAGTTATATTCTTGTACATAGGGGGCAGTATTATAGTAGTTATATTCTTGTACATAGGAGCAGTATTATAGTAGTTATATTCTTGTACATAGGAGCAGTATTATAGTAGTTATATTCTTGTACATGGAGCAGTATTATAGTAGTTATATTCTTGTACATAGGAGCAGTATTATAGTAGTTATATTCTTGTACATAGGGAGCAGTATTATAGTAGTTATATTCTTGTACATAGGAGCATTATTATAGTAGTTATATTCTTGTACATAGGGGGCAGTATTATAGTAGTTATATTCTTGTACATAGGAGCAGTATTATAGTAGTTATATTCTTGTACATAGGAGTAGTAATATAGTAGTTATATTCTTGTACATAGGAGTAGTATTATAGTAGTTATATTTTTGTACATAGGAGCAGTATTATAATAGTTATAGTCTTGTACATAGGAGCAGTATTATAGTAGGTATAGTCTTGTACATAGGAGCATTATTATAGTAGTTATATTCTTATACATAGGGGGCAGTATTATAGTAGTTATATTCTTGTACATAGGAGTAGTATTATAGTAGTTATATTCTTGTACATAGGGGCAGTATTATAGTAGTTATATTCTTGTACATAGGAGCAGTATTATAGTAGTTATATTCTTGTACATAGGAGCAGTATTATAGTAGTTATATTCTTGTACATAGGAGCAGTATTATAGTAGTTATATTCTTGTACATAGGAGCAGTATTATACTAGTTATATTCTTGTACATAGGAGCAGTATTATAGTAGTTATTCTTGTACATAGGGGGTAGTATTATAGTAGTTATATTCTTGTACAAAGGAGGTAGTATTATAGTAGTTATATTCTTGTACATAGGGGGCAATGTTATAGTAGTTATATTCTTGTACATAGGGGGTAGTATTATAGTAGTTATATTCTTGTACATAGGGGGTAGTATTATAGTAGTTATATTCTTGTACATAGGGGGCAATGTTATAGTAGTTATATTCTTGTACATAGGGGGTAGTATTATAGTAGTTATATTCTTGTACATAGGAGCAGTATTATAGTAGTTATATTCTTGTACATAGGAGCAGTATTATAGTAGTTATATTCTTGTACATAGGAGCAGTATTATAGTAGTTATATTCTTGTACATAGGAGCAGTATTATAGTAGTTATATTCTTGTACATAGGAGCAGTATTATAGTAGTTATATTCTTGTACATAGGAGCAGTATTATAGTAGGTATATTCTTGTACATAGGAGCAGTATTATAGTAGTTATATTCTTGTACATAGGAGTAGTATTATAGTAGTTATATTTTTGTACTTAGGAGCAGTATTATAGTAGTTATATTCTTGTACATAGGAGGTAGTATTATAGTAGTTATATTCTTGTACATAGGAGTAGTATTATAGTAGTTATATTCTTGTACATAGGAGCAGTATTATAGTAGTTATATTCTTGTACATAGGAGGTAGTATTATAGTAGTTATATTCTTGTACATAGGAGTAGTATTATAGTAGTTATATTTTTGTACTTAGGAGCAGTATTATAGTAGTTATATTCTTGTACATAGGAGGCAGTATTATAGTAGTTATATTCTTGTACATAGGAGTAGTATTATAGTAGTTATATTCTTGTACATAGGAGCAGTATTATAGTAGTTATATTCTTGTACATAGGAGTAGTATTATAGTAGTTATATTCTTGTACATAGGAGTAGTATTATAGTAGTTATATTCTTGTACATAGGAGGTAGTATTATAGTAGTTATATTCTTGTACATAGGAGGCAGTATTATAGTAGTTATATTCTTGTACTTAGGAGCAGTGCTTATAGTAGTTATATTCTTGTACATAGGAGGTAGTATTATAGTAGTTATATTCTGGTACATAGGAGTAGTATTATAGTAGTTATATTCTTGTACTTAGGAGCAGTATTATAGTAGTTATATTCTTGTACATATGAGCAGTATTATAGTAGTTACTTGTATATTCTTAGTAAGGGGTTAATATTAAAATAGTTATATTCTTGAACATTAGGGGCATTATTATGATATAATACATTTCCGTGTCATAGACTAATACATATTTATGATGTGTTGATAGATACAATACCACAAGCAGTATTATTCATGAACCCCAGAAGAACAGGATTGGGATGATTCTCCTTCCTTTATTCCTTCTGCCTGACTTGTCAGTGTGAATACTGCAACAAAACACTCACAAATTGTTCACTTATCTGAATGTAGCATCTTAAGGCGAGCTATATTAAGGTGCAAACTATATGTTAAAAGCTCAAGAATATGGAAAAGGTCATTATCAAGAGTGGTGACCCAGAAAGCGCTCCCCAGGCCTGTTCGGATGGCTCTCTTTAGTTCTTTATAATGATGTGAAATTGTCTCAAGTGAGTTTTAACATGTGGTGTGATGGATTGAAGTGTGCGGATACAATTACAGAAAGTTAACTTTGACAGAACAGCTGGTGGTGAGGTTGAATGAATAGGGAAAGTTTCTGCTACCTTCTGGTGTCACACCATCTACACTGGCCTTGACCTGCTGCTGGCTGGCTGCAAACAGAGCCTGATTTAAAGGGAATGGATATCCTGGCCAAATCGTGTTATTTCATGTGATTGACTGAGAGGCAGCAGCGGGAAAACCTGGCTGAAACAGATGTCACATTGCTGGATCTGAGCTGTTCACTTGAAGTTGTCTTCCCTGCATGTGGCGTCCTCTTCACCCTCATCCATCAAGCCTCCTAGTCAATCATTAAAAGCCATGTCCAACCAAAACATGCCTGAGGTGTCATGGATGGGCAAAAAAAAAAAAAAAAAAAAATTTTACTCCGTCTATCCTAAGATCGGAGGGAGCTCTCTAAATTTAGGTTGTGAATATTTTGCTCTTGTATGGTTCCATGACATCCAGAGAGGAAAACGGACCCGGACTAAGTGTTTAACCAAAAGGACTCCCAAACCAATAACAGGGACCTTTGTTAGGGGCAGAAACATATCTTTGTTGCCGTAATCAATATAGACATATTTATCTTTTATGGGAATGAAAATCAGCCTGCAAGTGCATCGAGGGCGGGGCCTGATTTGCCTACAGACAGCAATGTATCATGGCTTTCTGTAGACATATCTGGCAAGTTGAGCCCGCCTCCAGTGCACCTACCTGATATTAATGGCCTATCCTAAAGATAGACTATCACTATAGAATCCCTACTATTAAAAACCTCATGTTATACCAAGTACAGGCACTTAACAAAAAGGTGAGGGGGCTTGGGTCGGGGGGGGGGGGCGGGTTAAAAGAAAAATTTAAATTAAAAATTTATTTAAATTAAAGTTTCATAAAAAATACAAAAATTCAATTCACCCCCCTTTTCCTAGTTTACATATAAAAATAAACAACAAAAAACTTAAACAGTATTGGCATACCCAAGACCAAAAATACCAAGACTATAAAAATATAAAAAATATTTAACTCATATGGTGAACATTGTAATAGGGGGAAAAAATCTAAATGGCAGAATTTAAGCTATTTTACCCCCCCCCCCCCAAAAAAAAAAAACATCAGTCATTCTCCAAGAAAGTACAACTTTCCATGCAAAAAATTGTTCCTTACACAACACCGTACGGAGATATGGTCACAACATGGCGACTCAAATACTTTTTTTTTTTTTACAGGCATTAAAACAAAATGATATACATTTGGTGTAGCAGTGATCCTATTGAATATAATTAGAATCATGTTTGTCAGATGATGAATTCTGAAAAATTGATACCAGTGTGAAATCGGTGAAATTATTTTTGGGTTTTTTTTGAGTCTCACCTAATTCTGATTTTTTTTTTCAGCTTTCCACTATCTTGTATGGAATATTAAATGGTGCCATTATGAGGTACAATTTGTCCTGCAAAAAAAAATAAGCCCTCCTATGACTCTAGATACAGAAAAAGTAAGTTTTAGGAAGTTAGGGAGTAAAAAAAAGAATACACAAAAAAATAAAATGTCTTGGTGATTAAAGGGGTTGTCCAGGAAATATAGAACTGGGGCAGAAGGCCGGGGAAGGTGAAACTGGCTCTCCAGTGTCCCACGCTGCTGTCCAACCAGGGGGCTTGTTCCAGCAGAAGTCCTTGCTACACGTGACAATTAGTGGCCTCAGTGGTCACAGGAAAGGAACTTGGACGTCGCCAGTGACGTATGTGAGTGATGTCCTGGATTGGTCTCAGCAGTCACGTGTGACAAGGACTTCATTCCGGTCCATAGGTGGGGAAAACGTAAAGCCAGGGACATGTGACAATGTTTTTTTGTTTTTTTTTTAATGTTTCACCTTCTCCAGCATTCTGCCCTAGTTCTGTATTTCCTGGATAACCCCTATAACCCCTTCCCGACATCCGCTGTAGTAGTAGTTAAATATGGCGGCCGCTCGGGAGCTGAGTGGCCGCAATAGTCACCAGGTTTCTGCTGTATTATACTGCAGACACCCAGCGCTTATGCCCACGATCATTGCCCGCACTGATCATGGGCATTAACCCCATCCGGTGCCTCAGTCAGCTTTGCTGGGGATCACCGGGGATCGCCAGGCTTGTCTGCTATTAACTTCTATTGCAGGCTGCATAGAGCACATACATACATAGAAGTATCTTTATTTTGCAATGCATTAGCATTGTAATGCATTGCATTAGTGATCAGACACCCTGGGGTTCAAGACCCCTAGGGGGTCTAATAAATGCAATATATATATATATTAGTAAAATTTCAAGTCACCCCCCTTTCCCTAGAACACATATAAAAGTACTTAAATACTGTGAAACGCATACACATTAGGTATCCCTGTGTCTGAAAATGACCGGTCTACAAATCTATAAAAATATTTTTCCCGTACGGTAAACACCGTAGTGGGAAAAAAAAATCAAAAATCCCAAACTGCCATTTTTTCACTGCTTCGCCTCAGATAAATATTTTAATAAAAAGTGATCAAAGCAATAGTAATTCCCCAAAATGGTATAACTAAAAAGTACACCTTGCCCTGCAAATAAAGACGCCCTCTGCATTCCGGTATACAGAAGTATAAAAAAATGTTACGGGTGTCAGAATATGGCAACTTTTAGAAAAAATTTTTTTTACAGTTTTGGATTTTTGTTAAGATGTTGAAATGTAAATAAAACCATATAAATTTGGTATCGCTGGAATTGCCTGAAACATAGAATACAGGTGACTTTTTTTGGCTGCACAGTGAACGCTGTAAAAACGAAGCCGCTAAGAAAGTAGCAGAAATGCACTTTTTCTTCAAATCCACCCCATTCTGAATTTTTTTCCAGCTTCCCAGCACATTGTACAGAATAATAAATGGTAGCAACATGAAGAAAAATTTGTCCCACAAACATTAAGATCTCATATGGCTCTGAGAACAGAAAAATAAAAAAGTTATGGGGTTTGGAAGGCGGAGAATCAAAAATGAAATGCAAAAATCGAAAAATTCCTACGGCGGGAGGGGGTTAAGGGGTCTAATTGTATAAAAGTTAATTGTAAAGCCCAAGGTAGTCCAGGACAGCCCTAGAAGGTTTCATGCTCCACTTTCAGGTTGCTCATGAGTTGCGGTCCCTTGAGATCCTCTAGGTCATTGCCCGGTTTTATTCTTCCACTAAAACCATTTGTGCTATGGATTGTCTTTGCTGCGAATTAAAGAACACCAATCTCAGCCAACAGGAAACTGGAAGAAATCTGAATTTTGCTCCATAGGTAATAGAACCCAATGGTAAATTGAAAACTTGAAGGAAATTGACCATATTTTATGCTGATTTAACATGAGAAATTTTTTAGAAATTATGTTAACATGCAGTTTTCCTTTAAGGGGAGAAAATACACTCCAGCAGCCGCCCTGGTGTGAGCCTATTATTGTATTCTTCCTGTAATCAGGATCATCATCAATATGTCCGGACACTTAATACACGGATATATCTCCGTCCACATAGCTATTAACAAACCAGTTGGAGATGGACCTGGAGTCAGCGGGAAGTTTAATCTGTTAATAACCAAATGAACTTTTCTTCCGAAATTTGATTAAATTACCACTTCATTTATCCACTTCACGCTGAGGCAAATAATCCGCATATGGAAAATGCCTCCTGATGGACAACACATCATAATAGAAAATTTTGCATATTTTTGCATATTGTCTTAATTAAAAATTCCCAGCCATTCATATGGTACATTTTATTATATTTCTAATATTTAGAGATGTAACAAAGTTTAACTTCACTGGTATGTACAAGAATATAACTACTATAATACTGCTCCTATGTACAAGAATATAACTACTATAATACTGCTCCTATGTACAAGAATATAACTACTATAATACTACCCCCTATGTACAAGAATATAACTACTATAATACTGCTCCTATGTACAAGAATATAACTACTATAATACTGCTCCTATGTACAAGAATATAACTACTATAATACTACCTCCTATGTACAAGAATATAACTACTATAATACTCTACTATGTACAAGAATAAAACTACTATAATACTACTCCTATGTACATGAATATAACTACTATAATACTACCTCCTATGTACAAGAATATAACTACTATAATACTACCTCCTATGTACAAGAATATAACTACTATAATACTGCTCCTATGTACAAGAATATAACTACTATAATACTGCTCCTATGTACAAGAATATAACTACTATAATACTGCCCCCTAGGAAAAAGAATATAACTACTATAATACTACCCCCTATGTACAAGAATATAACTACTATAATACTACCTCCTATGTACAAGAATATAACTACTATAATACTACTCCTATGTACAAGAATATAACTAGTATAATACTGCCCCTATGTACAAGAATATAACTACTATAATAGCCAGAAAGAAAACTACTCTCCCCTATGTACAAGAATATAACCACTATAATACTGCCCCTATGTACAAGAATATAACTACTATAATACTGCTCCTATGTACAAGAATATAACTACTATAATACTGCTCCTATGTACAAGAATATAACTACTATAATACTGCCCCCTATGTACAAGAATATAACTACTATAATACTACCCCCTATGTACAAGAATATAACTACTATAATACTGCTCCTATGTACAAGAATATAACTACTATAATACTGCTCCTATGTACAAGAATATAACTACTATAATACTACCTCCTATGTACAAGAATATAACTACTATAATACTCCCTATGTACAAGAATATAACTACTATAATACGTCCTATGTACAAGAATATAACTACTATATACTACCTCCTATGTACAAGAATATAACTACTATAATACTACCCCTATGTGCAAGAATATAACTACTATAATACTGCTCCTATGTACAAGAATATAACTACTATAATACTGCCCCCTATGTACAAGAATATAACTACTATAATACTACCCCTATGTACAAGAATATAACTACTATAATACTGCCCCCTATGTACAAGAATATAACTACTATAATACTACCTCCTATGTACAAGAATATAACTACTATAATACTGCTCCTATGTACAAGAATATAACTACTATAATACTGCTCCTATGTACAAGAATAACTACTATAATACTGCTCCTATGTACAAGAATATAACTACTATAATACTGCTCCTATGTACAAGAATATAACTACTATAATACTACCTCCTATGTACAAGAATATAACTACTATAATACTACCCCTATGTGCAAGAATATAACTACTATAATACTGCTCCTATGTACAAGAATATAACTACTATAATACTGCCCCCTATGTACAAGAATATAACTACTATAATACTACCCCTATGTACAAGAATATAACTACTATAATACTGCCCCTATGTACAAGAATATAACTACTATAATACTGCCCCCTATGTACAAGAATATAACTACTATAATACTGCTCCTATGTACAAGAATATAACTACTATAATACTGCCTCCTAGCTGTGAGGTTGTGTTTCTGTAGCTCTCCTGAGGCTCCTGATGTCTGGAGAAAGCCCAGGTCGGGGCCACCCTGGGTGGGGCAGCTCCCCTAGCAAGGCCCAGGCTCCAAGGCCTACTCTGGGAAACAACTCCCAGACAACTGAGAAAGTGGATGAAAATCCCAAAGTTTCCAGGAAAGTGAGGCCGGACCGAGGACCAAGGATGGAAGGGGAGGCCTGCATGACAGGAGTTTAGCCAGGAGCATAAGCTGAGGGTACAGGAAAGGGTTAAGTTGGCCATTTAGAGGAAGCGTAGGGGAGGGAACTGGGAAAGGGGGGGGGGTTGGGGGGAGGGAGTATTTAAAGTGAAGGCGGGAAGATTCCCGCCACTTTAGAGAAAGCAGGGAGTGAGTGAAGCCAACACACCTCTGTGGTTTTCTTGCTTGCCCAGGATGTCTGAGGTTGAAGATATGCTGGCCCAGCTCAGGGCTGAAGCGGATCGTAGGGGGCCGCAATGGCTGCAATCCCAGCTGCAGGGATTGATACAGGGGTCTGGAGAGTCGGCTAGCCGCCCCTCTCCTTCTGGAACACGGCCGCGGAGGACCAGGCCTCCGGCGCGCCTCAGCCCCGAGGAGACCCCTCGGGTCCGGCGCCGAATTAGGAGCCCCTCACGGGACCCTCCGGTCCAGGGCACCGCTCGGCGCGCTGCTGAGCGGCAGTCCCGGGCCGGGAGGAATCCGCGGCGACGGCGGGACCCGCAGCGGGGGGAGGGCAGTCGCCCCTCCTGCATCACTGACCTCGATGGAGTCGGGATTGGAAGCGATGGGCCTTCCGGCGGCGGCGGTGACTCCGGCTCGGCCTGTGGTGCGCAGGAGGATCTCCGGTGCAGCCCCTGTGCGCGGGGGAGAAGAGGGGCTGGCACCTTCAGCGTCAGAGCAGCAGGCTGGGCCTAGCGCAACATCAGCCCAAGATGGCGCCCACAGCGCGGGCGCTGGGGGGCGGAGCGTCGCGGAGGCCTTGTCCAGGAGGCCCGACGTGGATAGCGGCGAGGAGGGCCCCAGTGAGACGGCTACAGGACGACAGGACCAGGATTCAGCGGCCGCTGGGTTCACAGCACCCAGGCGCCCAGGTGAGCGTTCATCTACTGTAACAGGGCCCTTGTTAGCGGTTTCAGGGGGGAGGGGTTTAGAGGGGAACCGCGAGGAGCTAAGCAGGGGTATGTTAGCCTTTATGGGGGTGTTGGCGGAAATGGTGCGGGGAGCGGGTAGCGGCGGGGGGACATCGTCCCCCCCAGCGATGGCGTGGGGGGCGGGAAGTTCGCCGGCGGTATCGCTAGGGGGGGCTTCCTCTGCGTCGGGGGTGTCTGTGTCGGTGCAAACGCAGAGTGAGGACAAAGGGGACGCGCCGCGGTTAGACGATGCGGCGAAGGGGGGAAGTATATGTCTGCTTTGAGGGGCCTTTAGGGGCTCACTTGAACCAGGAGGTGAGGGAGTGCATTTGGAAAGGCGAATATGTTGATATATTTTCGCTTTTGCCTTTGGAGCGCTTTAATTTGGACAAGCCTAGGAAGGAAGAGAAGAAGGAGGAGGAGGAGAAGAGGCGGTACCGCCTTATTCCTCGGACGTTTGCTAATTGGCTGCAAGCGTTCGCCATAATGGCAAGTGTCATGGGGAGAAGGCGCCGGAAAATTGTTCGGCGCTTTTCTGTTATTTGGACGCAATAGGGGAGGCGCATAGGACGTATGGGGGGCAGGCATGGCTCCGGTATGACGAACAATTTCGTCAGCGGAAAGCGGTTCGGTCCAGCATTCGCTGGGACCATAAAGACATTGGGTTATGGCTGAGGATTATGGCGCAAGCGAGGGCGGGGCCGTCCTTTCCAGGGGGGACCGGGGGCCCCGAGTCTTCGGGGCGCTCGGTCGCTGCACAGAAGGGACTCTGTTTCTCATTTAATGAAGGGGGGTGTAAGTTCGGCTCCAAGTGTAAGTTTAAGCATGAGTGCTCCTCTTGTGGGGGCACCCATGGAGCCAACCGGTGCTTCCGCTCCAAGCAGAAGGGTTCAGATGGGGCTGGGAAGGGGGGCGACTCCGGTGCGGCTGGAAAGGATGGCGCCATTTCTAAATAGGTACCCAGATAGGGAGGCGGCGGCCTTGTTGTCGGAGGGGTTCGAGTCGGGTTTTCGGATACCGTTTGTTGAGGCGGCGGTTTCAGGGGTGGCTAGGAATTTGAGGTTGGCACGGGAGCATCCGGAGGTGGTCTCAGAAAAGCTGAGGAAGGAGGTGGACCTGGGGCGCATGGCGGGACCGTTTCCGGAGCCTCCCTTGCCGAACTTGCGGGTATCTCCTTTGGGGGTGGTCCCAAAGAAGAAGCCAAATAAGTTTCGGCTTATTCACCATCTGTCATTCCCAAAGGGGGCGTCTGTTAATGACGGGATCGACCCCGAGTTGTGTTTGGTGGAGTATACTTCATTTGATGCGGCGATTTTCTGGGTCCGGCGTTTTGGCCGGGGGGCGTTGTTGGCGAAGACTGACATCGAGGCGGCATTTAGGCTGCTGCCGGTGCATCCAGATAGTCAGCACTTGTTGGGTTGTTTTTGGGGGGGCGGGTTTTTTGTCGACTGTTGCTTGCCAATGGGCTGTTCATTGTCGTGTTCCTATTTCGAAAAGTTTAGTTCGTTTTTGGAATGGGTCATCCGGGACGTTTCTGGGTGGGCCTCGGTCATTCACTACTTGGATGACTTTCTTTGCATTGGTCCGGGGGATTCCTCCGTTTGCTCGGTCTTGCTGCATTCGGTGGAACGGGTGGCGGCAGATTTTGGGGTGCCACTAGCGCGTGAAAAAACTGAGGGTCCGGCGACGGTTCTCAGTTTTTTGGGTATTACCATTGACACGGTCCGTATGGAGTGTCGTCTTCCAGAGGATAAGTTATGTGGGTTGCGGACGGAGGTTCAGAGGGCATGTCGGCTAAAAAAGCTGCGATTAAGGGAATTGCAGTCTCTTTTAGGCAAATTGAACTTCGCGTGCCGGATTATACCGATGGGGAGGGTGTTTTCTCGACGGTTGGCAGCGGCAACGGCTGGTGTGTCTGTTCCCGCGCATTTTATCCGGTTGGGGTGGGAGTTGAGAGAAGATTTGCGGGTTTGGGATTCGTTTTTAGAACAATATAATGGGCGGTCACTGTGGATGGAGGAGGCAGTGGTAGCAGGGGAATGGGATCTTTTTACGGACGCGGCCGGGAGCGTAGGGTTTGGGGCATATTTTAAGGGTAGTTGGTGCGTAGGTTCTTGGCCGGACGAGTGGGTTTCGGGGGGGCTGGTCAGGAACCTGGCTTTGTTAGAATTATTTCCTATTCTGGTGTCGGTGGTAGTGTGGGGGGAAATTTTCCGTAATAAGAAGATTCGCTTTCATTGCGACAACTTGGGGGTGGTGCAGGCGATAAATCGGTTGTCCGCTGCGTCGCCGCCGGTGGTTTGGGTTTTGCAGCGCTTGGTGTTGGAATGTTTGAGGTTGAATGTTTGGATTGTAGCTTTCCATGTCCCAGGGGTGCAGAATGATGTGGCTGACGCCCTCTCTCGTTTGCAGTGGGATCGTTTCAGGAGGTTGGTGCCGGAGGCAGACGAGAACGGCACGCGGTGGCCGACGGAGTTGTGGACCGTGCCGGTCGGGCGGCGGAGTGTTTGATTCGGGCATCTTTGGTGGACGGTACATGGGCGGCCTATACGAAAGCCTGGGAACAGTGGGAGCAGTGGTTGGGTTCTTTGGGGGGTGGAGACAGAGGATTTCGAGATGCCGTTATTATTATTCGTGGGGCATTGTAAGGAGTCGGGGTGGACAGTTTCTAGGTTGAATACGTGTTTAGAGGGTTTAACCTTCGGGTTTAAGAGTAGGGGAATGCCGGACTTTACGAAGTCATTTATGGTGCGGCAGGTGGTAAAAGGTTGGCGCCGTTTCAAGGCGGCGAAGGACACGCGCAGACCGGTGTCCTTTTCCATACTGCTGGGCTTGGGCTCCGCTTTGGGGACGGTGGGGGCGAGCCCGTGGGAGGTCTTGCTGTTCAGGGCGGCGTTTTCGCTCGCCTTTTTTGGAGCCTTGCGGTTGGGGGAATTGGTGAGTGGATCCCGGACTCGTCCGGGGGGTGTGTTTTGGGAGGATGTGAGCCTGTACGAGGACAGGGTGGAGTTTAGGTTAAGGCGTTCGAAGACGGACCAGGAAGGCCGGGGGTGTGCGGTGCGGCTGTTTGCGGTGCCAGGGTGTTTGATGTGTCCTGTTAGTTGCTTGAGGTCTTATTGTTCGGACAGGGGTCGGGCAACAGGCCCCCAGCTGGTCCATGAGGATGGGTCGTTTTTGTCCAGGTTTCAATTCTTGGGAGTTTTTCGGCGATGTTTGTGTTATCTGGGTTTGGGGGAGGAGTATTTTAGTGGTCACTCCTTCCGTATTGGGGCAGCTACGGAGGCGGCCCGGAGGGGTTTGGGGGAGGACGTAATTCAGCGCATCGGCCGATGGGAATCAGTGCGTTTTAGGTCATATGTCCGTTTGGGGGGGCTGGTCTGAACAAAAACACATTTTGTATCGGGGGAGGTCCGCAGGTAGGTGTGTTAGGAAGAGGGGGTTTTTGTTCGAGCGGGTGTGTTAGTGCCTGGGGCCTGTTATTGTTATGTTGCTTTTGATGTTTTACAGGTGCTGAGCCGTGCTTGGTTTGGTTGATGGGCCATTCCTTTGTGTTCTGGGGCGCAGTGCGGGCGGCGGTGCGACCAGACGGTAGGCAGTTGGGTTTTGCGCGAGGGGAGGTGCGGTTGCGCTGGTTAGGCTTAAGGGGGATGGTGTGGGGCAGGGTGCTCGCGGAGTTTCATCGCTTCGTGAGGCTGGATAGACCTCCAGACATATTGGTACTGCATGTTGGAGGTAACGATTTGGGGGTCCGCCCTTTTCGGGAGCTGATTAACGATATCAAATTCGACTTATTGCGGCTCTGGGCGATGTTTCCGGGATTGGTAACAGTATGGTCGGATATTGTGCCAAGGAAAGTGTGGAGGGCGGCCCGGTCGGTGGAACGTGTGAACAAAGCCCGTATTAAGGTGAATAGGGCAATTGGGAGGTTTATGGCACGGAATGGAGCGGTCTCAGTGCGCCATAGTGAATTGGAATCTGGGGAGGGTGCATTTTGGAGAAGGGACGGGGTTCATTTGAACGCCGTGGGTATTGACATGTGGTGCCTGGGATTGCAGCAGGGCATTGAGACGGCTCTAGGGGTGTGGCGGGACGCCCGCCGATAAGGAGGTCATCGGTGGGCATTGTGGCGGTGGGGGTCCTCGAGGCTGGGATATCGGAAATGGTCGTGGTGGGGAGGGCCCCACGGTAGGGGCTGGACTCCCCAGACCATTTGGACTGTGGCTGGATGGCTCCGGTAGGGTTAAAGGGTATTAAGGGCTTTATGGCCTTAGGAAATAGAGCACCGAGCAGATTTATTTAAATAGGTGCCCCTGAGCTGGTGTGGAACGGCTAGGGGTAACAGCTGGTGCTCAGGAAGTATGGGGTTAACATTTTGGGTTTTGGGGCCTCGAGGTCCTCCGTCGTCGGGTCGGGTTATTTACTGTGTTTTGGGGAATATTTGTTGTGGCATTTAAATGGTTAAATTATTTTATTTAATAAACTGGCTGCTGTGGCCAATTTAATCCAACATCGGTGTCGAGTATTTATTTTAGGTAAAGAAAACAGAGAAGAGCGGGCGACTTGGCAATACCCTGGTCATGGAAGTAATGTCCAGTATGTCAGCAGTCCCAGTGCAAGTCAAGATGGGAAGAAAGTTATTGCAAAGAAAGCAGTAGCAGAAGCAAGCAGAGGTACGGTACAACAACCTACCAAAGTAATTGTGCAGCATCCAGACAGATTACCTGATTGTAAGAAGAAGCAAGCCGTGCAGCCTGTGCAGACGCCATTACAGGTTACAGGTGTCCCGTCCACTCCACCCTCCTGCAGACAGAGGAGAACGTCCCTGGAGAAACAGACCATGCTGGAGAACATGCAGCGGCCTGTACTGGTACGGTCTGAGCGGACAAGATCTGGCAGTGGGAACTGCAAAACTGTAGTGAAGGCTGTGGATGAGACCAAAGTGAGACCAGCAGGAAGGCCTCATGGTACCAGTAGTGCGGTCACTGGGAACAAACCGGGACATAGTCCCCAACCTGCAGATTGTGGCCCCATGGCAGTGACAACAGCCGCAGCAGGCCAGAAGTCACAGGCTACACCGACCAGAAGCCAAACTGTGAGTAACCAGCCTGCAAAACTCCCCAATAATGCACAGAGTGTTCCAATGGCTGAGCGAGCACCTGAACTGCGCCTGGCAGACGAGATCCCAGCACTGGTCAGGAGACTGGAGACATTAAAGGCGGGTAAAATATATCTGCAGAGAAAGATTGACTGTGCCTATAAAATAAGGGCTGCTAAACCTGAGGTAGAGGCAATACTGGACAAGAAGCTGAGCGCACTGGCGAAAGAGCTCGCCGATAACATACAGGAGACCGAGACTGTACTGGAGCAAATGGGACCAGTGGGAGAATCCTACAGAAACCAGCAGCGATTCCAGGAATACCAGAAGTCACCATCATCTCGCTCTAGGTCTGAACCCTCTCAAGATGGCGGCCAGCAGTCCCATGCAAAGCCTATTCTACAGCCAGCAAGTTTCCCTTTTAAGGAAGGGAATTTGTATGGGGAAGCAGCAGCTAATGCCAAGCCACAGCAAAGACCTGCAGCAGTTCCTGGCAAGGCACCACAAGTCCCAGCAACCAGCACTTTAGAGCAAGATCATGGACCCCTGCCTGAAGTAGCAGCTGTGCAGACACCACAAGTCCCAGGAGGCAGGTCATCTCAGCAGGACTGTGGACTGTTACCTGAAGGTACTGGGGTAGTAGCACATTCAGGGTCTCAGGTTGTGAGTGTGTGGGACAGTCTGGACTCTGCTGTGCAAGTCACCAATAGTGACTATAATAACACTGTGGACTCTGCTGTGCAGGACTCTGCTGCCACTGACTATCCATCTAATATGTCTGATATTATAGATAATCCTGTATATAATAATGGTGTAGCAGGGGAAAGTGTTTCTCATTCTGGGGGGGATCCTTCACCATCTATGACATTAGACCCCTCTACAGTCCAGTCTCTGGAGTCTGGTGATATTGCAGACATAGAGGTTGATGGTGGGGCGGACACAGCACAGTCCAATGTACAGGACTTTCCCCCTCTAGATACTCACATAGTAACAGAACCTCGTAGTGCAGGTGCTCAGCAGCCCACACAGCGCCCACAGACACGCCAAGATGGCGGATCAGGCCATACCTCCTCTGGGAATGCCTGGACCACGGTGCTCCTTCTTTTATGTCAGGCACGAACTATACAGGCCAGGCTTTCAAGAGGAGGAATGTAGTCAGGTTTAGGCACAGAGGTGCCAAGGAAGATCTGCCTGATAGAAGGTTTGTGGTCAGAGGGCTCCTATGTACCCAGATGGGCTTCCTGCCGACTGACATCCTGGCAGTGATAAACCTTCCTGACCGCCAGGGGTATGATGTCAGCTTTAAGCTGATGTCTGATCTGGACCATTTCTGGGCTAATGTCACCAGGTTCAGAGATACTGAGGGTTGGAATAAGTTCAGCTTCATCCCCATCTCTAGGCCAGATACGGCAAATGTCACCATTGTATTCTGGAATGAGGCCGTTCCCCCTCAAGGCATTGTCATCTGGCTCAGGAGACATTGCGACCTCATGTCCGATCTGACTAAGAATAGGGATGAAGACGGGATCTGGACTAGTGGGTGGAAGGTCCTGGTCAAGTTACGTCAGCACAACAACGTAACCCAACATCTGCCCAACTCATTTTTCATTGGCCAAGAGAAAGGCGTCTGCTTCTATGCGGGTCAGCCACGCAGATGCTTTAGGTGTGGGAAGGCCGGTCATATAGCGAGCGTGTGCACCATGGTAAAGTGCAACTTGTGTAATGAAATGGGCCACGTGAGCGCTACCTGCCAAAACATCAGGTGTAATCTGTGTGGTAAGATGGGTCACCCCCACAGGGACTGTCCTGATGCTTGGCACAACATCCATAGGGATATCCCAGATGAGGACTTGCTGGCAGCGGCTGATGACATACAGGAGGAGGAGGAGGCGCTGTTGTCAGGGTCAGTAGTCACTGCGTCAGAGCCCCAAACAGATACAGGTGATACCACCCAAGACCAAGCCGAGTCAGGACCCATTGAGGCGACCATGGAGGTTGTTGACCAAGTTGTACAACCCTCAGTGGCCATCTCTTCTCCTGCCCCAACACCCACCACTGCCAAGAGAAGGAAAAAAGACAGATCCAGCCGTAAGCCTGAGGGTGAGTGGACCACTGTAAAAAAAAAAAACAACTAGGATGAGAGTAGATAGAACGGGCGATGTCACAGCAACGGCAAATAGAATATAGAATCTATCAGAGTCAGACGGAGAAGAGGGACTAGACAGAAAGATCCAACAAATGATGACAGAGTACGATGAGGAAGAGGGTGATCCTCCTACTAAAAGGAGACCCCGCCGAGCTGAGGTACAGTCTGAATCAGACATGGAAACAGCAGGTCACCAGGACAGCTCTGATTCAGATCTATGATGGAAGAAAGTGGATCTAGTTTAAGTTTGATCTATTTAGTTTTACTGTATGTTCTTTAAATTTTCTTCTCCAACAGGTGTGGACTCTTTAAGTTGATTTTGCTTTAAGTATTTTCTTGTTTGATCCTTCTTTGTACATACAAATGTCTGAAATTACTAAAAGAATTTTTGTTTAATTGTATTTATGTTTGTTTTTACTTTAATAAAAATTGCCTCCTATGTACAAGAATATAACTACTATAATACTACCTCCTATGTACAAGAATATAACTACTATAATACTGCCTCATATGTACAAGAATATAACTACTATAATACTGCTCCTATGTACAAGAATATAACTACTATAATACTGCTCCTATGTACAAGAATATAACTACTATAATACTGCTCCTATGTACAAGAATATAACTACTATAATACTGACCCCTATGTACAAGAATATAACTACTATAATACTGCTCCTATGTACAAGAATATAACTACTATAATACTGCTCCTATGTACAAGAATATAACTACTATAATACTGCTCCTATGTACAAGAATATAACTACTATAATACTGCTCCTATGTACAAGAATATAACTACTATAATACTGCTCCTATGTACAAGAATATAACTACTATAATACTGCCCCTATGTACAAGAATATAACTACTATAATACTGCCCCCTATGTACAAGAATATAACTACTATAATACTGCTCCTATGTATAAGAATATAACTACTATAATACTGCTCCTATGTACAAGAATATAACTACTATAATACTGCTCCTATGTACAAGAATATAACTACTATAATACTACCTCCTATGTACAAGAATATAACTACTATAATACTGCTCCAATGTACAAGAATATAACTACTATAATACTACTCCTATGTACAAGAATATAACTACTATAATACTACCTCCTATGTACAAGAATATAACTACTATAATACTGCTCCTATGTACAAGAATACAACTACTATAATACTGCCCCTTATGTACAAGAATATAACTACTATAATACTGCTCCTATGTACAAGAATATAACTACTATAATACTGCTCCAATGTACAAGAATATAACTACTATAATACTACCTCCTATGTACAAGAATATAACTACTATAATACTACTCCTATGTACAACAATATAACTACTATAATACTACCTCCTATGCACAAGAATATAACTACTATAATACTGCTCCTACGTACAAGAATATAACTACTATAATACTTCTCCTATGTACAAGATTATAACTACTATAATACTGTTCCTATGTACAAGAATATAACTACTATAATACTGCTCCTATGTACAAGAATATAACTACTATAATACTGCTCCTATGTACAAGAATATAACTACTATAATACTGCTCCTATGTACAAGAATATAACTACTATAATACTGCTCCTATGTACAAGAATATAACTACTATAATACTGACCCCTATGTACAAGAATATAACTACTATAATACTGCTCCTATGTACAAGAATATAACTACTATAATACTGCTCCTATGTACAAGAATATAACTACTATAATACTGCTCCTATGTACAAGAATATAACTACTATAATACTGCTCCTATGTACAAGAATATAACTACTATAATACTGCCCCTATGTACAAGAATATAACTACTATAATACTGCCCCCTATGTACAAGAATATAACTACTATAATACTGCTCCTATGTATAAGAATATAACTACTATAATACTGCTCCTATGTACAAGAATATAACTACTATAATACTGCTCCTATGTACAAGAATATAACTACTATAATACTACCTCCTATGTACAAGAATATAACTACTATAATACTGCTCCAATGTACAAGAATATAACTACTATAATACTACTCCTATGTACAAGAATATAACTACTATAATACTACCTCCTATGTACAAGAATATAACTACTATAATACTGCTCCTATGTACAAGAATATAACTACTATAATACTACCTCCTATGTACAAGAATATAACTACTATAATACTGCTCCTATGTACAAGAATATAACTACTATAATACTACTCCTATGTACAAGAATATAACTACTATAATACTGCTCCTATGTACAAGAATATAACTACTATAATACTGCCCCTATGTACAAGAATATAACTACTATAATACTGCCCCTATGTACAAGAATATAACTACTATAATACTGCTCCTATGTACAAGAATATAACTACTATAATACTGCTCCTATGTACAAGAATATAACTACTATAATACTGCTCCTATGTACAAGAATATAACTACTATAATACTACCTCCTATGTACAAGAATATAACTACTATAATACTGCTCCAATGTACAAGAATATAACTACTATAATACTACTCCTATGTACAAGAATATAACTACTATAATACTACCTCCTATGTACAAGAATATAACTACTATAATACTGCTCCTATGTACAAGAATATAACTACTATAATACTGCCCCTATGTACAAGAATATAACTACTATAATACTGCTCCTATGTACAAGAATATAACTACTATAATACTGCTCCTATGTACAAGAATATAACTACTATAATACTACCTCCTATGTACAAGAATATAACTACTATAATACTACTCCTATGTACAACAATATAACTACTATAATACTAGCTCCTATGCACAAGAATATAACTACTATAATACTGCTCCTATGTACAAGAATATACCTACTATAATACTTCTCCTATGTACAAGATTATAACTACTATAATACTGCTCCTATGTACAAGAATATAACTACTATAATACTGCTCCTATGTACAAGAATATAACTACTATAATACTGCTCCTATGTACAAGAATATAACTACTATAATACTGCTCCTATGTACAAGAATATAACTACTATAATACTGCTCCTATGTACAAGAATATAACTACTATAATACTGACCCCTATGTACAAGAATATAACTACTATAATACTGCTCCTATGTACAAGAATATAACTACTATAATACTGCTCCTATGTACAAGAATATAACTACTATAATACTGCTCCTATGTACAAGAATATAACTACTATAATACTGCCCCTATGTACAAGAATATAACTACTATAATACTGCCCCCTATGTACAAGAATATAACTACTATAATACTGCTCCTATGTATAAGAATATAACTACTATAATACTGCTCCTATGTACAAGAATATAACTACTATAATACTGCTCCTATGTACAAGAATATAACTACTATAATACTACCTCCTATGTACAAGAATATAACTACTATAATACTGCTCCAATGTACAAGAATATAACTACTATAATACTACTCCTATGTACAAGAATATAACTACTATAATACTACCTCCTATGTACAAGAATATAACTACTATAATACTGCTCCTATGTACAAGAATACAACTACTATAATACTGCCCCTTATGTACAAGAATATAACTACTATAATACTGCTCCTATGTACAAGAATATAACTACTATAATACTGCTCCAATGTACAAGAATGTAACTACTATAATACTACCTCCTATGTACAAGAATATAACTACTATAATACTACTCCTATGTACAACAATATAACTACTATAATACTACCTCCTATGCACAAGAATATAACTACTATAATACTGCTCCTACGTACAAGAATATAACTACTATAATACTTCTCCTATGTACAAGATTATAACTACTATAATACTGTTCCTATGTACAAGAATATAACTACTATAATACTGCTCCTATGTACAAGAATATAACTACTATAATACTGCTCCTATGTACAAGAATATAACTACTATAATACTGCTCCTATGTACAAGAATATAACTACTATAATACTGCTCCTATGTACAAGAATAAAATTGTCAGTTATTGGCTTTAGTTATGATTTGTTTTTATGTTTTTGGTGCAAAAATATCAGATTCAAGTTTATCTTTGTGACAGTAATGACAAGCAGACACTTATTGTTATGATGGCTATGGAGAAAAAGTTAGCTACTTCCTTTGTCAGTAATATCATCAGTGAGCTACATTTCCTGGTATTCCTTACTTTTAAACTTTGCACCCCCTACAGGTAAGAGTATGCACCCATGTGTTTTTGAGTATGAGATCTATTTTTGGACAAGTACATGTAAACTGAGGCTTTTGGGACCTAATTCGAAATCTACAACAGGTTCCCCTCCCCCACAACTAACATTTATAATCCTAGTGTCTGTGCACCTGGCAGAGAAGCCTCTGGGTCCCCTCAGGCACCAAAGCCCCGATGCGGCTGCTATTCTCCTTTTTCGCAACGTTTTTACCATACAATAAATACTGCATTTGTCTCAATTAATGACAACCTGGCTACACCTGCAAATCTCTGCTGAGTCGTATTTTCACTTACCTTTAAACTATTGGATAGAGATGAAATTACTGAAGCCAGATGTGAGCCGACATAATGAGGACAAGACCTGAGCTGATTGCTCTTTCAATTAATTATCAATAAAGTTGACACGAAAACATCAATGTGTGCCGAATATAGCGGATTATTCAATACACGGTAGAGGGCGACTGATTTCCTGTCAAAGTCAATTTGTTCATTAATGGTTTGTGTAGGAAAAGTTCTTTATGAAAGAAAAGATAATCCAGCCCGATATATCCATATACAAGGAGCTCAGATACATGTTATAGCGGAGAGATCTCATCTTCTAGATATTTATATTAAGTATTATAGTAGTTATATTCTTGTACATAGGAGTAGTATTATAGTAGTTATATTCTTGTACATAGGAGCAGTATTATAGTAGTTATATTCTTGTACATAGGAGCAGTATTATAGTAGTTATATTCTTGTACATAGGAGGTAGTATTATAGTAGTTATATTCTTGTACATAGGAGCAGTATTATAGTAGTTATATTCTTGTACATAGGAGCAGTATTATAGTAGTTATATTCTTGTACATAGGAGCAGTATTATAGTAGTTATATTCTTGTACATAGGAGCAGTATTATAGTAGTTATATTCTTGTACATAGGGGGCAGTATTATAGTAGTTATATTCTTGTACATAGGAGCAGTATTATAGTAGTTATATTCTTGTACATAGGAGGTAGTATTATAGTAGTTATATTCTTGTACATAGAAGTAGTATTATAGTAGTTATATTCTTGTACATAGGAGCAGTAGTATAGTAGTTATATTCTTGTACATAGGAGCAGTATTATAGTAGTTATATTCTTGTACATAGCGGCAGTATTATAGTAGTTATATTCTTGTACATAGGAGCAGTATTATAGTAGTTATATTCTTGTACATAGGAGCAGTATTATAGTAGTTATATTCTTGTATATAGGAGCAGTATTATAGTAGTTATATTCTTGTACATAGGGGGCAGTATTATAGTAGTTATATTCTTGTACATAGGAGCAGTATTATAGTAGTTATATTCTTGTACATAGGGGTAGTATTATAGTAGTTATATTCTTTTACATAAGAGCAGTATTATAGTAGTTATATTCTTGTACATAGGAGCAGTATTATAGTAGTTATATTCTTGTACATAGGAGCAGTATTATAGTAGTTATATTCTTGTACATAGGAGCAGTATTATAGTAGTTATATTCTTGTACATAGGAGCAGTATTATAGTAGTCATATTCTTGTACATAGGGGCAGTATTATAGTAGTTATATTCTTGTACATAGGAGCAGTATTATAGTAGTTATATTCTTGTACATAGGAGCAGTATTATAGTAGTTATATTCTTGTACATAGGAGCAGTATTATAGTAGTTATATTCTTGTACATAGGAGAAGTATTATAGTAGTTATATTCTTGTACATAGGAGGTAGTATTATAGTAGTTATATTCTTGTACATAGGAGGCAGTATTATAGTAGTTATATTCTTGTACATAGGAGCAGTATTATAGTAGTTATATTCTTGTACATAGGAGCAGTATTATAGTAGTTATATTCTTGTACATAGGAGCAGTATTATAGTAGTTATATTCTTGTACATAGGAGCAGTATTATAGTAGTTATATTCTTGTACATAGGAGCAGTATTATAGTAGTTATATTCTTGTACATAGGAGCAGTATTATAGTAGATATATTCTTGTACATAGGAGCAGTATTATAGTAGTTATATTCTTGTACATAGGAGCAGTATTATAGTAGTTATATTCTTGTACATAGAGGCAGTATTATAGTATATTCTGGGGAGTAGTTATATTCTTGTACATAGGAGCAGTATTATAGTAGTTATATTCTTGTACATAGGAGCAGTATTATAGTAGTTATATTCTTGTACATAGGGGCAGTATTATAGTAGTTATATTCTTGTACATAGGAGCAGTATTATAGTAGTTATATTCTTGTACATAGGAGCAGTATTATAGTAGTTATATTCTTGTACATAGGAGCAGTATTATAGTAGTTATATTCTTGTACATAGGAGCAGTATTATAGTAGTTATATTCTTGTACATAGGAGACAGTATTATAGTAGTTATATTCTTGTACATAGGGGGCAGTATTATAGTAGTTATGTTCTTGTACATAGGGGGCAGTATTATAGTAGTTATATTCTTGTACATAGGAGATAGTATTATAGTAGTTATATTCTTGTACATAGGGGGCAGTATTATAGTAGTTATATTCTTGTACATAGGGGACAGTATTATAGTAGTTATATTCTTGTACATAGGGGACAGTATTATAGTAGTTATATTCTTGTACATAGGAGCAGTATTATAGTAGTTATATTCTTGTACATAGGGTAGTATTATAGTAGTTATATTCTCGTACATAGGGTAGTATTATAGTAGTTATATTCTCGTACATAGGAACAGTATTATAGTAGTTATATTCTCGTACATAGGAGCAGTATTATAGTAGTTATATTCTTGTACATAGGAGCAGTATTATAGTAGTTATATTCTTGTACATAGGGGGCAGTATTATAGTAGTAATATTGTTGTACATGGGAGCAGTATTATAGTAGTTATATTCTTGTACATAGGGGCAACATTATAGTAGTTATATTCTTGTACATAGGAGCAGTATTATAGTAGTTATATTCTTCTACATACGATCAGTAGTATAGTAGTTATATTCTTGTACATAGGAGCAGTATTATAGTAGTTATATTCTTGTACATAGCGGGCAGTATTATAGTAGTTATATTCTTGTACATAGGAACAGTATTATAGCAGTTATATTCTTGTACATAGGGGCAGTATTATAGTAGTTATATTCTTGTACATAGGAGCAGTATTATAGTAGTTATATTCTTGTACATAGGAGCAGTATTATAGTAGTTATATTCTTGTACATAGGGGGCAGTATTATAGTAGTTATATTCTTGTACATGGGAGTAGTATTATAGTAGTTATATTCTTGTACATAGGGTAGTATTATAGTAGCTATATTCTTGTACATAGGGGCAGTATTATAGTAGTTATATTCTTGTACATAGGAGCAGTATTATAGTAGTTATATTCTTGTACATAGGAGCAGTATTATAGTAGTTATATTCTTGTACATAGGAGGTAGTATTATAGTACTTATATTCTTGTACATAGGAGCATTATTATAGTAGTTATATTCTTGTACATAGGAACAGTATTATAGTAGTTATATTCTTGTACATAGGAGCAGTATTATAGTAGTTATATCCTTGTACATAGGAGCAGTATTATAGTAGTTATATTCTTGTACATAGGGGTAGTATTATAGTAGTTATATTCTTGTACATAGGGCAGTATTATAGTAGTTATATTCTGGTACATAGGAGCAGTATTATAGTAGTTATATTCTTGTACATGGGAGCAGTATTATAGTAGTTATATTCTTGTACATAGGAACAGTATTATAGTAGTTATATTCTTGTACATAGGAACAGTATTATAGTAGTTATATTATTGTACATAATATTATATTTTTACAGTATCATACAGTATTATAGTTACAGAGTACCTTTAATGTCATCATGCATATGCGGTTTTATATAACACTAGAAAGTCGATGGTACACTGAATTCAGCGCACCGTCGGCTTTCCCGTTATGTGCCCCGGTGGAGGAGATATCGGTGCCATTAGTTTCGGCACCGATCTCTCCCCACTGTCAGAAGGGCGTTCCTGACAGTCTAGCATCAGACTTGTACTGGGAGGGCCATTCCTTATAGCTCAGTGTCATTGTAGGGCAGTAAGAAACGCCCCCTCTGACAGTACAAGGTTATGTTGACGCTACAATGTCAGGAACGCCCTTCTGACAGTGGGGAGAGATAATCTCCAGTCCCGGGACACATAATGGGAAAGCCGACAGTGCGCTGAATTCAGTGCACTGTCAGCTTTCTAGCGGTATATAAAACCGCACTTTCATGAGGACATGAAAGGTCCTCTATAAGTCCCGAAAAATACCCTTAAAAGTTTTAGATCACAGATACATAAAAAATTTTCATTAGAATTTTTTATAAATATTCTCCTTTGCTTTTACGTACTTTGTTACATCACCACCTAGTTTTCTTCCAATATCCTTTCAGAATGTCCAGCTAATGTGTTCAGTAGTTATGTTCACACATGCTCAGTAGCTCAGTCTCACCACCTATATCTTTTTGTACAAGGGTGACCAAATAATTCTTCCCATCAGGCCAGCCAGCTAGTAAGAATCTGCTCAGATGTGGCGTCTTCTGTCCAGCACTTTACACATATGGTGGAGGTTTTGAGAGTCAATCAATACAACAGCAGGGAGCGCCATTCAAGTCATTTATCAGGAGCATCTAGGCACAGAAGTATTTTCATTTATGAATTCTAATTGAAATTTTTTTTAATGTTATGTACAAGAAAAGACTATTTTTTGTTGGACAGTTACTTTAAGAGTAAAACAAATGTTCGGCAAATACTAAAAAAAAAAGTCTGGAGCAGTTGTCAGGATAGAAAACAAACACTTGTGCCTCTATTGGAAGGTAACCGGATCCTCCTGTTCTACAAAGCCATTGCATTGAAGGAATGTCATTTGAGCCGGAGTCAGTCATCATGTGTGTGGGAAGAGAATGAAGTCATTGAAAGAAAGTACATGATAGAACAGATAGACGGACGGAGAGTCAGATGACTGCAGACATTAGGATGATAAAGTAACTGTATACAGTGTGTTTATCCTAGAAGGAAGAATGCCGCGCTTTTAATTGAAGGTGTTCCGTGACATGCTGCATACCACCGAAATACGACTGACTAATGTTTCCTGCGAGCTTTTTAATAATGCCAGATACAAAGAAGGAATCTGTGCACTGAGGGTAGGGTGAAATGTGTCAAGGGCAAGGAACAGTATCAGCTATCTACTATTCAATGCATCAAAAGAGGGCAGAGGACATTAAGCTATGTAAGTAAAAAAAAAAAACTTGCATAAATTAAATGGGTTCTTAAAGGGAATCTACATCTCCTTAAAAACATGCCGATGTGACATAATACTAAGTGCTCTAGAACTTTTTTTGCTGATGAAATGGAAATGTCAGGCATTATTGTCACTATATCTCCTATAAATATCATTGCAGTTGACTGTTATACTTGCAGTACCATTTTTCACCATTTCTATACATTTCATAGAGATGAATGCAATAGCGCCCCCACCTTTATGAATTATTATAATAACTGATAATAACTTTGGATTGAAACATCTTTCAGTAATTCTAGATGCAACTGACAGATTTATTAATCTGTAATACCAGGGACAGGTTTATTAGGTGTTAACAACTTGGGCTGCCCCAGGGCATTTCTGACACCTGGGATGATCCGCTGATCAGCTGTTTGAAGGAGCTGCAGTGTTTAGGGAGCACAGCACTGTATATTTTACAACAGTTGTGCTTGGTATTATAGCTCAGCTCATTCACTTGAATGGGACTGAGCTAAGAATGTGACTGATGAGCATGACATGGCCTGTGATTTGGAAACAATGCTCACGGATCTGCTTCAAGCAGCTGATCTGCGGAGGTCTTGTCTGTCTGATCCCTACTGATCTTCAATTAATGACCTATTTGAAAGAAAATGATGACCTATTTTTAAAGTCTTTATGTTAAACATATTTTTTAATAATTTTTTATTTTTTTTTTCCATGTCACTATATTAAAAAAAAAAAAAAAAAGTACTGTATACTACAATTTTCCCTCTGGCCACTAAGCCTATTAATTGACTGAGATTTTCAAAATCTGTAGGGTCTTTTTTTGCAGCAGTCACCTCATTTACATCACAGACAGGATTACATAAGAAGATAACACCTCCATAGATAACACCACCGAGCCATCATTACATCACTACTGACAATATATGATGTCACAGCTTATCTCCTCCCCCTCCCTGCACAGAGCATGTCTAGAAATCTCTTCCCTAGACCTCAATGAGTCGGCTCCAGTCTATGGCTGCCTATGGCTTTGAGACTGCTGTAAAGCAGATCACTAAATGCTGTTAACAGAGGAGAAGCTCAGACAAGATGGCTGCCCCATAATCATGGATAGAAAATAGAATAAAAAAATCTACAATCTGAAAATAAAAATGGATTATCCTTTTAATTTTCCCTTATTTAAAATGGTTCCTGACAGCTAAGATATGGGGTGTTGTATGTTTGGGGCCTAGCACTAGTGGTCACTATTGGGTTTCTTTCTTAAACAATGGTGGCCTCATAGGGTCAAATTTAGGAAATGGAAAACACTAATAACTACCAGTCCTCCTTTGTAAAGACCCTGGGGAAAATGACCATATCTCAGCTTCCTAGACCGCCCTAAGTGTGTAATGGGAAGACAATAGGGGCGAGGTTGGGGGTGTAGGATAAAGGGGTACACTGCAATCAGACATAAGGTTTTCAGCTTTATCGCTTATGATTTTCCTACCATGTTTTGGAATCAGATGTGACTGTCCCTTGAAGCTCTGTTCACACGACACCCATAGGGCGAGATGAGATTTGCCAGCGAGGATCACGTTTCACAATATTAATCATCTTTACTGTCCTGATGACAGAGGGAATGTACAGACGGACTACAGGAGGGAAAGAATGAGGCAACGAGACTTCTTATACTGACATATGTTAGCGCACCAGCAGAATACACACTATACAAATAAGGGTAGGGTGCTGGTGGTGCAAGGCATTGTGGGAAATCTCCCAATTTACTTAAAGGGTAGTGACATCTAAATCTATCACTTTTTTATTTTCTTAATGTTGAATTGTTTTAGTCTATCAATTCTGCAATAGTCTGGAACGTTTTCTAGACTTGTTCTGTGCAGGGAGGGGGAGGAGATAAGCTGTGACATCATTCTATGGTCAGTAGTGATGTAATGATGGGTTCATGGTTTTATCGTCTATTGAAATGCGGTCTGTGATGTAAATGAAGTGACTGCTGCAAGAGAAACCTCTACAGAACTGGGAAGTATCATTTTATTATTAGGTTTAATGGTCAGAGTGAAAATTGCAGAGTATAGTAATTAAAAAAAAATGTTAAATTCTTTAAAATATATAAAAAAATAAAAATATGTTTAACAAGATAATTTGATTTCAAAAATAGGTAATTTTTTTCTCTACACATTCCCTTTAAATGTATAATGGAAAGTTGCATTAGATCTACTTATATGATATTATTAAAGGGGTTTTTAAGGATTAGAACATGGCTGCTTTTATTGCAGAAACAGGATCACACCTGACCATGGGTTGTGCAGGTATGGCGCTGTTTATGTGCATCTCCTATAGTCCATTTATATCAGATCAATCAATATGGAGTCTCTAGAAGTTACCGTATATCTACCGCCTGTTCCTTTAATACCCCATGGTCGCCACATAAATAGCGCGTCTCTCTGATACTCGTCATTCATCATTTTATGTCTCTTGTTTTACCTCCTTTGGCCAATGTCCCCCAGGGTGCAAAATGGCTGCACAGACAAGATGGGAGGAGGAGACGACAACTCCCTGCTGCTCGCTCACTTAGAACATTTGTGTCAATCTCTCAACTCCTCGCACAAGTGTTTCCAATCTTCCCATCATTTCTCCTCCATTACCAGGGAGGTTTACCTCTAACTAGTGTCACTCCAAAGAGACAGCCGCTCGCATGTTGTATCTATTGTGGTGTTCATAAGAAGTCACCAGAAGAACAGAAGAAATGGGTGGATAGTAGATAGATAGATAGATAGATAGATAGATAGATAGATAGATATGAGTAGATAGATAGATAGATATGAGATAGATAGATAGATAGATAGATAGATAGATAGGAGATAGATAGATAGATAGATTGAGATAGATAGATAGATAGATAGATAGATATGGAGATAGATAGATAGATAGATAGATAGATAGATAGATAGATAGATAGATATGAGATAGTAGATAGATAGATAGATAGATATGAGAGAGATAGTAGATAGATAGATAGATAGATAGATAGATATGAGATGGATAGATAGATATGAGATAGATAGATAGATAGATAGATAGATAGATAGATAGATATGGGATAGATAGATAGATAGATATGATATAGATCTATATAATAGATATGAGATAGATAGATAATAGAAAGATAATTACATATCTTATTGAATCTATCTTTCTATTTATCTATCTCATTATCTATCTATCTACCTACCTACCTACCTACCTAGGCTCAGTGGTTAGCCTTGTACCGCTGCAGTCCTGGGTTCGAATCTTGCCAAGGACAACATCTGCAAGGAGTTTGTATGTTCTCCCGTGTTTGGTGGCTTTCCTCCGGGTACTCCGGTTTCCTCCCACACTCCAAAGACATACTGATAGGGAATGTAGATTGTGAGCCCTATATGGGACAGTGACTGTCAATGTCTGTAAAGCGCTGCGGAATATGATGGCGCTATATAAGTAACCATAATAAATAAAAAATAAATATGAGTTAATAGAAGTCACATTTCTAATTATCCACTGACTATATGGAAAGGCTCATATGATACAGCGGTCAGCAGCTGATATAGAAGGCGTCACAGTTTCACTCATGGATATTTCTATATGTAACACAATATTTGGAACAGTTTAGAGCACAAAGTGACCATGTCTCATCTCCGAGAACTCTTTTTGTTCTAGGACTGTTCTCAGTGTCAGTTCTGTCCTGAATGTCTCTTCTTAGGGTGGGTTCACACCTGCGCTTCAGTCCGTCTGTTGCCAATCCGAGAGAAAATCTCGGCGAACAGGATTGGCATCTGATACAGACCGGCCAGCGACACATTGGTTAAAAACTCATTCATTTGAATGGGTTTTTAAAGCAATGCGAGGGTGTCCGATTGCACCCTCTGCGCTGCAAAACCGTTTTTTTTCCTCGGAAACAAAGTCGGACATGCAGGACTTCGTGTCCGAGGAAATGAATGGGTTTTTAACCAATGCGTCGCTGGCCTGTCTGTATCCGATGCCAATCCCGTTCGCCGAGATTTTCACTCGGATTGGCAACGGACGGACTCAAGCGCAGGTGTGAACCCACCCTTAGCTGTGTCCAAGAACTATACTGCAGTGCTCTGTGCATAAGCACATTGTGGGAGATTTGCTGCCCTGTGCTTAGTACAGCCACTGAACAAGAAGGGGGTGTTGATAGATGTGAGCTCAGGAACCTCTTCAGACCCCAGAGTATAATAGGTGGAGGCCTTCTTTTGGGCCTCCTTGCAACTATTTATTTTTGTCACCTCCCCTGGGTCTTCACCTATTATAGTCTGGGGTCTGAAGAGATCCCAAAGTCTAAAAATGTACTGCTATGAATGTTATGGCGGTCATTTTAGTTCAACCAAGACAAATCTATATCTATCTCATATACAGTGGGGAAAAAAAAGTATTTAGTCAGCCATCAATTGTGCAAGTTCTCCCACTTAAAAAGATGAGGCCGGCCTGTAATTGTCATCATAGGTAGACCTCAACTATGAGAGACAGAATGAGAAAACAAATCCAGAAAATCACATTGTCTGATTTTTTAAGAATTTATTTGCAAATTATGGTGGAAAATAAGTATTTGGTCACTACAAACAAGCAAGATTTCTGGCTCTCACAGACCTGTAACTTCTCCTTTAAGAGTCTCCTCTGTCCTCCACTCATTACCTGTTTGACATTGTTATCAGTATAAAAGACACCTGTCCACAACCTCAAACAGTCACACTCCAAACTCCACTATGGTGAAGACCAAAGAGCTGTGGAAGGACCAGAAACAAAATGGTAGCCCTGCACCAGGCTGGGAAGACTGAATCTGCAATAGGCAAGCAGCTTGGTGTGAAGAAATCACCTGTGGGAGCAATAATTAGAAAATGGAAGACATACAAGACCACTGATAATCTCCCTCCATCAGGGGCTCCACGCAAGATCTCACCCCGTGGGGTCAAAATGATCACAAGAACGGTGAGCAAAAATCCCAGAACCACACGGGGGGACCTAGTGACTGACCTGCAGAAAGCTGGGACTAACGTAACAAAGGCTACCGTCAGTAACTCACTACGCCGCCAGGGACTCAGATCCTGCAGTGCCAGACGTGTCCCCCTGCTTAAGCCAGTACATATCCGGGCCCATCTGAAGTTTGCTAGAGAGCATTTGGATGTTCCAGAAGAGTATTGGGAGAATGTCATATGGTCAGATGAAACCAAAGTAGAACTGTTTGGTAGAAACACAACTCGTGGTGTTTGGAGGAGAGTGAATGCTGAGTTGCATCCAAAGAACACCATACCTACTGCGAAGCATGGGGGTGGCAACATCATGCTTTGGGGCTGTTTCTCTACAAAGGGACCAGGACGACTGATCCGTGTACATGAAAGAATGAATGGGGCCATGTATGGTGAGATTGTGAGTGCAAACCTCCTTCCATCAGCAAGGGCATTGAAGATGGAACGTGGCTGGGTCTTTCAGCATGACAATGATCCCAAGCACACCGCCAGGGCAACGAAGGAGCGGCTTCGTAAGAAGCATTTCAAGGTCCTGGAGTGGCCTAGCCAGTCTCCAGATCTCAACCCCATAGAAAACCTTTGGAGGGAGTTGAAAGTCCATGTTGCCCAGCGACAGCCCCAAAACATCCCTGCTCTAGAGGAGATCTGCATGGAGGAATGGGCCAACATACCAGCAACAGTGTGTGCCAACCTTGTGAAGACTTACAGAAAAGATTTCACCTCTGTCATTGCCAACAAAGGATATAGAACAAAGTATTGAGAGGAACTTTTGTTATTGACCAAATACTTATTTTCCACCATAATTTGCAAATAAATTCTTTAAAAATCAGACAATGTGATTTTCTGGATTTGTTTTCTCATTTTGTCTCTCATAGTTGAGGTCTACCTATGATGACAATTACAGGCCGGCCTCATCTTTATAAGTGGGAGAACTTGCACAATTGGTGGCTGACTAAATACTTTTTCCCCCACTGTATATATATATCATAATAGAGATAGATATGAGATAGATATATATGAAATAGTTAGATACTGTACATAGATATTTATACTAAGTAATCCTATTTTATTGCACACGTTACTTGACAGGTTTCGGAGCCTTTTAGACTATTATATGACCCCCGGGTGTAGGCACTACTGGCTGACAAGTACAGCCCCAGGCTAAATCTCAAGACTGTCCTCCGTTACTGTGCGCGGTTCCCACTGACAATATTGGTTGTTGCTAGGCGACTTTGTATCCCTCATCCTAAAGCATTTACTTTGCTATATTGAAGACTTGAGACGTTGGTATTTTCCTGTGGTGTTGGAGCTCTGGGGTGGCCATATGCGCTGCCATTACTGGCGTCCATTAACATCAGCAAATAGATTTCTCCAAAAGCTTTAGTAATATGGATATTCTGGGAGAACGGCGCTCAGATCCATGATATGAAGGTAGTGTGTATGTTCTGTGGCTACTATACAAATATACATATATAGCCATGTGGTCCTGAAGGTGAACACGTCAGTGTCACCCCCATGGGTGTTAATATGGAGATGATCACCCCAGGGCCCTATAACAATCACCATTCTTCTGGGAAGGCTTCTAACTAGACCAAGGCTCGGCAACCTTCGGCACGCCAGCTGTTGTCAAACTACAACTCCCAGCATGCATACTTGCTCTGCTGTTCTTGGAACTCCCATGGAAGTGAATGGAGCATGTTGGGAGTTGTAGTTTCACAGCACCTGGAGTGCCGAAGGTTGCTGAACCCTGAATTAGACTTTTGACTCTGTCGAGAGAGGAGGCCATTGTCACAAATTGTACATTCCTCTAGAAGATGTAGCATTAAAGGGGTGTTCCAGGGTTATCTATTGACCTATTCTTTAGAATAGGTCATCAATTCAAGATCAGCGGGCATCGACACCCAGGAGGACCACAGTGGATCACCTGTTTGAGGGGAAAGGCAATGCTCCATGATTGGTGTGCAGCCCCACTAATCACCAATGAGGATAGGTCATCAATTGATAAGCCTGGAAAACCCCTTTAAAGGGAACCTGTCACATTAATCATGGAGTCTTGTCCGCAGGAAACATGTTATAGGGATGTGAAAAATCAGTGATAATGACAATTAGGGTTGTACTGGGTCTAGTAAGACCCCACAGCTCTGTCACATGAGGGTTGTGCCATCGATCACATGATCACTGGGTCATACGGCTACTATAGAGCATTTAGATAGAAGGGGCCAGTCCAGGTTAGGCCTTTTGGTTGGCAAGAACCTACAGAGAACAATGGGATTGGGAATCAAACGGGGAAACCCCATAATGAGGACCCAGTTTGATATTTACTATAAAGCCCCCCCCCCTACCTACACCACTGCCGGTACAGTGGATGAATAGTTAAGCTGACCATACACATTAGATGAATTATGGTCAACCTCACCAGTTCTTGGGAGGACCATCTAGCCATGTCTTGCTTAAAGAGGTCATGCCACAAACAATGCTTATACTCTATCCATAGGAGAAAGGATATATATAGCTCATCGGTAGGGGTCTGACCACTGAGACCCCCATCAGTCCAGAAAATGAAGGGTTTTCCCAAAGTACAGCACTCCGGTGCTCCCATTGAAGTGAATGGTGGCAAGGGTCCACCAGGTGTTCAGTTGACTTCATGTTCACAACAAACATTCTCAGAATCAGTGGCGGTCTTATCAGTGAGACCCCCACCAATCCGCAATTTATCCTCTATCCCAATATAATTCTTGGCATAACCCCTTTAAGGGGGTGTCCGGACTCTCCCCCAACAGATAATGCCAGGGAAGTAAGGATCGGGTATGCAGAATTTCAACATTCATCCTTTGTTCTCATGGTAGGTAAGCCAAGAACCTGCTCCCTCTTCCCATTCAGAAGACATGCACACTTGGCCAAGTGTATGGCGGAGTTAGGAGGACATGTACTGGAGATGTATGGCCATCTCTTTATAACTCTGCACTATGTAGAGGTCGGTGTGACATGACTAAGCCAATGGGAACACTTTGCAGAATTGTCTCCTATTAGCTCACTGCAGGCACTTCATGCTCTCAAAGCCGTCGCCGCTCAATGCTTTTTTATCATTTCATATAAAAAGAAAGAAGACAAATTGGCACAAAACGTAGCGATTGAAATGTCTGATTAATGTAATGTGTTCAATGAATTCTGATGAACCGAGGTTAAAAGCGCTGCACTCCGACGCCGATCACAACCCAACAAGTAGTGTACTAGAAAGCACTTGTTCTAGTCTCTGTAGTACAGAGGTCACCCCCAGATATATACATCCCACATCATTCAGCAACACCGCCTTTATACTTGTCATACATTATCCCTCTGATGTATAGAACAAAGACGGAGGACGGCCGCGCTTTTACATAGGACTGCACGTACACCCAATGCTCTACATTAAAGGGTTTCTCCAGGAATTTCCATAGATGACCCAAAGGACCCTCTGCCACATCGGAGGACACCGGTATTGTCAATGGCACATGGTGTGTAGGGGGCCCTGTTGAAGATTTTGGGCCGCATTACAATCACCTCTGCTGCTCTCAATGAACAAATTTTCCTTTCACGTCCTCTGGCACCAGCGGTATTATATAGTGACAGTGCGATGAATTCACTACACTGAGTGCTTTGCCAGTAGGCACCCGGGTACCGGAGATATCGGTGCCGTTAGTTTCAGCACTGATATTCCTTCACTGTCAGAAGGGCGGGCCTTACTGTTCAGCGTCATCGCTAGGCAGTAATGAATGCCCCCCCTGACAGTACAAGGCTATGGAAGAGTACAGTCAGAGGGAGCGTTCCTTACCGCCAAGTGATGACTCTTGACTGTAAGACCTGTCCTTCGGACAGTGAAGAGATATCGGTGCCGAAACTAATGGTACTGATATCTCTGGCACCCTGGTGCATACCAGGAAAGCTGACAGTGTGCTGACCGCCGGTGCCAGAAGACGTGAAAGGTCCTCTTGAAGCCAGGGAACTACACCTCAGCTTTACTGCGCATGCGTCGGATGTTGGGTACATGCGCGGTAATGACATGGTATACTTACACAGCTTCACTGCAAAATTGTGCATGCTTCAGGAGAAGATGTCAGAAGGTGAGTATAAGTCTTGTTTTCATTGGCTCAGTGTCCCAAATATAGGTTTCCTTTAAACAACTGAATACAAGTGTTATTTGGTCGTTGTTTGGAACTGTTACTTGGGCACCATCTTGTACGTTATATAATAATCAAAGGACCCTTCTAACAAAAAGTAAGTGTTAAAAGTTAACCGCTAATTTTTGTGGAATTATTCTAGAATTATAGTAGTAGATTCTACATGTAGATTATTAAAGGGGTTGTCCACAATCACAACATGTCTCCTTTTCATAGGTGACTAGGATCGGATTGCTGAGGGTCCTACCTTGGAGACCCCTTTTGACTACTAGAAAGGGGGTCAGACGTACTCTGTTTGAATGGAGTAGTGGTCAAGCACGTGAGTCTATGAAGGTGAAGATACGTCAGTGCTGTACTTGGCTATTTTGATCAATACTACAGAGATTAAAGGAGTTGTCCAGGACTATGATACTGCGTTTCACTTCCTCTTCTTAGGAGGTGACTTTACGTCCATTGGTCATGTGGCCACACTACAGCTCAATCCCAATCATTTGAATGGGACTGAGCTGCAACATGGCCATGTGACCAATGAATGTGATGTCACTTCCTGAGCAGAGGAAGTAGAGCTGAATATCATAGTCCTAGACAACCCCTTTAAGTGGAGTGTCATTGAAATGGGGAAGATGGGACCAGAGGGGTTCCCATCGGTAGGACCCCAAGTGATCAGATACTTATTACCTACCTTGTGGATAGGAACAGGATAAGTGAGCAATTGTTATTGTGACACATACCCTTTAAAGGGTGTAATAATTTACTTACCTGATCCCGGGAATCACTGATGATGGACCCGAGGGTTCCGGCAATGTCACTACCCCTGTGTCATGTGATCTGAGACAGTGTTCGGCCTCCCTTCCTTCCCCAATCTCACAGATGTGTTACGGGTCCATCATCAGGGATCCCGGGACCAGGTAAGTGAATTCCAACTCCCCGCACAACCCCTTTAACTCTTTAAGTTCTGTTTTCCTGCTCTTTTTGATATCATGTCACCCAATCGCGTTGCTGCTGCTACCAACAATATCGCATTACCCAGACTTTCCTTTTACAAAGCCGAGCGGTAAGAACTTTGAAATCTAAGACGGTCGCTGAAGCGTCAGAAAGGTTCAATAAGCGGCGTAAGAAAGCCGCCCCTTGTTTGCCAAGTAAAGCACGATCTGAAGACATAAAATAATCATATGCCGTCTGTGCGAGATGCCCGTCTGGCACAACTATTAACTCTTCACAGGGCTGCACTTAACTTGTCATCTCTCCCTCTCGACATCTGTTTATTGTGGGATTTCTTGACCTTTAATTTGGTCTTTACGAGGAATTTCCAGGAGAGCCGACACTTTTTCTTTCCTAACAATAAAATAATATTTTGCTGGAGCTCTATGGAAAGTTTGAGACAAGTGAAGGAGAAGGAGGAAGAGACAACACCCAGAAGGACTCCGACCAACTACTCAGCTTATTTTGGAGCATACTTAACAATTAAAGGGGTTTTCCACCCCCGGTGTTTTTTTTACTGATGCATTAGTATCAGATCAGTAGGGGTCGGACACCTGGATCCCACACCAATCGGCTGATCTGGCTGCCTCCCAGTGCTGGAAGTTTCTGCACAGGGCAGGGTCCGAAGCAGCTCCGATCCTATTAAAGTAATAGGCTGCAGTACCCCAGAACCACCACTAGACTGGGGACAAACTACAGATCCGAGCCTATTACTTGCAGAAGTTTCTGGCATTGAGAGAAAGCCTAGGTGTCGAACCTCCACCAATATCTACAGATAGGTCACCAGTATAAAAAAAAAAACACCTGGGGCTGGAAAACTCCTTTAAATTATATATTATTAGCTAAAAGGGTGCTCTACTTTGGGCTATCCCTAGTTGTTATAAGTTCCCTTCAATATTAAAGGTGATCACAATTTGTCCTCTTGCTGTGATCTCCAGCGATCAGGGAATAAACCTGGTTGTAGGTGTATTGTTTCTCTGCAGCGCCACCAAAGGGGAAATGAAGCATTACACCAAGTCCATTCAAATCAATGTGCTATTGGTGTAATGCAGGACAGGTCCTCCAGATTGATGACCACACTCCACTCTGACCAAGAAATTGGGATCCTGAAGAGTGGTCCCCTAATATATTATCTAATATGGTGGATGGAAATTGGTTCTCTAAACCAGACCATCCCTTTAAATATAAAGGTTAATCTGGACACAAGCTTGACTCTTACTACAATGTATTATTTTAAGAGCAAAATATTTTGGCTGGTTGTACAAACCATGTCACCTCGGAGCTAACAAATGTGTTCGCCAAGTTCTAGCTAAATCATAAAATAATATGAACAGGCGAAAGCTACAAATCCAGCAACGTGTGTTATGCTCAGTGCAGGGCCTGAGGGCGTCAGACATGACACAAGGACTCAATTACAAAACACAAAGTCATGCACCACCCCTTATATTATATATATATATATATATTGCCTGTGGTCTTTCTAAATATCAAGTTTAATGCATTAAATAAACGTTGATGATGTTTTTTAAAATTTCCTACTAAATTAAAAATATTCTGAAATATTTTGAGTTTTCACACCACAAGCTCATGAGTGCTCACCTGGGGCCTAGAGAGGGAGCACAGGTGGGGCATCTGCCCCAGAAGCAGTGAAATAGAAATGTGGAGAGGGTGCATGATGTGAGTCTAAGGAAGTCCAGCCTTCCCCTTCCCACTCCTGCCTCTGCAGCTTTAAGTTACAACAGCCGGAGCTTTCTTCTGGCTGTTAATACTTATTTTGTAGCTTAGTTATCAAGAAATAAAGGCTTTCTCCAGTTCCCCCAGATAGGTCATCAGTATTCAATTGGTGGGGTTTCAACACCTGGAATTCGCACCGATCAGCTGATCCAGCCGCCTCCTGGTGCCGAAAGCTACTGCTGTATACAGGGCTGGAAGCAACTCTCTTCCTAATCAAGTGCTAGGCACAGAGCTGATACCCCGATGCCCTTGCAACTTTAGATTACAACAGCTGAAGAGTTATACTGGCTGATAAAACTTGATCCAAGGAGCTCTGTTGGAAAAGACAGAGGAAGGAGGGAGAGGGATTACGTGGATCAGCTCAGGCAGGATGCTGGCTCTATCTCTTCCTCAATATGGCTCCACTTCTGGGATGTGCCAGCTCTGTAGTAGGGGTAAGTATGTGTAATGCATGTTTATGTATGTGAGTGTGCATGTGTGTGTCTGTGTAACGTGTGTGTATCATAAAGTAGTATATATATGTGCGGTGTATGTGTGTAATGTATGTATGTGTGTTATATATGCGAGTGTGTGTGTGTGTATCATAAAGTAGTAGTACATATATGTGCAGTGTATGTGTATAGTTACATTGAATAAATTCAGTATTATGAGAGTGTCACACTGAATCTTTGCCCAGGGTCACTTGTTAGATAGTGTTGTGTACACTGGAGGCCGGTCCAGGGGTCATCCTATTATCCTCTGAGGGCAGGAATACAATAAAACGTGACCTATCTACAGTATTAAACAGCAGGAGGCAGATAACACAGGATCACAACAGTGACAATAGGTGATGGGGACAGTGAGCTCGATCTCCTCCTCCACCTCCCCCTCTCTGTACTCATACGACTGAGGTTACAACGGACCGGCATAATAGCGCTCATGTGAATAGCCCCCATTCGCTTGAATTGAATTCAATGCTGCCGTGTGATGTCCTTAAAAAACCGGGGGTGACCTGGCCATTATTCACGGTCGTGTAAATATACACATTTGGGTGTGGACTCCACCTTAGTTTTTTAGGAAACCAAAGCTGACATTACAGATGCCCACCAGGCCAGCAGACGGATACTCTACGTAAATGGTTGGGACTATAATTTACAAAAAAAAAAGGAAAATCAAAGAAAGGAAATGATGGAAATTATAAGCATTTAGCACAATAGAAGTTTACAGAACGTTCCGGCTCCTCCAGACTCCACAGACCTTTGTAATTTCAGCTCACGAGACCGGTCACCACCCTGCTACATGTAGAAACACTGATCCAAAAATCACGTCTCATCCATTATTCCCCGGCTTTCTTCTCCAATAATGAGGGATTAACCATCGGCTTCATTCAGACTCGCCTGCTTTCCTGGCTTCAGTCATTTACTACAGAGCAAAATGCTGCGAAATCAACGAAACGAAAAAAAAAAAAAATGTAGAAACTTTATTGTCCATTGTCTGTTTATTGACGTGAACAAACAGAGGTCCTGTTATAAGCAGGATCAGATTTCTGCTACAATTTGCCCCATTTTCAGTACTAAATAGTTTGTCAAAAAGTTGCTGGCCACACCCCCTTCCTGCTTAACCACACCCACACACTTTTCAAAACTGGTGAATGGTGAAAAAAGTTACATAGTTTGGGCCAGTATGGGATGTTCTATGATTTGCAACTTTGTGGCAAAATCTGGTGCAAATCAGTCACTAAATTGCCACTAAAGGGTTAAAGAGGATTCTAGGGCCCGAATCTAGACGGGCCAGGGCTGGGACGCCTCAACCCAACCCATTTACCTGAAATCTGGCGCCGGAGCCTCTTAGTAATTCTGGCCCATCTTGCACCTTCGGGAGAATGAATTGATAACTTCCCCCCCAGTGTGTACAATCCCTTATATGGGGGCAGATTTAGGGTCTGATGGGCACAAGATAGGCCTAATTTATCAAGAGGATATGGCATTATAAAACTGGCGTGAGTTATAATAAATATGTCAGGTCATGGCGTCCCCACCCTAGCCTGCCCCGCTCCGCCAACATTCACGGATGTGGCCAGCAAGGTACAGAACGGGGCATGTGTCGAGCCGTGCACCGAATGTCTGCCACAATATCACCCCTCTACACCAGAAAATTGATACAGATCTCTCATTTGCCTTGACAATTTGCTACAATGTGTCAGTTCAGGAAAAAGGTATCAGCCTGGACTGTGTATAGCTCACAGGAAATTGTGTAGATTGGATACAACTGTAGCAAACCCTCAGCTGTGAGAAGTATTGTGGGGCAGATTTATTATGCTTTGTACTCCAGTTTTCTGATACACATGGCATAAAAAGTTGCAATTTTTAATTTCTGCGACGTCCTTGTCACTTTCCCAAAAAGGGGGCGTGGTAAGGGCTGCAGGAGTCGGAAACAGGGCCATTGGCACCACTAGATTTACCAAATGATCACGGAAATGTATGCCAACTACAAGCTAGCACAAGCGCACCGCCTGGCAGATGGTGCACCCTATGGGACTAAATATGCCCCTATGTCTTGACAGATCCTCTAGCGGTAAATAAGTAACTTTCCGTTCTCTGACAACAAGCAGAGGTCTTGAAAATGGTGAAAAATGAAGCAAAGTATATTAGAAGGTTGTAGGACTTCTCTTTATATGATGATTGAGCCTCATTTACATAAATTGGGACTAATCCCTTTAAGACACTATACCCAGTGAAGCCAATGCAAATTAAAGGGGTTGTCCAGGAATTGTAGCAAACTCAGGGGGCGGGCGGGGGTAAGTGTAAAACATTTTTAAAAAGTCATACTCACCTATTCCTGGGGCTTGTTGTACAGTCCCGGTCCCCTTTCCCTCCCGAGCTGCGCTGGAAATGGAGAGGCTCACATGACTTGCTGAGTCTAATCACAGTGATCGCTGGAGAGGGAGCGGTGAAGTCACTCCCATAGGTCATCGGTCCCCCTTTAGTGATTGGTCCGGCCCACCGGTACCGGCACAGGACATAAAGGGGATCAGGACTGTACAATGTAGCGCTGGGGAGGGGAGTATGACTTTTTTTTTTTATTTTACACGCACCCACCCTGGCTGCCTCTAAGTCCTGGACAACCCCTTTAAGACACAGATTCCTTCGATCATTAGGGTATATTCACACGTGGCAGATTTCTTTCACAGATTTCTTTCCCCGTCCTATTTATCTTGCAGTAATCCATGTGCTTTCCGCCCAAATAATCCCATTCAGAAGAATGGAACTGATTTTCAGTTGCAGAAATTTCTGCCGCATGTGAACATACGCTTAGCTGTGCCTGTGACTATTATCTGCGACATATGATGTATAGAGATATACCCCGGGCAGATGATACACTCTCTGAGATGATACTAACACTTCCGCCACAAGGCTTCCTTGCAAGGGTTAATATAGTCTTGTCTTCCCTGTTTTCCCAAAAAAAAAAAAAAAAAAAGTCTGTTCAGTCAGCCCCCAGATTTATGGCCCTCCCCGGCCTCTCCTTCAGCCAATCAGAGGCCGGAACACGAGAACCAGGATTAAACTTGTAAGGGAGCGTCTGCATTTTACTGTCACAATCGAAAAACACAAAGTAACCAGATCTATAAGGAAAGACGGAGACCTGTGACGGGAATGATCTGGACGTATCTGAAATCTGCGCTTTATACTAAAAGCAGAACGGAAGGAAATCTCCTCAGTATCGCTGCTCAGGAGCCTCGAATCCGTAGTAATAGTAACAAGACCAGTGGGGAATGGGTTAAGCCAAAGTTTTTGAACTTTTTCACTTGGCTTTTATTTTTAATACAATTTAAAGGAACCTGAACTATGTGAGAATCTGCGGGTAAGGCCTCAGGTATCAGACACTGTCAACCCAAGTGTGCCTGTGTCGCCTCCAGAAAACACGGGGACAGGAGATTTTATGGCAAAATTGCAACTTTTTTGACAAATGCGTGTTTTTACCCACAAATTTTTTGGCAATAAACATCAGCTTTACATCAAAAATCAGGTGGACATTCAAAAATGATGGCGTATCGGTGTAACATCATATAACACTTGGTTTTTTGCCTCAGTAGGGGGCGCTACATTGTGCCTTACCCTAATAGAGTTTATTTTTGTCTATTTTTGCTTACATTTGACAGGCTATGATCAGTGTCAGAGGGGTGCACCAAATTTTCCAGGCCGATTGTTGGTCTACTTACCCAAATTCACAGCATCGCAAATCCCTATTAAGTGAGCTTGGGTCACTAGATTCATGGTCGTATACAGGGGTAATATACCTATCGAAAAACTGACCACAGGGTACTCTAAAAGCTAAAAGTAGCCGCTGAAACTCCCACTCCAGTCTTAAAGGGGATAGGTCATCAATATCTGATTGGTGGGGTCTGACAACCAGCACCTCCGCAATCAGCTTACCAAGCACAGCGCCATACATTTTATAGTGGTTGTGCTTGGGATTACAGCGCCGCTCCATTCATTTGAATGAGTGATGTCACCAGTCGAAGAAGAGGATAGCCCAAGCTCTTCAAACTGCTGGTCGGTAGGGGTACAAGGAGTCAGACCCCCATCAAGCTGACGTTGATGATCTATTCTAAGGATAGGTCATATATTTTAGAGTCCCAGAAAAACCCCTTTAAGAATAAGCTGCAATTACAATTTAAGGGAATGAGAGCAAAAGCCAGTTCAAGCCGTATATTCCCTCTTGCTGTCTTCTGGATCTTTCTACAGCTTAGCGATCAGCTGATCCATCATTTTTGAAGGGATTGTCCAAGAGCCAAGGCTATTGGATACTGAAGGATCTGATAGGTGGGGGTCCGACACTAAAGCTGTATCCACTACAGCTGGGAGTGAATTGGCTGTAATTCCCCGCGCCACCACTACAGTGCACGGAGCCTACATCTGGCCATACATTTCCATTGACTGGATTGGCAACAGCCTGGCTCATAGAGGGGGATCCCAAATATTACAAGGGGTAGAGTATGATGTAGGGATTCTTGAATTCATTTTGTGGCTCCATGTTTTGCCTTCTTTATGACATACTTGGGATCTCGCACTGCACTATAGTATTGGCATTACATTATGTCCACATTACGCAGGTGATCCACTAGATCCAGTTTCTAACAGTGCCCTAATCCTATAGATGTTTTTACAAGATCCAGTAACAAACATGATCTGACAAGTGTCGGACTGAGGTTCCTTGGATCCATCAGATAAAATGACTCTGGGGTCCGCCGTCCAACCCCTAGGACATAGTCCATAGCACCCTCGAAATCTGGGTGTATTCTGCTGGACCACTGTTATATTAGAACCTGTTAGACCCCGTGACCAAGTGTGCTTCAGATGTGGGGCCGAGTTTGCAACAGAATACACTTGGATGACGTCCCAAATATCATCCGAGCGCATTCTGTGATACAGTCACGTCTATTGGAGTTCCCGATCAATTACGTTCCGATGACCTGGATGATTATAGAGCAGGTCCCCTCATTTTTATTATTTTTTTTCTTGTTCTGCAAATTTCTGTGCATAAAAGCAATTGCTCTTTTGGATGGCCATTAACCCATTACCCCTCCCATCTAGTTTTAGGCGTCCTGTCTCTGCACCATGTGACTATGGTCACCATTTCATTGGTATTCATTCTAGGGATCTCTGGCGTGTCCCAGAAATAGAGATATGTGGGATAAACCATAGAATGCAAAGAAGAGAGGTAATATCTCCCTATTCCCCGGGTGCAAGATGGCGGCTAGGAGGAGAATGGATGGGGAAGCAGATGAGCATTTGCCCTGCCATTCTATCCAACGTCTATGGACGCTGCTGAATTCTGCTCTTTCCCTCAGTCCCATTGGCAGGTCCTAGCTGCGATTGAGTAGCAGGGAGGAGTGGGGGACCAAGGTCCTCTGTTCTGGTGATCAGTGGGGTCCCAGTAGTTGGACCCGCAAAAATGGAACAGGCGACACACAGATGTCCTCCGTGCACCATCCATGTTTATCCTGGACCCTGGATCCTTATCCTATACCACAAGACAGGGATAGCACCTAATCCTTATTTTGCGGCATGGTTCACAGCACCCACATGAACCCGTGCAAATGGGGCCCTAGAAATGGGTCTGTATAGTATCCATAATAGTTACTGATAGTATATGGAAAGTTAATATGGCTGTGATAGTGGAAGTTGTATAAATCTAAGGGTACTTTAGGTATCCTCATGGAGGATTTGGGGACAGTTTTTGAGGCAGTCTTCTGCTTCTAAACTCAACCCAAAAACGCCCCCATGGAACCCACATCAGAAAGCCAAGGCTGAGCCTCTAGGGTAGGTGGGCACACACATTAGCCTTATACAATAGGGTTACGAGTGTGAGGCCACGCGGCATCGGCGATGAGTCTAACATGGAAACCATGGAGAAACGCTTCTGTTTCCAGTGTGTTGCGTGAAAAAATATGGAAGGCAGATTTGGTGGAAAACTGCTTCAAAATCTGCTCCAAAATACTCCATGTGAACATACCCGAAGGCTTCACAATGACACACGATTAACCACATTATTATGGTGAGACATCTACAATGTATGAGAAGGGGCGAGAAACCATCACAAATTATTCTCTATGTACACAGCATACACACAGAGGCGCCAGTAACAACAGGGAGCGAAGGGGCGGAAAGGATAGGAATCGGCTTCTGTGACCACAGAGGATTCTTCATTTCCTCTCTATACAGTGGTTTTTGGTCTCCGCTTTTATCTCAGTGTTACGACACACACAGCAGACTGATAAATTAGCGCTCGTATCTCTGGCTGTAACAACGCCGTATAAGGTTCTATTAACTCCACTGCTTTCATTTTTGATTAATTCTGGAATTTCTCAGACAGAATTCCTCAAAGAGAATATCAGCCGCGTTCTCATAGGGGGAGGTTATCGAAACACCAAGTGCCATGACACCGAGTGCGCCAAAATTTGGAAGGGTTTGAGACAATTTTACACCTGCTTTGATGGTTTTATAAAATGTCTGGGAATAGTCATGGCCACGGGAAGTCGCAAAATGTACCAAATGAATTAAAAATGTGCAACTTATTGTCCCAAATGTTGGTTGGATTGCCAGAAGGAAAAAGGAAAAGTGTTTTGCTCCAAATTTTCCCTACGGTGAGCGCCAGTTTGAAAAATTTGACCCAATTTGCACCATTTTCACCATATCAAAGATTAAAGGGGTCGTCCCACAATCACAACTTATCATCTATAAAAGGATACGTGGTCAGATGTAATCTATAGGACAACCCAACAAGTGTGCAATTCCTCTGCAGCGCCACCACTGGGAAAATGTAGCATTACAGAGTTCTTCAGCAGCCACTTTGAGGGGTTGTCCAACTTTTTGAGTCTGAGGACCTGTCTTCAGGATAGGTCATTGGTGGGGAGATCCAACACCCAGGTGGCCCCAAGCAGACACAATGGACGGAGTCAAAAATAGCTCTGTCCTCTGTGTAGCTATCATGCTGGGTCGGGGTATGTTCACATCTGCCTACAAGCATGACTTTTTCGTCTGGCAAAGTTACAAAAACGGATATCCAACGGGCCCCATTATAGTCAGTGGGGTCCCTTGGGATCCATTATTGTCCATCTTTACAGATCCATATTAATATTTAGTCCATTTAGTTCCTACGACAGAACAGAAGAACGGACGACAACAACACAAGTGTGAAAGCACCTCTACAGCAGCTCAGCCCCCATTCTAGTAAAAAGGACTGAACTGCTATACCAGGCACTACCACTCTACTATGTATGGCGCTATACTTGGTACACATTGAAGAGGAGACAGTGCCACAGCCCTCTCAACCATCTGATCCGTGGGGGTGCCTGGTGTCGGTCTGTTGATATAAACTGGACAACCCCCTTATGACATGGTACAACGGCTCATAAATGTTCTATATGGGATGTTTTTCCTTTGATTTTCCATAAATCAGCCTTTGTGTTTACCCTTGATTGCTGGCTTCATTCACACCTGCAGTTTTGGTGCAGATTTTTGCTCCAATTTTGCATAAATCGCAGCAAAAGATTTTATAAAACAGCAAAACAAGTGAATAAAGCCTAATTGTAATAAGTGATTGACTATTGTTTCATCCTAAGCGCTAAATCAAAGAAATATTATTTATGCTCAGTCCCGGGCAGCTGGTATCCTGCATGTCTCTGCCTGCCAGGGAGTGAGTAATAAGCTACATACTTATTGCTTTGCTAAGAGACATGAAATATCGTAGGAGACCGACTGATAGTTCCTTTTTATTGTGCTCGTCATAGACGCCTAGGGTAAGAATGCAGAGTGGCTCTTGCATTTGGCTGAATGAGTCAGTGGTGTTATCTATAGAGGTGTTATCTTCTATTGCAGTCCTGTCTGTGATGTAAATGAGGTGTCTTCTGTACTGATACTAAAGTATCAGTCTATTGTTAGGCTTAGTGGTCAGAGTAAAAATTGCAGGATATAGTGCTTATTTTTTAAATATAGATAGTGATATGGAAATAAAAAAAAAAAAAAAGTTCATGGAAAATTCTTAAAAAATGTGTTTAGTATAGAAAATTGGTTTACAAAATAGGTCATTTTCTGGTGACACGTTCCCTTTCATTTTTCTTAGGGTTTTTCACCAAGAATTTCACGTTTTCCAGTATGGCAGGGGTTAAATCCATGGTGAGTCTGCAGAAAAACCCACAGCAAAATCTGCACATAACACCAGGACTTTGATCAGTGTCAGCCAAATCTGCAGCGGATTTTTTTTCCGTCTCGTGTGGATTTAGGGCATGTTCACAGGGTGGAATCTTTTACAACCCCAAAATGCGCCTTGCATTGTTCTCAACAGAAAATCCACATTTCTGTTTATATGGGTGCGGAATATTCCGTTGCGGTTTTGAAAACTTTGTGAATAAGTGACCCAACACCTCGTGAAGCGGACTATGGCCCCATACAAGGCGTATCCCACAAATCTGGGAATTTGCCTTGGATTTCTGCTGCAGATTCTGTATTGGGCTTTTCCGATGGAATAATCTGCTGTCTGAATACAGCCTTACTTGCAGGCCCCATGCACATGACTGAGTGTGCAGCCCGAGGGGGTTCCGATTTTTAACAGAAGGCACCCGGATGACACTCAAAGGACATCCAAGTTCTTTCCATCTTTCATGGATTCAATGGGCGACTCTGATCTGTTCAGATTTGGACAGGACATGCTCCATAATCCTCGGAACAAAACAGAGCATCGGGATCCCCCTCGGACTGCACAATCGGTCAAGGGGATGAGGCCTCGGAATATGTTTACATGGTGGATTTTGCAGAAGGTCCCGCCATGGAAATTTGCTATTCCTGTTCACTTCTTTTTTTCCACTAACTGAATATTTTTTGAAGATTCCACTGCAAAAATTCCACCGTGTGAACCTGCCCTAAGAGTACGTTCCAGGGAGGATTTAGGTGCAGATTTTAAAGAGGTCTTCTACCTAAGATTCTACATTAAGGCTGAGGCCCTACGTTGCGGAAATACAGTTTTTTTTGTGGTGTTTTTTTGAGCCAAAGCTAAGAATGGCTACAAAAGGGATAGGAAATCTATAGGAAGTTCTTATACTTCTCCCTTCAGCTCAATCCACTCCTGGCTTTGGCTTAAAAACCGCAACAAAATCTACATCCGCAACGTGTGAACACGCCTAATCTGCCTCCCAGCGACACATGCTTCTTTTCTCAGTCCTTACGACAGTTCCTGCAGGAGAATCGCTGTTGAATCCATAGCCCATTGTAAGAGACTAATCCATATACACACCTGCGCCTAAAAATCAGCTTGGTTTTCTGGGGTAGGTTCCATTGTGGTGTTTTTGTAACAGATTCTTGGGGCGTCAGACACTGCTTATTCATCTGTTTTGTACAGTTATATTAGAGGCAGGAAATCTATAGGACTGTAACACAACTGCACACATCTGAAGGATAGAATTGTGGTGCGATCCATAAGACGGCTGAGAGGTTTTGCCACAAAAAATATACTCTATCCATAGGATAGGGAATAAATTGTTGATCAGTGACGGTCTGACCATGGAGACCCCACCTATCCTGTGTTTTACCTGTGAATTTTACCCCCTGGAGACCGTATACAAGGTATAGGGTCAGAAGCAGCTTTGCTGCTATTGAAGTGAATGGGAGCAAAGCTGTGGTTCCCTGTTCAGAGGACACATGAACAGACAATACAGTATGAGACATTACAATGTGACAAAGAAGTAAACATATCAAACAATAGGAGTGAGGGCCCTGCTCGCAAGAGCTTACATTCTATGAGGAATCATTGGGGGCCCCACATCCAGATCCTGCAACGATCAGCCGATTTGGCTGCTGCGAGCTGTATATAAGGTATATGGTCGGAAGCAGCTCTGCTGCTATTGAAGTGAATGGGAGCAGAGCTGCGGTTCCCTGGCACCACGGCTCTCTATATACAGTATACAGCTTCAGGCTCTGTACACTGTAGTGGTGCTGCCAGGGAACTCTGCTGCCGTTCACTTCAATAGCAGCAGAACTGCTTCCGACCATATACCTTGTATACAGCTTGCAGCAGCCAAATCATCTGATCGTTGCAGGATCTGGATGTGGAGCCCCCAATGATTCCTCATAGAATGTAAGTTCTTGTGCCCGGGCCCTCTGACCTCTTGTGTCCCGCTATCTCCTCGTAGATTGTAAGCTCTTGTGCCCGGACCCTCTGACTTCTTGTGTCCCCCTATCTCCTCGTAGATTGTAAGCTCTTGTGCCCGGACCCTCTGACTTCTTGTGTCCCCTGATCTCCTCATAGATTGTAAGCTCTTGTGCCCGGGCCCTCTGACCTCTTGTGTCCCCCTATCTCCTCATAGAATGAAAGCTCTTGTGCCCGGGCCCTCTGACCTCTTGTGTCCCCCTATCTCCTCATAGATTGTAAGCTCTTGTGCCCGGGCCCTCTGACCTCTTGTGTCCCGCTATCTCCTCATAGATTGTAAGCTCTTGTGCCCGGGCCCTCTGACCTCTTGTGTCCCCCTATCTCCTCATAGATTGTAAGCTCTTGTGCCCGGGCCCTCTGACCTCTTGTGTCCCCCCTATCTTCTCATAGATTGTAAGCTCTTGTGCCCGGGCCCTCTGACCTCTTGTGTCCCCCGATCTCCTCATAGATTGTAAGCTCTTGTGCCCGGGCCCTCTGACCTCTTGTGTCCTCCTATCTTCTCATAGATTGTAAGCTCTTGTGCCCGGGCCCTCTGACCTCTTGTGTCCCCCTATCTCCTCATAGATTGTAAGCTCTTGTGCCCGGACCCTCTGACCTCTTGTGTCCCCCTATCTCCTCATAGATTGTAAGCTCTTGTGCCCGGGCCCTCTGACTTCTTGTGTCCCCCTATCTCCTCATAGATTGTAAGCTCTTGTACCCGGGCCCTCTGACCTCTTGTGTCCCCCTATCTTCTCATAGATTGTAAGCTCTTGTGCCCGGGCCCTCTGACCTCTTGTGTCCCCCTATCTTCTCATAGATTGTAAGTTCTTGTGCCCGGCCCGACCTCTTGTGTCCCCTCTTCTGACTGTAAGCTCTTGTACCCGGGCCCTCTGACCTCTTGTGTCCCCCTATCTCCTCATAGATTGTAAGCTCTTGTACCCGGGCCCTCTGACCTCTTGTGTCCCCCTATCTTCTCATAGATTGTAAGCTCTTGTGCCCGGACCCTCTGACCTCTTGTGTCCCCCCTGATCTCCTCATAGATTGTAAGCTCTTGTGCCCGGGCCCTCTGACCTCTTGTGTCCCCCTATCTCCTCATAGATTGTAAGCTCTTGTGCCGGGCCCCTGCCCGGTCCGGCCCTCTGATGACCTCTTGGCTGTCCCCCTATCTCCTCATAGATTGTAAGCTCTTGTGCCCGGGCCCTCTGACCTCTTGTGTCCCCCGCTATCTCCTCATAGAATGTAAGCTCTTGGGCCCGGGCCCTCTGACCTCTTGTGTCCCCCTATCTCCTCATAGATTGTAAGTTCTTGTGCCCGGGCCCTCTGACCTCTTGTGTCCCCCTATCTCCTCATAGATTGTAAGCTCTTGTAGCCCGGGCCCTCTGACTTCTTGTGTCCCCCTATCTTCTCATAGATTGTAAGCTCTTGTGCCCGGACCCTCTGACCTCTTGTGTCCCCCTATCTCCTCATAGATTGTAAGCTCTTGTGCCCGGGCCCTCTGACCTCTTGTGTCCCCCTATCTTCTCATAGATTGTAAGCTCTTGTGCCCGGACCCTCTGACCTCTTGTGTCCCCCTATCTCCTCATAGAATGTAAGCTCTTGGGCCCGGGCCCTCTGACTTCTTGTGTCCCCCTATCTTCTCATAGATTGTAAGCTCTTGTGCCCGGGCCCTCTGACCTCTTGTGTCCTCCTATCTCCTCATAGATTGTAAGCTCTTGTGCCCGGGCCCTCTGACCTCTTGTGTCCCCCGATCTCCTCATAGAATGTAAGCTCTTGTCCCGGGCCCCGGCCGCGGCCCCCCTCTAGACTTGCTGGGCGGGCCGCCTCTTGTGTCCCCCTATCTTCTCATAGATTGTAAGTTCTTGTGCCCGGGCCCTCTGACCTCTTGTGTCCCCCTATCTCCTCATAGATTGTAAGCTCTTGTGCCCGGGCCCTCTGACCTCTTGTGTCCCCCGATCTCCTCATAGAATGTAAGCTCTTGGGCCCGGGCCCTCTGACCTCTTGTGTCCCGCTATCTCCTTATAGATTGTAAGCTCTTGTGCCCGGGCCCTCTGACCTCTTGTGTCCCCCGATCTCCTCATAGAATGTAAGCTCTTGGGCCCGGGCCCTCTGACTTCTTGTGTCCCGCTATCTCCTTATCGATTGTAAGCTCTTGTGCCCGGGCCCTCACTCCTATTGTTTGATATGTTTATTTGTCACATTGTAATGTCTCCTATTGTCTGTTCATGTGTCCTCTGACTTGTAAAGTGCTGCGGAATATGTTGGTGCTATATAAAGTTATTATTCATTATTATTATTATTATTATCGGCCATCAGTATCCACTACCCATGGGTCTTCACAACCCCTTCAATGGACAATCAATAATGCAGTTTTAATTGGATTCCTCAGTGGGGACTGGATATTTGTTTTCCTACAATGCTGGGAGTTGTAGTCTCACATCCGCCAGTAGGTTGCCACCTGGAATCACTATACATGGCCTGCGACACCTATAGAGCCATCAGTCAGTAGCCATGAATTAACCCTATATTTAAAGGGCCAGCTCTGCTCAGTTGCTGTCATCACTCAGGCTGTCAGGGTGCTATTTTTATAGAGCATGGGCCGGGCTAGAGGACTGACAAACTTTCAGACGAGCTGTCAGGACACAGTTGTGTGAGGATCCCTTACTTAGCAGACAAGTTCGCATCGGTTTCAAGGCTCCTCCCTCTCGCTGGAGAGGCAGGCAGCGGGGAGCCTGGAAACGGCCCAGATGAGTTGAAGGATTGATACAAATGTATCAGAGTGAGTTGCGCTCTTCTGCCGACTGCAGCTACTGAGAGGAGCAGGACCGGGAAGCGACTGTAACCCCGCGCGGCCGGCACACCGAGCGACCCCGAGGCTTCATGCTGCACCCACTCAACTCTCATGGCAAGGGATCCTGGCAGCAGCATGGCACAGCGGGGCTCCAATAAACTTTGCAGCCTGCTGGCGCTGCTGTGTGCCAGCCTGGCGGTGGAGGCGCAGTATAATGGAGAGAAAGGCATCTCTATCCCGGACCATGGCTACTGCCAACCCATCTCCATCCCCCTGTGCACGGATATCGCTTACAATCAGACGATCATGCCCAATCTCCTAGGGCACACCAACCAGGAGGATGCTGGGCTGGAGGTGCACCAGTTCTACCCTCTGGTGAAGGTTCAGTGCTCTCCAGAGCTGAAGTTCTTCCTGTGCTCCATGTATGCGCCAGTTTGCACGGTGCTGGAGCAGGCGCTGCCCCCATGCAGGTCCCTATGTGAGAGGGCCAGGCAGGGCTGTGAGGCGCTCATGAACAAGTTTGGCTTCCAGTGGCCTGAGAGTCTACGCTGCGAGAAGTTCCCAGTCAATGGGGCAGGGGAGCTGTGTGTGGGGCAGAACACCTCCGATAAGGGCACCCCTACCCCAGCCGTGCCAGTCTCGTGGACCAGCAACCCAAACCTCAGATACCCCCACAGGGACAAATTCACCTGCCCCAGGGCGCTGAAGGTACCAGCTTATGTCAACTACCATTTTTTGGGCGAGAAGGACTGTGGTGCCCCTTGCGAGACTGGCAAAGTACATGGGCTGATGTATTTTGCACCAGAGGAATTACGCTTTTCCCGCATATGGATAGGGATATGGTCCGTACTTTGCTGTGCGTCCACCCTCTTCACCGTCCTGACCTATCTGGTGGACATGAAACGCTTCAGCTACCCCGAGAGACCCATCATCTTCCTCTCCGGGTGCTACACCATGGTGGCTATAGCCTACATTGCCGGTTTCCTGCTAGAAGACAAAGTAGTGTGCAATGAGAGGTTCTCGGAGGATGGCTACAAGACAGTGGTCCAGGGCACCAAGAAAGAGGGCTGCACCTTCCTCTTCATGATGCTTTACTTCTTCAGCATGGCCAGTTCTATCTGGTGGGTCATACTCTCGCTCACTTGGTTCTTAGCAGCTGGCATGAAATGGGGACATGAAGCCATCGAAGCCAATTCTCAATACTTCCACTTGGCAGCTTGGGCAGTGCCAGCGATCAAAACCATCACCATCTTGGCTGTGGGGCAAGTGGACGGGGATATCCTCAGCGGGGTTTGCTTTGTTGGAATAAACAACGTGGATGCCCTTCGTGGATTTGTCTTGGCCCCACTTTTTGTTTACTTGTTCATTGGCACGTCTTTTCTCCTGGCCGGTTTTGTGTCCCTGTTTAGGATCAGAACCATTATGAAACATGATGGCACCAAAACTGAAAAATTGGAGAAGCTGATGGTGAGGATAGGCATCTTCAGTGTTCTCTACACCGTCCCGGCCACCATCGTCATTGCTTGTTATTTTTACGAACAGGCTTTTAGGGAACAGTGGGAGAAAAGTTGGGTGAGCCAAAGTTGCAAGACCTACGCTGTCCAATGCCCCAGCACCAACCACCCGCCCATGACGCCGGATTTTACCGTCTTCATGATCAAATATCTCATGACCTTAATTGTAGGAATAACCTCTGGATTTTGGATCTGGTCTGGCAAAACTCTAAATTCCTGGAGAAAGTTTTATACGAGACTTACCAACAGCAAACAAGGAGAAACGACAGTGTGACCCCCGACGCCAAACCCCCCTGACTTGTACACTGTATATGTTTTGTTGTAAATAACAAACCTGTAACATTTTGTAAGTATATTTTGTATTTAAATGACGACAGATCATACCTTTTTTAATGTAGGATGTTCTAACTATTGGTGGGCTCTAAGGCTGCTGGGGAACCATTTTTCTTGTCTTTTGCAAAGCCATCTACTTGGAGAAAATACGGAAAAAAAAATGCTTTATTTTTGTGGGGGGGATGGGTCTTTAAGAATAAGGACTTTGATAGCACTTGTAAGCAGCTTCTTATCTAGCTTAATAAGATACCTCTCTGCCTCAGCTCACTACCCCCACTGGTTGAGAGACCTTTGGCCTTCACCAGATACCAGATATGGTTTTTGTTTAATTTTGCATCAGTAACAAGTTGGTATCACCGGAGTAGCAGTACCGACTATGGCCATTAAAGCTCGGAATGACAGTGAACAGTTTATTGAATGTATTTCTTTTATTTTTTTTTTTCTTTTGTTAAGACCCCAAATTTTGACACATAATATTGGTTTGGCTATGTGTAATAGAAGTGGTTATGAAGTATGTGGCTGAAGGCTTGGTTATGTATTAGGGAACTTGATGGATTGTGGTAGTCGACATAAAACAAGGAGGTTGAGAAGCGTATTTTTTTTTTTTTTTTTGTGGGGTAAATCTCCATATAAGCACTTGTGTTCTGGATCAGTCCAACCAACGAGGGCTTCTCCCTATTGATTCATTCACTGCAGTCTGGAAGTTGAGTCTTTTGTTGAATGCACTCTTAGACCCGCCTTTGTTAACCTTGTCAACCCCTGCTACAAATCTGCTTGCAATATCCAGGGATTGATTTAACTAGATAATTGCCATTGCAAGCCTAATTAATTGTGCAGGGGGTTAATTACGAGTCTGCAGAGCCAGATAACAATGGCCTAAAATAATGTATTATTTAGACGTCTCCCTTCCTGCCTAGGAGAGTGTTAATGGCAACAGGGTGTGGAGCAAATTTGCCATGGAATGAATGCAATTTTGCTTTGTTTGTGGTTTAAAAACTTGTAATGGGCGCTTTAAATCGGCTGAGACTATACAGTGCAGCCAATAATTCAATAGAATTTTTTTTTTTATTTATTTTTAATTATTTTATTTTTGTTTTCTACTTCTTTAAAGTAAGCTAAATGTTTGTCAATTTTGTTTGTATTTTTATTTTTTTTTTTGCCTATTTCCTGACATGAAACTAGGGGTAATTCATCAGTTTTATATTTGCTTTCTTTAATTAAAAAAAAAATTGTTTTAGGATGATACTGTTCAACTTTTTGATTTTTTTTTTCTCCCAATATGCCTTTTTAAAATTTATCATGCAGAGATGATGACATGTTGTATTGGTCTCCAAATTTCAATAAGTATTTCTGTTTTTATTTTTTACTATCCTGTTTGTATATTTTCATGCCCTGAACACAAAAAAAATGCAATGTGTTTTTTTTTTCCCTTTGAAAGTATAGTATTTTTTTTTTTGTTTGCTTTCAAAAGATCATTTATATTTATAGAAAAATAGTTTATATATACATATATCATTTTTAATTTCTTTGCAATAAATACAGAATCAAGAACTGGTTCTGAGTGCATTCTTTTGTCAGAAGCTTTCACGTGAATAGAAGTGATTTCTGGGGAATGTGACAGATATGGAAACTAAAAAAAAAAAAAAAATTTGTATTGAAATATTGGAAACAGCAAAGAATTCACTTTAGAGAAGAAATCTTAGTTGTTATAGTTTGATTTAGTTGTTAGTACTTTTCTTGTTTTGCTGGTGATAATAGGATTGTTTACCCCCCCTACAAAAAAAAAACAAATGTGTATATACAGTATATATATATATATATATATTTTTTTTTTTTATTCATTTTTTGGGTTTTATATATATATAAAACACCAAAAAATGAATAAAAATAAGGCATAATAATAAAGATAATACATAAACATATGCTTCAAATAAACAAAAATTATATTAATTTTTAAAATATATAAAATTATAATATTTAGCAGTATTTATATGCGTGAGTATATTTTATATATATATATATATATATATATATATATATATAAAGACATTCTAAAATTCTAAACCAGCAGTTTGATAAAGTTATAAATTATATATAAAAAAACACTCCTGCATTTTTTTTATTAACTTAATATATATAGATCTAGATCTAGATCTATATATATATATATATATATATATATATATATAATTATTATTATTATATTTATTTATTTATTTATTTTTTTATTTTTTTTTTTGACTTTACTGTCAAAAAAAATGCAAAAAAAATTTATAATGAAAGAAAAATGCAAAAAATTTGACTCCTTATCTTTTTTTAGTGAGTCAGGTCTAGTTTATCAGTCCTGGCCCTGGCATTCTGAAACTCAGGACTCTGACCCATATGATACATATGTCTATCACTTGGTGTGTACACAGCGTCTTTTAGTCACCAGATCTGTCTGGACTTTGTGTCAGGATATCTTCACCACAATGACCAGGGGTGACTAATACCCCTCAGGCTAAAGGGATTTTCAGGAGGCCCCAGTCTTGACAGAAAGGTTAACTGTCCATCATACCACTCGGTATAATAAACTATGCTAGTGATCACTTTGGAAGTATAGCTGTCAGTTTCTACTGAATTTCTCATCCTATGCCCAAGGCTTAAAAAAATCACAGTAGTTGACAGCTTGTCCCCCATAGATTATGTGCAGTAGTCATTTGGTAGCTTTATGTTGCATGCAAACTATTTAAAAAATTACATTCCAGCATGCAATATGATATATGAGCAGGTAGATGTCCAAAAAGTTTCATCATTTTTGAAATTTTTTTTTTTTCAGTTTTATTTTTTTTTCTTAATTTTATAACTTCTACAACTATATGCTTCCAGGATTTGCAAAGATACCCTAGGCTATAATTATCTTAAAAGTCACACATATGTCAAAAATTTTCCTTTGTGAATAAGAAAAAAAAAATCTGAATGAAAAAAAAAATAATATCAAAAACATACAAATATTTAATATTTTTCTTGATTTAATGTAGCCTTTAACAAACATTGTTTGGTGACTTTTGATATTTTTAAGGTTTTTATTGGATTTCTGTAATTTATTACTATGTAACTTTAGAATTTTGGAGGTTTATACAAATTTTTGGAGTAATCAGCTGTTGTTTTGTGTAGTGTTGTGTGGGGGCAGCAGAATTGGGTACAGTGAGGAATCTAGTAAATATATTGTTTGTGGCCAGTAATTTGGGGAATTTATTACGATTATGATTTTTCACTATATCAAATATATTGCGTGGTCTAGTTGATACAACTTTAAAATTTTGAAAAAATTTCAAAATATTCTTGGACTGGCTCTGTGGTACTAGAAATTTTTCATAGAGAATAGACATAGTAAGCCTGTGCTCATGGAAATAATTTTGTAAACTAATTTTTCACACAAATCTCCTTGAATGATATCGAGCCAGGCCCTGTTGTTGTTAAAAAAAAATTTCCCCACATATGGTCTGGTGAAGACTAGAAATCAATAGTTTGCACGGTTGACTGACTGCACCTACCGTAAAGGGGTTCAGTAATTCCTATTTGTCAAAGGGGCCCTTGACAATAAGTTGATCAGTAATTGTAAACTTGCTGGGATCATCTGTAATCTTTGAAGCAACCTGGTAGTAAGTGTTCAGTTTTCCTGCAGCACCACCACAGGGGAAATTGAGTATTACACAGTGTCCATTCAAATCCATTGGCTATCCATGTAATGCAGGACAGGACAGGTCCTCCAGAGTGAGGGACACTCTTTATAACCACTTTCTATGCTGGTCATGAGAGGAGGATTCCGAATACTAGTCTAATATGTATAACCATGAGTTGTAAAATCCAGAAATAATATTCCATTTTATTTGTTATGTAGTAAGAAAGGTAACAACTAATCTGCTTTCTATAACAAATGGAATCCATATGGTCACTATTGGCAACATACTATATATGTTTTTGTGCCAAATCTGTCTCATGTAGATTGTCTAGGGCCTTGGCTATAGGCTCTTATTTATCTTTAAAGGGGTTGTCCAGAGACTTCTGTTTCATGTACTTTGAATGATGGTTTCTTCATACAGGACCTGGGGGATATCGGGCTGGTTCCGACTCCAGGTCATCTCTGGGTCATTCCGTCTCCTCCATCTTCTTCTGTTTTCACAAGTATTTACCTGTGCTATGGGGTCTGGCAGGCTATAGTAAAGCAAGCCCCTGAATCACTGCTAAAAACCAGGGAGGGGGCTGTTTCTGATCCTGGGGCCGGAACAAGCTCAGTACCCCCAGGTCCTGCATGAACAAACCACCAAAGTAAATTAAATAGAAGTCTCCGGACAACCCCTTTAATGGCCCTGATCAACAGATTCAGTTTTCGGCCCTATGGATATTATAACATAAGTGTCTCAGATGAAGAAAATACTCCAAAACGTTCAATGTAAACATTTATAGATTTAAAGAGGACCCATCGTCAGGTCTGAAAAGCCCAATGGCCATCATCTGATCGGCACTGTCACCCTGAGCATTTTGGTGTTTTGTTTATCCAAGTCTGTTCAGCCATTCCAAAGATATAAGCCCTTTTAGTGTTGATGCAAATTCGGGTCTACTAGCCAAGTGGGTGGTAACACTGCATGACCCCGCCTACAGAGAAACTACAGTGTCGCCGCCCGGTTGTCTATTAGACCCGAATTTGCATCAACACTAAAAGGGCTTATATCTTTGGAATTTCTGAACGGATATGAATAAATAAAACCCCAAAAAGCTCAGGGTGACAGCGCCGATCAGATGATGGTCATTGGGCTTTTCAGACCTGATGAAAGGTCTTCTTTAAGGGTATGTATACTTAAAGAATTTATTAATCCAATTTAAATGAAAAAGTGCAGCAATTCTGTGAGTCGTCCTGATCGAAATTCTGTTTTGATCCATTTGCAGCTCCTATGCTGACTTGCGTATCTCCATGGTAACAGGCTACAAACACACTCTGCTTCTTATTGATGTCAAGGCAGTAGAAGAGAGCATAGACAGAAGAGAGTAACATGTACCTACAGAATTGTACTATGGTTTCTTAATATTCTATAACTGTGGAGACGCATAGATCTTCATTGGAGCTGTACGCACAAAACGGAAGGAGATTTATAATGACAGAAATTGCTTGGCTTTTTATTTTAGGTGTTCTAGAGGTATGAATGGCAAAGTTTACACTATATATATCTATATATATATATATATATATATATATAGATATATATATATTTATCGTACATTCTACCATATAAACATTACAACAGTTATATACACATAGTATGGGAGCAGATGGGGGACCTTACATGGTTGGATATCTTGGCCCAATGGGAATATCCCATTTGTAATTGGAGCTTATAGACTTATATACTCGCTTCTTGCAATAGGAGAGATTCACTATTAAAAAAAGATTCATTTTTCTAGGATTTTACAAATATTCTCATAAAAATATTAAGTCCCAGAAACCCCCGCTGTGCTGCCAGAGGGGCTAACACAGCAGGGATCCAGGAATGTCAACAGGTGTTTTTGAAGATATTTTGCAGATGGTTGGGTTAAGTCGGACATATATATTATATTAACAGCGTCCTCACCAGCTGTCTAATGTGTACAGGGGCCTGCTCAGTCTGACCCAATGACTGATCCTGGGAGAGAAGGATTGGGCAGTTCGATATCAACATGTTCAGTCCTTGTTCTCAGGGTACATAAGTCATCAGGCAGTGGCTCACTACCCTCTCCACTCAGAACAGATGTATCTTTTGCTGAGCATGCATGTGTATGGGAGGAATAGCTGTCAGCCAAACAAGCTTTCGGCTCACAGCTGTCTGAAGCATATGGCCGACATTAGGCTATGTTCACACTGTGTTCCTGTATATGTCATATGTAAGCATAGGCCACCATAGAGGTTGAAAGAGTGCCCATTTGGCCTATTGATATGCCTTGTTTGTTTATTGTTTTTTTTTACATGGGAGCCTATGGGCAGTATATAGATGACTGTATATGTATACATTGGCAGAGGGATGCATTGGAAAATCATCCCAAGATATACCAATGAGGGAAAGTTTGAACACAATGTGAACAGGTCCTTAAAGGGGTTATCCCCGACTATAACATTTATGATGGAGGTTGTGAAGGTCAGATTCTTAAGACAACATCCTTAAATGGGGTGTCCAGGACTATGATATTGACCTCCACTACTTCTTCACAGACCAGTGACATCGCGTCCATTAGTCACATGGCCATGCTGCAGCTCAGTCCCATTCAAATGAATGGGGTTGAGTTGCAATACCAAGCATAGCCACTATAGAATGTATGGCGCTGTGCTTTGTAAATAGTGAAGACACCACAGCATTCAGTATCATAATCCTGGACAATCCCTTTAAGAAAGGCTTCAGTGTTATATTCCATAGTTTGCTGCACTCGTGCCTTCTTAGATACAATCATTCTTGCAACCAGACTATCCATGGGAAGGTCTTTCAAGTTGAAAAGCATGAAATGTATTCCGTTTTAGCCTAGAAAAAAAAAAAATTCCTTAAAAGAAAAAAACAAAACAGTGCCACACCTCTCCACAGGTTATGTGTGGTATTGCATCTCTGACAGAATGGGGCTGCAATAGTAGATCCAAGCCATTGATGGGTGTGGCGCTGTTTTGTAACTGTATTTGCAGTATGTAGGGAAAAATTCCCTTGTCGGACAACAAAGGTGTAAATAGTGACAGGGTCATTTATAGGGTGGAAATGACGGCAGAAAAAGCCCCTCTGAGGTTTTCATGAAGGAACCAGGCAGTCTGCAAGAAACTGCTAGTATGTTTGGTTATAGCACCGTGCCTACATCATGAGCTCGACTCTGGTACTGCCATACTTATACAGTACCGTGCAAATGTTTTAGGCAGATGTGGAAATAATACTGCAATGTAAGAATGCTTTCAGAAATAGAAGGGTTAATAGTATACTTTTGTCAATGATCATCATGAAGTGAAATGTAAATCCCATCAATATTTGGTGTGACCTTTGCCCTTTGGAGGCGGAGTCCTGGAAGTGATGATCCGGCCCCCACAGATATAGCCCTGATCTCATCATCATCCAGTCTGTCTGGGATGACATGAAGAGACAGAAGGATTGGAGCAAGCAACATCCACAGAAGATCTGTGCTTAGTTCTCCAAGATGGTGGGAACAATCTCCCTGCCGAGTTCTGCCAAAAACTGTCTGCAAGTGCCGAGAAGAACTGATGGAAGGCAAAGGGCAAAGGTCACACCAAATATTGATGGGATTTACATTTCTCATTTTCTTCATTTATAAAAAATAGACTCTTAATTGTATTTCTGAAAGCATCCTTACTTAGCATTTTTCCCCACACCTGCCTATAACTTTTGCACAATTCTGTTTAGTGAACTTGGTTATATTTCTGTATCCGTTCACTACAAAACATCATATACTATACTTTTCAACTCCCTCAGAACATCTGGGAGCCTCCCCAAAAAAAAAAGGGGTGACTTCCTGGAGTCCAGTAAGGGTGGGAAAATATTTAGAGCCTGCATCACGCTCCTGTATCCACCGGCCCCTCTGTCATTTGGTGATGTGGGCATCTTATGTGCTGGTCACATCACAAAAAAAGGAGTGTGGCACACCGCATGCCGTCATCACAGAGAGAGTGGGTGTGTCACACCCCAAAAGGGGATGACCTCATCAAAATGGGTGTGGCCACCCAAATTTACAGTTCTTCTGGGAGTCCTGGTGAAATGTTGGAAAGTATGTTATATATGCTTAAGGCTAAGGTATAATTGATATGCTGCGATTTATAAAACGGCGACTGTTTTGGAAATCGCAGCGTGTCTGCTGCGCTTATTTTTCCGCAATGTGTGGATGGGATTTGCTAGAATCCAACCCACCTTGCAGTGACTGTAAAACATCACGTTTTTTTCCGAGGCGCCCCGGCCTAAAAGTGTTGGGCAGGGTTTTTTATTTTTTTATTTATGGCTTACCCTCGATAGGATAGTCCATAAACATCTGATAGGTGGGAGCTGAGAGGTGGCCCCTGCTCGGATCAGCTGTTTGGGGTCACTGCCGACACCTGTGCTATACAGTCGAAGCAGTCGGCTCAGGTCCCTGTATAGTGTTAGGGCTCCGGTAATGCAGCTCAGCTCCCATTGAGCTCCCATGGCATTAGGCCATCTGCTTCTGGCTCCGTGTACTGTATAGTAGGGGAGTCAGAAGTGGCCCCGAACAGCTAATCCATGTCCATGATCCATGTGGACAATATATATGTATCCACCAGTATATGTGCACACTCCATCCCACCGGTGTCTTGGAACGCACCCTAAACAAATGTCCAGTGCATGTCTATGGGGTCTAGACATATCCATGCAGACTAATAGCAAAAACTTAGCCAACTTAAATGCTGTGTGTGAATCAGGGGTTAAGTGAAATGTTTTTGTGGTATTGTGACGATGATGATGATGGAAGAGCTAGGGTTTTCCATACAATGTGTGGCAACGCCCTGTATGCAGCACAATGTGCACTTTGTGCAGCTATTACGAGGTAGCAGTGGTGCAGCTCGAGACGATCCTGCTTGTAAAGTGTGAGCAAACCCTCGGGCGTTCTTAGAGTGTATTTGTTCTACTATGACAAGGATCCATCATTTACACAATATACAATACAATAGGGAGTCAAATCAGGCTGAGCTACTGCAGCCAATGCCAGTAAGTGGTAAACAACAGATATTAAAGGGGTATTCTGGGAATATGAAGTTATCCTATAGCCAGTAGTTGGATCCCCACCAATCATGTACCCCTGTCTGAATGTAGAGGTTGGTGCTCCATTGACTTTTGTGGGATTGCTGGAGATGGCCTAGTGCAGTGTCTGCTATCTCTGGCAATCCCATAGACATTACATGGAGTGGCAGTTCAACTGCTCCATTCAGATGAGGGGACAGGACCCCCTTTCGTATAATCAGTGGGGGTCTGAGTAGTCAGACTGTATATACCCCCTAACCACCCTGAATTCAGAGGGACAGTCCTGGATTTCAGATGCTGTCCTGCTGTATCGGGCAGTGAGTGGTATGTCTGTGTCCAGAGAGTTGAGTACAATGGTGGAACAAGGAATCTTCAGCTCCATACTCCACCATTCATCCCCGGTCTCTGCAATATCCGTGCATTGGACACAGGATGTGCAATGTAGTAACATCACTACAATGGTCCTGATGGTCCAAAACACTGCAGCGACCCAAAAGGACTCCAGGGCAATGGGGCAAGGTGAGTATTATTCTTTTGCTCTTCATTTTGCATTTTCCCATGAGGAACACAAGGTGGGTATTATACTGGGTGGAGGCCACATAGAGGACCATTATACTGCGTGGAGACACAAGCGGGACCATTATACTTTGTTTGGGAACATTATACTGTATGGGGGCCACAAGGGGGACATTGTACTGTGTGGTGGCCACAAGGGGGACCAATATACTGTGTGAGGACCACATGGAGAACTGGGTTAGAGTTTATCATACGTAAAGTTGCCACACTGTGTTGCAGATTTTGTCCCTCTCTCTGTATGCGGGCACACACCGATCATACTGTTACCCCTTATCCAGTGGATAGATGATAGTCTTTTAAAGGATCACTAAAAATGATAAAAACATTTCAGCAGTTCCTCCCTTACACCCCCTTCTATAAAGCAGAAAGGAGAGGAACTGCAAAGATGGTGTCCTGCTCTGAGGAGCTTAGTACAACCACCATCATATGAATTGATGACATGTGATACCATTTTTCTCCTGAAGTGGCCACTAGTTAGGTCCTCATTTCCAGAAGGGGCTGTCCCTCCACACTGTCTACTAAGCCCAACCTCCATAGTTCAGCTCCACCCCCTCAGCGGTCGATCAGTTGAAAATGGAAATGATCAAGATGTCTACAAGACTATTTCATGAGCTGCAAGTTTTTGGCTTTCATCATTTATATCTAGGTTTGCCTTTAACCTGGCCAATGTCAAAGGGAACTCCACCTGAAATATGCCCAGACAAACCAAAAGGTAAGATTTAGGGTTGCAGTGAATCCTCCTATGGTTCTGCGTATAGGTGGAGGGTGAGCGGCAGAATCATCTCCTCTGGAGGACTAAATAACCCTACTTCAGACACTTCTTGTGGATAGAAGATAAATGTCAATCTTGGGACAATCCCTTTAAGAACCTGGTCAGGTACAGCTGACCAAACAATACTCACATTATGATATTAGTTTCCCAAAACTGTACCTTAGTCTCCCAAATTTTGGTTTAATCGTGTTACTTTGTGGAGTAGACCACGACATTGTAAAGACAGAACTAACCGGAAAAGGGTCAAGTCTGAGGAGTGTATTAAAAACAATGCTGGGGCACGTCCATATGCTCTGCCAAATCCCCACCTGTCCACAGTTTCCAGTGCAAAAATTTTTACAAAAATTTCAAAATTCAGTGCCTATTGGCCACGTGTGGCAGCAGGAACGTGCAGGTTTTCTAAAAGCTTAAAAATGATGTAATAAAGTACCGTAACCACTCACCTGTCCAATCCTTCACTGCTGCAGCACCGAGGTCCTGGTGGGACCTGCTGGTCTTTGTTTACCTGTCCTACAACAATGACCTCATGTACCACACCCTGTATACTGGGTGTAGCATCACCACAGATGTCTAGGATTTGCTGCAGCAGTCACATGAGTGTAAGCCATATGCTGCACCAATGTAAACAAACACCAAGGAGGACCCCCCGAGCATCAGCACTGGAGCAGCAATGGATGTAACAGGTATTTTTTTTTAGCACAACCTTAAATTCTTGGGTTATGGAGTTTGTTATCACATGTCACCACCTATTATTGTGGTGTTATACGTATTGTTATTTCTTTTGTCATTGCATGCATGGGCTGACACCACTGTAATACTGACGCCTGGAATGAGAAGAATGGCAGGAATGAAGAGACCATACATTAGAAGAAAGGTTTGTTTCCATGAAGTTCTCTTTGTTCTGTGACATTCATCGTGATTTATAACCTTGTATGAACCTTTAGTTTTCAAGGTTTACTGCTGGCACTGCCTTGAAGAAGTTCTCCACCTACAGGGTAGCCCACTACTGGGGCCTGGAGATTTGCCTACAGATGAGATAGCTATGACGCAGGCAGAGGCTGGAAATGTGAATGTATAAGAGGTTGCACTTGCAAATCCGGAATCACCCCCAGTGCACTTAGAGGCTGATTTGCATATCTATAAACAGAGGATTATCTTTGCAGTTATTTCTTCATCGGTTTGTGGCCTCCTAGAAATGTTCCTGCTCCTATTAATGGCCCCTACATGATACTATTAAACTATACACTTTTTTTGTATACAAATAATGCTGGGCATCGAGTTGCATAGACTCATGGCTACCTATTATGTTATCCGCCATCAACCCTCTCAAGTAATTCACAGACTCGACATTGGTTCATGTCCGCTATACTACGGGCAAAAGGTATATGCAGGAGTTTCTGGTGGAATGAGTTCTCGGAGTGGGGTTTGCCCTGGCTGAGTGATATTGTAGGGAGAAGGGGCGGGGCTTCCACACAATATAATACCCTCCTTAGTAAATACACATATTATAATGTCTCCAAGTCCCACACTATATAACGCTCTACTTCGTAATCGCACACAGTATTATGTCCCCACGTCATATTATAATACTCTCCTTAGTGCCCCACACTCCTTAGTGTCCCACATTATAATACTATCATAGTGGCCCCACACAGTATAATGTCCCCAGGTCCCACACTATATAATGTCTCCAGATAACACACAGCATTATGTCCCAGGTCCCACACAGTATAATGTCTCCAGATCACACACTATATAATGTCTTCAGGTCCCACAGTGTACAATGTTCCCAGATCCCACACAGTATAATGTCCCCAGGTCCCACACAGTATAATGTCTCCAGGTCCCACACATTATAATGTCCCCAGGTTCCACAGTGTATAATGTCCCCAGATCCGACACAGTATAATGTCCCCAGGTCCCTTAGTGACCCCATACAGTATTATGTCACCAGGTCCCACACATTATAATGTTATCCTTATTGGCCTCACACAGTATAATACCCGCTTAGTGCACCCCACACTATATAATGTCCCCAGGTCCCACACAGTATAATGTCCCCAGATCCCACACAGTATAATGTCCCCAGGTCCCTTAGTGACCCCATACAGTATTATGTCACCAGGTCCCACACATTATAATGTTATCCATATTGGCCTCACACAGTATAATACCCGCTTAGTGCACCCCACACTGTATAATGTCCCCAGATCTTACACTGTATAATGGCATTGCCGTTTCTCAGTTCTCACCTCTTTTAGGACTCCTTGCTTCTTCCCGGTCCTGGGGCCTTGGTCTGAGCAACATCAGTGCACAGAAGGAGCAGACAGTGAATACTGAGCATTATACTCACCGCTCACTGTGAAGGCCCCTCGGATAACTAATGAGTGAGTCCATTACTAATAATGGAAGGCCTCATTGGTTACCAGGTCATCCCTCTCCCAAATCATAATTATACTAAATCTGTTGGGCTTATTTTTGTGCGATTGGTGCACTACAGCATTTCTGATAAATGGATTTGGACATTTGCCCCAGTATGGGGTAAGCTCCCCCTAGGAGTGGTTGTAGGGGTATCAGAATTACCTCCTTTTATTCTATCCAGGAGATTTGGAGCTCTGACCCGGACAAGCGTCCCTCTGACTCTGAGCTCTGCGTTTCTGTCCAGTAATTGTATAATGGATGATGTTTTTCCTGCCCAATTACAATTAATTTCGCTTTAAGCAGATTTTCCGCTGTGCAGACAAGGGCCGGCGTTATACGGCTCGTGAGACGGTTTACTCTTCAAACCATATTTCCAAACATATATTTAAAAGCAAATTCATTCAGTGCCAGATCACGGAGCGAAAGACTTAGCAAATAAGAATAACCCAAATAAAATAAACACCAGGACCTTAACGGATGTATTTAGTCAGTCCAGAATTACAGAGCATTGACATGACCTGGTTAACCCAGAGGAATCGCTTTATAACTCCCCATTGCGGTAAATTCAGTCTGATATTTTCAGCAGACGGTGGGTCAGCAATTTTTCTTTTTTTTCTTATTTTTTGGTTTTGAGTAATTGAAAGGCTTATACTTTACGTGGAGCGCAGGGCGCCCTGCTGCAGAGTCTTAAAGTGAACGTCTACTCTTGGACGCCATTTGGTTCTAAATTCTACGACAAATAATTTCTTAAAGAGGATGGACAATACAGAATGGACAAATAAGACCATGGAATAAGGGACTGAGGAACATGACAAAGAGAACAAGATCCCATTAGTGGAATGTGCAATCCATGGAGAACCTGCCTCGCAACTTCCAGCACCTTCTATTAATGTCCTGGTGCCAGATACCACAAGACACCTTCAGAAGTTTTTTGGAGTCCTTGTCTTGATGGATCAGAGCTGTTTTGGTGGTCAATAATCAATAAGGATTATGATGGTTTGGATCACACATCTAGCGATCAATCCGTAATATTCTGTTCAGATAGATAGATAGATAGATAGATAGGAGATGGATAGATAGATAGATAGATAGATAGGAGATGGATAGATAGATAGATAGATAGATAGATAGATAGATAGATAGATAGGAGATGGATAGATAGATAGATAGATAGATAGATAGATACTTATGAGTGATATATATTGAATAGATAGATATTGCAGATAGACATTAGATAGGTAGATGAATAGATATAGATAAATACTTATGAGATAGATAATAGATAGATAGATAGATAGATAGATGGATAGTAAATCAATAAATAGGTAGATAGATAAAAATAACTGTTCCTTTAAGATTCTTGCAGCTGCTGAGATATTGCTGGATGAAATGTTCCTGTGTCTTGCTATTGGATTGTTTTTAGAGCGGAGCATCTGGGAGCGTTTTTATCTGGGTATCAGCTCAGTGTGATTCTCCATCCATCTGTCCTGCTGCACATTAGAACAATCACCTCAAACAATGTTCTCTTCATTGAAAGGTTTAAAACTGATTTCAAAAGAACACAAGTTCTGCAGTTTTGTTTTTTTGTCTCTTTGTCTTCTTGTTTTTATATGTGAATTTCAGTAAAGATAGCAAATGAAATCAATTTTTTTGAAGTTTGGAAACAGTTTACAAGACATTGAAATCGATCGATAGTCCCAGTGAGCTTGACAGACTCAGGGGTGATATGGCAAACACTTACAGGGTATGTCCATATGTGAACATGAATTTACTGATTATAGCAAGATAAAAACTAGATAAAATGCTCATGTACTGATCCTAAGTTACATCCTGTATTATACTCCAGGGCTGCGCTCACTATTCTGCTGGTGCAGTCACTGTGTACATACATTACATTACTTATCCTGTACTGATCCTGAGTTACATCCTGTATTATACTCCAGAGCTGCACTCACTATTCTGCTGGTGCAGTCACTGTGTACATACATTACATTACTTATCCTGTACTGATCCTGAGTTACATCCTGTATTATACTCCAGAGCTGCGCTCACTATTCTGCTGGTACAGTCACTGTGTACATACATTACATTACTTATCCTGTACTGATCCTGAGTTACATCCTGTATTATACTCCAGAGCTGCGCTCACTATTCTGCTGGTACAGTCACTGTGTACATACATTACATTACTTATCCTGTACTGATCCTGAGTTACATCCTGTATTATACTCCAGAGCTGCGCTCACTATTCTGCTGGTGCAGTCACTGTGTACATACATTACATTACTTATCCTGTACTGATCCTGAGTTACATCCTGTATTATACTCCAGAGCTGCACTCACTATTCTGCTGGTGCAGTCACTGTGTACATACATTACATTACTTATCCTGTACTGATCCTGAGTTACATCCTGTATTATACTCCAGAGCTGAACTCACTATTCTGCGGGTGACACTAGCTATACACAGCAGATATAGTCTCTGCTAAGTTTTGATGAGATGGAGGGAGATGGGGGCACAAAGGTGTCAAATAAGTCCTCTGGGATATGCATGTGGGGTTGTTTTCTGTACCTTTGGGGCCACCAATTATTGTGTCAGGTTACTGAAGAACCGGTATCATGAGAATTTTTAGTTGTCCCTCTTACACAATCCTATTGTATAGTATATAGGGGATCTGCGATTACTTCCTAATTTTGATCAATGAACCACTTCTGCTTATCTCTTATTAGTTAAAGGTAATGTCTCTTGTGTGTAATTTGAGTGTCAGTCATTGGACATAAGTCTGTAGAAGAGAGATAATGGGTTTGTTCTTGTTTCTTTAAATGTTGTGATGATTTTTTTTTACAAAAAAACCCTTTTCCCTAGGGGTGGCCATATTGGAAACACAGTTACTTCCTGTATAATAAAAGAATATGCTTTATGGCAGCTGCAATGAATGAAAGTCAATTGACAGAGAGAGATTACAGTCACCAGAAAGTGATGGAGATCAGCCACTCTCCCAGACAAGAAACCTATCGGGGTTGCAGAGGTAACAGTTGCCTCTAGGCCCTGGAGCCTGAGGGGGCCGAAGGCCATTCTACAAAATAACAAGGCACCAGTGTTATAGAAAGCACATGGTTAGTGGGGGCCCCATTACATATTTTGCATTATAGCCCAGAAGCTTCAAGTTACGCCTCTGCCCTGTGTGTATGGTGTGTAGGGTTACTATACTACCTGTCTAGCAGAACAATAGAGCGGCCATTAAATCCTTTGCTGTCTCTGCCCCAGTCTACACAGCTAAGCCAGAATACAGGAAGTGGCAGCTTTCTGTTTTTTTCTCTGTATAGTTATTGGAGTGCACATTGACAGGAACATGCGCTGTAGTGTAGATGGTAAATTAGGAAGACTTAAGAAACATCAAATCCTTGAAGACACATCAGATACTGACACTACCTGGTATGACCCTTGCAGGTTATCTGATAGATATGAAGCTTATCTTTTACCACATTACTATGTCTTAGGTGTGATACGTTTTATCGTCTTATCTGCGGTGACACAAATATGTGGACTGTCATTGCCCAATATGACACTTGTTTATGTATTACCTTCCTTAAAGAGAACCTGTCAAAGGTTTTGATGTCCAAGCCAGTGACAGCTTGAAACATCATTGTTAGAAAGAAATATGCTGGAGAAAATATAGCTTTACCTAGAGCCGGGTACAGGGAAAAGTGTCCACTAGGTGGCTCTCCTCTGGCATTTCCCTACTTGGCTCAGAGTGTTTCCCTATGTGCAAATACAGAGAGACTTGTTGATCAAGCTGAGCGTGGTCGGGGTATGTGTCAGAAAACCCTAAAGGGGTATTCCCACTTTACTGCCTGTAGATGCTGTTACACCTCTGAGACACCTGGGGTCCCCTAACCCCTGTGCCATCTGATAAGGAGGACATTGGCTGCGAAGGCAGAGATGGTGGTCTGGTCTTAGTGTTGGCTGTCAGGTATAAATCAGGATAAGTACTTTACTCTTTATGCCCAGTGGCCCCCACTGACCTCCTGCAGAGATAGCAGTTCTCCCTGACCTGTGAGTAGTATACAGCTCCTCCATCCGTCATGTAGGGTTCCACCTCAAGATCTGGGATTTTCTATGCAGTATCCACCAGAAAGGAGAGGCAGAGGGTAATCCAAGATGGCGGTATGGTCACGGTGGTGGCTGTCTTCTTTTTCACCAAACTTATGCAGTGGAAGGCAGGCTGTGTTGATGGTAACCCTTGGGATGGTAGGATCCCACTATTGACTATAGGTGACGCTATTCAGCTCCTCCTCCCCTCCCTGCACAGGGACCTTTGCACAAACCATTCTTCAATAAAAATTAAAAAGCCAGTTTCCAGGCCTATAAAAAGTTGCAAATTTTCATTAAAAAAAAATTGCATCGTTTTACGCCATGTTCACAACTTTTCAGAAAAATAAATAGGGGTAAATAAATAAATTAAGCACATTTCACCCCGTGCACAGTAGATCATATTTGGCAACATTTAGATATCCATTTCGGAGACCCAGTGTGCAGAGTGCATTGCCAAAATTTACACATGGCCATGCCTCATTTTGCTAAAGCACCCCCATCCTTTGGGGCATGGTACGCCCCCTTTTTATAATATATCACACCCTCTTTTTGAGACCTGGACATGAAACATGCCAGTCTCATCTCTTTTTTGTGTCCAGTGTCCACATCCAGGACTGGAGTTAGCAGGGGGCAAACTGGGCAAATGCCCAGGGCCCCCGTTTCCAAAGGGGCCACGGGATCCATCAGACGTTTGGTCTGATGACCTTGACCCGGCTCCCCCCATATCCGGGTCTCACGACCCAGATCGGGGCAGCCTTACATCACATATAATATGATAGAGAACCCAACGAATGTGGAAGGTCAACCATTTTTGAAGTAGCCTCCCAGACATTTCGGGAGAGTTGGCAAGTATTCAGTAGATCAAGACTAACTTATATAAATCCCAGCCTTGATCAGTTGTCCTCAGTGCGCCATATTCTGCCTGAGATTTCCAATGTCTAGGTGGCTGCAGTAAAGTGAGTCACTGAACTGCCGTTAACAGCGCAGGCAAGATGGCGGCCTCCATAATCCTGAAATGGGAAATAAAGGCTAAATTTAAGTATCTGCTTTATGCTGGTGATGCATTCCCTTTGACAGAAATTCTCCAGAATATAATACGAGTCTCACGCAGATGATAACGTAGCATTTCTGTAGTGCAGCAAATTAGTTTAGGTGTACTCCAACTGCGCGTGTAGCACATGCCGTCATAGTAAGCGGAAAATGATTGCTCATTAAGGCTACAATCCTCGGCCGCCCTGCCTACAACTGGATTCTATAATAACTATTAATTAACCACTTAGTGCATTGAGTGCAAGCGGCTGTATGAGCGTGCGGGTCTATTTATCTAGCATGAGTCACATGGGCTCTGCAGCGTGTAATAAATGTGTCTCTTTGTATTGTAATACTTAGTCTTATTTTCCTGCCCTGCTCTGTTGTCAGTGCCGAGCCTGGGTATGCCGCTGCTTTTTCTATCGAGGTATACAGGGTTCCTGTTAAATAATGAATGTGCGGCAGGACCCCGCTGTGATGTAATACAATCTTGCCTTAAAATTCTTTTCATTGCAGGTAGGTGTTGGTTCAATTCCCTTCAGAGACCAATCTGCTACATTTGCAAGCAAAGGGTGTTATAAAAGTACAATCCGTATCTGCGTTGTGTTCTGGATAGTGTACACTTCCCGGCGTACGCTGGAAACATTCTGCCATTGTCAGCGCCTTTTATTCATCTTCATAGGCGGAGAAATCAATACCATGCGTGGAATTACTTCTCAAAAACATCAACAATTTATACAATATGGCAGCTATAAAGGAGGAACGCTCTGAACATGTCCATAAGGAATTTTCCAGTCCATTGTGCGCTCATATAATGTTTCCTTCACTTCCTTCCTAAGATATTTCAGTGTCCTGTAGTTATAAGAAATAGAAGATTTTTATGGCTCATTGACTTGGAATTATGTGGCCACCCCATCCACCGTATTACCTTAGATTTTTGCATATTTTTTGGTATGACATTGTTACACTAGGTAGTAGTGGTCCTCCAGTGGGTTGGGTGGTCCTCCAGTGGGTTGGGTGGTCCTCCAGTGGGTTGAGGGGTTCTCCAGTGGGCACCATTCTTGACACAATAATAGGACTTGATTAAAGGGAACCTACGTTTCAAAGTACACCTTGGTTTCATTGCGCATGTGCCCAAGGTCCGGCGCAAGCACAGTGAATCTGAGATGCACTTTCCTTGCTTTACTGAGCAGCTGTGCAGGCAGCGTGTGCACAGGCACTAGGTAAGTATAAAGGTTTTTTTTTTCTTTTTAAATGTGGGTGCAGACAGCGTTACAATAAGTCCGTTTGGGACATTAAACCCCCAGTCCATAAGTGGGTCATTTAGTGTCCGAAATTGACCTGAAAGGTTGCCTTTAAGGTATAGTTAAAGGAGATAAAAAGCACCCCATGTCATTGGAGCGATGGTGCGTACCCTTGGCCACCAATTTTACTTGACAGTGTCAGACTATGTAGGGATGCATCCCCAAATGGTAACACCCATTTGTCAATTTATTCAAAAATTTCCAGGAGAAAAAAAAAACCAGAAGGGCAGCACAACATAGAGTTCCAAAAACAGATATTCCAGAATCCTTATTTCATTTCATTATAATATAAAGTCTGAGGGGCCCCTGGGAGGGACAGGTTAATGTGTGATGCCACTGCAGGGGCATTTGATTGTTTGATGAGGCACTGAAGGACATTATATTGTATGGGGCCACTAAGGAGGTATTATACTGTGTAAGGGCCACTAAGGGGCATTATACTGTGTGGGGGCCACTGAGGGGCATTATAATTTGTGTAGGTCAGGTATGTTTAAGTGATGGTGCTGGGGGGGCCCACTTATGAAACCTTTGCAATAGGCCCACCAATTTGTTGAAACGGCCCTGAACCCAACCCGCAGATAGATAGGTTAGGGTCACCTGAATAAAATGGTATTTTCCCCTTGTGAATTGGTGACTCCATTACCAAAATATCCCATTTTTTTGTCAATATGCAAATGAGCTCTTCGGAGCAACGTGGGCGTTGTAATTGCTCCAAAGAGGTAAGCGGCAATGTCCTCATTGCTCCAAAGAACTCATTTGGATATTGACAAAAGCCATCAATATCTCGGCAACAGAGTCACCGATTTACAAGGGGATGATGCAGATGACCCTAACCTACCTATCTGCAGGATTGGGTTGATATGCCCCACCAAAAGGGGCACTTACGGTATATGCAGCTGTTGGGGCCTAGCGACATAGTGAATGTACCTTTTATGTGTCAAAGAGCTTCCCCAAAATATCAACGTTCAATTTATATGTAAATTAACTGTTCGGTGCACTTGTAAGGGCACCCAGGTGGTTTAGAAACAGTGGTGGTGGTAGACACCCTTTAAGGACAGGTTGGCCAACCTAAGACAGGTGCTTATGACAGCGCTATTATAAGCACACCCAAGATATATGAGAATTTCTTTAAAAAATTTGGGGTAATGCCTATTTCCAATAAACTGCCATGCAAAATGTTTTTGGAGGTTGACTCCAAGGATCGTGCCCTGAATAGCGCTGACTGTTCCTCTGCCGCTTCCAGCATGTGGTCACCTTCCACATCATTCTCTGGCTGTCTAATCACCAAGGGTTAATTCCTAAGAGCAGATCCACTGTAATTGGGTGCGCGGTGGAAAAAAAAAATAATCCTGATTTAATTTGACGCGATTAATACAGTGCAAATATTTGCTCTTTCCTCTGTCAGGCCCTTCCACGCAGGTTGGGAGCAAAGAGCTGAACATCTGGACAACATTTGGTTCCATCTCACAAGGATGGGGCCCGTGCACCTCTGGTGAATTTCAACTTTCAACATCTCCCTGCCTCTAATACATATTTTATACCTCCTGACTGTCAGGAATAAGAACATCCAGCTACCTACTGGGTTCGAATGAAAAATGTCGAGTGGAAAGAAGATTTATCTTTATTTAAGCGTGCAACGAGAAGGAAGGGGAAAAAAAATCTGTGACAGGAGCGATCCCGGGAGATCGGCAGCTTATTGTACTTATTGCATAAGAATAATTAAGCTGGATAATTACAGTGCCGGCGTACACTGTGGTTCCTTTATGAAGTGTCTGAGAGGGACCCCCCCTCCTCCCTCCCTCTCGCCTCCCTCCTTCTCGTCGCTGGTGGCGGTAATGGTTGGGTTTGGAGCCCCTTGGGTGTCGAATACTAACTTGCCCCTTTTTTATTACGATGTTGTGAGTTCTATATTTGCAGATATTCTTCTCAATGCAAATCAGACAGTAATCACGTGTAAGCCGTGCCCTGTAATAGGAACATGCAGCGATTTTCAGTCTCTCTTCAGAAACTACCACAGGGAGTTCTCCTGCAGAACATAATTATATCGCTCATTTACATTCCGATACAGGTTAAGTTATTAAGACAGGCGAATATGTCTCTAATACCTGGGCTTCGGATTGGATATTTGGCTACGGAACTCGATTTTAATTGACTAAATGACGTTATTTGTTTCTGCTGGATATCTATTACAGACACCGGCCTCCTCCGTCCCTTTTAGCCTTCCGTCGATGGACTTTTGAACAAAAAGTTTGCTATAGGTAATGACATAGATCAACTATGGCCGCCTAATTATCCCGCAGAATGTATCCTTCTAATATATACCCTTTAATGAGATTTTTTTTTTCTTGTTAGCTTTTTTTTTTTTTTTTCACCGTCTTTACAAATTGACAATCAGCATCATTCGGCGGGATACACTGCTGTGCCGCGTCGCCGGGTTTTGCATAGATTAAAAATGTTTCCCCAAAAATCGCTTTTTATCATTTTTAATGTGACGTTTATTTGTATAATGTTGTTTTTTGTCTTTCTCATTGCACTAATGGCTCATTTATTTATGATGGGAAAAAAGGATGTTGGGTTCTCTCCAGCTGAGCGCCATACATAATTTCATCTCGCTAAAAGCCTTCTGGGGGGGGCCCCCCCCCCCCTAGGCTGTTGAGGATGCAGGCAGGCCCCATTGAAAGATATGATGGAAAGATCGCAGGTGCACAATGCTAATGGGACATCCACTCACACCCGTACAATCCATGAGGGGACGGATGCCAGCACTTCAAATGCACACAGATAAAACTTATACAAGGCGCTGGTCACATGATAGTATGAGGTGCACAGCGCCAAAACACAGACTACTGGTCACACCCGACACTATTAGAACAGGCTGCTGCCCAGCACCTAAATACGTGCGCCTTAACAATAGCAGCAACAGCACCCTGCTGTGCACCTCACATTATCATGAGACCAGTGACTAGAAGTGCATGCTTTTCTTCTTGGCGTTTTCTTTTTGGTCACACATCATTTAGCTTTTCTTTAACTTATTTCCTTTATAGAAATGGCTATAATAAAATGCCTGATAAAAATGCCATACAGGCTAAGGTCCCACGTGGTGTCCCACAGCAAAAAAGCACTGCAGAAAAAACAGCGGAGGCAATGCATCATTGGTCTTCCCGCAGTGCTTTGCACAGAAAGTTTGCAGAGGTTTCCTCTGCAGACTTGCTGCTTCCATTATACATATAGGGAAACCGCCAGTGTTTCCGTAGGTACAGTATAATTGACATGCTGCAGTTTCCAAAATAGCAACGGTTTTGGAAATCGCTGCGTGTCCGCAGCGCATATTTTGCCACAAAGTGGATATGGGATTCACTAAAATCCCATCCACTTTGCTGTGACTGTAAAACGCCATGGTTTTTTCCGCGGTGTTTATGCCACGTGGGACACCGGCCACAAAGAGTATACTGCAATTTTAAAAAAACATCAAGAAAGCAAAAAACACCATGAAAGGCAAAAAAAGAAAAAAAAATACAAAATAGATATAGACACGTGTCTTGTTTTAAAAACACTGCTATGATAAAAATATCAAAAACACCTTAGGTGTGCAACCACCCATAGGGCATAAACGCTACGGATTGGCCGCAGCAGAAATGCCACGGAAAAAAACGCTGCGTTTTACAGTCCCCGCAAAGTGGATGGGATTCTAGTGAATCCCATCCACACATTGCAGGAAAATACGTGGTGCGGACACACTGCGATTTCCAAAAACGTTGCCATTTTGGAAATCACTGCATGTCAATTATACCTACGGAAACACCAGCGGTTTTCCTAGTTTCCCTATAGGTATAATTGAAGCAGCGGGTTTTTGCTGCGGCCCACTACGTGGGGCCTTAGCCGAAAGGGGTTTTCTAGAAGACAGGTGATTAATGTATGATCATCGGGGATCCGATGATTGGGACGTCCAGTGATCAAGAGAACAGGTGCCCTGAGAATGAAGCAGTAGAGCACACGCGTAAACACCGTCCCATTAACTTCTATGGTACTCATGGAGCATTGTTCTTGGCTAGCACCATAATTTCACAATGGATGGAGCAGTGGTCACATGTGCTTTATCACTCCATACACACATGGGACTTAGGGAATCCCCATTTTCATGATCAATGGGTATCCCAGTGGTCTTCGGACCCACAGCTTAGTTTGTGAGAAAACACCTTTACAGGAGTCATTCCATATAAACAATATTTTCTTAGAATGATGCCATCCAAGTGATCAACTGATTGACGCCGGTCTGACTTCTCTAACCTCCAGGGATCAATAATATGGAGTTATGGAGCAATATATGGTATGATATTGTAGGTTCAGTCTAGTCTCTCTTTGTAGCAGCTCTCTGCAGCCAACTCATGCACATTTCTACTTTATTAAAAAAGGACCTTTCTCCACCTCCACCAACTCCAGTTAATTATCATTTAATAGGCTCCACTCCATTGATTCCAGCACAGTTGGAATTTTTTCTCTAGCCCCCACCGTTCCTGAGAAATCAATGCTGATAGTTTTGGTTCCTGACATGCTAGTTAGTCTCTATACTGTCAAGTGGGTGGTGTTAGGCAGGACTAGACAAGGGGGTGTGATTCTGAGCTCTGTCACATTGTCCAATCTGAGGTGGGCAATGTCAGATTGCTCAGAATCACACTCCTGCCTGACACCACCCATTGATTCCTCAGGAACGGTGGGGGCTAGAGAAAAAAATCCAACTGTGCTGGAATCAGTGGATCAGAGCCTATTAAATGATGTAAAGAACTGGAGTTGGTGGGCATGGTCTAAAGGTCCTCTTTTATCCCTAAGGGACTCACGGAGGGGACTGAGTGTTCTTTTAATCCCAGCTAGGATAGGGGCAGCCTAGACTGTTGACCAAGAATGGCAGAAGTTTCAGAATACTCCAATAAAATCAATATATTACGTTATCTGAGCACAAAATATAAAAAAGTTAAAAAAACAACAGTAAAATATGTTAATCTTTGTAGGGTTGGTTATATGGTGTTAGCATCATTATTTCTATACAGATTTTCAGATTTTTTCCAAAAGCAATTAGGTAAAACTTTGGCGGTCGTGACATTTGGGATAAAGAATAACCACAGAAAAACGCAAAACAGGAAAGACAAATGATCTCCTTGTACATGAAACTAAAGTAAACACATCAAGAGGAGTCTATGGGTTCCGGAAAAGATGACCCAAGCTATTAGCAATTAATAATGAGTTGTTAGCGGCATAAAACTGGCGACATTATTATTCCATTTCCCTTTTACGGTTTCTTCATGTGGTCATTACTCTCTATTCTGCTAGAAAAATACCGTCTGGATGGATTGATGTGTCACTAAGTGGAATGCGGCGATTTTTAGATTGTTACAAAAATAAATGACGTTACTCTTACATTTATCTACTGGCGGCATAGCGGAGGGCGTGTAACCTTTGTTTCTAATTTGTGAGTAATCTACAGCAAAAACACCATAGACAATATATAGGTTTGGACAAACTTTTCATTTTAGTAAGCAAAAATTATTTTAAAAATGTTTTTTTTTAAATTTATTTTGCAAAAGAATTTTTAGAATAATTATACTGTTGTGTTAGTATGACTATTTTATTTTTAGGATTTGACATTGGCTTAGGCATAGCTGCTGGTTCCATCTCTTGGACCCTCAGCTGTTGGGGGAATGGGGGCCGCACAGCTTGTTTTTTATAAAAATTCTCTTTGATTTCAATGCAGAGGGCCAAACGCTAGCACAGTCACTTCTACATAGACATCTACTGGGAATGTGACAGTTCTTAAAGAGGTTGTCCGGGCAAAAAAAAATTATTTTTAAAATTGGCTGGGGGAGGTGAAAAAAAATTTTTTTTTTACCCACTTTTTTCCCGATGCTCGGGGTCCTCCCAGCGTAGTCCGGTCCTGCTGCTCTGGTGTCTTCTAGAAGTAAAACTACTTGCCGGCTGTGATGTCCCAGATTTCTTCCACAATTTTTGGACTCAGCGGCATCAGGAAGTGACCCCAGCGGTCACGTGCGGCGGGGACAACAACAGACCAGTAGGACCAGATTGCACTGAGAGGCACCGGAGCAACGGGGAAAGGTAAGTATGTTTTTTTTCTCACCACCCCCTGGCTGATTTAAAATATAAAATTTTTGCCACGGACAACCCCATTAACAGAGATTGAGAGCCACGGGACCCTGTCTTCTGATAAGGATCCAAGAAATGGAACTAAAAGTCTACCATTTATGACTTCTTGACTTACTTTCAATAGATAACAGGTCAACAGGTCTTGATCATGGCAGAGGCGTAGCTAGCGATTCAGCACAGAGGGGGCGAACATGTCCAAGTGGGCCCCCAACTTGGACATGTTCGTATACCGATACTATGAGTATACGGTGAGCGTATAGTGGTATATATAGTGGCTCTGCACAGGGCTCTGCAGACAATTTAGGTGAATACAGGGCAGCAACATTTAGTGAATTACCGGTGACGTCTCTGACTAATCCTTCACATTTCCCTTCTCTTCCATTTGGACGGCCATGACCACTTCTTCCAGTCTCTGTAAAGTTTGCAGCACAGACATCTTTGGCTCCTCACTTTTCCAGGCACCAACCCACATTGTCCTCACCTGCACAAAGCCCCCATCCTGCTGCTACCCCCAAATATAAAATATATAATATAACCCCCCATAATGAATAATACCCCTAAGTGCATCTTTAAATTAATAACTTCCCTGTGTACCCCCTTTAAATAGTGCCCCTTATTAATAATGTCCCAGGTATTTCCCAATTGAAAAGGGAAAAAAAAAAACAAGGGAAAAAAAAATTATTGGGGTTCCAGTAACCGGGACCCCCAGGATCAGCTGTTTGAATGAACCCTGGTACCTGTGTAAGCGCCGTGACCCCTTCTCTGTTTACATAGTGTCATTCTTTTCATAGCGGCCATGTAATATAACTACAGCCTCGTCCTATACACGTCTATGTGACAAGGCTGGAATGACATCACACGGTCACTATATACAGACAGCGTGTGATATAAACAGGCGCCATAGCCCCTTCATACAGCTGATCAGTGTGGAATCACTAATCTCTTATTGATGATTTATTCTGAGGATAGACCATCAATAAAAATGAGCTGGAAAACTCCTTAAGGCCCCACGTGGCGTACCGCAGCAAAAAACAGCTGTGGGAAAAACCGCGGCGGCGACGCATCACAGTTTTTCCTGCAGCACTTTGCACAGAAAGTTCACAGAGGTTTCCTCTGCGGACTTTCTGCTTCAATTATACCTATAGGGAAACCGCCGGCGTTTCCGTAGGTATAATTGACATGCTGCGGTTTCCAAAACTGCGACTATTTTGGAAATCGCAGCGTTTCCGCTGCGCATATTTTACTGCAAAGTGGGGATGGGATGTGGCCCCTAGTGGCGAAAACCCACAGAAAAAAAACATGGCATTCTAGCAAATCCCATCCACACATTACAGAAAAATATGTGCAGCAGACGCACTGCGATTTCCAAAACCGTTGCAGTTTTGTAAATTGCAGCATGTCAATTATACCTATGGATACACCGGCGGTTTCCATATAGCTGTATTGAAAACAGAAAGTCCACAGAGGAAACCTCTGCAGACCTTCTGTGAAAAGCACTGCGGGAAAAATCACAATGTTACCGCCATGGTTTTTCCTGCAGCCCGCTACGTGGGGCCTTAGTCTCAATAAAGCCCAAGTGCCACTTTCATTAAATGAATTGCTCCCTCATATTATGCCCCTGATTCCCCCTGACATAAATACTGCACCTCTAATTGACCCCTTATCTATGACCACCTCCTTATGTTCATAATGCCTCCTAATATAAATGATGCCCCCTAATGGCTCCTTATATAAATAACCTCCCCCTTGTATTAATAATACCCTGTAATAACCCTTATATAAAGGACCCCCCATCGTCATAATGCCCCCTAATGAATCCTCCCTTTATAGTTATATTTCCCCCTCCTATCTACCCCTTATACTATTAATATACCCACAAAAAAAAAGTCATACTCACTTACCTGCGATGCTGATGAACGGAGCCGCCGGCGCGTCCTCCCTGTCCACGCACAGGACGTCTGTGTCTGAGTGCGGGCGGCGCGGTGTTATGACATCATCGCCCGTGCTGAGAAGCAGACATCGGTCTGTGGTCTCGGCGTCTTTTAAACCGCAGGCCTGTATTGGCTTGCGGTTTACAAGACAGTTAAGCACCAGGACGCATTGTAACTAGATCGGTGTCTGCAGACACTGATCTAGTTAGAAATAAAGGATGTATTAATGGCGGCCCCCGGGGTGGGCCCCCAAAAATTCAGTGGGCCCGGGGCAGCCGCCCCCTCTGCCCCCCCCCCCCCCGCTAGCTTCGCCTCTGGATCATGGGTAATCTGACCTATGTATACTTTACTAAAGGCCGCCATACATATAAGAGAAAAATTGGCCAATTTTGGTAAAAATGGCAGACTAGTTGTGAACGGAGACCTCCCAACTCTCTTCCAACAGATGATGGTGGGGGGAATGAAGGATTGGACATGTTGAATTTCAATGACCATATCTTTTGTTTTAACAGGATTTAAGTGTCCACCAGAGGTATCTGACCGTAGCTTACTCCCCTCTTCCCAATTCTGGAACCAAGTGCGCAAATGTATGTATCAAACAGTGGATCGGTGTGGGTCTCAGGTGTCGGAAACTCTCTAATCTTCAATTGATGACCTATCCTAGGGATAGGTCATCAATTAAAAATTCCTGGGGTTATGGATATGAGATAACCCCTTTAAGAGGGAGAAATAAAATGTGCCCAGAAGACATTTGCAAGAATTTTGGGGGTTTTTTGGAACATCTTCACCACCATCGATGATCTCTACATCCATGACTGGTTGGTTTCTTGTCTTTTATCTTCACTCAATAGATGAATTTATGTTATGATGAGACCGATCTAGGAGAACTATTAGTAGGCAGCTTCAGTACAGAGTGCACTGTCCCCTTTAAGAGACTTGAAGACTGTAAAAATACTCCAGATTACTTCAAGTCAATAAAATCATCCAAAGCCAGGGGAAAAAGCAAGCAGCTTAGAGACACTGCCCAAGTGGTTTCATGTATATGTATTTTTCTTTGCAGCTGTGAGATAGATCTTTGAGGAAGCCTCGTGAGATTATTCTATGTACCGATGCCGTATAAAGTGACTTTCTCCTTTTTATCTCCTAAGAAACATCTGGAACCGGAGAGACAAACTATGGACTGTAATGACTGTTTCTATGGTGACGGTGGTTGTTGTAGGGTACTGTTCAGAATCTTGCTGCCAAATGCATGTGACGGACACATCATCATCATCATCATCATCATCATCAAAGTGATGTTTTTGAGTGTAAATGATCTTTTTGAAGTCGGTTAGAACATATATTTGGTGGCATGGTCACACCCATAGCCTGGACTTATTTAAAGGGGTTGCTCAGGATTTTTTTTAATAGCTTATTCTTAGGTTAGGCCATAAATATGATGGGTGAGGGACTGACAGCCGGCCTCCACATGGATCAGCTGTTATCCCTTGTTTCCGGCGCCTACACTAAAGCAACTAGCTCCATACCCTGTATAGTGGCCGGACGCCGTTACTGCAGCTCATCTCCCATTGACGTCACTTATTTATGGCCTATCCTAAGGATAGGCTTTAAAAGAAAATCCTTGACAACTCCTTTAAGAGGTAAAGCCCTATTTAGATTGTCACCGTTATGGAAAAGGCATCGTCAAGTAGGTCTCAAATGTATAAAATTACACAGACAGGTTTCTATACATTGCCATTATTGTCAGTATTAGGGTCGGAAAGGTCTATGTAATTGTACTAAGATTGTAGGCCTCTTGGCCATTGCTAGGCCTCCAGCTGCCATAGCAACCCGCTGACACCCCACGATAGTCTGAGGAAGGCATGGCATCTAAGTGGTTAAGTTGATCTAATCAGATTAGTCCCTGACCTTACAAGACGGAGCCCATCGGTGTAATATAGCCATGGTCCTGGCGCTGGTTGGGTGGACACAGTGATGGTCCCTACATTATCAGGATGCCATAATAATATGTCCCTTGTCTTTTGAGGACTCCTGCTTGTAGCATATTAATACGGTTCTGGCACTTTTGTTTATAGGGTACCTGTTCTTAAAGGGGTTTTCCGGCCCCAAAGCAAGTTTTCAAACTGATGCCCTATTCACAGTATGTCATCAGTATGTCATCTGTTGGGGACAGGCATATATCATCTGTTCTAGCATACTCCTATGTACGCGCCGCATCAATTTCAATTTGAGGCCGTTTTAACGTATCAAAATGCAAAGCAAAGTGGAATCTAGCAGGAATCCGGGCTGCCATACCAGGTACTGCCTCTGGGTAACTTTTTATAGGAAAAAAAGCTGATTTTTATAATCTGATACTCGAATAGGAAGGTTTAAACTGGCCATACAAGTGGGATAAAAGTTGGCCGAAAAATTGAATATGTGTTGATAATAGGATCCCACCATTGCTAGATCGGCAGTATCACTCATTGCTCATTTGTGCAGAGGCAGCAATCGCTACTGGGCCCTGGAGTCGGAAGGGGCCCAAAGGACTCCCTACAACAGAAGATACCAGTATTATAGATAGCACATCGTCAGTGGGGGCCACATTACAGATATTGCATTGGGGCCCAAGAGTTTCAAGTTACGCCTCTGGTGGACAGGTATGCAAATTAGGTTGCAAAAAAACATACCGTGCCTCTAGCGCCAACTATGGGATGTTAGTTCCCTATAAATCAACATCCAAATTTTAAAGAAGTCTTGTCATATGACTGGGGACATAAGCTGCACTCTGGGAGACCCGGTGTGCTCCAATGGTCATACCCTTTCTTGGTAAAGCCTGGTCCCATTTCCCATCTTTTTCATTTGATTCAGGTTACCCCAACCTATCTATCTGCGGGGCTGGGGTGATATGCTGGTTCTGGTGACACTAACCTATCTATCTGCAGGGCTGGGGTGATATGCTGGGTCTGGTGACACTAACCTATCTATCTGCAGGACTGGGGTGATATGCTGGGTCTGGTGACACTAACCTATCTATCTGCAGGACTGGGGTGATATGCTGGTTCTGGTGACAATAACCTATCTATCTGCAGGGCTGGGGTGATTTGCTGGTTCTGGTGACAATAACCTATCTATCTGCAGGGCTGGGGTGATATGCTGGTTCTGGTGACACTAACCTATCTATCTGCAGGGATGGGGTTATATGCTGGTTCTGGTGACAATAACCTATCTATCTGCAGGGCTGGGGTGATATGCTTGGTCTGGTGACACTAACCTATCTATCTGCAGGGCTGGGTGATATGCTGGTTCTGGTGATACTAATCTTTCTATCTGCAGGGCTGGGGTGATATGCTGGGGTCTGGTGACACTAACCTATCTATCTGCAGGGTGGGGTGATATGCTGGTTCTGGTGACACTAACCTATCTATCTGCAGGGCTGGGGTGATATGCTGGTTCTGGTGACCATAACCTATCTATCTGCAGGGCTGGGGTGATATGCTGGTTCTGGTGACACTAACCTATCTATCTACAGGGCTGGGGTGATATGCTGGTTCTGGTGACACTAACCTATCTATCTGCAGGGCTGGGGTGATATCCTGGTTCTGGTGACACTAACCTGTCTATCTGCGGGGCTGGGGTGATATGCCGGAGTCTGGTGACACTAACCTATGTATCTGCAGGGCTGGGGTGATATGCTGGGTCTGGTGACACTAGCCTATCTATCTGCAGGGCTGGGTGATATGCTGGGTCTGGTGACACTAACCTATCTATCTGCAGGGCTGGGGTGATATGCTGGGTCTGGTGACACTAACCTATCTATATGCAGGGCTGGGGTGATATGCTGGTTCTGGTGACACTAACCTATCTATCTGCGGGGCCAGGTTGATATGCTGGGATCCGCTGACACACTCCCTTTAAAGTCTTTTCACATGCTGTGGAATTCCTGCAAAATTCCAGTGCAACTTTTTGGCGTCACCATACCGGCACTAGTTGCAATTTGCACCATTCCTGATCTTTTTTAAAGTCAGCATTGGATTGTTGTGTTTGCATTCAGCTCCAATTTTTACTGCTGTGCAGGTGCATTGGGTTGAACATATTGGACCGAAGGTCTGTATCATCACTTGACTTGGCTGGTGGGGAACTTTGAGAAGCCAAAGTCACCGTGTACCATAAGCCTAATAGGCAAAAAAAATAACTTCACCCGAAAATATGGAAGTGTCCTATTTCAGTCAGTAACACATAAGGCTTTGAAGGCTCTGCTCGTGCCAAGTTCTCGATGATGGAACACCTGTACAACGCTGGTTGTCTATGCAATAAATTCATTAAGTGAATTTTTCATTCATTGTGCACATTCACGCTGGCACCAGATGAGTGAACACAGATGGTCCAAATGATTATTTGTCATTTTTGACCTGTGGCATGTTTTTATAGGTCAAATTAATAGTGTGTGAATTCCCTTACCCTCTGCCAAATATTCAACCCATTGCTGATGGAGTGCAGGGCTTCATAGAGTGCAGCGGTCTGCTCAGCTGCAGAGGAGACGTGAGGGATTATTAGGAATTGAGCAACAGCCGGGATATTGAGCGGTGCGCTATACCCCTGAGCACGAGGATTCATTATTACACCGAAAATATCATGGAACAAAAAATTCCAAGCAAATGATTGAAATGGCGTGGAATTCAGTAGGGTCAGCGAGAGTAAATGGTCCGTTCACCCAAAATAGTACAAATCCGTACAGGGAGTATATCTGAATGTTGTGGGGAGAATATGTCTGCAGTCCAAGAAAAAGTACATTTTTCTAATAAGGATCAAATATTTTCTTTACTGTAGTAGTTTATTATTGCACTATTAATTCACCAGGATAGAACATCTTTATTGCCCTTATTATGGCAGTTTATGGCGGTCATTGTTATACCTAAAAAGTCGCACTTCTGGAATTTGCTATAAACCTTATTCTTGGGTGTCTAGCCTGTGCCACTATTTTATATCTATTGAATTTGTATATGTAGTAAATATAGTAGCATACAATACAGGAGCATAATAAGCACTGAACCAAGGGGGGCCATAGAAAAATTGTAATGGGGCCCACTATACCATGGCAACCTTAAATAGCAAGTTAAGACCTTGAAACGTGTATAATACACACAGTGATGTCACAGTACAGGAATAATACACACAGTGATGTCACAGTACAGAGATAATACGCACAGTGACGTCACAGTACAGAGATAATACACACAGTGACGTCACAGTACAGGGATAATACGCACAGTGACGTCACAGTACAGAGATAATACGCACAGTGACGTCACAGTACAGGGATAATACGCACAGTGACGTCACAGTGCAGGGATAATACGCACAGTGACGTCACAGTACAGAGATAATACACACAGTGATGTCACAGTACAGGGATAATACACACAGTGATGTCACAGTACAGGGATAATACACACAGTGATGTCACAGTACAGGAATAATACACACAGTGATGTCACAGTACAGGGATATTACACACAGTGATGTCACAGTACAGAGATAATTCACACAGTGATGTCACAGTACAGAGATATTACACACAGTGATGTCACAGTACAGAGATAATACACACAGTGATGTCACAGTACAGGGGTAATACACACAGTGATGTCACAGTACAGAGATAATACACACAGTGATGTCACAGTACAGAGATAATACACACAGTGATGTCACAGTACAGAGATAATACACACAGTGATGTGAGTCAAGTAAAGTAAAGGGCAGGCTTTATACTTCCTTTGCTGCTGTACTCCCCGCGCTGGTGCAGTTCTTCACTGAAGCCAGAGCAGTGCACCTCATCTTCCATGTACATACCCTGTACCTCCTGCACTTGCACAATGTAGTTGGGTTGTACGTCCTCGGTTTCACTGAAGAACTGTGCAGGCGTCGGGTGCCCCAGAGAGGAGTCTGATGAGACGCATAAGACTCATCTCTAGATAAGTCTAAAGGTTTGTTTTTTTAATTGCAGGCACAATTTATTTTTAAAAAGGGCAATTTGGGACACTAAACCCCCAGTCTATAAGGACCTGTGGGTGGTTTAGTGTCCCAAATCCACCTGACAGGTTCTCTTTAAAGAAACACAAGAAGCACAAAAAAAACTGCTAATACAATTACATTATTTGTTCATATTTTGTCTTGCATTGGAATCAAAGCTAAAAATATACAAAACATTCTGAATATGATCTGTCCTGCACCCCACTCTTCCTTAGTATACTGTGTCTGGCTGCAGCAGGAGCCTCTCCCTACTGTCTGTAATAGTTGCCCGGGAGTTGCCTGGTAAAACTTCATTGCCATACATAACCATAGACGGGCGTGGTGCTGTTTTTGAAAGGATTCGGCCATATTTTTTTAATCCTGTACAACCCCTTTAATTTGTGGGTTTAGTGTCCTTTTAATAGACTTAGTGCCTGGTGTTCCTTATGACATTTTGTTCCTCCATTTCTCCATGTTGATTTGCATCTACAGTCATGGCCAAAAGTTTTGAGAATGACACAAATATTATATTTTCACATGATCTGCTGCCCTCTGGTTTTTATGTGTGTTTGTCAGATGTTTTTATCACATACAGAAATAGAATTGCATTCATATTATGAGTAACAGAAGCTTATATTGACAGTTAGAATGAGTTAATGCAGCAAGTCAATATTTGCAGTGTTGACCCTTCTTCTTCAGGACCTCTGCAATTCTCCCTGGCATGCTCTCAATCAACTTCTGGACCAAATCCTGACTGATAGCAGTCCATTCTTGCAGAATCAATGCTTTAATTTTGTCTGAATTTGTTGGTTTTTGTTTGTCCACCCGTCTCTTGATGATTGACCACAAGTTCTCAATGGGATTAAGATCTGGGGAGTTTCCAGGCCATGGACCCAAAATCTCTATGTTTTGTTCCCTGAGCCATTTAGTTATCACCTTTGCTTTATGGCAAGGTGCTCCATCATGCTGGAAAAGGCATTGTTGAGCGCCAAACTGCTCTTGGACGGTTGGGAGAAGTTGCTCTTGGAGGACATTCTGGTACCATTCTTTATTCGTGGCTGTGTTTTTAGGCAAGACTGTGAGAGAGCCGATTCCCTTGGCTGAGAAGCAACCCCACACATGAATGGTTTCAGGATGCTTTACAGTTGGCATGAGACAAGACTGGTGGTAGCGCTCACCTCTTCTTCTCCGAATAAGCTGTTTTCCAGATGTTCCAAACAATCGAAAAGGGGATTCATCAGAGAAAATGACTTTACCCCAGTCCTCAGCAGTCCACTCCCTGTACCTTTTGCAGAATATCAGTCTGTCCCTGATGTTTTTTCTGGAGAGAAGTGGCTTCTTTGCTGCCCTCCTTGAGACCAGGCCTTGCTCCAAGAGTCTCCGCCTCACAGTGCGTGCAGATGCACTCACACCTGCCTGCTGCCATTCCTCAGCAAGCTCTGCACTACTGGTAGCCCGATGCCGCAGCTGAAACACTTTTAAGAGACGGTCCTGCCGCTTGCTGGTCTTTCTTGGGCGCCCTGGAGCCTTTTTGGCACCAATGGAACCTCTCTCCTTGAAGTTCTTGATGATGCGATAGATTGTTGACTGAGGTGCAATCTTTCTAGCTGCAATACTCTTCCCAGTTAGGCCATTTTTGTGCAGTGCAATGATGACTGCACGTGTTTCTTTAGAGATAACCATGGTTAACAGAAGAGAAACAATGATGGCAAGCACCAGCCTCCTTTTAAAGTGTCCAGTGGTGTCATTCTTACTTAATCATGACAGATTGATCTCCAGTCCTCATCAACACCCACACCTGTGTTAATGCAGCAATCACTGAAACGATGTTAGGTGGTCCTTTTAAGGCAGGGCTGCAATGATGTTGAAATGTGTTTTGGGGGATAAAGTTCATTTTCTAGGCAAATATTGACTTTGCAAGTAGTTGCGGTTAAGCTGATCACTCTTTATAACATTCTGGAGTATATGCAAATTGCCATTAGAAAAACTGAAGCAGTAGACTTTGTAAAAATTAATATTTGTATCATTCTCAAAACTTTTGGCCATGACTGTATATACATGTAACTAGTTTACTTATCTGAAATTATTCTCTGCAGCCTTGACATTTATAGAAATTGAATGACTGAAGTAGAATAACATATACATCGCGGTATAATACTGCGCAGAGTGGGGCAGTTGATGGAATGCAAAGATCATTCGCAAAAAAGACCCAATGACTCCTTCACTTAAATTATACAAGTAATAAACAAGACAGGGCCAAGAGCCCATCTAGTAGAATCTAGTAAATGACATGGTGAACAATACAGTTATACAAAAAGAAACAAAAATATAAACACTTTTCAAAAAATAATATTAAAGAATTAAAAAATTATACAAATTAAACAAATTTCAAAATAAAACGGGATAAAGTTTAACTAAAGTGATAAATATCTTACCCGAACCCGTATAATTATGTATATAAGAACATTAGATTTTTATATTATAACCCAGATTTCGAGGTCCACTTAAGAACTCCTTTATAAGAGGACTTGGGGGAATATTTGGAGGAAGTGGAAATTATTGTATTACTTTGTGGTTTTCCAGGAATTAGTAATTGAAGATCTGTCCTTAGGATGGGTCATCAATTGAAGATCAGTGGGCATCCGACAACCAGGACCTCGCAGATCAGCTGATTGAAGCGGCTGCGGCGCTCACCCTATAATTGCATTACAGGGACTTCAATACGTGCCTAAACTTCTGCGACACTCATTAGAGTGGGAACTGGATGTTAAAGGGAACCTGTCAGGGCTATTTGGGGCACTAAACCAGCCGCAGGTCCATGCAGGCTGGTGGCTTGGTGTCCCAAATAGCCTATTCTGATCTTTCTCTGTGGCCAGAAAATCTTTTTACTTATCTAGAGATGAGTCCAAAAAGTGTCATTGGCTTCACCTCTGCGCCGCTCTTTACTGAAGCCAGGGAAGTACTGCCTGGCTTTACTGCTCATGTGCCTGAGGTGTGGCGCATGCGCACTGAACCCTACGTGTACAGGAACCTTGTATTGGGATTTAAAAATCCCAAACACAGATAGCAAACGCATAGGGCAATTTGGGACACTAAATCATAAGTCCATAAGGTCTTGTGGGTGGAATAGTGCCCCAAATAGCCCTGAAAGGTTCCCTTTAATCACAGGATGTGTACATGTATGTAATATGTATATATGCTCATTTTGGAAGAAAATTTATCATTATTTATCAAGACTGGTGTTTCCTATGTCAGTCTTAATTCCCCTCCTGGCATGAGATACCCTAAAATTACTAAAATGCTCCGGTCTCTTAATAATTCTGGTGCAAATTGAGAAATCCCAAGCACCAAAATTGATATCTACACCAGTCAGGGGTTAGCGCAGATTTCAGCTATATCAGCATTTTCTAGCATGTGGTATAGTAAGAGGCTGTTCAGACGTAGGAATTTGATAAACAGAAAATTTCTGCTTCAGGAATTTACAGCAAATTTTTTCTGCGTGACAAAAATCAATGCAGATTTTGATGCTGAATTTGAAGCAGAATTTTGAAATAGATTTTTTACTGCTTGACAAAAACCAATGCAGATATTGACGCTGAATTTGAAGCAGATTTTGATACGGAATTTGAAGTGGAATTTGGAGACGAATGCCACTGTATTTTGCCTATTACATCTTTACTGGGCAGTGCCAAATTCCCTGAGCAGATTTTGACAAATTCCACGCCAACGGAGGAGGTGTATTTTCTGCCTCTCATTCATTTCAATGGCAGATTCCGCCTCAAGAACGAATAGGAAGTTTATTTTTTATGAAAAAAATCAACTACTGCCTCCCATTGAAATGAATGCAGATTTCAGGCAGAATGTGCAGCAACTTCCATGTCAAATTCCTAAGTGTGAACATTCCCTAAATCTGACCGGCCAAGGAGTCCCCATCCCAACTCGCCTTGATCCCTGCCCACTGGTTAAAAAATGGAGATCATCTTTGACACAAATCGGCGCCGTGTTTCAAGGACGCATTGACATCAGTTCTCTGACATTGGTTGTTTAGTAAATTTCGCCAAATGTTCTCTCTTTGTTTGCTTTTTTATGCCTCCTATCTGACCCGCGTATGGGCAAACATTTAAGTAAACTTTACAACTGAAGCAACTTGCATGAGGTTAGACAAGAAGTCAAAGTTTCGATTGGCCCTTATGACCTGTCTTATTACACTGATGTGCTGGCTGGTGGACATGCTGGAAGCTATTTACTCTATAAACAATGGCCGGCTCGCGGGGTTAACGCTTATTTTTGAAAAAAAAAAAAAAAAAAAGATTTCAATCAATATCCGCAATTGCTCTGCAATACTTTATCTTGCCTGAATATAAAAGGGCAAGGGTGCAGGGCACATAGGACCTTTATGTCTGCCTTCCTATAAAAATAAATCAACACTGACAGTTCAACGCATTTCACAGTTTTAAGAAATTTCATACAGCCTGACGGCTTCTTGCTTTGTAGGAACGTCTACAGGATTACTGGAAGAAGGGGAACCTCCTGTCCTAGAAGGAACAAGGAGACTTAAGTATCAGCGGATGAAATTGTAGTCGCTATTGGCACACTGAAAAGCAAATAGTCAGGGGTGCAAAGTTCACTAATCCAAAAAATTCTCAAATTCTGGATATTGCAACGAGAAGAAACTCAAAAACAAATGAAAGTGACAGAATCCAGTTGCAAAGAAAATGTTGTATAGATTATTCCCAATCTCGGCAAAGTTGTTTCATTTGTGGGGGAGTAATAAGAATAAACTATTACCATTTTACCACAACTGGACGTTCAAGATTTTCTTGGTCAGAGTCTGCTTGGAGGTCTGTATTTATTTAGGGGGTCTGGTTTTGTTTAGGGCGTTTGGTCTAGGGTCGGTATATATTAAGGGGGTCTAGTCTGGGGTCAATAGTAATTTTAGGGCTCTGTACTTTTTTAAACCTGTATTTTGGAGTCTGGGTCTGTATTTATTTATAGTGTCTTTATTTTTAGGGGTCCATATTTCTTTAGGTGGAAAGGTCTGATGTAATTATTTAGGGGTCTGCATTTATGGAGTGTGGGGTCTGGTCTGGGATCTGTATTAGTTTATATATTTGTCTTTATTTAGGGGATCTTGCTTGGGTTCTGTATTATGAGATCGGGGCTGAGGTTATTGTGATCTGGTCTGGGGTCTTCATTTTTTTAGGGATTTGGCCTGTCGACTTTATTTATTTAGTGGATCTGGTAAAGGGTCTGTATTTAGGGGGTCTGGCATTTGCATTTTTAGGGGTTTGTTCTGTGGTCTGAAGTTATTAAGGGGTCTTATATGTGGTCTGTATTTAGAGGGTCTATTTGTCTAAATCTGTATTTGCTTAGGGGTCTGGTTTCCAGGCTATACTCATTTTGAGGCCTGCCGAAGTGGGTCACATGTGCTAGTTCCCTATATAAATGGACACGGCATATGGTAAAATAAAGTGTCTATGGCAGGATTTGCCTCCTGATGCTTTTCCCAATCTCCTTGATGTTCTGAGAAGTTGCCAAGTATAGAGATAAGAACTTGGAACCCTCCATATTCAGCAGAACTATTTTTACCATAGGATACTTTTATAATACTAATTCTATCTTAGACTCTCGGCAGTCTCCTAATTTAAGCAAGTCCCAAGATCCTTAGCAGCTTGTGAATCCGCCCCCAGTTACTGCAGCTATACGTGAGATATATACAGTCGATCCCAGAAATCACTCAGTCCTGCACTTGGATGTGGCATAATCTGGAATTTTTTGTGATCGCCTGACCGCCCAGCGCTGCCTCTCTGATGGTCCCCCTGGTCTCTATTTACATGTATACAGCATGTGATCGCTACAACCAATGATTTAGTGTTTTATTGTACTCAGTAATGGGAGCCATGATAGCAGTAACATGACACGTGACCAGGATTCTTATTAATTCAGTTTGTTGTATTTTTTTTCCCCAACCACCTGCGTAACCCGTTTTAGACCAAAGGCAAAAGAATTAGCACATCATGAAATGGCTCTGATTAAAAACCATGGATTTCACATGTTATTTAAGATTTAATCCATCTGTACTGTGACATCACTCCCTGTGTTTTGACATCACTATGCGTCATCACTGACTTTATTATTCCTGTACTGTGACATCACTGTGTGTATTATCCTGTACTGTGACATCACTGTGTATATTATTCCTGTACTGTGACATCACTGTGTTTATTATCTCTGTACTGTGACATCACTGTGTGTATTATCCCTGTACTGTGACATCACTGTGTGTATTATCCCTGTACTGTGACATCACTGTGTGTATTATCTCTGTACTGTGACATCACTGTGTGTATTATCCCTGTACTGTGACATCACTGTGTGTATTATCCCTGTACTGTGACATCACTGTGTGTATTATCCCTGTACTGAGACATCACTGTGTGTATTATCCCTGTACTGTGACATCATTGTGTGTATTATCCCTGTACTGTGACATCACTGTGTGTATTATCCCTGTACTGTGACATCACTGTGTGTATTATCTCTGTACTGTGACATCACTGTGTATATTATCCCTGTACTGTGACATCACTGTGTGTATTATCCCTGTACTGTGACATCACTGTGTGTATTATCCCTGTACTGTGACATCATTGTGTATATTATCTCTGTACTGTGACATCACTGTGTATATTATCTCTGTACTGTGACATCACTGTGTGTATTATCTCTGTACTGTGACATCACTGTGTGTATTATCCCTGTACTGTGACATCACTGTTTATTATCCCTGTACTGTGACATCACTGTGTTTATTATCTCTGGACATACTGTGTGTATTATCCCTTGAACTTGTGCTGTACTGTGACATCACTGTGTGTATTATCCCTGTACTGTGACATCACTGTGTGTATTATCTCTGTACTGTGACATCACTGTGTATATTATCTCTGTACTGTGACATCACTGTGTGTATTATCTCTGTACTGTGACATCACTGTGTGTATTATCTCTGTACTGTGACATCACTGTGTGTATTATCTCGACGGCATCACTGTGTGTATTATCCCTGTACTGTGACATCACTGTGTATATTATCCCTGTACTGTGACATCACTGTGTTTATTATCTCTGCACTGTGACATCACTGTGTGTATTATCCCTGTACTGTGACATCACTGTGTGTATTATCTCTGTACTGTGACATCACTGTGTGTAATATCCCTGTACTGTGACATCACTGTGTATATTATCTCTGTACTGTGAGATCACTGTTTATTATCCCTGTACTGTGACATCACTGTGTATATTACATTATATATTATCACTGTACATATGATCCCTGTGACATCACTGTATTTGTTATCACTGTGTCTCCAGGCAAAAGTTTAGTTGCAAGAGTTACATGATCACAGTTAGTTTCATCTAGGAACTGCTGCCTGAGCTGTACCACTGCATATAAAGTTAGGCTATGAATCCTAAGATATTACATTGGACAGATAGATAGTTATTAGATGAATAGATGGATTACATTTCTACCCAAACCTATATGCCAAACACAGCCCAAAGGTCCAGTAAGAATATGTGTGTGAAGATACAGTACATTGGGGTTTTAAGATAGTTAGAGTTGTGTAAGACAGTTATACAAGATACAGCTATCTCAATAAACACTTCACTTTTTAGTGCTTATATTCTGTAGATACTACAGTGAGGTTATCCCACAATGAAGTCGTTGTATAAAGATGCATGTGATATTACTGGCAATTCTGTGGCGGGGGCACAGTCACATATTATTCTCTGGGGTCAAAAAGATTCAAGCAAAAGCTTGTTTTCATGAATAGATACCAAAGAAATAAATGTTAAAAAAGATATACAGATACTATATAGATAAGGAAAGAAATATCACATAGATACATAGATAGATAGATAGATAGATAGATAGATAGATAGTGTGAGATAGATAGATAGATGTGAGATAGTAGATAGATAGATAGATAGATAGATAGATATGAGATAGATAGATAGATAGATAGATAGATGTGAGATAGATAGATAGATAGATAGATAGATAGATAGATATATAGATATGAGATAGATAGATAGATATGAGATAGATAGATAGATAGATAGATATGAGATAGATAGATATGAGATAGATAGATAGATAGATGATAGATAGATAGATAGATATGAGATAGATAGATAGATAGATAGATATGAGATAGATAGATAGATAGATGTGAGATAGATAGATAGATAGATAGATATATAGATATATAGATATGAGATAGATAGATAGATATGTAGATAGATAGATAGATAGATAGATAGATAGATATGAGATAGATAGATATGAGATAGATAGATAGATAGATAGATAGATGATAGATAGATAGATATGAGATAGATAGATAGATAGATAGATAGATAGATAGATATGAGATAGATAGATAGATAGATAGATAGATATGAGATAGATAGATAGATGAGTAGATAGATAGATAGATAGATAGATAGATAGATAGATAGATAGATAGATAAACCAGGTAGGTAGATAGATGGATAGATATGTAATGTATGGATAGACAGACAGATATTATACACAAAGATTGCACATTCTCCATGGTCTGTCTAATGAAGGTCCTCCTTGTTGACTGTCTCCCTGTCTCCTGGACCTCTCCTGTATACTTTGTACACACAGTTTATTTGCACGCTGTGTCTGTCCAGTCCTTGTCACTCATCACTATCAGATTTAAAGATGTCCTAAGAAAGTTCACATTGCTTGCACCCACCGCAGTGTCCTTGGCTTCATATCCTCTCTTTGCCACAGAGCGGTTTACGCTGCCAAAGGAAATAGACATGGTGGCCGGCCTTAGGAAGAGCCCTCTTTATTCCTCTTAGCGCTTTTTAACATTGAGTGGGTTGTATATTAAAAAAAAATAAATAAAGGGCTCCTATCCTTGTATAAAGGAGGTTTTATCACCCATTATATAACAGCTCACTTAAAGGGACAGTAACAGCAGATAAAAGGAAATTAAAGATATTGGTGTAAGTTGATGCCAATGAAACCTATTTATTAAATCAGGTGTCCCTTAGAGGGGCTATCCAGCTTAAACTGAAAACGGGTTGCCCTTGATGTGAAGTCAATGCTCCAGCCCATCAACAAATGGGGGGAAGGTGACATGCTCACTAAGAGTAATGACGTTATGATGCTTGCCGTGCCCATGTGACTGCTGTGGCCCAATCACAGGCCTCAGCGGTGATCCCAGGCACATGATGTCACCAGGAGAGTGCCGGACACTGCAAGGAGGCCCAAAAGAGGTAACGGAAGGTAAGTATGAATGTTTTTTTTTTGCTTTTTGTCACCTGCCCTCTGAAGAGACCCCAGGTTATAGTGATTTACCGCAATGCATGTTGCTAAAGTTTTTGGCCTGGAGGATTAGTAAATACTGGCATTGCCTATATGGCGTGGTTATAAGCAGTGAGTATAGGAGGACACAGGACCGGCCGGTTTTGCCGCTTCTTATCTCCCGGTTTCAGCGGCGCAGCTGATACAATAGATGTGTCTCATGCTGTACATTGTAACCTTGCCTCGCTCATTGCCTCTAATTTCTATTACTTTTCATTACCCGGAATAACTCATTTGTTTTCAATCAGGCTCCTGGCGGTTTTATGAGATAATGAGAAGAGATAATCCCGGCCCTCATGTCTGTTTACAGACGGAGTGACCTTTTAAAACAAACAGATAAGTAATCTGCATGGTCATTTAATAGAATCCGCAGACAGACTGGTCTGGCCATTTATTATCAGCGATTACATGGAACGTGTCATTGAACGATACAAGAGCGTCGCCATTTAAAGGCACATGGGCACATTTATAAATGGTGGCTATGGCAGACTATTGTTTTTTGGTGCAGATTTTGCTGCATTTTTTACACAGAGGCAGAAATCAAAAGGAATGGGAAGTATAAAGGAAGCGCTTATACTTCTTCCTACTGAATGGACTCCTGGCTTTGGCTCAAAAAACTCTGCACAACTGTAAAATCTACACTGGAAAACAACAAAAACGGTGCCATATCTATTGGATGTGCTCCATAGGCTTCTAGGTTGTTAGAATTTTGGTTGTGCTCCATAACGTTCTAGGTTGTTCTGGTTGTTTTCCATGTGGTTCTAGGTTGTTATAATTTTGGTTGTGCTCCATATGATTTTAGGTTCTTAGAGTGTTGGTTGTGCTCCATAGACTTCTAGGTTGTTGTAATTTTGGTTGTATTCCATAGGCTTTTAGTTTGTTAGAATTTTGGTTGTGCTCAATGTGATTCTAGGTTGTTATAATTTCAGTTGTGCTCCATAACATTCTAGGTTTTTCTGGTTGTTCTCCATGTGGTTCGAGCTTGTTATGATTTTGGTTGCGCTCCATGTGGTTCTAGGTTGTTATAATTTTGGTTGTGCTCCATAGGATTTTAGGTTGTTAGAGTGTTGGTTGTGCTCCATAGACTTCTAGGTTGTTGTAATTTTGTTTGTATTCCATAGGCTTTTAGTTTGTTAGAATTTATTTGTGCTCAGTGTGATTCTAGGTTGTTATAATTTCAGTTGTGCTCCATAGACTTCTAGGTTGTTATAATTTCAGTTGCGCTCCATGGGCTTTTAGGTTCTTATAACTTTGGTTGTGCTCCATAGGTTTCTAGTGTGTTATAATTTTGGTTGTACTGCATAGGGTTCTAGATTTAGGCTAGGGTCACACAGGACAGGTCTGCTGTGGGATGTCAGTTGTGGACCTGTCGGTGGCAAAAAAACAGCCAAAATTGTCTGCCTTTGCTATTGATTTCAGCCACAACTCTGGGACAAATTGGTTTGTTTTTCTGCAAGAGATAAAAACCGCTACTGAATCCGCAGCAATAGACTGCCAAGCTGCAGGTTCACGACCCACAGTACTACACACTTTGATCTGCATTTTTCTGCAGTGTGTGGATAGGATTTCTTTATATCCCATCCTCTATGCCTAGCAGTGGGTTAGCCGCTGAGGGTTCTGATGTGAATAAGCCCCGGGTGCTTGAGCCATAATGTTATGGCTTTTTGGTGTGTATATATATTTATATATATACACTTGCATTAATATTACTGCACTGTCCCTTTAATATACAATGTATTACTGCCTAGGAGGTGTTAAGAAATAAATAAAAAGCATCTGCAGATAAAATAAAGTATATAATATCACATATTAGCTCTGACGCCACCGCCACACATGGGTATAATGCTGAGGATGAAAGATTCTTCATCCCTAATTATGGATATATATTCATGCTATTATTTTTTTTTCCATAGACCCAATTAAATAGGAACATCTGGGAATATAGAAACAACAATGCAGCGAGTGCAGTGCGAGGAAGAGGGAGACGCACTTCAGAAAAGTTACAGGCTGCTTGGAGACAACTGCACCAGCTCTCCCATGGGCATTGTGATTCCAGATCACACAGCACTATACAATGAGTGTTTTCCTCTGAGTGATGGACACGGCGAGTCAGTTTTATATAGAAAATGAGAGATTGGATTTGTTTACTAGTTTTGTAATTGATTTGCATATTTAGTTAATGATTGTGTAAAAGGTAACAATTAAGCCCCACTCCAACATGACCAGCTACAGCAGTAAGATCAGAATATGAAAGACTGACTATTTAGGATTCTTCAATGCAAAGAAATAATGCACACAGTGATGTCACAGTACAGAGATAATACACACAGTGATGTCACAGTACAGAGATAATACACACAGTGATGTCACAGTACAGGGATAATACACACAGTGATGTCACAGCACAGAGATAATACACACAGTGATGTCACAGTACAGGGATAATACACACAGTGATGTCATCATACAGGGATAATATGCACAATTATGTCACAGTACAGGGATAATACACACAGTGATGTCACAGTACAGAGATAATACACACTGTGATGTCACAGTAGAGAGATAATACACACAGTGATGTCACCATACAGGGATAATACACACAGTGATGTCACAATACAGAGATAATACACACAGTGATGTCACAGTACAGGATAATACATACAGTGATGTCACAGTACAGGGATAATATACACAGTGATGTCACAGTACAGAGATAATACACACAGTGATGTCACAGTACAGAGATAATACACACAGTGATGTCACAGTACAGAGATAATACACACAGTGATGTCACAGTACAGGGATAATACACACAGTGATGTCACAGTACAGAGATAATACACACTGTGATGTCACAGTAGAGAGATAATACACACAGTGATGACACCATACAGGGATAATACACACAGTGATGTCACAATACAGAGATAATACAAACAGTGATGTCACAGTACAGGATAATACATACAGTGATGTCACAGTACAGGGATAATACACACAGTGATGTTACAGTACAGGGATAATATACACAGTGATGTCACAGTACAGAGATAATACACACAATGATGTCACAGTACAGGGATAATATATACAGTGATGTCACAGTACAGGGATAATACACACAGTGATGTCACAGTACAGGGATAATACACATAGTGATGTCACAGTACAGAGATAATACACACAGTGATGTCACAGTAGAGAAATAATACACACAGTGATGTCACAGTAGAGAGATAATACACACAGTGATGTCACAGTAAAGATATAATACACACAGTAGTGTCATCATACAGGGATAATACACACAGTGATGTCACTGTACAGGGATAATATACACAGTGATGTCACTGTACAGGGATAATATACACACAGTGATGTCACAGTACAGGGATAATAGACACAGTGATGTCACAGTACAGGGATAATATACACACAGTGATGTCACAGTACAGGGATAATACACACAGTGATGTCTCAGTACAGGGATAATACGCACAGTGATGTCACAGTACAGGGATAATACACACAGTGATGTCTCAGTACAGGGATAATACGCACAGTGATGTCACAGTACAGGGATAATACACACAGTGATGTCTCAGTACAGGGATAATACGCACAGTGATGTCACAGTACATAAATAATACACACAGTGATGTCACAGTACGGGGATAATACGCACAGTGATGTCACAGTATAGTCACACTTTAATTGGGCCTCAGTGGTCACATGGGTTCACCAACATCATGACATCAGCACTCCCCACATGATTAGCAGAGAACATGCCCAACAAAGGACACCGAACGCCACAAGAGAGCCCAGGAGAAGTGAGGTAGGGTGAGTATGGCTGCTTATTATTTTTCCTCGTCTCCTCTGGGCCTCTTTTGTCTGCAGACATCCCAGAGTCAATTAATAGGTTATGACCCCCAAAATCTCAGGTTCAGAGAAAACCTGAAATTTTTGGAACATTCATGCCAAACTAGGCTTAATATGAACCAGTTCGCTCATTTATGAAGTTCATTACATGACCAAGTTCCTATTGTATGACTGCAAGCAGAGATCTAGAAATCCACAAGAAACGGATATGGTAAGGATATTGGAAAACTTTTTAGTTTACAAAGGAATACATTTAATTTACTGAGACTGAAATACTTCATTAAACCCAGAATATATTAACTATGGGTTAGAGGTTTAGAAATATGGAAATCTAAGATTTCATAGCAAAAAAAAAATTAAAAAAAACAACCTGGGACCACTTATTGATTCCATTAGACAAGCTCAGGCAAGAAATCGCTCCCGTATCAAAGCGTAATCTGCAACATGAATACCACAGGCTACAAATTGACTAATCCCTATGCAGTGCAGGCAGCCCAGTCACTTCATGTCTGCGCGCTGTAGTCATCGCTGGCTGCTTGAGCACTACACAATGCACAGAATACTAATCAATTATTCCCAGATCTGACATATTTTAGTTGCTGTCCTGAATCATTCAGTTTCGTTTGCAAAATGAGGTGAATTATATTCATGGAGGAGTGAAATGATGGCCGCGGTGAGATATTCTGGTTGATATTTCCTACAAAGGCATGCTGGACTCAGTAGTACAGCCTATTACTGCCATATTTAACCCTTTTTTGAATAGCCTATTACAGAATCCTAAATTGGTCTATTATCTAGAACACAGAAGAACCAAGAACCCAGCCAATGATTTTACAATGTAATACTTAATTTCTCCTGCGGGGGCACTGTAGGGAAACAGAACACTTGCTACAACATTCTATTGAGTTTACAGCATCCTGGCAGCAGGTAACCTGTAGACAGCTTATTGAGAGGGGACATTTCTGACAAAAAGAGACTGTCCAAATCGCATTACCAGAACAATATAAATCCTGGAGTCGTCTCCTGCCACTTTTGTTATATTTGAAGGGATATTCAGAAAGGGGCAAACGTTTGTCCTTATGCTTAGCTCGTCTATATAGGGCATGAACCATTTACAGAATCACAATCACACCCAAAATGAATGTAGATTCCCTAAACTAGACCCCTACAGAATACAGACCAACCTCTGGTCTCCTAAATTAATATAGACCCTAGACCACAAAAATAGAGTCCCCAGAGCAGACCTAGAAAATTAATATCTATCTATCTATCTATCTATCTATCTATCTATCTATCTATCTATCTATCCATCCATCCATCCATCCATCTATCCATCCATCCATTCATCCATCTATCTATCTATCTATCTATCTATCTATCTATCTATCTATCTATCTATCTATCCCATATCTATCTATCTATCTATCTATCTATCTATCTCATATCTATCTCATATCTATCTATCTATCTATCTATCTATCTATCTATCTATCTCATATCTATCTCATATCTATCTCATCTATCTATCTATCTATCTATCTATCTATCTCATATCTATCTATCTATCTATCTATCTATCTATCTATCTATCTATCATCTATCTATCCCATATCCATCCATCCATCTATCTATCTATCCCATATCCATCCATCCATCTATCTATCTATCTCATATGTATCTATCTATCTATCCATCTTTTTGATAGTATATAAAAAATATGTCTATGTCACTTATCAATATTTCTTTAAAAAAGTACTATATCTTGCTATGTTCACTCTGGCCACTGTAGGGTTTTCTTTGCAGCAGTCACCTCATTTACAATACAGATAGGATTACAATAGCAGATAACACCTGGAGGAGGAGTCCTGGAAGTGATGATCTGGCCCCCACAGATATAGCCCTGATCTCATCATCATCCAGTCTGTCTGGGATGACATGAAGAGACAGAAGGATTGGAGCAAGCCTACATCCACAGAAGATCTGTGCTTAGTTCTCCAAGATGGCGGCGGGAACAACCTCCCTGCTGAGTACTGCCAAAAACTGTCTGCAAGTACCGAGAAGAACTGATGGAAGGCAAAGGGCAAAGGTCACACCAAATATTGATGGGATTTACATTTCTCTTTTCTCCATTCACTTCATTTTGTTCATTCACAAAAATAAACTATTAACCCTTCTGTTTCTGAAAGCATTCTTACTGTGCCTAAATTATTACTATTATTATTATTATCATTATTATGGCCTAAAACTTTTGCATGGTACTTCAGTTCTAAACTAAATTACATTGGATTAAGATGCATGAAATTGATTAAGAGATGCACACTTCTTTCCAGGTATCAGAAATGGAAATTTACTCTCTAATTTCTATAATTAAGTTGTAATAAGTCAAAAATACCTCCCAAACCAATAATAGGGCCATGCTAAGAGGACCAGAAACAGACCTGTGGCCAAAAACTGATGAAGCAATGCAGACAAAAAAACATCTACTAATGCAAATAATATGCAAATTAGTTTGCCAGTGCATTTTGGGTGGGGTCTGATTTGCCTACAGACAGCCAAGACTCAGTCAAAGACTGAAGATGTCATTCCAATCTAAGGGCCCGTTTACATGGCTGATTTAGAGGCAAATTCAGCCCAAAAATATCATTTGCAGATTCTGACGATTCTGTCTCCCTTTGTATTCAATGGGAGGCAGAGACTGGAGCAGGATGCTGAAAAAATAAGCATCCTGTTCTGCAGATGTCCGCCCAAAGTTCCTCTTCATTTTCCAAAGTGTGATTTATTGGTTTGTGGCCCCAAAGGTATGCTTCTACTCCTATTAAAGGCCCCTACATGGCACTATTATTGGTTTGTAAGACAATTTGGACCTGACAATCTCCCTTAAATAAGGACCTTTCACCACCTCCTACTCTTTGCATTGTTCAATAGCCGCCCCTCCACTGATTCCAGCCCAGTTGGAATTTTTCCTCTAGCCCCTACCGTTTCCAAGCAATCATTTCATTTAGTTTTAGCACAGTTATGCTCTCCGCTGTCAGGTGGGCGGTCCGTGACTTCTGCTCCAGTTCAGGACCGCCCACCTGACAGTAGAGAGCATAATTGTGCTGAAACTAACAGAAATGATTGCTCGGCAACGGTGGGGGCTAGAAAAAAAAATTCCAACTGGGCTGGAATCATTGGGACGGTGCCTAGTGAACTATATAAAGAGTTGGATCTGGTGGAGGTGGTGAACGACCCCTTTAAGCCATATATGGTATAAATTTAAAAAAGTTCATTGCTCCGCCAATCCATATACGTGCATACTGATTCTGTTTGCTGTGATACCGAGGATCAGGTTGTGGGAATTATTGGATTCTGGTGACTGTTGCATCCTCGGTCATTAATGATAAAAGCGGGGGTCCCGGGGAAGACACCCCTCCATCATTGCATGTAAAATTCAACAAATGATGAAAACCCAATTATAACACATTCCTGTTGCGTCTCGCCTATAAGCAAAGACATCCGAGAACATGAAAGACAGCATATATGTATATATGTATACCACCACCATTAAATATTCCATCCAGGTTCTGACTACAAGGGGGGAAAAAAAATTCTATTTTTGATGTGGGTTAATTTGAAATAGCTTATTATTATTATAATGTACGGAAATGTAAAAAGCCATTCGCCATGTCGAGGAAAAAAAAAGCAATTATACAAGATGAAGTGTTTCACTGACCTACATATGCCACAATACTTTCTGAAACCGTCTTCATGTCTTAGGGTGGTCTCCGGCATCCTATGAATTAATTGAGTCCTACACCGTAATTAAATAATTTATTCATAGCATTTGTACACATCTCTGCGGGGTGTTGGTTTTTTTACATAATGCCTTTTTTTATGATAAAGGTTTCCTTAAAAAAAAAAAAAAGTACAAAGTCATTCTGATTTGTGAACATTAATCTATGAATATAGATCAGCTTATTCATTCGCCGGCGCCTGTAAGAAATTAAACAGGAACCACTTTATAATGAGATCGGATAAATCAATTGTCTGCTGCCGGCCCGCTAATATGGAGACTACGACATCTCACCGCCCTGCTTACCTGACTGAAGGAGGATTCTAGAAATACCGAAGAATATTTTTGATTTTGGAATATAAGATATCTGGAGCCTTAGGATACGTACACATAGACGTGCGCATCTTAGGGTATGTGGGAAAACGTCACCGACGATACGTGGCTGATATCTGAACATGACTTGATCTGAACCGAAGCGATTCAGGGACCTGAGCCACCCGAACCCGAAACGGGAGGTAGGGAGGGATTATTTACTTTGATGACTGGCAGTCTATGCATAGTAAATGTATTACACCTGACCTCTGGTACACTAGAGTAAGACAGGGGATGGAGATTTATGATACACTGCCTTCCACTGCTTGCCAACAACTATTCCTTCTGATGTCCTATATGAATGCACTCTTGGCTTACAGTCAGGCACTGTCAGGGAGGTCCTCTGTTCAGGATCCATATTTCTCAAACCCTTGATGTTAATGTACCATCTGGCCTCTGCAAGGGAATGGGAGTCTCCCTCTCCCTCACACAGAGCTTGTTGTGCTGGTACTGCTACCATCTCCTCTTCTTGGTCTTTACTGTCTGCTTGCCAGATACCGAGCTACCAATGAACTCTCCAATGCACTGAGGCCCTTCTTATAAGGCTTTCCAGACTCCAGTTTGGTCTCCGTTCAGTTTGTCTTCCAAGCCTCCAAGCTGGGAGATCTTGGACCATCTGTGTGCCAACTGCCAACTGCATGCCAATGTTCAGGCCATAAATGTCCTCCCATGAATCTGCCCCTCATGGATTCCCAAACTTGGTGGACTGGCTAGATCTGTAGGGCCATCGCTACCTAGTGGCCTAAGAAGATACACTTCTTGCTCCAAAGAGACCCTTTAAAAAAGTAGGGACAGTCCAAAGTGGAGAACTCAAGTATACTAGGATCTGTCTAGTGACTGCCAGTTGGGCTTTGTGACAATGTTATGTATACACCTTCAACGAGTAGGAGAACCAAAGATGGTATATCTCAAGCTCCACTGCTGTCCGTGGTAGAGATGTTGGGGTGATGCTACCTTTCCGATGTCATTTGTCTTGTAGGGACCGTCCAAAATGGAGAACTCAATATACTAGGACATGTCCAGTGACTGCCAGTTGGACTTTATGACAATGTTATGTGTACACCTTTAATGAGTTGGAGAACCGAAGAGGGTATAACTGAAGTTCCACTACTGTCCATAGTGGAGATGTTAGGTTGATACTCCCTTTCCAATGTCATATGTTTTGTTGGGACTGTCCAAAGTGAAGAAATCCAATATACTAGGACATACCCATTGACTGCTAGTTGGACTTTATGACAATGTTATGTGTATAATGTTGTACCGTGTTAGCCATTGAAAGTAGTGGAAGAGTGAAATCAACCAATACCTTTTAGAGGCTGAGTATATATCCAATGTCATCTGTCTTGTAGAAACTGTACAAAGTGGAGGACTCCAGTATACTAGTACCTGTCCAGTGACTACCAGTTAGACTTCATGACAATGTTATGTGTACACCTTCAATGAGAAGGAGAATGTCATTTGTTGTGTGGCCCCAACCGTTCTATCCTTATATAATCAAAGCCAATACCGACCACTTTTTAAAAAAATTTTCTCATAAAACCTTGCATTGTTTCGTGTGATTCCTAATTTTGCGGGGTTCTCTATTTCTCCTTGTTCATTGTCTTGATCAACAATAGATTTTCCCATAGGCGCAGTTTGAAGGAAGCACACAATGCTCCATGCTTTGAAGAGTAAGACTTCCCTCAAGGTAAAAATGTCTTGCCAATTATTTGTGACTGAAGCATTTTACTCAAATAAAGTATTGGCAGATGCAACCCTCGATTCTAAAAGAGTTTGCAGAGGAGCCGAGGAACCAAAATAAACATTTGTCTTGAAAAGATGACATTAAGCATTGAAAAGATCCTGCAAATATATCATTTATATCACACTGGTATTTTTGATGTTGAGTAGTGGATATTGTGAACTGTGAGATATATCATTTATGTCACACTTGTATCTCAGGAACATCGTGAAAGACATGACTTTGATTTCCAGCTTGTGTTTGGATGACCCTTCCCTGTGTTGCTCTACTTTTGGACCTACTTAAAAAGTCTTTTTTGTGCAAAATTTTTGGCAGTAAGAATACTTTCAGAAATAGAAGGGTTAATAGTTTATCGTTATCAAGGGAATGTAGAAAAGAGAAATGTAAATCCCATCAATATTTGGTATGACCTTTGCCCTTTTCCTTCCATCAGTTCTTCGCGGTACTTGCAGACAGTTTTTGGCAGAGCTCGGCAGGGAGGTTGTTCCCGCCGCCATCTTGGAGGACTAAGCACAGATCTTCTGTGGATGTAGCCTTGTCCAATCCGTCTGTCTCTTCATGTCATCCCAGACAGACTGGATGATGTTGAGATCAGGGCTATATCTGTAGGGGGCTGGCTCATCACTTCCAGGACTCCTCCTCCAAAGGGCAAAGGTCACACCAAATATTAAAAGGGGTTAAAGGGGTTTTCCAGGTTCTTAGGATAGGCCATTTATCGCAGATTGCCAGGGGTCCAACACCCGAGACCTCTGTCAATCAGTTGATTGGAGAGACTGCAACATCCAGGCAAGTACTGCCTCCACTGAAAACCAAGGTCATTGTATGGCTCAGCCCTATTTTGAGTATATTTTTGATATAAGATTTAGAAATTTGATGGTAAAAATTTCCTTTAAAAAGAAGCGAGTGTTGATTGGCGTTAGCTTAGCTGCATTTTAATAGCCATCTGACTGGGCCTCTGCGATCACATGGGGAGTTGATGGCGACCCCAGGGTGTGTGAAGTCACTCAGGAATGAAGGTTATTTTTTACACTTCCCCAGGGCCTCCACCTATTATATTCTCCAGTTCATGGATGATGAACCCCTAAAGTTTCAGGTTTGGGTTGAACCCAAAACTTTTTTAAAATTATGTACTAATCGGTTTGTGTATCTTTATTGACAATGAAATCTCAGTTTAGTAGAACCCGCGGTCTTGTAGGTCCAACATCTTTAGAAGGTCTTCAGTAGGTCTTTAGTAACCCAAGGTGTTTAGTAAGTCATGGTCTTGTAACCGTAATACAGACATTAAGGGAGTTACAGTATCTGCGACTGTTGATGATCAATTCTTAGGATAGGTCATCAATAGAGATGAGCGAATAGAAGCTGCAGAAGTGGAATTCGATCCGAATTTCAGGAAATCTTCGATTCCAAGGGCTTCCGCCATTTTGCTGCCCACCTGCCCACCCCAGCTCTCTGCAGACAGGAAATAGCCGTTTATTCGCCGCCAAATAATTAAAATTGAAGAGAATCGTATTGGAAAATTGGTCGAAGTTGCCGAATCGAATTTTTTTAAAACTTCTCTCATCTCTAGTCATTAACAGTAGACTGTCGGGGTCTGACCCAAGGAATGGGACTGAGCATGCACTACCATTTGTAGTGTACTGAGCTGTATACAGTAGTTTCAGTACACTGTGGCCCCTGCAGAGATAGAATAGGATATCAGTAGTAAAATATGACCTTTTTACGGCCATCTGGGACTTCCTATAACTTACCCTGGCTATATAACACACTGGTGCACAGTGAATTTTCATATATTTTAGGTAAACATTTCCAGTTTAGGTATTCATGAACAAAGCTGTCATGATTTGGCTCTAGTTGTCAACCACAAACATGAGCCAGGCTCAGGCATGAATATGTTGAATTACCTGATAGAAATAATAAAAGAGCAGGTTATGTACAATGTGCTAGATTAGTATAGTCTGTGTATCAAGAGTGAAGCTAGGGGTGGCTGACAAAAATGTGCCCCGGGTGCTCAATGCCAGTTGGGTGCCAACAAGCCACTGCTTTGCCTTGGTATATTTATTTACAGGATCAAGAGAAGGAAAGCCTAGCGCTACATTATCTACAGTATAATATATATAATTTTTAGATATTTCTTATATGACATCAATTAGAATCAGTTTTATGATACAAGTGTTAAACCCGCCAGTTCATTGTAGAAATACAGAACATATATATGACTTGGGCAGAATTAATTGGAAGTCCATAAGGAATATTCCTTGTAAATAATGCAGATAATCTGGTGCATTAAATCACTGCATATAATATGTTAAATTCATACACATATAAATATTCATTACATTACATTGTGCATGCTGCTTTATCACTGATATATCACTCCTGTTATTGCTTCCTGACCGTAATATAAATTGATTTAAAGAATCCAGATTTATTGGTGGATGGCAGCTCAGAAGCAGACACCGTACATCGGGACAGAAAGCCTTACTAATAGGGTCACCATTCATTGATTATTCAGTTATAATAAGCTGCATTGATTTAGATTTCTATTTTCTTCATTTACTTCATTTTGTTTAATAGCAATTAACACTTCTATTTGTGAAACTTACTTTGCAGTATTTTTGTCATGCCTGCCTAAAACTTTTGTACAACCATTTATATAAAATGCATGCAATTGATGTATAACCTCTTGGAAAAAAGAAAGGGGCACTACATACCTGGCATTAAGCATAGACGAAATGATTATAATACACCAGACCAGACTACACATACACACGTGGACAAAATTGTTGGTACCCCTCGTGTAATGAAAGAAAAACCCACAATGGTCACAGAAATAACCTGAATCTGACAAAAGTAATAATATATAAAAATTCTATGAAAATGAACAAATGAAAGTCAGACATTGCTTTCCAACCAGGCTTCAACAGAATTTTTAAAAAAAGAAAACTCATGAAACAGGCCTGGACAGAAATGATGGTTCCCTTAACTTAATATTTTGTTGCACAACCTTTTGAGGCAATCCCTGCAATCAGACGATTCCTGTAACTGTCAATGAGACTTCTGCACCTCTCAGCAGGTATTTTGGCCACTCCTCATGAGCAAACTGCTCCAGTTGTCTCGGGCGTGAAGGGTGCCTTTTCCAGACGGCATGTTTCAGCTCCTTCCAAAGATGCTCAATAGGATTTAGGTCAGGGCTCATAGAAGGTCACTTCAGAATAGTCCAATGTTTTCCTCTTAGCCATTCTTGGGTGTTTTTAGCTGTGTGTTTTGGGTCATTATCCTGTTGCAAGACCCATGACCTGCGACTGAGACCAAGCTTTCTGACACTGGGCAGCACATTTCTCTCTAGAATCCCTTGATAGTCTTGAGATTTCATTGTACCCTGCACAGATTCAAGACACCCTGTGCCAGATGCAGCAAAGCAGCCCCAGAACATAACAGAGCCTCCTCCATGTCTCACAGTAGGGACAGTGTTCTTTTCAAGATATGCTTCATTTTTCCATCTGTGAACATAGAGCTGATGTGCCTTGCCAAAAATTTCGATTTTTGTCTTATCTGTTCATAGGACATTCTCTCAGAAGCTTTGTGGCTTGTCAACATGTAGTTTGGCAAATTACTTTTGTCAGATTCAAGTTATTTCTGTGACCATTGTAGGTTTTTCTTTCCTTAAATGAGAGAAGGGTACCAACAATTTTGTCCACGTGTGTAGTATGCTTGTAGTCTGTTACCATGGAGACACACTGCATAAGGCCTATTCCTGTCCAATTCGTGGCTCTGTCTTGTACACGCAAATGATAGGATTGGTAAAAAAAACACAGAGCCACCTTGTGCCACCCATCCTGCTTTATATGGATTCACATTTAGTCATGCGCATGTAGCCTAAATCTGCTTAGAAAATGTATATACTAAACAGTAGGAGATTTAGAAGTTTCTTTATTTTTAATTGCAGATGTACTAGGTTAGAATAGAATGATTGCAAAGGTGGATATAGCCTTTAAATTAACCCAAGTGGCAGGGCAATTTTATCCATAATGCAACTCAACACAATTGGATGAGGCCCCAGGGATTAGGGGGCCCTGCAGTGGTGCGGCTGCATTATTTTTTTTGTTTTTTTTTAAATCAGCCGTTACCTATTGAATTAATGCAGCAGGTACTGCCAATATTTATTACTCACTGATCCTTGACCTTGCCCTTGCTTGCCTCCACTTCAGCTCCAGGGGGTTCTGCACACTACATCCAGATAGTGAATAAATTTCTGGACATCACATCCTAATGTTTTTCAGCATCCAGATGTAATATACAGGATGAAAGCAAAGTGTAAGCAGAACTGGACAGGTACAGGAATCGGTGAGTAAGAAATATTGGCCGATGCCTATTAGAATTGTCCAATAGTTAACAGTCTAATGAGTACAGTCATGGCCAAAAGTTTTGAGAATGACACAAATATTATATTTTCACATGATCTGCTGCCCTCTGGTTTTTATGTGTGTTTGTCAGATGTTTTTATCACATACAGAAATAGAATTGCATTCATATTATGAGTAACAGAAGCTTATATTGACAGTTAGAATGAGTTAATGCAGCAAGTCAATATTTGCAGTGTTGACCCTTCTTCTTCAGGACCTCTGCAATTCTCCCTGGCATGCTCTCAATCAACTTCTGGACCAAATCCTGACTGATAGCAGTCCATTCTTGCAGAATCAATGCTTTAATTTTGTCTGAATTTGTTGGTTTTTGTTTGTCCACCCGTCTCTTGATGATTGACCACAAGTTCTCAATGGGATTAAGATCTGGGGAGTTTCCAGGCCATGGACCCAAAATCTCTATGTTTTGTTCCCTGAGCCATTTAGTTATCACCTTTGCTTTATGGCAAGGTGCTCCATCATGCTGGAAAAGGCATTGTTGAGCGCCAAACTGCTCTTGGACGGTTGGGAGAAGTTGCTCTTGGAGGACATTCTGGTACCATTCTTTATTCATGGCTGTGTTTTTAGGCAAGACTGTGAGAGAGCCGATTCCCTTGGCTGAGAAGCAACCCCACACATGAATGGTTTCAGGATGCTTTACAGTTGGCATGAGACAAGACTGGTGGTAGCGCTCACCTCTTCTTCTCCGAATAAGCTGTTTTCCAGATGTTCCAAACAATCGAAAAGGGGATTCATCAGAGAAAATGACTTTACCCCAGTCCTCAGCAGTCCACTCCCTGTACCTTTTGCAGAATATCAGTCTGTCCCTGATGTTTTTTCTGGAGAGAAGTGGCTTCTTTGCTGCCCTCCTTGAGACCAGGCCTTGCTCCAAGAGTCTCCGCCTCACAGTGCGTGCAGATGCACTCACACCTGCCTGCTGCCATTCCTCAGCAAGCTCTGCACTGCTGGTAGCCCCATCCCGCAGCTGAAACACTTTTAAGAGATGGTCCTGCCGCTTGCTGGTCTTTCTTGGGCGCCCTGGAGCCTTTTTGGCACCAATGGAACCTCTCTCCTTGAAGTTCTTGATGATGCGATAGATTGTTGACTGAGGTGCAATCTTTCTAGCTGCAATACTCTTCCCAGTTAGGCCATTTTTGTGCAGTGCAATGATGACTGCACGTGTTTCTTTAGAGATAACCATGGTTAACAGAAGAGAAACAATGATGGCAAGCACCAGCCTCCTTTTAAAGTGTCCAGTGGTGTCCTTCTTACTTAATCATGACAGATTGATCTCCAGCCCTGTCCTCATCAACACCCACACCTGTGTTAACGGAGCAATCACTGAAACGATGTTAGGTGGTCCTTTTAAGGCAGGGCTGCAATGATGTTGAAATGTGTTTTGGGGGATAAAGTTCATTTTCTAGGCAAATATTGACTTTGCAAGTAATTGCTGTTAAGCTGATCACTCTTTATAACATTCTGGAGTATATGCAAATTGCCATTAGAAAAACTGAAGCAGTAGACTTTGTAAAAATTAATATTTGTATCATTCTCAAAACTTTTGGCCATGACTGTATGTGAGGCCGAAAAAAGGGGGCAATGTACTATGTGTGGGGCCATTTAAATGAGTGTTATACTGTATGGGGCCAGTAAAGGGGTATTATACTGCGTGTGGGGCCAGTTATATGGGTGTTATACTGTGTTGGGCCAGTTATATGGGTGTTATACTGCGTGTGGGGCCAGTTATATGGGTGTTATACTGTGTTGGGCCAGTTATATGGGTGTTATACTGCGTGTGGGGCCAGTTATATGGGTGTTATACTGTGTGGGGCCAGTAAAGGGAGAATTATACTGCGTGGAACAATCCTGTTTAAAATATGGAGGGGACAACACAGGGAGCCTGGCATTTTACGGGACAAGATAGCAGAGCATGGTGCATTATTTTGTTCTGATTTTTTGCTTGGGATCCTCAAAATGCCAAGTCCACCCCTGCTCAAGTGTATCATGGATCTTTAATGCCCAATGGTCCAACCCAACTATTAGCATATATTCATCTATGTCATCACATCAGTATTTTTGGAAGGCAATATGGTGACCGCCTATATTTCAGGTTTCGAGTATATAGGTTAATAGTGGCTGGAGAGGAAGGGAGAGAAAATGAGAGAATATCAGGCTGGAGGGAGATGGGAGAAGCTTGTAATGGCTGCCAGGGCTTTTTCAATCTAAGAACATATAATAATATTATCCGTCCCGCAGGATATTTTAATAATTGCATACCCGCTCCTACTGAGAGCGGCACAAGTGCTAATGCAGTTGTGATCTAATACTGGCAATCTATTTCCATAGGACATGTATCTGCCTGCCCGCCCTGACAAATTCCTATCAATTTTTCACAAGTTTGTGGAATATAAAAATGGTTTCCCTTTAACTTCTTGATGACCAGAGAGTTCTGGTCCTAAACGAAGAGACACAGATACGCATTAGCAGCTTTATGGTGGTTTAATAGCCCTAAATGTATTATTTCTGGGGCCCATAAAATCATTTTTGCACAGTTACGCAAGTAAAAAAAAAATTACATATAATTAATAATAATAATAATAATAATAAATAAGGAGGATATCAGGAGGTTCCCCGAACATACGATACTCATCCAATCTGTGACCATCCAGTAATCCAGAATATTTGGTAATCTGACTCATGTATTATTATTTACTGTACATTGCTTTACATACCAGTTTGCTTCCACAATTGATAATGGATACCCATGGGGTGGTGGTAGGGGGGAATCATCTATAAAATAATGAACTCTATCTATCGCTGCTGTAATATACAATGGCACGGGTAATAACCACAGGCTGCCGGCACCATTGACAGTAGCCTGTAAGAGAAAAGATAATTTTTCTGGAAAGCAGAGGTCATATAACATTAATGTTATCGATGACACGATGGAAATCTCTGAATGTGCATAACTGAATAATAAGGAGCGAACCAGAATGAGATTAATTTTTAATTGGAGCATGGTCAGAATGGGCGCCCGGCTGCATACCAATTAATTGTCAGCAAAGGAGGGAAAACTGGCGCGGCTGAGATGTCTGGGTGACACAAAGCAGGTCAAATCTCTCTCTCTTCACTCACAGGATCTAAGAGGAGCAGAAAAATAAAAGATGTCAAGAAAATAAAGAAAAAATGTTTGTTATTGGTAAAAAAAAAATCCCTTGGAAATTGCACGTGAAATGAGTATATAAGAGGTGTGCAGCAGGTAAGCTCTCCTCATACGTATGTCCCCCATATTAGGAGGCAGGTTTCTCTTGAGGGGGCAAAATAAAGAATTGCTCTCTCCTCTAGAAGAGGATCCAATCCTTGATTCAACTTTGCCCGAGCACGATCGTACACCCTGGGTGTAAGAAGGGAAGGGTTTAATCAGTGGTATAAAATAGGGACCTACATAAAAGTGAGGGGCCCTCATAGCCCCTCACATTTTCTAGTCCGTAAAAAGGGGTTTTGCCAGGCTAAAAAGATTGATGACCTATTCTAAAGATAGGTAATCAATATCAATTCTGTGTGGGTCTGACACCCACCAACCCATAAATCAGCTGTTCTCAACAACCCATACATAGAGAATGGAGCAGGAAGCAACAGCAACACTTTAACCATAGGGCCCTATGGTAGTGGGGGCCCCCTTAGGACAGTGAAACAGTACTGCATTTAGAGGGCTGTTCCAGGTTGCCCCCCTATGTCACGACTCCAACTCATCTGCATTCTCTGGACGTAGATGAGTTGAAGGCAATGGTGAAGCAGGGAGCTGTCTGCTTCCTGCTTCACCATTCGGCTTCTGTCTCTGTTCCTGGTGTCTTGGAGCAGTAGGAGCAATGTAGTGACGGAAGCTTCCTGAAGCTTCTGGGACTTCAGACAGAAGGGAACAGGGAAAAGTGAGTATTAGTGCACCATAAGAGGGACTTTATACTGTGAGGGGACATTATAATATGATTTCTAAGGGGCCACTGGAAGGAGAGGTTAACATATGATGCCACTGCAGGGGCATTTGACTGTGTGAGAGGAATTATATTGTACAGGGCCACTAAGAAGACATTTATATTGTGTGAGGGCCACCCGGGGGGGATTATAATTTGTGCAGGTCAGGTATGTGGAAGTGGTGGGGGGAGGCCCACTTATAAAACCTTGGCACTGGGTTCATCAATGTGCTAAAACAGCCCTGAAAATCAGACAGCGCTATTCTCTGTGTAGAGGCCCAGTCACTGCAGCTAAGATCCCATGCAAGTGAATCTACAGTTCCTGTCCTGACCACTACACAGAGAACAGTGCTGTCTGCTTCCTGCTCCATTGTCTGTGTATCAGCTGCTGAGAACTGCTGATCGTCCAGAGGCCTTGGTGTCATACCCTCACTGACCTGGTATTGATGACCTATCTTTAGGACAGGTCATCAATATTTTTAGCCCTCGGGCTCTAGGGTCTGATAGCAACCTAAGGGAGTAGCCATGGGAGGTGTAGAGGTAGCTACCTTCCCCGGAGCCTCAGGGGGCCCAAAGGCTTTTCTACAACTTAAGAAGACACCAGTATTATAGATGGCACATGATAAGTGGAGGTCCCATTACATATTGGGACCCAGGAGCTTAAGTTACACCTCTGTCTGCACCCCCTATAAGTATGCCCTTGAACCTGATGTTTCCTGCTGTAAGATTTTTGGAAGGCCTTATACACATTAACTTTTAAGCTGCCCATTAGAGACGAGTGAACCTGTTCGAAAAGAACCGGAAAGAACTGTCTCATCCGAACACAAAAAAAGTGGTGACTCAGGGTGCATGACGTCACCCAGGAGGCCGGAGGAGGCCAAAAGAAGACCAAGAGAGAGCATCATATTTACCACCAATAATATACATTGTATGATGCTGTTCTAGGGGAAGAATTTCCAGAATGTACTAAAATCCTTTGTTAATGTAGTAGAGCTGAGTTTGTCATGGGGCAGAGTTATCACAATACACCTCACAAACTCCACACTGCTATGTCAGTATAGAGGACTATGAAAAGTATTTGCCCCCTTCCAGATGTCCTCTGCTTTTGTTATGTTATTATGTTATCTCTATTAGTCGTGTCTGGTTCTGCCGTCCACAAACTTCATCCTTTTCGATACTTCTCAATCAAAGACGACCCTTAAACCTTCGACAGAAGTCCATATCTAATACCTCAATATGATCAAGGACGTAAGAGCATTACAGGCACATAGGAAATAACACAGAAAATAGCTCGGAGTCACTTTCCAGCAATACCCTTGATACAAAGGAAAATTGTATTTGGATTACGTTAAGTCCTCTTCGCCTTTTACCTATACGAGACCTGGCCAGTCCTCCGGCTCCCTCCGCGACTCCTCTTCGTTGGCCGAGTATCCAGAGATGCCTGCGCCATGAATCATTACTGCTGTGTTTAAGTTGGAAGGGCGGCTTTTGTTTTAAGGAGGCAACGGAGACTCATAAACGGAGATGATTCATTTTTCAAATGGCTAAAACCTCTGCCTTGCGACGTCTTATGGAACCGCTCGAATGGATCTTGGATGGAGTCCTTGGGGGGAGAAGGAATGGTCCTTAAAACAATTTGCAGTCATTAGGTACGAGAAATATGGAAACATCTGGAAAACCCATTCCTTATGTATATAAGTTTATGAATTTACAGCGGGTACTGATGGATGGATTATTTCATTGCATTAGGTAATGCTGGGAGATAATGGTAAAATATAGCGGGTGCTTTACACCTGCACAATAGTGCGGCACGCCAGGGAATGTCAGTATAACTGACTTCACGAGTCACCATTATTTTCAGGGATAGTATGCAGTGGGGCTCATACGTCATTTGGTCAATGGCAGGAAAATGTTGCTTTGTGGTCCCGAAAAATTGGGTTGTGGTTACATTTTTAAGAAAGGGAGACACGGCTAGGCAAATACAATAGCTGGTCCATAGAGATGCAATACGTATGTATGGTAGATACTGTATGTCAAGTAAAATTGTAATGTATTAAGTCTTATAACAAGATGACTGATGCAAAAAGGGTCAAACTTTTTGTATAAGAAAGAAAGGAGAGTGGACTTAAAGGGGTTCTCCAAGCAAATGGAAAACCCAAGAGGTGGGGAGAGGGTGAGCTAAAATAAAAAAAAACAAGTACTTACCTACTTCTAGTCCTCCATTCTGGCAACAGGTTCCCCCTTCAATTCTATGTCCACACTGACTGGGACAGAAGTGAATCAGTTCAGGCGACCACTGCGGCCAATCACTGGCCTCAGTGGTGACATGTTGGGTACCAGTGACGTTTCTGTATGTCACCGGCACCAAACATGTGACTCCTTGCCACAGTGATCACCTGGGCTTGTCTTCCAGCCCAGCCAATGACAATCCCTTTAACATCAGTAGCCATGTCAAACTACATGTACCATACCATGTGCCTGCTATGAGACTGAATAGGGAGCCAATCCATAGGATTTACATGACACGGCCTCACTAACTGGCCATTTTATCATCAAAACCACAATATGAATTGGATTTGGGCTGATGTCTCAGAGTGAAAGATGGAGTGAAAGGTTGTTATAAAAATGTATTATTTAAGACTTGTAGTCCCATGGACTTATCCTGTTTCCTCGAGAATAACACCTACCCCGAAAATAAGCCCTAGCATGATTTTTCAGCATTTTTGCAATATGCTTGAAATATAAACCCTACTCCGAAAATAAGCTCTAGTTACAGTTCCTTAAAATAGTATCCAGGCAGCTATACATGTAAGGCTAGGTTCACACCTGCGTCCGTTTTCCGTTCGGGGATTCCGTCCCCGAATCCACTTGAAAAATGCAGAGAGAAAAGTTCTGCAAGCAGGACTTTTCTCTGCATTTTTCTGGCGGAAATAAAGAGAGATTAAATCTGAAAAAAAGAAGCTTAAAATTTTAGGGGTGCGTAGGAGAGAGCGTCTACAGGCCACTCTACCATGACCAAGGTTCTTAGATACAGAAGACGCACAGATAGGAGGTCGTGCATGGCCTTGACGTTGGGATCTATTGTTGGGCTGTCATCAAGTCACTCTGCCCTGACCAAGGTACTTAGATATGACAGGAGGCTGGGTTCACATCTCGATGAGCGCTTGGGGATTCCGTTCCCCATTCCACATTTTTCAGGTGGAAACCCGGCGGACCCATAATAGTCTATGGGGTCTGTGGGTTTCTGCTGGTAGCCGCTTTTAAAGCAGATTGAGTTTCCATACTTTAAGGTCCCCAAGCAGACCCAAAGAACAGAAACCCAAACGCAGGAGTGCACCTAGCGTAAAAAAGTAAATAGAATACAGCAGGACAGATACAGCAGACCCTACATCAAGGAAAGCAGACACCTCCAAAAAAAAAAAAAAAAAATCGCACCCCAAATCGGACATTGACCTTATGGGAGCTATATGTATAAGATGGCAGTAGTGAGATAGTTCTCCACAACAATAAGTATTGACTACCGGTAGTGCCGGGCTCTCACACGCAGACCAAGTAGTCCCGCTGGCATCACTCCACTCCTGAGCCCAAGCGTTGTGGCTGTTTACGGTCACCAGGGGGAGCCAACCGCTACACTTGGCTGCAGTGGAGCACTGCTGAAACGGCAATGGACCTGACAGTGACAGGCCTTGGGACTAGAGATCTGTGTGTGAATGTCCATCCACCATTGGCACTTGCCAACTCTAATTTTTTGGGTGTAAGGGGGTCTGGTGAGTGGATTGTTGTTAATGGAAAAAAAAAAAAAAAGACATCCCCTGAAAATAATCCTTAACCCATCTTTCAGAGCAGAAAATAATATAAGACCATGTCATATTTTAGGAGAAACACGGTATACAACTGGTCTTTGGTCTTTCCAAGCTAAGCTCCTATTTTCAAACTTTTTGCACTTATTACGTTCTTACTGATAACTTACTTCTTACCTACTTCTTTCAAGTTTTTGAGTCATCCTTGCCTCTTAGCATGACAACCTTACAAGACAGAATCTGCCCCCTTTAATGAACACATCTCTGTGAAGTCGTCCTGTCACCAGGAAGCTCGGCAGACACCATCAAAGTCATTTATACTTACATCAATTAAAGGCAATTTCATGAGGATTCTGTGTCTGCTTCTTGGTAACAAGTCAAACCAAATTTTTTTTAGAGTGTAAAAGTTCATAAAACTGTTTAAGTTTAATAATTGGCTGAATCTTTTTTTCTCTACTCGGGTTATGTTCACATCTATTTTGGGGCCTCCATTCGCAGACTCCAGTGCAGTGTCTGCCTAAATCTGCAAGATGAAGAAGTCCTGAACACACGACTTTTCAATACGGCATTAAAAACAACGGATATGGCTCCATATGTGTCCGCTATATTAGCAGTCCATTGTCCTGGTTTTCTGACGGACCAGAACAGCTGACACCCCGATGCAGGTGTGAACCTAATGTTATCAGCTCCCAAAACTTTTTATTCCAAAACCCACAGACATATAACATGTTGAAGAAAATAATACGAAGGGCACAATGGAAAATCTCAGACTTCTAAGCCAGTCTTGATATATCCTATGTCAGCTGGAGGATGCGCAAGGCACAAGCCTCATCCTAAATTAGGCACACCCTCTGGCAGTCGGGGTGCCCATACCCAAATCTATACCAGCTCATAGTGTATAGGTGGAGTAAAAATGTACCATTTGTACCACAATTTGTTGAAAAAGCAAATAAATCTTCCCCTATGTCTTCTGTTCTCCTTTCCCTTTGTTGATGGGATCAAAAAAGCTGGAAAGTTACCAATTCTAAAGATATTACCACTAAGCAAACTTGGACGGATGTTAGTGCATGAAAAAATGCACCAAAAACCTGTAATAAATTAAACATTTTTTGACAAATCGAAAATTAAAAAATTTAACAAAAAAAATGGGGATAAATAGACCTAGAGAACACGTGTTCCTTTTGCACTCAAAGAAGAAGAAAATGGATTTTGGGACAACTCACGAATTCCTTCAGTACCATAAAACTAATGATTGACCTTAAATGAGATGAATGCTGAAAAATATCATGGAGACCCCTCCCCTTATTTTACAACATTGTTTACATTCTCCATTTGCTCAGGAATTTCACTTTTCATGTTGCTGTTTGAACTGATCACACCGCCTGTCAGCCCAGTAACCTAATACGTTAATATGTGTTTTATGTCTGGTACAAGTTTCTATGATCTCAGAGAAAGCAGAGAACAAGTCAACAACTGCTAGAGGTGGGGGTAGAGGATTAATAATGGCAGCCAAACACTCCGGATAAAATGGATACACTGTGTTATGTCTACTGCAAGGCTCCTAGGAGGCGGTACATAACACAGGATTACATTTTTATTGGTGTGCTTAAATTCCTTGTGTTAAGCACCGCCCCCCAAGGGCTGCAATAGTCACAATACCATATATCTGTTTTTCCTGGAGTGTTTCTTTTATGTAAAGGGGTTATTCACCATTGAAGTAACTGTATATTTTGAAAGAAATATTCTCAACCTAGGTACATAGTACTGAGAAAGAGGACACAATTCATGGTAGTAAAAAAAATTTCCAGATGCTAAAATTCTGGTGCACTTACTAAAATTGCCCTAGTGTGATACAAAGTACTAATAACAGTGTCAAAATTGGCGCAGAATAACAACCTCCGTTGGTCCCAGGTTCTAACACAGTAATGGTTCAACTGAAGACACCAAAATTTGGTTTATTGCCTAGGGATTGTTGAAGGGTGGACTCCAAAATCATTTTGCATGGAACCTCAGTGTGACACTGCTAATAAAGTGCTGATGGGAACAGGACACAGTTTAGGACCGCAAAACCTGACTTGCTTTTCACCCTGTGACGACTGCCATGGGTGCTCTTGTATGTTGTCTACATTGTTGTACTAGAATTAGTGAATTTACTTATTGTTGTTTAGCCTATCAGTATGTTTTTAGAATGTGAAAAAAAAAACAGAGAACCCAGAAGAAACGCACACAAGGAGCATACATAAATATGCATATGGCGACCTCGAACCCAGGTCTCCAGCACTATGAACCAATGGACCACCATGCTGCCCCTTATAATATCTAATATGAAAAAGCAAATGATATAATATTATAGCGAATGATATCCAATCTCCAAAACATAATACAAGGCAATGTCACATGAAAGGCTCTTACAGATGATTCATGGTTGCTGTGTCTGGAGTCTCTGTGTTATAATGGCTGTAATGAGTGAAGACGTCTCGGAGACAGGTTGTAGAGTAACAGTTCATTGACGTCTCTAATTCTCTGACATGCCGTGAGACTGTTCATGTTCGGACTAGAACTCACCCAGCAGAACCCCCCAGGCCGTGAACACACTGACTGTATATACAACACTAAAAATATTTCCTAAATTGTCACCTGCTGATTGACTTTTGTTTTTGTGAGTTTGTGTATTCTAAAATTCAATGGAAATCGTAAAAACAAGCAGCAAACTTAAAGGGTAAGTTCACCTTTTAAATAAAAAAAAGGTATCCCATACATTACATTTCTTACAGTACATTACATGACTTATCTTGTACTGATATTTTAATGTCTCTTACCGGACGCATGGACTCACTAACCTACAATCCCCTTGGCGATGGGTAGACCAAGGTAAGGAGTCTAAGGAATCGCTCCTTACCCTAAAATTTAACTAGGTAGTTTAGACTTTCCCAATCAAATTCCCAAGCTGGGGCCCCAATATTAGCCAACTGGTGGCAATAGCACTGCTGAAGTAGTAGTGTAGTCAGGAATGGAGCCAACGGTTGTCAGCAGGAGATAGATCAGTATGCAATAGAACAAAAGAGAAGAAAAGAGAATAGTCGGGATGAAGCTAATGCTTGGAGCAAGGAGTAAAAAAAAAGGCAAAAAAAAAAAAAATCCCAAGGGCGAGGCATTTCCAGAGTTAAAGCTGTGATCAAAGTCAAGGTCAAGCAGGTGTCAGAATCAGGAGTATGGAAATGAGAACGTTCCTTGCCCTTAACTTTCTCAAGGCGGTATGGACTTTCCCAATCCAATTCCCATGTTGTGGTACCTAGAATATTTACCAATTGGTGGCATTAGTGTCAATGAAGCAGTAGTGTAGACAGAGATGGAGCCAAGGGTTGTCATCAGATAAGAAGATAGCATGCAATAATGCAAAGGAGAAGACAAGAGTGCGGTCAGGAATGGAGCTGGAGCTCAGAGCCAGGAATAGAACAACAGGCACTAGATGAACAATCCTAAATGTAAGACATCTCCGTCGATAGGGCTGTGGTCAAAGACAAGGTCAATCAGAAGTCAGGATCAGAAGTACAGAAATGAGAGCCAGGAAAGGAAATGAACCTCAGTCTACAGACAAGACACAGAAGGCCAATTCCCATTTAAATAGGCTGCCAGGACTGATGTTGTAAGTGGACACCGACTACCTAGATAGCTGACACTGCAATAGTAATGAGAAAGAGACAAGGTCATCCACCTTGACGCAATTCTGCAAGCTTCAGTGCTGAAATCTCCAAGCATTCCCTACTAACTCAATGTTGCAATCTGTTTCCTGGGAAGATAGTCTCTACACCAGGGCCAGTACAGTGATCTGACACAGAAACAAAGCTACTAGTGTGGAAAGGTGTGTGTCCGTCAAAAGGCCTGCTGACTGTTTCCAGAAGCAACCAGAAGAAATGTGAATGCAGCCCTAGAGTACATTTCAGATTGTTACTTTGGACAGTATCAGTACAAGGTAACTAACATAATGCATTTTCAAAGTTATACATCTTTTTATGTAGACTAAACTTAATGGGAGAGTGTAAAATGGTTGGCTATGGAGATCATAGGAGACTATATCTGTTCATATGCTCTAAAAGGGCTCAGAACGGTACTCTATGAGCCACAGAGAGACACTTTGGTGGGCCCAATATGTCCACCATGACATGATTGACCACTTATTAGAATTGCCATAATGTAATGCTACCTTTCACCTGCAGTGGCCGCTACAGGGAATATGTATAGCAAGACTCTGTCGATAACGGCTGATCCTTAGACAGTTACAGAGGCCATACATACCAGCATCCATTTTAAGAGGTCCATTCAGGAGGCAAGAGTGGACAATCCCTTTAACTACAGAACTGGATGACCAAAGTTTGTACAGTCATGTAAATAATTGACCTCACCGGAAACAAACATATCACATTGTTACTCTGATTCTCCAGCACTGTCTAGGTTAAGATATAAATCTGGATTTTAGAGCTACATTTTAGAATGAGATTAGATGCCTGTTTAACTAGCTCTGCATAATTATCTCAGATTTTGTGATAAAGGCTGCTTTGCTGAAGTTCAGACATGGGTCAGGGACACTCATTTCACTGTGCTCATATAAATGATCTGAATTGTTCTTTCACAAAGCAGGGAAAAGTACAACCTCAGTCACAAGATTGTGCTGTGTTCCAGTTGTTAGGATACACGGAGGAAATTCAATGATATACTCAAAAAGTTTTTGCAAATCTTGCAAATTTAAACCTTTTTATTTCATACATGACTAAAACTATACTAAAGAATCCAGCATTACCCTGAAATACCGCAAAGTATCAGTATTACATGATTGTGTATTACTGAGTGACATGTACTTAGTACAAACAATGTATGAAAATGGCTGAAGACACGAACATGGAAAACCCTGTTTTGTAGAAATTCAAAGATTTCCAGTTAATTCCTCATATACTTGTATGGCACTGTACGTAATGAAAGTGATTGTCACTCTGCAAAACTACTCACAAACATGCTTGATATAACTACTATGATACTGCTCCTATGTACAAGAATATAACTACTATAATACTACTCTTATGTACAAGAATATAACTACTATAATACTACCCCCTATGTACAAGAATATAACTACTATAATACTGCTCCTATGTACAAGAATATAACTACTATAATACTACCCCCTATGTACAAGAATATAACTACTATAATACTGCTCCTATGTACAAGAATATAACTACTATAATACTGCTCCTATGTACAAGAATATAACTACTATAATACTGCCCCTATGTACAAGAATATAACTACTATAATACTACTCCTATGTACAAGAATATAACTACTATAATACCGCCCCCTATGTACAAGAATATAACTACTATAATACTACTCCTCTGTACAAGAATATAACTACTATAATACTGCCCCCTATGTACAAGAATATAACTACTATAATACTCCTCCTATGTACAAGAATATAACTACTATAATACTGCTCCCTATGTACAAGAATATAACTACTATAATACTGCTCCTATGTACAAGAATATAACTACTATAATACTACTCCCTATGTACAAGAATATAACTACTATAATACTGCTCCTATGTACAAGAATATAACTACTATAATACTCCTCCTATGTACAAGAATATAACTACTATAATACTGCTCCCTATGTACAAGAATATAACTACTATAATACTGCTCCTATGTACAAGAATATAACTACTATAATACTGCTCCTATGTACAAGAATATAACTACTATAATACTGCTCCTATGTACAAGAATATAACTACTATAATACTGCTCCTATGTACAAGAATATAACTACTATAATACTGCTCCTATGTACAAGAATATAACTACTATAATACTGCTCCTATGTACAAGAATATAACTACTATAATACTACTCCTATGTACAAGAATATAACTACTATAATACTGCCCCCTATGTACAAGAATATAACTACTATAATACTACTCCTCTGTACAAGAATATAACTACTATAATACTGCCCTATGTACAAGAATATAACTACTATAATACTGCTCCTATGTACAAGAATATAACTACTATAATACTCCTCCTATGTACAAGAATATAACTACTATAATACTGCTCCCTATGTACAAGAATATAACTACTATAATACTGCTCCTATGTACAAGAATATAACTACTATAATACTGCTCCTATGTACAAGAATATAACTATTATAATACTGCCCCTATGTACAAGAATATAACTACTATAATACTGCTCCTATGTACAAGAATATAACTACTATAATACTACCTCCTATGTACAAGAATATAACTACTATAATACTGCTCCTATGTACAAGAATATAACTACTATAATACTCCTCCTATGTACAAGAATATAACTACTATAATACTGCCCCCTATGTACAAGAATATAACTACTATAATACTGCTCCTATGTACAAGAATATAACTACTATAATACTGCTCCTATGTACAAGAATATAACTACTATAATACTACTCCTATGTACAAGAATATAACTACTATAATACTGCTCCTATATACAAGAATATAAGTACTATAATACTACTCCTATGTACAAGAATATAACTACTATAATACTGCTCCTATGTACAAGAATATAACTACTATAATACTGCTCCTATGTACAAGAATATAACTACTATAATACTGCTCCTATGTACAAGAATATAACTACTATAATACTGCTCCTATGTACAAGAATATAACTACTATAATACTACTCCTATGTACAAGAATATAACTACTATAATACTGCTCCTATGTACAAGAATATAACTACTATAATACTGCTCCTATGTACAAGAATATAACTACTATAATACTGCTCCTATGTACAAGAATATAACTACTATAATACTACCTCCTATGTACAAGAATATAACTACTATAATACTGCCCCCTATGTACAAGAATATAACTACTATAATACTATCACCTATAGACAACACCATAAAGCAGTATGTGAATGTAAATTTTTACTTATTTTACATGACTGTCTTATTTAGGACTCAGATTCCATATCCTCCATAGATTATGAGCCTATATATAAAGTTGCCAGGTAGTTGCACATTGTGCCATGAAATGTCGCGGTCAGTGAGATCCCTATGTTGTCCTCCTCAGGTGACAATGTATCTTCTACTCAGCAGTGTGAACTATTCCTAAGCCAACATGAACTTGGTACACTCAGATTTGACTATCTTAAGGATTTCTTTCTGAAGAGATAAGAAAATATAACAAAGATATCAAGAGGCAGGACTCCTGGCGGCAGCCTTAGCCAACACGCTGCTCAGATTCAATGAATAAGAAGCCGCCTAGAGCAGAGGAATATAAAGCTGCGAGCATTGTTTTCAACATATATTCAGACTGAAACATCAGACTATGCATCGCCGATTGAAAATGAAAGCCATCGCTGTGCCACATTATAAATTAAGCAGCTTCCTCGGAGCTTGTCAGATTTATTATAGTGAGAGAAAATTCCCAACCATGTGGGGAAATCAACCGGATTCGCTGAAATTAACCACTTCCCTTACACCGTACCTTCTACAGCTCCAGAATGGACTTCTATATTACTATGTAATGTCATTTAGGGAAGCAAGATGTTGATACTAGACAATAAGGAACACATAAATGCAATAGCCTGCTGTGGGTGCTAATATTTATGCAAAAATTAGTTATATGGCATTACCTATATTTACTATGCTTTACTACTAGGTTTACAGTGTGTCTTATAACTACGCCCCTGACATATTGCATTCAGGAGGTGAGTAACCTCCTCACCACACTAGACCACCAGGCATGGTTACACTAATCCCTTTACTGCCCTAGGCCCCCATGGATGCTGGAATTAATCATGTTCTGCCCTTAGCCAGTAGAGAGGGGAGGGTAACATTAACCTCCTGACCACACTAGACCACCAGGGACAGTTACATTAATCTATTTACTGTCCTACTTCACCATGGATGTTCGTATTAATCCTCTTCTGCCCTTAGCCATTAGAGAGGAGAGGGTAACATTAACTTCTTCAACGCCCTAGACCACCAGGCATAGTTAAATTAATCTCTTTACTACCCTAGGCCACCATCGGTGCTAATATTAACTCTCTTATGCATTAGAGATAGTCACATTAACCTCCTCACCACACTCGACCACCAGGGATGGTTACACTATTCCCTTTACTGCCCTAGGCCACCATGGCTATTGGTATTAATCATGTTCTTCCCTCGGCCATTAGACAGGACAGGATAACATTAACCTCCTCATCATACTAGATCACCAGGGACAGTGACTTTAATCTCTTTACTGCCCCTGGCCATCATGGATGCTGATATTAATTCTCTTCTGCCCTTATGCATTAGAGATAGTAACATTAACCTCCTGACCACACTAGACACCCAGGGATGGTTACACTATTCCCTTTACTGCCCTAGGCCACCATGGATGTTGATATTAGTCATGTTCTGGCCTCAGACACTAGAGAGGGCAGGGTAACATTAACCTCTTCACCACACTATACCACCAGGGACAATTACATTAATCACTTTACTACCCTAGGCTTCCATGGATGTTCATATTAATTCTGTTCTGACCTGATACATTAGAGATAGTAACATTAACCTCCTTACCGACCACCAGAGATTTGGATATTGGCCTCTGTAATACCCTGAGCCACTATGGGGGTATTAACCTTTCACTACTGTAGACTCCAGGGCAGAGGCGTAGCTAGGGGTTCAGCACAGGGGGGTAACATTTAGTGACTTACCGGTGACGTCTCTGACTAATCGTTCACATTTCCCATCTTTTATCTGGACGGCCATGACCACTTCTTCCAGTCTCTGTAAAGTTTGCAGCACAGATATATTTGGCTCCTAACTTTTCCAGGCACCTGACCCATATTGTCCTCACCTACACAAAGCCCCCATCCTGCTGCTACCCCCAATTATAAAATATATACCCCCCCATAATGAATAATTAATAACTTCCCTGTGCACCCCTTTAAATAGTTCCCCTTATTAATAATGCCCCAGGTGTTTCCTAATTAAAAAGAAAAAAAAAAGGGGAAAAAAAAACTTATTGGGGTTCCAATACCCAGGACCCCCAGGATCAGCTGTTTGAATGAACCGTGGTACCTGTGTAAGCGTCGTGACCCCTTCTCTGTTTACATAGTGTCATTCATCTCATAGCAGCCATGTAATATAACTACAGCCTCGTCCTATACACGTCTATGTGACAAGACTGGAATGACATCACACGGTCACTATAAACAGACAGCGTGTGATATAAACAGGTGTCGGGGCCCCTTCATACAGCTGATCAGTGGGGAGTCACTAATCTCTTATTGATCATTTATTCTGAGGATAGACCATCAATAAAAATGAGCTGAAAACCGCCCCACGGGCGCCCACAGCAAAAACAGCCTTGGGAAAAACCGCCGGCAACTCATCGCGGTGTCCGCAGCACGCACAGAACAAGGCCCGCCGCTTCAACAGGGAAACCGCCGGCGCCAAGGAAAACACGCGATCAAACCGGTATACGCAAAGGGGGAGGGATGGCCCCATGTGGTGAAAACCCACAGAAAAACCGGGCCTAGCAAACCCACCACACAGCGGAAAAACGGCAGCGTTGCGGTTTTGGAAATTGCAGCATGTCAATTATACCTACTGTATGGCAAACGCCGGCGGTTTCCATATAGGTGTATTGAAATCAGAAAGTCCACAGGGGAAACCTCTGCAGACCTTCTGTGAAAAGCGCTGCGGGAAAAACCACAATGTTACCGCCATGGTTTTTCCTGCAGTGTTTTTTTTTTGCTGCAGCCTGCTACATGGGGCCTTAGCCTTAATAAAGCCCAAGTGTCACTTTAATTTAATTAATTGACCCTCATATTATGCCCCTGATTCCCCCTGACATAAATACTGCACCTCTAATGACCCCTTATATCAATGACCACCCCCTTATGTTCATAATGCCTCCTAATATAAATGATGCCCCCTAATAGCCCCTTATATAAATAACCTCCCCCTTGTGTTCATAATACCCAATAACCCTTATACAAATGACCCCGCCATCGTCATAATGCCCCCTAATGAATCCTCCCTTATAGTTATATTTCCCCCTCCTAACCACCCCTTATACTATTAATATACCCACAACTAAGCTAAAAAAGTCATACTCACCTACCTGCGATGCTGATGAACGGAGCCGCCGCTTCCTCCCTGTCCACGCACAGGACGTCTGTGTCTGAGCGCAGACGGCACGATGTTGTGACGTCATTGCGCCGCCTGTGTGAGAAGAAGACATTGTTCTGTGCTCTCGGGGACTTGTAAACCGCAAGCCTCATGTAGCTTGCGGTTTACAATACTGTGAAGTTGCAGGATGCGTTTTAACTAGAAATAAAGGATGTATTAGTGGTGGCCCCGGGGTGGGCACCAAAAAGTCAGTGGGCCCGGGGCAGCCGCCCCCTCCCCCCCCCGCTAGCTACGCCTCTGCTCCAGGGATATTAGATGAAAAAACTTTTCACACTCCCAAGCTTACACTTCTTTTTTATCAAGCCTGTATTATTTGGTGGAAATGCTTGCCACAGAACAGGAGATTCATCTCTCAAAATATTCTCACATCCTCTCAAACCGGTAGTCGAAAACTGAAATGGGCAACCACTTACCAAGTCCTGTGCTCCAGTTTTTAGGTGTCAAAATGTCACAAATTAGTGTTTTGCAAACTTTTTGGGCTTGCTTTTCCACATTTTTATGCATTCACACCAAATGCGGGCCAACATATATTTTTAGAATTTACACCAGATGGAATAGTTTTTAGTTTCTGACATCTTAGTTGACCCAATGAGTGTTATGTTACTTTCATGATCCATAGAAGTGGAATATAGCAATGGGGTCTTCTCATGGCGCAGTCATGTCATGTCATAAGCCCCCTCAGTGAACAGAATATGGGTTCAACTGCTACCCCTTCTTCCTCTGACTTCAAATGATACCTCTATCTAACTACAAGGACTCATACACGCAGTTGTGATATGGCATTGTGTTGTGTGGACCAAGGACGTCTTCTGCGGCATATTTTGCATGACTGGTTCTATGTGAACCTATCCTTATACGCCACCATATTCTATACAGAAGCACCATATAGTGGCACACAGAGTGAGTTCTAAGGTTGTATACCGTTGCAATATCACATCTGATAGTATATTTTGTTTTTCTCGAGACAATGATACATTTAGAAATTTTTGAAAAAATTCTGAAATGAACAATTTTATGTTTGTGAGATTTTCTACATACAGTAGGTGCATCAATAAAAAAAAAAAATACAAAAATTAGTTGTACAGCTGCTTCTATATACAGGAAACATATGTGCGGTTGTGACCTATCCCATTAGGTGAGTTAATATAGAATTATTACAGGCCGCGATGCTCAGGATTTACACAGTATTCCTAACAGACGATGATGTCATCTATTTTTGTTCCGCTGTTAGCAGATGGCTTACCTTTAAGTCATTTCCAATATGTTAGGAGATCAAAAGCCACTCGAATACCAGTGGAGAGGTAATCGTCCCTCACTGCTGGGGGTTCTTGGGCGTTGTGGTGGGACTATGCAAAGACTCCTGGCATTTCCAAAGATAGAAGAGGCGATATTTCTCTATTCTTTGAAGATAATAATCTTCGATTTTATTTTTTTATAGTTTGCATTTTTCAAACCGTTTTTCAATATGTGTGTATGAGGATGATAATGTATACTATGTGTGCATGCATTTATTGTATAGGGCTGCAATTCAGGTCTAGTAATAGTAATGCGCTATCCACAGGGTAAGGATGACTGGTTGGGGTCCAGTGTCTGGGAGAGGGGTCCTCTTTACCCATATGAATGCATGTGCTTGGCTTCTCTATTCACTTCTATGGGACCACCAGTGATAGCATTTGGCTATGCATGTTATGAATGGCATGGCAGTACACCTACATGACCTGTACCCACTTATATAGGGTACACAGGACCCATGTTCTCGTGACTGTTGAAGGTCCCAGCGATCAAACCCTTACCGATTATCCAGCTCTTGTCCTTGAATTGTGTTTGGTATTGTAGTCTACATCCATTTAAGAGAACAGGGCTTTGTTGCAATACCACACACATCCAGAGGACAAGAGTGGCGCTGTTCTGGGGTCTAAAAATTTTTTTCTATTCCCATATGTTCCCATTTAGTCCCTTAGGTCAGGGAGCTATTAGCTTTCTTAAAGGAGACCAATGAAAACATTAAAAAAAGAACCTTAGTGTACATTGTAAAAGCTAAAGATGTTTTTTAATATCTTACTTCTGTGTTGGGATTTGATAATTTGAAGTTACAGGTCCAAAGCCTGAGGTATAATGTAGAGATCCTGGGCCCCAATGCAAAATCAGTAGCAGGGCCCCTACCCAGGGGTGTAGCTATAGAGGATACAGTGGTAGCTGTCGCTACTGAGTCCTGGACCCTAATGGGGCCCCAAAGGTCTCTTTGCCACATAAAATAAAACACATGCTACGTAGGGACCCCATTACAGATTTTGTATTGAGGCCCAGGAGCTTCAAGTTACGTCTTTGCCACTACCTACCTATGTATTTCCCATTCCTTTTGTAGCCACTCTTGGCTTTGGTTCAAAAAAACGCAACAAAATCTGCAACAAAAAAAACTGCATTTCTGCAAAGTGGGGCCTCAGCCTTATGTGGCAAAGCAGCCTTTTGGGCCCCCTAAGATATTAGGTTGGTTTGCAACTGCTACATCTGCACCCTCTATACCATTCTTGTGAAAATTGGCAGGCTGTTATCTGGGAGAATGGCACACAAAAAATTTCATGGGTGCCCATAAACAGCCAAGTACCCCTCCTACATATACAATTGTGCACCAGAATCCCTATGACTTATATTTAAGCAATTTCCAAAATGTTAGAAGATGAAAAGCCACTCGAATACCGCTGGAGAAGTAAATCGTTCCTCACTGCTGGGGGTCCTTGGGTGTTGTGGTGGGACTATGCAGAGACTCCTGGTATTTCCAAAGTTAGAAGAGGCGACGTTATCTATATACTTTACAGAGTGATTACGTAATCCTGTAATTTCCACAGCGCTTTGTGGAAATGATGGTCTCTCTGGATCTCAGAGCCAGCCAAGTATTCCTCCTACATAAAAAATGTGCATCCCAATTAACTCCTATCTGCAATGGAAAATTGTTGAGTGGACATAAAGATGGATTAAATCTGAAAAAAGAATCTTAAAATTATAGGGTTGCGTAGGAGAGAGCGTCTACAGACCACTCTGCCATGACCAGGGTTCTTAGATACAGAAGACACACAGATAAGTGGTCTTGCATGGCCTTGACTTTGGGATCTATTGTTGGGCTGTCATCAAGTCACTCTGCCTTGACCAAGGTACGTAGATATGACAGGAGGCTGGGTTCTCATCTCAATGAGCACTTATTGTTGTGGTGTGGGACATGGTAGTGGCAGCGTCATTTTATTTTTATTTATTTATTTTTACAGATAGTGCCCTTTTCATTTTCTTTTTTTTCTTATAATTTTCTGTTATGGGTCTGATACATACAGTACCAGTTTCAGGTGGAATACAGACTCCTATGCTGGGTCTTCTAGAATCCAGCAGCTCACAGAGTTCCTGGCCCACCGGGTCAGAGGGGAGCTGCATATGATGCGGCTCCCATTGCTATGCTTACAGCGATTGGAGAAGCAGGGACAGTAATACACCATCCCTGCTTTCCCTATGGGATGTCAGGCTGTAGTATCAGCCGGCATTCCATTCCTATAACTTCACGATTTTGTGCAGCAGGCTAATCTGACGAGGACATATATATATATATATACGTCCTTGCAGGGTCAGAGGTGGACCACCCGGATGTATATATAGTCTGTGGACGGTCCTAAATTGGCTAAAGGAGTTATCTGGGACTCTGATATTGATGATCTATCCTTAGAATAGGTCACTAATATCAGATTGGTGGGGTCCAATCAGCTTTTTAGAGTGGTTGCGGCACTCGGGTGAGCAGGACAGTGACATCACTGTATACGGCGCTGTGCTTGGCAGGCATCTGAGCGCCGAGGCCTCTTCAAACAGCTGATAGTAGGGGCATCAAGTATCGGACTCCCATTGATCAGATATCGAGTTAATAGTGGGGCCGCCAGTTGTCAGACTCCCATTGATCTGATATTGATAATCGATTCTAAGATCCATGGGAAACCCCTTTAACATTGAAGAACACCATAGTCAGCTTCTCCCCTGCCTAAAAAGGTTTATACCAGGGAACTGTATTGAAGTCAGCAGCATACCGTAGGGAGATAAGATATACTTTAGGTTTGCTCTTCCTTTAACAGGTTAAAATCGCAGGGTTCCCTTGAGATATTTTAACTATACATTATCGTGTCTTAGGTTTTCCGCTAATGAACTTATAACGAAGTGGCGTGCAATTAGGAATATTGATCCGTTGTCGAAAAAAAGCGCAACGCGGGAGGCCAAATGCATATAGTAGAGTGTTACTCAGCAGTACTGTCAAGTAACATCCTACAAGATCAGAGAGAAGACGTCGTCGATACTTCCCTCTCTGCCCTCTGCATTATTAATACTGGATCAATTCACAGACCAATAGAGGATAAATAATGCAGATCTACGAGTGCAAATAGCAAACTCATACACATAGAGTACGGTATAAAAGGCAGAGCATTCCTGTCCACGTAAGGAAATCCAAGTCAAGTTAAGCAAAATAAAGGAAGACGAAGATGGAACTGAGAATGTAATAAAAGATTCATGTTGATACTTGATCTCCATCCAACAACTACACAACGTATAGCCAAGCAACATATTTGGGTCTTAAGACGTCTTCTACAGACAATATGTTATTCTGGTGCGGATCAGTAGACCTCTTTTCTACACATATGCGGTGGTGGTACCAAGAAAAATAAGAAAAAGTGTACATTGTGTTAAGAATTTGGTGGGGATATCTCAAAATTATTTTAAGTTTTCAGTAACTTTTTTTTGGCCATATAAAGGGGTTGTCAACTCTTATACATGTTAGGGTTCCCCGAAAATAAGACGATCACAGCTTTTCCCACTGCTGAGACCTCCAATGATCTACTGTAATCTAGCGTCAAGTGTCCGATATGTCCACAGCACCACCACTGGTGAAAAGAAGCATTACATGGCGCTCTTTCAACTCAGTAGGCTATCCATGTAATAGTGGTGTGTCGGGTCCTCCAGATGTAGAGAGACTGTGTTTACTGCTCTCTGGCGAGAACAAGAGAGTCCTGAATAAGGTAAAATCCTTTTCTTAACTCTGTATTAGATAATATGGCTTTGAAAATGGGTTTTCTAAAACTGAAACCTGGTGCAAATGTAATAACTACACCAGCCACACAGAGAACTGGTAGTTTAGTGTAGCAGTATCTAAGAGGGAACCATCAGATGTTCATATACCGGAACCAAAACTTTATGGGACCTGACTGCAGAAATAGAAAGTTAGGATCATCTTACACAAGGCTGCAACACTCTTCACACGAAACCTCAATCGCCTGGAATTTCGAAGTTCTCACAGGCGATGTTCCCTTCCGCACTCTCAGGTTATGCCTATGGTTCCTTGTGATATAGTAGCTGTTTCCTAGGAGGGCACAGACTGAACCACCGAATAGATGGAGTCCATGCACGCTCTATCCTTTTATCCACCTACTGTCTGAAAAGCACAATGGCCGCTCTTCTCTATCATGGCATCGCCTCAGCATTAACCAATCGTCATGGCCATACTAAGGATGTGCCAAAACAAATACCCCGTGATACAGCGTTACCTACTACTATTCCACCTTACACTTTATACATGTAAGGGAAATACAGCCATCAACACATTGCAACATTGATGCCAATACAATAAATTGGTTGAATCAACACATTGGTCAGTGAAATGAGCATGGCATCAATAATACACTGCTATATACACTGCTATATACACTGCTATATACTGCTGCACAGGGGTTCCTAACCTGTCTTATGCAGCAACACTATGTGGTCATCTATGGTTACCCACCTAATGTCACCAAACTAAAGACATTAGCCTTCACCTCTCTGTATATGCATTGGTGTAATACAAGGAGACTGTTGCATAGACATTTAAAAAGGCTCTTCTTAAAGGGAGTGTCACCAGAACCCAGTATATCAACCCAGCCTGCAAATAGATATGTTAGAGTCACCAGAAACCAGCATATCAACTGAGCCCCACAGACAGATAGGTTAGGGTCACTTGAATCAAACAATGTAGTCTCCTAGTAAATCGCTGCCTCCATTGCCTAGAAATACCCATTTTTGTCAATATGCAAATTAGCTCAATGACAGCTTCCTTGTTGCTCCAAAGAGATAATTTGCATACTGACAAAAATTGTGATATCTCAGCAATGGAGGCAGAGATTAACAAGGGGAAAACACTGTTTGATTCAGGTGATCCTAACCTATCTGTTGGGTTAAGGTGATATTCTGGTTCTGGTGACACTAACCTATCTATCTGCAGGGCTGGGGTGATATGCTGGTTCTGGTGACACTAACCTATCTATCTGCAGGGCTGTGGTGATATGCTGGGTCTGGTGACACTAACCTATCTATCTGCAGGGCTGGGGTGATATGCTGGGTCTGGTGACACTAACCTATCTATCTGCAGGACTGGGGTGATATGCTGGGTCTGGTGACCCTAACCTATCTATCTGCAGGGCTGGGGTGATATGCTGGGTCTGGTGACCCTAACCTATCTGCAGGGCTGGGGTGATATGCTGGTTCTGGTGACACTAACCTATCTATCAGCAGGGCTGGGGTGATATGCTGGTTCTGGTGACACTAACCTATCTATCTGCAGGGCTGGGGTGATATGCTGGGTCTGGTGACACTAACCTATCTATCTGCAGGGCTGGGGTTATATGTTGGGTTCTGGTGACACTAACCTATCTATCTGCAGGGCTGGGGTGATATGCTGGTTCTGGTGACACTAACCTATCTATCTGCAGGGCTGGGGTGATATGCTGGTTCTGGTGACCCTAACCTATCTATCTGCAGGGCTGGGGTTATATGTTGGGTTCTAGTGACACTAACCTATCTATCTGCAGGGCTGGGGTGATATGCTGGGTCTGGTGACACTAACCTATCTATCTGCAGGGCTGGGGTGATATGCTGGGTCTGGTGACACTAACCTATCTATCTGCAGGGTTGGGGTGATATGCTGGTTCTGGTGACACTAACCTATATATCTGCAGGGCTGGGGTGATATGCTGGTTCTGGTGACACTAACCTATATATCTGCAGGGCTGGGGTGATATGCTGGTTCTGGTGACACTAACCTATATATCTGCAGGGCTGGGGTGATATGCTGGTTCTGGTGACACTAACCTATCTATCTGTAGGGCTGGGGTTATATGTTGGATTCTGGTGACACTAACCTATCTATCTGCAGGGCTGGGGTGATATGTTGGATTCTGGTGACACTAACCTATCTATCTGCAGGGCTGGGGTGATATGCTGGTTCTGGTGACACTAACCTATCTATCTGCAGGGCTGGGGTGATATGCTGGTTCTGGTGACACTAACCTATCTATCTGCAGGGCTGGGGTGATATGTTGGATTCTGGTGACACTAACCTATCTATCTGTAGGGCTGGGGTGATATGCTGGGTTCTGGGGACACTAACCTATCTATCTGCAGGGCTGGGGTGATATGTTGGATTCTGGTGCTGGGTTCTGGGGCCGGGGCGGCCGACACAACCATCATCTGCAGGGCTGGGGTGATATGCTGGTTCTGTGACACTAACCTATCTATCTGTAGGGCTGGGGTGATATGTTGGATTCTGGTGACACTAACCTATCTATCTGTAGGGCTGGGGTTATATGTTGGATTCTGGTGACACACTACCTTTAAGTAAACTGACATAACTACAGGAGGTGTTCAAGCCCAAATCCTTTCTTTCCCTAAATTTAGTGTAAAGGAGAAAAAAATTGTCACATAGCTTATAATAACGCTAAGAAAAACCTTTATTCTGAGCATCCAATTTTTTAGCCTTTCTTCTGTTTACTGTGGGTTGTCTTTTCTTGGTCAGATTTCTTCAGTTATAAGTATTGTAGTCTTCCTCTCTCCATGGCTGACCGGACTCCTAAGTGAAAACAAATACTCAATTACTAACTGGAATAACATATAGTCCAATTATAATAATAACCTAATCGGTCTGTAAGCAATTAGACATGGCGTACCCTGAAAATATAATAAATAGACACACCAACTGCAAATATTAGCAAATGGTCTGTTTCTGATTAAGTATACATTTGCTATAATAAATATAATAATATATTCTTATTTCAGTGGTGAAAAGGTAGAACAACTGTATATACAGATGTAGCAGAAGTTCAGGTTAACTCTGCTACATCTGTACATATTCTACATATATAATATATATGACATAATGCAGATGTCCCATTAATCCACTTTTATCCAGTTATACAGAAGGTTCTAAAGAGTTTCAGAATTCTGATTAAAAATTTACAGAAATACCTATATTGGTCAGGACTGATTTCAATGGACTCTGGCACCGGGGTAAAGTATAATAAACCAGAAATAGTTAGATAGGTCAGGCTCAGCTTTTTCACATGACAATTTGTGTCTCCATTGACGAGATATTTATTTATTTCACAATATGCCAATGAGCAATCTGGAGCACGCCAGCATGAACAGAAGAACACAGGACTGGGCCTGGCTCCATGGAGGGAAGCAAAGTATTCCTGGGCAGTGTGGGGTGTAGCTGTTTGAAGCAACCGAGCCACCCTTGGTGCTCCAGATTTCTCATTTGCATATTGTGAAATAAATTAATATAGCTGCAGTGAAGTCACAAATTTTCATGGGGGTAAAAGCATTACATTCAGGTGAACCTGAGCTATCTAACTGTAATATTGCTCATCCTGGTGATAGGTAGTGTTTGTGACATGAATAAATATTATAATATACTTGTCTCCTTCTATCTTCTCTTCCTTGTTTCTGTTGATAGCTGAGATCTTTGCACCACTTCTCTATGGAGTATGGATGGGAGAGCTCTTGTGTAATGCAGGGAAGCTGAGATGGGGGGGACTATAAACCTTAGAACAGTGGTTTTGGCGTCATAGGAAAGATAAGATTTTATAACTGTATTATTTTCAGAGATATGATCGCTTGAAAATACAGACGGGATCAGGAGTAGCTGCAGTCAATCCTGACTGTGTTTTCAACTGATTATATCTCTGGGAATAATACAGATAGAACTGCAATCTTGGTGTCATATGACTTACAATGCCCAAGCCTCAGCTTCCCTACATTACACAAAAGCCTGCCCTTCCATACTCCACTAAAGATCTCTTTACACTTAGATCTGTCATTGTGACAAGGGGGCATCCTCAACGTATGGAGGAAAAATGGTTTTACCATACACATACTGTAGATAGGGCTTCTTTACAGTAGCAGTGAGACTACAGTACATGCTGCCACAGCATATGGTGAAGGCTTACTTGTAAGTAAAAATACCACAGGTTATGGGAACTAGTATTTTGGGATGGGACATTGATCCAGGGATTTCTTTCTTTGGAGCCGAATGTCATGCTCATGTGACTGCTGTTAGCCCAATCACAGGCCTCAGTGGTGAACCAGGGCACATAACGTCATAGGAGAGTGCTGGATACCTCAAGGAAGCCCAAAAGAGGTATCGGAATGTTTTTTTTTTATTTTTTACACCTCCCATGGGCTTCCACCTTTTATATTCTGGGGTCTACAGACAACCCTTTTAATCAAAGAGCTAAGATCCATGATCAACAGGTGATTTGGGGGGAAATTTATCATGCCTTGTATGTCAGTTTACTGGTGTACAAGACACATTAAAGTCTTAATTTTTTGCATATTTTGTGGTTTTGTGCAAAAAAAAAAAAAAAAATTTATCTTAGATCGGGAGCATGGCATGGATGGGGCCATAGAACCCTGGCAGATTTATGACCATTTATGCTATAAATGAAGCGCATCCTCCACCAGTGCAGCTATAATCAAGACCGGCGTACTAAATGCCAGTCTTGATAAATATCCCCCTTTGTGTCCACAGTAGAGAACTTGTAGCATTATGTGAATATATAAGTATTATGTGTATCATGTAACTATGTCCCACATGTTTTATGGACAGGGCTTGTTCTGATAGGACATTCAATTCTGCGCCTTCTATGTCAGCCTGAGTGTGAAAATAGTCTAGTCCAACAAAAACAATATCGCGAAGGTCATCTCCACATGAAACTCTTTAGCAGTCACCGTTGAACGGACATTGCCCTGACTTTGAAACGCCATCTCATACCCATGTGCACATTCTTTCAAGTTCAAGGCTAGGAAAAAGCTAGCAGAAAACCTTACACATAAATTTAGATTTAGAAAAAATACAGCATTTTGTGTGCGGGTTTATGAAGCTTAAAGTTCTCATTATTTTTAATGGGATACAAAAAATCCAAATCCTTTACGTGAACAAAACACGCACAAATGATGATGCACCAGTGTAATATTTAAGGATATCCCTTCAGATCAGTTTTTCCGAGTTGCGTGTTTTCGTATCGGCCCGAACATAAGATTTGTTTTTCATCCTAACAATATCCTCAAGAAATGAGCTGTTTGTGGAGATATGAACATTCTTGCGAGCAGAGACATTTTTCCCCCTCTTATTAAGTAAAGTGGTCACCCATGGGGACACAGCAGGCTGTATATTCCGGCATAAAGCGGCATTATTACTTTAATAAGGGTGATTATAGGAGGCTTTAACTGTACGAGTAAGCCGAGATAAAATGACTTCTATACTACAACAATGGGCTCTCTGTGCGCAGACAGTCATATGTTTTACATTGCGAACAATCCGGAATGCATATTGTACAGCAGAATTTGCTACCACATGCGGGCTGTGTGACTATATCAATATATGCATATCGTAAAGAAAATGGAGGATGCATAGGCTTCATTTATCACAACAGGCCTTGTTTCCCATAGCAACCAATCAGAGATCAGCTTTCATCTCTTATACTGCTTAAGAAAAGTCTAAGCTGCAATCTGATTGCTTCTTTTTCTCCCAAATAGATTTGATATTTCGGCCTAGTGACTGTCAATAGTCCTGGGATTATTAAGACCAAAGGCAGCAATGGCACCTCTTACCGCTCAAGGGGAAAGTGAAGGGACAAGGTGAATCTGCCAAGATAGTGCACCCTTATCTATAGTACAGCACCTCTATCTATCCACAGTTGATATCTGTCCTGAATTCGTTGGGACAGTCCAGAATTTTCAGAAGATATTATTGCAAACTTGGACAGGTCCGAAACTGAAAGGGGTCAACTGTGATGGGGGGATGAGTGCAGAGGTGTAACATGAAGCTCCTAGGCCCCAACACAAAATCTGTACCAGGCTCGCAACTATAATGAATCATTTATATCTCATATGTTAATATCGCATATGGCAAAGAGACATCTTATGGGCCCCCAAGGCCTCAATTGACGGCTTTTTATCTATCTATCTATCTATCTATCTATCTATCTATCTATCTATTTATTCATCTATTTACTATCTATCCCGAGCCACCTTTATGAGACATTAGTTCTATAAATTTCTTAAGTAGTTGGATTGTGTACTGGAGACCTAGAGCTTCAAGTTACGACTATCTATCTATCTATCTATTTATCTATCTATCTAAAAATAAAAAAAGTCCAAGAAGATTATCATCATATGTCAAATGGTTGCCGACAGATTGAACTTTTCTTCTTTTTTGTAAGTAACCCCAAGTGGGAGATGGTTCCGTTGCGCAACTAAGGGAGTAGAATTACCCATATTGCTTTGCATGCTGTTACAGAACTTTGCTTATCTATCTATCTATCTATCTATCTATCTATCTATCTATCTATCTATCTATCATCTACTATAGGTAAAAGCAGACACTGGGATGTGCACTATTGCAGTGAGTCTCCTGCAGACATGATATATATACCATATAATTCCCTCCGCTTCATTTGTCTATTGGATTTAAGCAGCGATTGTTTGTTCTGAGAAGTATTCACAAGCGTTTTATTAATCATCATTTTCCCATTGTCAGCTTGCCAAGGAGCATGAAGAACATTGCAGACTCCTGCAGATAACAATGCCGCCTTTTCTCTTGAAAGCCTTATTATTGCTATTAGAGGCCTCCAGAAATCACCATGATGAAAGAAAAAACAGGGTTATTTTCAGATGTCCAAGGTAAACTATTACACTGTAAATGTGAATTGCTGCGCAGCTTGTGAAATAGACCCATAGTAGAATACGTGTCCCAGATGCAAGGAATAACAATGAGCTTTGTTTTTTCATCAGCCTGGTTGAAAGGTATTTTACGTTTTAGAAAAATCAAAAGAAAGTCGACATTCCCCGACATAATAGCCCCATTATTTACTGACATGAGTAAGTAAGAGACGACTAAATTGCTTTAATAGTTATGTAACTAACGGAAACTTCGATAAACCTTGACATGGGAAAACGGATTAATACATATATTCCATAAAAATCCTGGGATTGTTTGGATAAGAAGAATAAAAGGTATTGGTATGTTATCGTTTTGTGTATACAGCTCCCATGCAGACCTATGTAAAAAAGGGTATTCCTATTGTATAAAGTGATAGCATATAGCTAGAATATGCCATCAGTGTATAATTGCAGATGGTCCACTCTTTGGGACCTCTACCTATATTGAGAATCAAGAGGTCACAGCACAGATTTACTGCTGCACCCCCCTTTAAGTGTTCCCTGCAAGTAGGGGCTCATAATAATACCCCCAGCTCAGCCTCCATACATTATAATACCCCCAGCTCAGCCTCCATACATTATAATACCCCCAGCTCAGCCTCCACACATTATAATACCCCCAGCTCAGCCTCCACACATTATAATACCCCCAGCTCAGCCTCCACGTTATAATACCCCCAGCTCAGCCTCTACGTATTATAATGCCCGTAGCCCCACATATTATAATACCCCCAGTTCAGCCCCAGTATTCACTGCTCTTAGGACTTCCCCATTCCATCTCTGTTCCTGGTATCGGTACACACTGTGTCACAGTGACATGTGTTCCCTGCATGTGGGTATACGTAATAATACTCCCAGGTCAGCCTCCACGTATTATAATGTCCGCAGCCCCCACATATTATCATACCCCAGCTCATCTCCAGTACTCAACACTCTTAGGAGTCCCCATTCCATTTCTGTTCCTGGTATCGGAACACACCACAGTAACACGTGTTCCCTGCATGTGGGTGCACATAATACCCACAGGTCAGCCTCAACACATTATAATGCCACAGTCCCCACATATTATGATACCCACAGCTCAACTTTCATGTATTATAATGTCCGCAGCCCCTAGTTATTATAATAGCCCCAGTACTCACCACTCTTAGGACTCCCCATTCCATCTCTGCTCCTTGCACCGGCACACACTGCTTCACAATAACACTGGTGCGCGGCACAGAGAAGTAGCAGGCAGCCCTAATAACAGTGAGTACTTAGATGCATACTCATCTCTTGGTACCCAGGCCCTCCGTCAGTATTCATGGAAGTTTTATTGGTTACCAATGGAACCCAATAACCAATGAACCACTTCTCTCCTGATGATGGTCAGCCTGGTGGCCAGCCAGGGGCAGCAAGGGGGCAGTTTTAACTGTGAAACCACCACTTTGTGTATGCCCCTGATTAAATCAACACTGTGGTTCCTTTACTCTTAGGATTGGTGGGGGTCCAAGGCGTCAGAACCCCTCAGATCAGAAAGTGGTGGCATATCCTACTGATACCTCATCCCTTTATCACATGGGAATACTCCTTCAAACAACAAAAGTCTACATCTGATTGGAAAGAAAGGTGGACGGATGGAAGGGAAGGGAGTATCAGACTACACAGGGAATGTTTGCAGTCTGTAACCATGGAGACACAAGTTTGCACAGGAATTGTAGATATTAAAAAAGAGAACTTTGTAATCAAACTTTTAAAAAAATTTCTTATTTTTTTTTGTATGCATTGGGGCAATACAAAATGAAAGTTTATTGGGAAGTATTGGTACCCTGTGCAATCGTACTTCCTCCTTTCACTGTGCTGCCATCCCTTTGTGTCTTGCCTGTCCTCCTGCCCTATTTTCTGTCTTACTGATCACAGGCATGTCAACTAACGCAAATTTCCTGGGATTTGTTTTTTTTTTTTTTGCCTGAACTTCTCCTCTGCTCTGTTAACAGCATTTGGTGATCTGCTTTACAGCACAGTCATGGCCATAGGCAGCAATAGTCTGGAGCCGACTCATTGAGGTCTATGGGATAGTTTTCTAGAAATGTTCTATGCAAGGAGGAGATAAACTGTAACATCATCTATTGTCAGTAGTGGATGCAATGGTGGGTCAGCAGTTTTATCTATAGAGGTTTTATCTTCTTTTGTGATCCTGTATGCCTTGTCTGTGATTAAATAAGGTGACTGCTGCAAAGAAAAGCTCTACAAAATGGGCAATTACCAGTCTATTATTACGCTTAGTGGCCATAGTGAAAATTTCAGGACACAGTGGTATATTAAAATATAGAGTGATATGGAAAATAATAAATAAAATTATCAAATTTTCTTAAAAAAATATGTTTCACTTAAAAAGTTGGTTTACAAAACAGACCATTTTTGCTAACACATTCCCTTTAAGTTTTTACATTTAGCTGCTATCTGTATATACAACTCCTGCCTCATCATTGGCTCAGGTTGCTGTTTTCCTCTCCATACTGCAGCTCTGTCTTTTCACACTGGCTGCTATGTATGAGCACAAGCCCTCCCCAAACTCAGCTGCAAGTAAATGCGTGGGTTGTTGATCGCTTTTACTACAATTTATGATCATAGCACGTATTTACTTACGTCAGTAAGAAGGGAACCTAGAGGTCTGCAATAAAGAATATGGAACTGTATGAAAAAATGGATGATAATGACCCCGACATCTGAAATACAGGGGTGGGGGGTAGTATTTATGGGATACATTATAGATGCAGGCTTGGTTTACTGTAAATTTACAAGCAATGATTTATGCGCTGTGGGACCCGTCAAGTGATCTGTGGTCACAGCTACATCATCACATGGCTTATCACTACAGACAATGGAGCCGTTTATGGAAATTCACAGTCTGCATAGTGACGGATTTATTACATTTATGACCCTACTATTACTGTATGTAAGTAAATGCTTTACAGATATTGTCACCAAAATAATATCTTAGAGCTAACACAATGCTAAGTAATGTCTACTGTATGTAGAGGCTACCGTGATGTGTACAGGGACTTATTCCAACATGCATGCCCTTGTAAGAATTTTGGGAAAGAAATATGCAAATAAATCCTCCTTGGTAGAACAGTAGAACTTGCTTCTAGCGCCACTTTTTGGAAGCTGTCTGTGGATGGGTCCCTCTTCCTTTTCATAGAGATATCCTGTTTTATCTTTATTCCCAAATTATGCTATTAGGTTTCAGGAAAACCTGACCTTCCATAATAAGATATATCACCACTTCTAACTCACCACTTTTACCTTTAAATGTCAAAATTTAAATTTCCATTCAATGAAATACTCAGTTTTCAATGCTATCACAAAAAGGTGGTGGATTTAAAGAGACATTTACTCATTCTTCTACTTTAAAGGGTTTATCCGGATATCCTTAGGATAAGCCATCAATATTAGCTTTGAAGGGGTCTCACACCCGGGACCCCCGCAGATCACCTGTACAGAAACAGCAAGGCTCTCAGTAATCTTTACATACCCCGAGCCATGCTGCTCACTCGCTGTACAAACTGTAGCGGCAAGTGAGGATAGGCCATCAATACTAGAAACTGGATAACTCCTTTAAAGACTCTGATCCCCTATCCACAGGATGGAGACTAAGTGTCAGATTGTTAGGGTTCCGACTGTTGGTCAGGAGAAAGTCCCCCATGCATCTTCCATGTGAATGAAGCACCAGTGCACTTGCCAATTGATGCTCCATTCCCATCTATGGAGCTTCCAGTGCTGCAAAACTTCGGTAGCCCCATAAAAGTGAATGGAGTGCTGGTTGTGAAAGTGTACAGGGGTCTCAGCAGTCGGACTCGCAGAGATCTGACACTTATCCCCATCCATAAGATGTGTCTTTAATCACAAAGGCTTTTTAACAGTGTCACATAAAACCACATTGCAATAACTAGAATATATAATATAATATTTAATCTATATAATATAATATAAATATAATATTTTCTGCATACAGTAGGACTGGCGGAGCAGATGACATTACAGGATAGACATTTATAAAGATGCTCAGGCTAGGTATATCACTTCATTATCCCCTTCCTATAAGCGCACACATTGATACACAGGCCTTGTTTCGGGAATCCTAATTACATGTGTGCACCCAACGTATCTTATTTTCCATAAAAGCTGTCAAGTATACTTCTTGCTTATAATGAGTGGCATGCTTCAAATATAAATGTGTGTGTGTGTGTTATATATATATATATATATATATATATGTATATGTATATATTTAGTACAATGGAAAATTTTTATGCAGGTGTGAAAAAATGCTGCACAGCAAGAATGCTTTCAGAAATAGTTAATAGTTCATTTTTCTCAATTACCAAAATGAAGTGAATGAAGAAAAGAGAGGTAAATCCCATCAATATTTGGTGTGACTTTTGCCCTTTGCCTTCCATCAGTTCTTCTCGGTACTTGCAGATAGTTTTTGAAGAAACTTGGCAGGGAGTAGAGATGGGTGAACCTATAACACTGTCAGGGCTCCTAGGAACCTATTTATAAAACATAGTATAGAACATTGCCAGGGCTCCTAGGAACCTATCTCTAAAACATAGTATAGAACACTGTCAGGGCTCCTAGGAACCTATCTATAAAACATAGTGTATAACACTGTCAGGGCTCCTAGGAACCTATCTATAAAACATAGTGTATAACACTGTCAGGGCTCCTAGGAACCTATCTATAAAACATAGTGTATAACACTGTCAGGGCTCCTAGGAACCTATCTATAAAACATAGTGTATAACACTGTCAGGGCTCCTAGGAACCTATCTCTAAAACATAGTATATAACACTGTCAGGGCTCCTAGGAACCTATCTATAAAACATAGTGTATAACACTGTCAGGGCTCCTAGGAACCTATCTATAAAACATAGTGTAGAACACTGTCAGGGCTCCTAGGAAACTATCTCTAAAACATAGTATAGAACACTGTCAGGGCTCCTAGGAACCTATCTATAAAATATAGTGTATAACACTGTCAGGGCTCCTAGGAACCTATCTATAAAACATAGTGTATGACACTGTCAGGGCCCTAAAACATAGGACACTCAGGGCCCTAGGAACCTATCTATAAAACAGGATCACTGTCAGGGCCGGGAACCACTTAACATAGTGTAGAACGCTCTCAGGACTCCTAGGAACCTATCTATAAAACATAGTGTATAACACTGTCAGGGCTCCTAGGAACCTATCTATAAAACATAGTGTATAACACTGTCAGGGCTCCTAGGAACCTATCTATAAAACATAGTGTAGAACACTGTCAGGGCTCCTAGGAAACTATCTCTAAAACATAGTATAGAACACTGTCAGGGCTCCTAGGAACCTATCTATAAAACATAGCGTAGTACACTGTCAGGGCTCCTAGGAACCTATCTATAAAACATAGTGTATAATACTGTCAGGGCTCCTAAGAATCTATCTATAAAACATAGTGTATAACACTGTCAGGGCTCCTAGGATCCTATCTATAAAACATAGTGTAAACCACTGTCAGGGCTCCTAGGAACCTATCTATAAAACATAGTGTATAACACTGTCAGGGCTCCTAGGAACCTATCTATAAAACATAGTGTAGAACACTCTCAGGACTCCTAGGAACCTATCTATCCAAATTCTAGTTCTCCAAGTGAAAAGTGAATTCAGACCCCAGAGTATAATAGGGAGATGTAAAAAAATATAAAAATATTCATACTCATCTTCTGTTACCTCTCTGTGGGGCTCCTTGTGCTGTCCAGTGCTCTCTCTCTGCCGGTTTTGTGATGTCTGGTGCTCTCCTGTGACCTCATGCGCCAGGGTCACTGCTGAGGTCTGTGATTGGGCCTCAGTGGTGACATTGGCACGCCGAGTGTTATGATGTCACAGGAGAGCACCAGATGCCGTAAGAAGGCCCAAAAGAGATAAGGGAAGGTGAGAATGATAGTTTTTTTATTTTTGTCACCTACCCTGGGCCTCTACCTATTATATTCTTAAATCTGAGAGTATAATGCGGCAGACAAAAATCAGCATTTGTTCGGTTTCGTTGCAAACCAAACAATTTGTAATATATCTCTAGGAGGGAGGTTGTTCCTGCCGCCATCTTGGAGAACTAAGCCCACATCTTCTGTGGATGTAGGCTTGCTCCAATCCTTCTGTCTCTTCCTGTCATCCCAGACAGACTGGATGATGTTGAGATCAGGGCTATATCTGTGGGGGCCGGATCATCACTGCCAGGACTCCTCCTCCAAAGGGCAAAGGTCACACCAAATATTGATGGGATTTACATTTCTCTTTTCTTCATTCATGCTTCATTTTGGTTTGCAAAATAAATGTTACCCTCTATTTCTGAAAGCTTCAGCTTTCCAAAGGAAAAATGGCTTTGAGGACCAGGGAAATAGATCAGTCAGCCACAGACTCACTGACCAGCCACACTCACATGGAGACGCCGGACACAGGGCACACGTCACTCACAGAGGTGAAGTTAGCAAAAATCCAGGAATGCATGGCTACATCACCTACAGAGTCATGGAGTCAGGGCAGTGGTTGCTTGGTGAAAACCTCTAGGCCAGTATCCCCCAACGTGTGGCTCTTCAGCTGTTGCAAAACTACAGCTTCCATCATGCCCTGACAGCATGTGGCCTGTTCATGCATGGCACTTGGCGATGGTTTTTTTGGTGGAAGCCTCTTCAGTGACTCCCAACCTTGACTCAGAGCATGCTGAGCATTGTAGTTTTGCAACATCAGTTGATGTGGGCACAAAGTATGTCAGCCACGCCACCTTTTTGGATGTGACCAGCACATAAAGTCATGTATAAAGAGACTCTTAGTCTGGTGGATGCAAAAGCATTCCACCGGCCTGGGAGATTTGCCAGCTTTTCCTGGTTTCTGGGAGGTCACCCCTTTCTTTGGGAGCCTCCTGCAGCTTCTGGGAGAGTTGGCAAGTATGGTGAACACTACTTTAGACAGTCATGGTCCGAGGGGAAATGCCTATACAGCCCTTCTATAATCTGGCCCATTTCATGCAGTCTTATCCCAAGCTACACACGTGGACAAAATTGTTGGTACCTCTCGTTTAATGAAAAAAAAACCCACAATGGTCACAGAAATAACTTGAATCTGACAAAATTGGAATTTGCCAAACTACATGTTGACAAGCCACAAAGCTTCTGGGAGAATGTCCTATGGACAGATGAGACAAAAATTGAAATTTTTGGCAAGGCACATCAGCTCTATGTTCACAGATAGAAAAATGAAGCTTATCTTGAAAAGAACACTGTCCCTACTGTGACACATGGAGGAGGCTCTGTTATGTTCTGGGGCTGCTTTGCTGCATCTGTGCAGGGTACAATGAAATCTCAAGACTATCAAGGGATTCTAGAGAGAAATGTGCTGCCCAGTGTCAGAAAGCTTGGTCTCAGTCGCAGGTCATGGGTCTTGCAACAGGATAATGACCCAAAACACACAGCTAAAAACACCCAAGAATGGCTAAGAGGAAAACATTGGACTATTCTGAAGTGGCCTTCTATGAGCCCTGACCTAAATCCTATTGAGCATCTTTGGAAGGAGCTGAAACATGCCGTCTGGAAAAGGCACCCTTCACACCCGAGACAACTGGAGCAGTTTGCTCATGAGGAGTGGCCAAAATACCTGCTGAGAGGTGCAGAAGTCTCATTGACAGTTACAGGAATCGTTTGATTGCAGGGATTGTCTCAAAAGGTTGTGCAACTAAATATTACGTTAAGGGAACCATCATTTCTGTCCAGGCCTGTTTCATGAGTTTTCTTTTTTTTTTTAAATCCTGTTGAAGCCTGGTTGGAAAGCAATGTCTGACTTTCATTTGTTCATTGTCATAGAATTTTTATATATTATTACTTTTGTCAGATTCAAATTATTTCTGTGACCATTGTGGGTTTTTCTTTCATTAAACGAGGGGGACCAACAATTTTGTCCACGTGTGTGTATATAAGCTTTGTACCTAAATATTTATATTGAACCTTACACATAGAGCATTTATCAAATGTGGAGGCCACAGTAAGGACCACCTGCCTGAACCTCCCTCCCATATTGGCTGTGCACTATATAATCTAGAACATGCCTGTCCTTGCAATTTTACCCTTGCAGATAAACAATGCTGATACGAGCGCTCCAAGTCAAATAGTGGATTCAGAAATCGAACCTTTAATAAGGAAAAGCCTTAAAAAACTAAAAAAAGAGAAAAAAGAGCAGATAGATTAAAAGATAGGTTACCGCGCCTGGCGCTTCCAATCTAAACAGCAGTATCCAAACACAAGGGAAGCGGACCTGTTTGTGAAGCATCCCTTTGAAGTGCTGCAGTTGTGGTAGGCGTGTTGTGTAATTCTGCCCGATGTTAGTGTTTCTACTGGCTTGTTTGCTGGCTTTACATGTGGTGCGGTTGAAACTGAGCAGAAGGTTATGGATATATCGGTGTTTACTGTATTTCTGATTTACCTTCTCCAGTGACACCGAGTCTGATGAACTCTGGGTAAACTTTTACTGCAGACGTAGCATGTTGTAATAGCTCTGTGATTTTGGCTTCTGGCAAGTGCCCATGGGGTAGGTAAGGAAACGGGGATATATGAAGAGGGGGGAGTAGGGGGTTGCTGTATAAAGTGTACAGAATAATCTAATTTATTTTATATAGTAGTCGCCACATTCAATTTATTGATTTTGCTTACTTATATAGCACCATCATATTCCGCAGCACTGTACAGATAGTGTCAGCCACTGCCCCATATAGGGCTCACAATCTACATTCCCTATCAGTATGTCTTTGGAGTGTGGGAGGAAACCCACACATACATGGGGAGAACATACAAACTCCTTGCAAATGTTGTCCCTGGCTGGATTTGAACCCAGGACTCCAGCGCTGCAAGACACCAGTGCTAACCATAACCCTTTAAACAAAGTTGTCCTAATATTCTCTAAGTGGCCCCTTTATTAGAGACCCCTGCCATTTCACGATTGGTTCTTCCCTGTATGGATATTAGACCATTTTGGAGACAGAAACCTTCTGTATTGTCTGTATAGACCGTGCAGTAGGGAGTGTGTGCTTTATGGCAGCTGAAAAGACTGGAAATAAATTTACAAGAGTCTTTCAAACATTATCACAGTCTCAAGCAAGTGATGGCGACCAGAATCTCCCCAAAGACCAGGGAGTAACAAGAGGCAGAATACAGAGCCCCATCTTTGTGTATATTATTTCTGTCCTACCTTTTCTAACAGATTTGTCATTAACTCACTTAACCTGTAACAATGAGATGACTCTGCTCATATGTCCCAGTCTATACAGCAAAGCTTCACACATGTGCTACATAGGAACCCATAAGTAATGCAGATTTTGGGTACATTTCCACCATGTATTTTTGAGACCCAAACTTTCTTTTTTGTCTGTATAGACAGTGCACTAGAGTGTGTGCTTTATGGCTAGAATTGAATTGACACAAGTTTTTCACACATTATCACAGTCTCCAGAAAGTGATGGCAAGCAGGAGGGGATTTGTATACAGAGAGTTATAAGTCTTAGCTAGGCCTCAAGCCGCACAACAAATCTGCCTTTAAAGGGGGTTTCTAGGACATTTTAATTGAAGATCTATTCTTAGGATAAGTCATCAATTGAAGATCCATGGGGGTCCAAAACCTGGGACCCACACGGATCAGCTAGTTGAAGCTGCAGTGGCACTCCCTGAGCACTGCTTTCACTTCACAGGCCATGTGACTTGACATTCATCGGTCACAGGGCCTGATCGCAGCTCAGTCCCATTGAAGTGAACTGAGCTACAGTACCTAACACTGTGCAAATGTACAGAGCTGTGCTTGGTAAGTAGTGGAGAGGCCACAGAACTCACCCAAATGCTTCACCTTCTACAAAAAGTTAATTGATGAGGGTTCTGGTTGTTGGACCACTGACTATATTTAATTGATGACCTATCCCAAGGGTGGAAGTCTGGAAAACCCCTTTAGCTTTGTAATGATAATTAAATGACTCTGCTCATTATGTCCCAGTATAAATAACAAAGCTTCTCAAGTGAGCTACATGAGAACCCGTAAGTAATGCATATTTCCAGTACATTTCCGATATATATTGGTAATTAATGTAATGGTAGTCGGATAGCTCTTAACCATCTACAAATGGAACAATTTGTGGTCTTGGAGACATAATGACGTGACGTTCCGCAGAGCCATATCGGCCACATGAACAGGAATGGATCCTAAATATTGTTCTAGGAAGACTGTTACTAATGGAGGGTCACAACATGACAAGTCTCCTTACAGAGAACATCACTACCTAATTACTGTGCGGTTATCGCTGAAATGTGTTCAGTGCATTGAGCTCCAGGCTGAATACTGAGCTCTGGACAACAATCCGGAAACAGCGCTGTATGCAGATAAGTGAAATTGGCTTGGCTAAAATCCCTTTGCTGTCTCAAGGCTCGGTGAGTCAAAAGCAAATTGAGGATTTGTTACATCCAATAGAGGGCGCATGAGCTCCCCAGCCCTTTCCCATAATGCCTTGTGATATGTAGATGCTAAGTAGAGGGCAAAAGGCAATTAAAATCTCTACACACCTTCACTGGTGCCTCCTCAATGTGAGAGATTCTTGTCCCTAACCCACCATTGCCTCCCACTAAGCCAGCCAATTCACTTTGCTCTGTACTGATGAAGGACAACAATCCGGAAACAGCGCTGTATGCAGATAAGTGAAATTGGCTTGGCTAAAATCCCTTTTGCTGTCTCAAGGCTCGGTGAGTCAAAAGCAAATTGAGGATTTGTTACATCCAATAGAGGGCGCATGAGCTCCCCAGCTCCTTTCCCATAATGCCTTGTGATATACTGAGCTCTGGAACATACAAAACCACAAAGTGACATCAACTGGCAGAACACAAACAATGCATTACTGTTATAGGCCTTGAGATAGTGACATCATGCACGTAGATTAACCCTTCTGTCCTGAGACGCAGGGTGTTATGGGCAATCACACCTAAATAAACATAGCATAGCCTTTTATTTAAGCACAAGAGGTTGAAGAAGGAGAGCCTATGGGAGATTAAAGAACAAGGTTTTGGCAGGTAACAGGTTGTCGGAATGCTTTGCGTCAGAAAGCAAGGTGCCCCCAGTGGACCAGGAAAGTAGCCTGAGAGAAGGCTGGACACAGAAGGAGAGTACAATGGCACCTCAGTCCCCAGTTTCTGGACAACGGAGGCTGCGATGGAAGAGTAGTCCAAGGGGTGGTATCTCAACAAACCCCATGTGAGGGGGAGGAAGACTCCCTTTGTACGAGACAGACAACTGAAGACAGAGTAGTGTCCTGCCTGATCCTTGGGCGGGTTAAGCACGAACCACCCATTGAAGTGAATGGGAGTAGGAAATCTTTTTGCTGCCAGCAGGAAAAATTCTGTGTTGGATTTTGCATGGTGAGTCTTCCCTCAAAATCCACCATGTGAACTTACCCTAAAACTCCAACTAGTGCAGCGAAAATATCACTTAGAGCTTATTCACATGACCGAGCCATGAAAAACTCATGAAATGGTCTGTTTTCACGACTGATGTACATCCAAGTTTAATCCGTTTGCACTGATCCCTTATGGACTGGAATCTATTGAGAGATCCGTGAAAACGGGGCAAGATAGAACAGGTTCTATTTTTTATTGGATCGGAATAGATCTATTAATTTCAATGGGGCTGTGTGCTATTAAAAAAAGAAACCTTGTTGTGTGAATAAGCTCTAACTAAAAATTTCCCAGGAAAATTTTTTTGGGGTGATACAACAGCCTCCCAGAACAGTGCTCACCACAAATATTTCCTATGTGTAGCACTGGTGACAATACCTGATACTGTGTAAAGGGAGTGTGGTCTATATAAGTGGATGTGGTCTATACAAGTGGGTGTGGTATAAAAAAGGGGCATGTTAGAGAAGAAGAAAAAAAATGGGTGGCCCACTTAGCGTTCTGCAACCTCACACCTCTGGATATCAGGTTACAAAAGTTCGTATATAGTAGTAGGGGTAGGCTCCTGCTGCAGCCAGTCGTCTTACACCCAGGCACTGTCAGGAGGAGGAAATAGGTGATCTCTTTGACACGCATAGGAGGATGAGATTAAGGGAGGAGTTTCTGGCAGTTTTTGTATAGTCTATGTTTAGTGTTCCTTTAAGACAACGTTATCCAAGATCTCCTCTGTGTTGTATCCAAGTTCCCGAGAATTTCCTGCAGAGAACTTATGAAATAACCCGCAGATTAAGATACTTCACCTTTTTACAACTTTAATGAAATGTCCAATTTAGCCCGTATATCATTTTCAGACGGTTTCAGGCAAAAGCAACAGACAATTATTTTCTTTAAACGCGGTCATAAAACTGCATCTGAGCTACTTTCATTTTTTCCTGACCTCAAAACATCCAAGATCTCCAAATTTGGAAGCAGCCATAAGTTTTGTCTTTCACGCTAATAATCTCTTCCATGTGTTTCATATAGAAAGTTACTATTTTTTTCCTTAAGAAAACCATTTCAGACTATTTCGGTTGTCTTACTCCAGTCCCCTGGATATAAAACACAGCTAATATGAAAGGAGACGGTAAGAAAACACTCCTCATTTGCTCTCCATTTTAACCCTTTGTGGGAAAGCTGTAGTGCTAGAAGGCTACGGAATTTTCCATAGATGTTGAAATATATAGGGAATATGCTGTTTGTATACACCTTGAGCTGCTACAAGTGCAACTGAGGGATTAAGATTTACAGCAGGTACCTGAACAACTAAATCAGAAAATTACGTATTGACTTTTGGGGAGAGAGTTGTGGGCATGCTCTGTGACTTGTTCAGAGGTCACTGTGCAGGGAGGGGGAGGTGGGAGGAGGAGCTCTCGTCATCAATAATTTCCAATGGTGTGATCCTGTGTAATTTGCTTCAAGGTTTACAGCCATGTCCCTGGCGTACACAGCACAGCTGAAAAGTGAAAGGAAGTGACATGAGGCTCAGTGGGCAGTAGTAGCTGTAATTGCAGCCATGGGTTGTAGCGGTGGCAGCTTATGACCGCCACAATGTTTCCGACAGTCACAGCTGCCAGATCTCTCATCTTAGTGTGTCCTGCCCCTCAGTATCCACAGGAACCTCCCTCTTACTCCCCTTGTGCCCCTAGTGCCAGATTTGCCTTCCCCAGCCAATCCCTGACCACCTAGTCCTATTTAAATAACCTCCTCCAGGCACTCTGTACCTGAGCAATATAGGTTCATTGCTTAGCTTGTTCCTTCCTGCAAGGGTATCTGCTGGTTTTTCCTGTATTTTGACAGTTTCCCTATGCATCGACTCCATATTTGTCTGTGAATCATGATCTGACCTATTCCTGTTACTGACCTTGGCTTGTCACTGACTCCTGAACCTGTGCAGCCTGCCCAACCTTCTGCCTATTTATGACTGTGAATGGATTCCACCTGCTTGTTTTTGAGCATGCTCTAGCCTGACCCGCTAGAGCTGAGTGAACCAGTTCATAACTAGCCAGATTAATTACGAATTTTTCAAAAATTTCCCCCCACATTTTTGGGGTTCACCACCCATGAATCACTGTTATACTCTGGGGTCTCTTCAGACTCAGGGGAGGTGTGGAAGCCTAATAAACACCTTTCCTAAGCTCCCTTGACATCCTCTTTGGTCATCTTCCAGCTTCCTGTATGACATGTTAAAGCATCATGACATAGGTGTGCCCCAAGTGGCCTCTGAGGCCCAATCACAAGCTTCAGTGGTACCCCTGGGCCTGTGATGTCACCCAGGAGGCTGGGGCAGGCCAGAAGACAACTGAAGAGGACTGTCAGGGAACCCAGGAGAACAAGAGGACGAACATCACATATATTCACACAACAAATCATGTGAGTTTCTCTAGTAACTCTCCCCATAATGAAGTCCAAATCCCTGTATGGGGGTAAAAGGATGAATACTGGTGAGGTTACTTAGACAACACCTTTAGGAGTGTCCCAAAGTCAGATCGGTTAGGTGACATGGTAGTCCTACAACATACATAGGGGCCTGGCATATGGACAGATTTCTCACTCACCTCCATTGTCAGTGCACCACTTGCTCTTTATGACCATCTAATATTTCATTTTACTACCCTTTCCTCCATTGTATTACTGAGCAGAACAGCCTATAAATCCAATATATATTTATCAATAATTCTCCCATGTAAGCACATCCATATCTGCTGCATTAAATATGACGCCACTTAACGCTCGTCCCTGCATCCTCAGAAGAGCTGACAAATCGTTCCTTCGCACTAGATACGTTGTCTATTTATTTAGCTATTTTTGCTTCGTTGCGCAGAGACCCCTCTGCTGTAACTATTGTAAAGCTTGCGGTATAATACACAGTCCTGAGCACGCTACTCATACCACCTTGTTGAATTATTTAGCGGAATATGATAATGAGACTACGTGGACTTTGCCAAACACCGAGGTGAATAAAGAATTCACTTTATGTTAACCTCCCGCTAGCTGCCGGTTGCTTTAGCCCTGGCAGACGCTTTAAACAACATTCAATGACTTAATTTGTTCTCTGTTCGGGGCTTTCAATAAAAAACTGGTTTGTTTTAGCCGAGGAGTTCCGCACATTTATGATATACCGTGTAAGTAGTCAATATATTGTCAGCTTGTACAATTATTGCTTTTTCCATATCCATTGAGAAATCATCGCAGAATGCGGAAAAATACTGTTGTTTTGGTGCATGCTGTCCACCACTTCATAGGCCATAAGAAAACTATAGGTGGTCATAGATGGCAAATAATGGAATCTCAAATTCTAGAGCATCAAATAATAGTGAGTGCAGCTCTGGAATATAATACAGGATGTAACTCAGGATCAGTACAGGATAAGTAATGTAATGTATGTACACAGTGACTGCACCAGCAGAATAGTGAGCGCAGCTCTGGAGTATAATACAGGATGTAACTCAGGATCAGTACAGGATAAGTAATGTAATGTATGTACACAGTGACTGCACCAGCAGAATAGTTAGTGAGTGCAGCTCTGGGGTATAATACAGGATGTAACTCAGGATCAGTACAGGATAAGTAATGTAATGTATATACACAGTGACTGCACCAGCAGAATAGTGAGTGCAGCTCTGGAGTATAATACAGGATGTAACTTGGGATCAGTACAGGATAAGTAATGTAATGTATGTACACAGTGACTGCACCAGCAGAATAGTGAGTGCAGCTCTGGGGTATAATACAGGATGTAACTCAGGATCAGTACAGGATAAGTAATGTAATGTATGTACACAGTGACTGCACCAGCAGAATAGTGAGTGCAGCTCTGGAGTATAATACAGGATATAACCAGGATCAGTACAGGATAAGTAATGTAATGTATGTACACAGTGACTGCACCAGCAGAATAGTGAGTGCAGCTCTGGAGTATAATACAGGATGTAACTCAGGATCAGTACAGGATAAGTAATGTAATGTATGTACACAGTGACTGCACCAGCAGAATAGTGAGCGCAGCTCTGGAGTATAATACAGGATGTAACTCAGGATCAGTATAGGATAAGTAATGTAATGTATGTACACAGTGACTGCACCAGCAGAATAGTGAGTGCAGCTCTGGAGTATAATACAGGATATAACTCAGGATCAGTACAGGATAAGTAATGTAATGTATGTACACAGTGACTGCACCAGCAGAATAGTGAGTGCAGCTCTGGAGTATAATACAGGATGTAACTCAGGATCAGTACAGGATAAGTAATGTAATGTATGTACACAGTGACTGCACCAGCAGAATAGTGAGTGCAGCTCTGGAGTATAATACAGGATGTAACTCAGGATCAGTACAGGATAAGTAATGTAATGTATGTACACAGTGACTGCACCAGCAGAATAGTGAGTGCAGCTCTGGAGTATAATACAGGATGTAACTCAGGATCAGTACAGGATAAGTAATGTAATGTATGTACACAGTGACTGCCCCAGCAGAATAGTTAGTGAGTGCAGCTCTGGAGTATAATACAGGATGTAACTCAGGATCAGTACTGGATAAGTAATGTAATGTATGTACACAGTGACTGCACCAGCAGAATAGTGAGTGCAGCTCTGGAGTATAATACAGGATAAGTAATGTAATGTATGTACACAGTGACTACACCAGCAGAATAGTGAGTGCAGCTCTGGAGTATAATACAGGATGTAATTTAGGATCAGTACAGGATAAGTAATATAATGTGTGTACACAGTGACTACACCAGCAGAATAGTGAGTGCAGCTCTGGAGTATAATACAGGATGTAATTTAGGATCAGTACAGGATAGGTAATGTAATGTATGTACACAGTGACTGTACCAGCAGAATAGTGAGTGCAGCTCTGGAGTATAATACAGGATGTAACTCAGGATCAGTACAGGATAAGTAATGTAATGTATGTACACAGTGACTGCACCAGCAGAATAGTGAGTGCAGCTCTGGAGTATAATACAGGATGTAACTCAGGATCAGTACAGGATAAGTAATGTAATGTATGTACACAGTGACTGCACCAGCAGAATAGTGAGTGCAGCTCTGGAGTATAATACAGGATCTAACTCAGGATCAGTACAGGATAAGTAATGTAATGTATGTACACAGTGACTGCACCAGCAGAATAGTGAGCGCAGCTCTGGAGTATAATACAGGATGTAACTCAGGATCAGTACAGTATAAGTAATGTAATGTATGTACACAGTGACTGCACCAGCAGAATAGTGAGCGCAGCTCTGGAGTATAATACAGGATGTAACTCAGGATCAGTACAGGATAAGTAATGTAATGTATGTACACAGTGACTGCACCAGCAGAATAGTGAGTGCAGCTCTGGAGTATAATACAGGATGTAACTCAGGATCAGTACAGGATAAGTAATGTAATGTATGTACACAGTGACTGCACCAGCAGAATAGTTAGTGAGTGCAGCTCTGGAGTATAATACAGGATGTAACTCAGGATCAGTACAGGATAAGTAATGTAATGTATGTACACAGTGACTGCACCAGCAGAATAGTGAGCGCAGCTCTGGAGTATAATATAGGATGTAACTCAGGATCAGTACAGGATAAGCAATGTAATGTATGTACACAGTCACTGCACCAGCAGAATAGTGAGCGCAGCTCTGGAGTATAATACAGGATGTAACTCAGGATCAGTACAGGATAAGTAATGTAATGTATGTACACAGTGACTGCACCAGCAGAATAGTGAGTGCAGCTCTGGAGTATAATACAGGATGTAACTCAGGATCAGTACAGGATAAGTAATGTAATGTATGTACACAGTGACTGCACTAGCAGAATAGTGAGTGCAGCTCTGGAGTATAATACAGGATGTAACTCAGGATCAGTACTGGATAAGTAATGTAATGTATGTACACAGTGACTGCACCAGCAGAATAGTGAGTGCAGCTCTGGAGTATAATATAGGATGTAACTCAGGATCAGTACAGGATAAGTAATGTAATGTATGTACACAGTAACTGCACCAGCAGAATAGTGAGTGCAGCTCTGGAGTATAATACAGGATGTAACTCAGGATCAGTACAGGATAAGTAATGTAATGTATGTACACAGTGACTGCACCAGCAGAATTAGTGAGTGCAGCTCTGGAGTATAATACAGGATGTAACTCAGGATCAGTACAGGATAAGTAATGTAATGTATGTACACAGTGACTGCACCAGCAGAATAGTGAGTGCAGCTCTGGAGTATAATATAGGATGTAACTCAGGATCAGTACAGGATAAGTAATGTAATGTATGTACACAGTGACTGCCCCAGCAGAATAGTGAGCGCAGCTCTGGAGTATAATATAGGATGTAACTCAGGATCAGTACAGGATAAGTAATGTAATGTATGTTCACAGTGACTGCACCAGCAGAATAGTGAGCGCAGCTCTGGAGTATAATACAGGATGTAACTCAGGATCAGTACAGGTTAAGTAATGTAATGTATGTACACAGTGACTGCACCAGCAGAATAGTGAGCGCAGCTCTGGAGTATAATACAGGATGTAACTCAGGATCAGTACAGGATAAGTAATGTAATGTATGTACATAGTGACTGCACCAGAAGAATAGTGAGCGCAGCTCTGGAGTATAATACAGGATGTAACTCAGGATCAGTACAGGATAAGTAATGTAATGTATGTACACAGTGACTGCACCAGCAGAATAATGAGCGCAGCTCTGGAGTATAATACAGGATGTAACTCAGGATCAGTATAGTATAAGTAATGTAATGTATGTACACAGTGACTGCACCAGCAGAATAGTGAGTGCAGCTCTGGAGTATAATACAGGATGTAACTCAGGATCAGTACAGGATAAGTAATGTAATGTATGTACACAGTGACTGCACCAGCAGAATAGTGAGTGCAGCTCTGGAGTATAATACAGGATGTAACTCAGGATCAGTACAGGATAAGTAATGTAATGTATGTACACAGTGACTGCACCAGCAGAATAGTGAGTGCAGCTCTGGAGTATAATACAGGATGTAACTCAGGATCAATACAGGATAAGTAATGTAATGTATGTACACAGTGACTGTACCAGCAGAATAGTGAGCGCAGCTCTGGAGTATAATACAGGATGTAACTCAGGATCAGTACAGGATAAGTAATATAATGTATGTACACAGTGATTGCACCAGCAGAATAGTTAGTGAGTGCAGCTCTGGAGTATAATACAGGATGTAACTCAGGATCAGTACTGGATAAGTAATGTAATGTATGTACACAGTGACTGCACCAGCAGAATAGTGAGTGCAGCTCTGGAGTATAATACAGTATAAGTAATGTAATGTATGTACACAGTGACTACACCAGCAGAATAGTGAGTGCAGCTCTGGAGTATAATACAGGATGTAATTTAGGATCAGTACAGGATAAGTAATATAATATGTGTACACAGTGACTACACCAGCAGAATAGTGAGTGCAGCTCTGGAGTATAATACAGGATGTAATTTAGGATCAGTATAGGATAGGTAATGTAATGTATGTACACAGTGACTGTACCAGCAGAATAGTGAGTGCAGCTCTGGAGTATAATACAGGATGTAACTCAGGATCAGTACAGGATAAGTAATGTAATGTATGTACACAGTGACTGCACCAGCAGAATAGTGAGTGCAGCTCTGGAGTATAATACAGGATGTAACTCAGGATCAGTACAGGATAAGTAATGTAATGTATGTACACAGTGACTGCACCAGCAGAATAGTGAGTGCAGCTCTGGAGTATAATACAGGATGTAACTCAGGATCAGTACAGGATAAGTAATGTAATGTATGTACACAGTGACTGCACCAGCAGAATAGTGAGCGCAGCTCTGGAGTATAATACAGGATGTAACTCAGGATCAGTACAGGATAAGTAATGTAATGTATGTACACAGTGACTGCACCAGCAGAATAGTGAGTGCAGCTCTGGAGTATAATACAGGATGTAACTCAGGATCAGTACAGGATAAGTAATGTAATGTATGTACACAGTGACTGCACCAGCAGAATAGTGAGTGCAGCTCTGGAGTATAATACAGGATGTAACTCAGGATCAGTACAGGATAAGTAATGTAATGTATGTACACAGTGACTGCACCAGCAGAATAGTGAGTGCAGCTCTGGAGTATAATACAGGATCTAACTCAGGATCAGTACAGGATAAGTAATGTAATGTATGTACACAGTCACTGCACCAGCAGAATAGTGAGCGCAGCTCTGGAGTATAATACAGGATGAAACTCAGGATCAGTACAGGATAAGTAATGTAATGTATGTACACAGTGACTGCACCAGCAGAATAGTGAGTGCAGCTCTGGAGTATAATACAGGATCTAACTCAGGATCAGTACAGGATAAGTAATGTAATGTATGTACACAGTGACTGCCCCAGCAGAATAGTGAGCGCAGCTCTGGAGTATAATATAGGATGTAACTCAGGATCAGTACAGGATAAGTAATGTAATGTATGTACACAGTGACTGCACCAGCAGAATAGTGAGCGCAGCTCTGGAGTATAATACAGGATTTAACTCAGGATCAGTACAGGATAAGTAATGTAATGTATGTACACAGTGACTGCACCAGCAGAATAGTGAGCGCAGCTCTGGAGTATAATACAGGATGTAACTCAGGATCAGTACAGGATAAGTAATGTAATGTATGTACACAGTGACTGCACCAGCAGAATAGTGAGTGCAGCTCTGGAGTATAATACAGGATGTAACTCAGGATCAGTACAGGATAAGTAATGTAATGTATGTACACAGTGACTGCACCAGCAGAATAGTGAGTGCAGCTCTGGAGTATAATACAGGATGTAACTCAGGATCAGTACAGGATAAGTAATGTAATGTATGTACACAGTGACTGCACCAGCAGAATAGTTAGTGAGTGCAGCTCTGGAGTATAATACAGGATGTAACTCAGGATCAGTACAGGATAAGTAATGTAATGTATGTACACAGTGACTGCACCAGCAGAATAGTGAGTGCAGCTCTGGAGTATAATACAGGATGTAACTCAGGATCAGTACAGGATAAGTAATGTAATGTATGTACACAGTTACTGCACCAGCAGAATAGTGAGTGCAGCTCTGGAGTATAATACAGGATGTAATTTAGGATCAGTACAGGATAAGTAATGTAATGTGTGTACACAGTGACTACACCAGCAGAATAGTGAGTGCAGCTCTGGAGTATAATACAGGATGTAACTCAGGATCAGTACAGGATAAGTAATGTAATGTATGTACACAGTGACTGCACCAGCAGAATAATGAGCGCAGCTCTGGAGTAAAATACAGGATGTAACTCAGGATCAGTACAGAATAAGTAATGTAATGTATGTACACAGTGACTGCACCAGCAGAATAGTGAGCGCAGCTCTGGAGTATAATACAGGATGTAACTCAGGATCAGTACAGGATAAGTAATGTAATGTATGTACACAGTGACTGCACCAGCAGAATAGTGAGTGCAGCTCTGGAGTATAATACAGGATGTAACTCAGGATCAGTACAGGATAAGTAATGTAATGTATGTACACAGTGACTGCACCAGCAGAATAGTGAGTGCAGCTCTGGAGTATAATACAGGATGTAACTCAGGATCAGTACAGGATAAGTAATGTAATGTATGTACACAGTGACTGCACCAGCAGAATAGTGAGTGCAGCTCTGGAGTATAATACAGGATGTAACTCAGGATCAGTACAGGATAAGTAATGTAATGTATGTACACAGTGACTGCACCAGCAGAATAGTTAGTGAGTGCAGCTCTGGAGTATAATACAGGATGTAACTCAGGATCAGTACAGGATAAGTAATGTAATGTATGTACACAGTGACTGCACCCGCAGAATAGTGAGTGCAGCTCTGGAGTATAATACAGGATGTAACTCAGGATCAGTACAGGATAAGTAATGTAATGTATGTACACAGTGACTGCACCAGCAGAATAGTGAGCGCAGCTATGGAGTAAAATACAGGATGTAACTCAGGATCAGTACAGAATAAGTAATGTAATGTATGTACACAGTGACTGCACCAGCAGAATAGTGAGCGCAGCTCTGGAGTATAATACAGGATGTAACTCAGGATCAGTACAGGATAAGTAATGTAATGTATGTACACAGTGACTGCACCAGCAGAATAGTGAGTGCAGCTCTGGAGTATAATACAGGATGTAACTCAGGATCAGTACAGGATAAGTAATGTAATGTATGTACACAGTGACTGCACCAGCAGAATAGTGAGTGCAGCTCTGGAGTATAATACAGGATGTAACTCAGGATCAGTACAGGATAAGTAATGTAATGTATGTACACAGTGACTGCACCAGCAGAATAGTGAGTGCAGCTCTGGAGTATAATACAGGATGTAACTCAGGATCAGTACAGGATAAGTAATGTAATGTATGTACACAGTGACTGCACCAGCAGAATAGTTAGTGAGTGCAGCTCTGGAGTATAATACAGGATGTAACTCAGGATCAGTACAGGATAAGTAATGTAATGTATGTACACAGTGACTGCACCCGCAGAATAGTGAGCGCAGCTCTGGAGTATAATACAGGATGTAACTCAGGATCAGTACAGGATAAGTAATGTAATGTATGTACACAGTGACTGCACCAGCAGAATAGTGAGTGCAGCTCTGGAGTATAATACAGGATGTAACTCAGGATCAGTACAGGATAAGTAATGTAATGTATGTACACAGTTACTGCACCAGCAGAATAGTGAGTGCAGCTCTGGAGTATAATACAGGATGTAACTCAGGATCAGTACAGGATAAGTAATGTAATGTATGTACACAGTGACTGCACCAGCAGAATAGTTAGTGAGTGCAGCTCTGGAGTATAATACAGGATGTAACTCAGGATCAGTACAAGATGTAAATTAACGTATTTATTCAAACATGAAAATACAAATCAAACCAAGAGATCAGATGAGACTCTGGGTTTCTCAGCTATTTGTGATACCTATTTTCAGACACATTGAGGTGAATGTTTCCTTCCTGTTAGTATGTCTGATCCCTGACAACAAAGTTCTCAGAACAAGTAAAAATCGTGACATTAAATTTCCATATTCTCCTTTGCAGCACCATAGCCTCAAGCAAGTCTCTGCCCAAGTTGTGTAAGGTTCTTTTAATCCACTCTGTACTTGAACTGATGAATATGTAGCCAGGATTTCTGATTCTCTCTGTATATAGATTGCAAGGGAAAAACCAACAAGGAATAGAAAAACGTAGCGTGGTCAATGGACAACTAATCCTGGCTTTCTGGTACCATTTATTCACGAGAAGCCAAACCAACACTAGCGCTGAGCCATAGCCACAACTCAGACAGAGTCAGGTGAGGAGATTCAATGTCTAAATCCTGACCTGTATTATTCAGCTGGCAATGCGTGGGTGTAAGGGGGTCAGTCCTTACCAGCATTATTGGCCTTAAAGAGTCACTGTTATAAGCTCCTCTCCTGCCTGCTAAACTGCTCAATTCACTGAGACATCTGTCCTCAGGGTGAAGACGATTAAAGCTTGCAGACAGATCAGGATACATAGAAATCTATGGAGAGGGAGGAGGAACAAGCTGCTACAGGAAACAGATTTCTAGCATTTTTGTAGCAGTTTTTCAGCAGGTCTTATAGGATCAGTATAGATGTGAACAAACCTCTGGTGAGAGAGATATCAAAGGGCTTATTACACACAACAGGATTCCACGACTGTGTACTGGCCATTGTATTAACTTCCAGCACACAGCCCCGACCATTGTTTTAAAGAGCCCATGTGAACGGTCTGAGAAAATACAGAACATGCTAACTCTCGGCCCGTGAAAACGGAATACCCTAAGGTGTAAACTCAACCATCAAAAAAGTAATGTCATGTGAATGTAGCCCTGCTCCGGGATACTTGTTTCTCTCTGCTGTCCATTCATTCCTTTTACTTTTCTCCCTCCCCTCTCCATAGACTTCTATGACCCAAAGTATATCTTCAGGGTAGACAGACCTCTGCAGTTTAGTGGACATGTAAGGAGATAGAAGCATTTCCCTCTCATAACATATATTGCAAAATTTCTTATATTCACCTTAACTATTCATTTACAAAAAAAAAAAAAAAAAGAAATGTAGACAAAAGTTACACTTTAAGAGTATTATGTTGGGGCCCCCACTTTAAAATGGTGCAGTAAATCAATTGGGCATAGCACTTAAACTAGAATAATTTAACACACAATGAGGCAACAACCTTGGTTATAGTCTTAGAAGAGGTAATAGGCTTGGTGGTTACAAAAGACAACTGGCAAAGTGGTTACAAACAGTCTTTCAACCACAGTATAGTTTGAGTTACATGACTTAATAGAACAGAACACAGTCCTTGGTCTAAAACCCAATCTGGCCAGTAGCAGTACACAGTCACAGCTGTGTAGCAATAGTGCCCTTTACTCTCAGCAGCATTGTCAATCTCTCACCACTCAGGACTCACAGCAATTTGCCACATACAATCTGGCTATGCTTGTACATACCAAAGCAAGTTGATCCAGCACTCCAGTCAGTGGAAATCGGAGTTTTATTAATATATTGGAACAGCCGCAACATGAGAATCAAGACATTTCTCATCCTAAGCGTTTAAGGTGTAACCACCCTTACTCATGACATAGTGAAATCTCCCACAATGACTTGTCATTAGCTCCCCACACCTCCAGACCTCAGGACTCCCAGTAAATTATAAAAGCACAACATGGAATTTAATATAAGACCATAGGAGATGCAAACAAAACAGGTGATCAGGAGGAGATAAATCGAGGCAAACAAGTGCAAATATGAGGGATAAGAAACCAAGTGCCGAAATAGCATGACATAACATCAAAACTTATCGTAACATATATAATACATGATCCATATCAAAATAGATACATATATACAAAATATACAATAATCTGTAATAAACACTGAAAACTAATAATACTTTAAAATACACATAACAGATGAAAAAGTCTAATAATGTAAAATAATCTCACAACATAAATTCACACATAGTATCAAGATGCAGAATCCAATACGCTTCCCGATTCTGTAATGTGTACATTCTATTACCCCAATAAATGTTTTTGTTATTTTTTTTTTTGTATTATTAGCTTTCAGTGTTTATTACAGATTATTGTCTATTTTGTATATATGTATCTATTTTAATATGGATCATGCATTATATTTGTTACGATAAGTTTTGATTTTATGTCTTGATTTTTCGGCACTTGATATGTTATCCCTCATATTTGTACTTGTTTGTCTCGAATTGTTGCCTCTCAATCAGCTTTTGTGATCTCACGTTGTCTTATACCAAATTCCATGTTGTGTTTTTTAATTTGCTGGGAGTCCTGTGGTCTGGAGGCGTGGGAGCTAATGACTATTATGGGAGTTTTTTAGTTTTCGTTATGCCATGGGTAACGGTGGTTTCATCTGAAACACGTAGGAGAAGTTAAATGTCTTGATTCTCATGTTGGGCTTGTTCCAAAATATTAATAAAGTTCTGATTTCCAGTGACCGGAGTGCTGGAACGACTTGCTTTGATTGGACAATGGACACTGGGTTGGGCAGTCCTGTGCACCTGGAGTGTGTTTATACGACTGCTAACTGGTGGGCCTGTCTGGGTTATTCTTTTACATACCCTGGTCTCATCCATTACTCTGAGGTCTCTCACACCATCTTCATCAGAATTTGGTCCCTCTCTCTGTGCACTGTTTAAAAGTAGAGATGACCAAACTGGTTCGGACACCACCGGATTCGACACAAATTTTTGAAAGGTTTCATGTTAATCCGAACACGAAACTTTGGGAGTTCATCACCTGCAAACCCGGAAGTGACATTATTATATTCTGGGGTGTCTTTAGACCCGAAAGTATAATAGGTGGGGGCCCAGGGGGGTGTAAAAAAAAAATAACATTTATACTCACCTTCCCTCAACTTAACAAGAAAAAATACATTATTTCCAAAACCACTACCCTTCTTACCCTAGTGTTTTTTGTATTTTTTTGAAAAGGGTCCAATTCTGACTTTTTCTATGGGGTACCATGATTTCTACGTACGCCTCTGCCCATTTCACTTCCATTTTGGGACTTTAGCACGAGTAAAGTTCCCCCACTCCATGAACATATGATGTCACAGCTTTAAGCAGGGGGCTCAGTTAAACAGACCCGCTCGTGTTGGGTCGGATCACTCAGCTAAAGATTAATTGCTTGGAGATTGTGAAGTGTGAATGTCAGCCTATGATTTAGACCAGTTTTCATGTAACTTTTTCTGGACCTGCTGAAGCTTATTCATACCCGCTGCGCTATACAGCTAATGGTGCCGAGAGTCTGGAATTGTTCAGAGTGCTTAAAATTTAGCCGAGTACAAGCAGCAGTGTCTGTTCGATGCAGCAGGAAGCTATTATCTGCATTTTATATTCCGCATCCTACTGTGTTTTGTCAGTCTCACTACAATAAGAATTCATAATTTTCTTCCAACCTACAATTATAAATCTAGGACACATATGGAAATATTATTTTTGAGACGCACAAAAATCCACATAGCTGTCAATCAAAGGAACAGGATCATCTTCTGTATCCCAGCACAATAAAGGCTTTCTCTGAATTGTCCATTTCTTTTGCGTTTCTAAATCAAAATGGCTTCTTATCAATATTATGTATGGTTACACGCCATAAAGCAATCTTAGAGTGATACATAATTTATTAGCTTTCTCTACATTGTGGCAGCTGATTGACCCCACCAAGTTGGCATCAATTCCTCATTGAACCAGGGTACTGAATAGCAGGGGCCCCATAGCAAAATTTGTAATTGGGTCCCACTTTGCCATGACGACCTTAAGCAGCAAGTTCAGAACTAGAAAAGTGTATGATTATTTTGGTTTCCTTTACACAAGCATATAACCACATAGTGATTACACTGTACAGCAGAGGCGTAGCTAGGTGTTCAGCACAGGGAGGGCGAACATGTCCAAGTGGGCCCCCAACTTGGACTTGTTTGTATACCGATACTATGAGTATACGGTGAGCGTATAGTGGTATATATAGTGGCTCTGCACAGGGCTCTGCAGACGATTTAGGTGAATACAGGGCAGTAACATTTAGTGACTTACCGGTGACGTCTCTGACTAATCCTTCACATTCCCCATCTCTTTCATCTGGACGGCCATGACCACTTCTTTCAGTCTCTGTAAAGTTTGCAACACAGACATCTTTGGCTCCTCACTTTTCCAGGCACCTGACCCACATTGTCCTCACCTGAACAAAGCCCCCATCCTGCTGCTACCCCCAATTATAAAATATATAATATAACCCCCCCATAATGAATAATACCCCCAAGTGTATCTTTAAGTTAATAACTTCCCTGTGCACCCCTTTAAATAGTTCCCCTTATTAATAATGCCCCAGATGTTTCCTAATTAAAAAGGAAAAAACAGGGGAAAAAAATGATTGGGGTTCCAATACCCCCGGACCCCGAGGATCAGCTGTTTGAATGAACCGTGGTACCCGTGTAAGTGCCGTGACCCCTTATCTCTTTACATAGTGTCATTCATCTCATAGTGGCCATGTCATGTAACTACAGCCTCGTCCTATACACGTCTATGTGACAAGGCTGGAATTACATCACACGGTCACTATATACAGACAGCGTGTGATATAAACAGGCGCCATAGCCCCTTCATACAGCTGATCAGTGTGGAATCACTAATCTCTTATTGATGATTTATTCTGAGGATAGACCATCAATAAAAATGAGCTGGAAAACTCCTTAAAGAGGACCTTTAACGTCCTCATGTATATGCTGTTTTACATACCGATAGAAAGCCGACAGCACGCTGAATTCAGCACACTGCCGGCTTTCCCGGTATGTGCCCCGGGGCTGGAGAAATCGGCGGTCTTAGTTTCACGGTTTACTGTCAGAAGGGCGTTCCTGACAGTCTAGCAGCGCTGTGAGGAGCGCCCTCTCTGACAGTACAGCGCTATGGGCGAGTACAGAGAGGGGGCATTCCTTATAGCCCGCCGATGACGCTGAGTTGTAAGGAACGCCCCCCAGTACAAGTCTATGGACGAGAACAGTCAGAGAGGACGTTCATCACAGCGCAGCTAGACTGTCAGGAACGCCCTTCTGACAGTAAACCGTGAAACTAAGACCGCCGATATCTCCAGCCCCCGGGCACATACCGGGAGAGCCGACAGTGTGCTGAATTCAGCGTGCTGTCGGCTTTCTATCAGTATGTAAAACAGCATATACATGAGGATGTGAAAGGTCCTCTTTAAGGCTAAGACCCAAGTGGTCTCCTGCAGCAAAAAAGAGCTGCGGGAAAAACCGCAGTGGCGACGCATTGCAGTTTTTCCTGCAGAACTTTGCACAGAAAGTTCACAGAGGTTTCCTCTGCAGACTTTCTGCTTCAATTATATCTACAGGAAAACCACCAGCATTTCCGTAGGTATAATTGACATGCTGCGATTTCCAAAACTGCGTCTGTTTTGGAAATCACAGCGTATCCGCTGCGCATATTTCACTGCAAAGTGGGGATGGGGGCCACATGTGGCAAAAACCCACAGAAAAAAAACCCGCCATTTTATATCTAGCAAATCCCATCCACACATGGGAAAAATATGTGCAGCAGATGCACTGCGATTTCCAAAACCGTTGCGGTTTTGGAAATTGCAGCATGTCAATTATACCTATGGATACACCGGCGGTTTCCATATAGGTGTATTGAAATCAGAAAGTCCACAGAGGAAACCTCTGCAGACCTTCTGTGAAAAACACTGCGGGAAAAACCACAATGTTACTGCCATGGATTTTCCTGCAGCGCTTTTTTTTCTGCAGCCCACTATGTGGGGCCTTAGTCTTATTAAAACCCCAGTGCCACCTTAATTAAATTACTTGACCCTCATATTATGCCCCTGATTCCCCCTGACATAAATACCGCACCTCTAATGACCCCTTATATCAATGACCACCCCCTTATGTTCATAATGCCTCCTAATATAAATGATGCCCCCTAATGGCCCCTTATATAAATAACCTCCCCCCTTGTATTAATAATACCCCACAATAACCCTTATATAAATGACCCCCCCATCGTCATACTGCCCCCTAATGAATCCTCCCTTATAGTTATATTTCCCCCTCCTAACCACCCCTTATACTATTAATATACCCACAACTAAGCTAAAAAACAAAAGCAAAAGTCATACTCACCTGCGATGCCAATGAATGGAGCCGCCGGCGTTTCCTCCCTGTCCACGCACAGGACGTCTGTGTCTGAGCGCGGGCGGCGCATTGTTGTGACGTCATCTCGCCTCCCGTGCTGAGAAGCAGACATCGTCTGTGTTCTCGGCGTCTTGTAAACCGCAAGCCTGTACTGGCTTGCGGTTTACAATACTGTGAAGTTGCAGGTTACGTTTTAACTAGACACCGATCTAGTTAGAAATAAAGGATGTATTAATGGCGGCCCCGGGGTGGGCCCCCAAAAATCAGTAGGCCCGGGGCAGCCGCCCCCTCTGCCCCCCAGCTAGCTACGCCTCTGCTGTACACATAATGTACATGCTGATGTCACAGTACAGGGATAATAAACACAGTGATGTCACAGTAAAGGGATAATATATACAGTGATGTCACAGTACAAGGATAATAGACACAGTGATGTAACAGTACATAGATAATACACACAGTGATGTCAGTACAGGATAATACACACAGTGATGTCACAGTACAGAGATAATACACACAGTGATGTCACAGTACAGGGATAATACACACAGTGATGTCAGTACAGGATAATACACACAGTGATGTCACAGTACAGAGATAATACACACAGTGATGTCACAGTACAGGGATAATACACACAGTGATGTCACAGTACAGGGATAATATATACAGTGATGTCAAAGTACAGGAATAATAGACACAGTGATGTCACAGTACAGGGATAATACACACAGTGATGTCACAGTACATAGATAATACACACAGTGAAGTCACAGTACAGAGATAATACACACAGTGATGTCACAGTACAGGGATAATACACACAGTGATGTCACAGTACAGGGATAATATATACAGTGATGCCAAAGTACAGGGATAATACACACAGTGATGTCACACTACAAGGATAATACACACAGTGATGTCACAGTACAGGGATAATACACACAGTGATGTCACAGTACATGGATAATACACACAGTGATGTCACAGTACAGGGATAATATACACAATGATGTCACAGTACAGGGATAATACACACAGTGATGTCACAGTACAGGATAATACACACAGTGATGTCACAGTACAGGGATAATACACACAGCGATGTCACAGTACAGAGATAATACACACAGTGATGTCACAGTACAGGGATAATACACACAGTGATGTCACAGTACAGGGATAATACACACAGTGATGTCACAGTACAGGGATAATATATACAGTGATGCCAAAGTACAGGGATAATACACACAGTGATGTCACACTACAAGGATAATACACACAGTGATGTCACAGTACAGGGATAATACACACAGTGATGTCACAGTACATGGATAATACACACAGTGATGTCACAGTACAGGGATAATATACACAATGATGTCACAGTACAGGGATAATACACACAGTGATGTCACAGTACAGGATAATACACACAGTGATGTCACAGTACAGGGATAATACACACAGCGATGTCACAGTACAGAGATAATACACACAGTGATGTCACAGTACAGGGATAATACACACAGCGATGTCACAGTACAGGGATATTGTAGTGGAAGAGTGAAGAAATCAGGTGATACCTTTTAGAGGCTAACTGAGTATATTTGATAGTATGCTTTCGAGAGTCTAGCTCTCTTCTTCAGACATACAAGAAACTGAAAATTCACACACTCTTTATACACACAAGACCTGGATCTTCAAAGGGTCTTAGAATCTTTAAAGAAAATCAAAATGCAATATAAGTAGAGAAGTTATTTACAACAGATCAAGAAATAAACAATCTGGAAACTTGTAGGGTGTGACAGGGATCAGTAATTCTTGCTGTGATGTCACAGTACAGCAGGGGCAGATTGGCAATATATGTTACCAGGAAAATTCCCAAATGGGGTGTCTTCTCTTCAGCTGAAGGTTTGAGTCCTAATTAGAGATGGACGAACCACTGAAGATTAATTAATTTTCGGGTTTGGATAGTTCGGCCCAAAGATTTGTTTCAGGCCATACTTGTTCGAATAGAACTGGAAGTAAAATTATTATACTCTGGAGTCTCTTCAAACCTCAGAGTATAGGTGGAGGCCCAGGGGAGGTGTAAAAAATAACAAACTCATCTCCCTCACCTCTTCTGGACCTTCTCACAGCATTCGGTGCGCTTTCTGGGTCCTCTTTTGGCCTCTTCCGTCCTCGTGGATGAAGTTACCCCAGACACTGCTTAGACCTCTACCTATTATACTCTGAGGTCTGAAGAGACCCCAGAGTATAATAATGTCACTTCTGGTTTGCGGTTGACAAACCCTCAAAGTTTCAGGTTTGTGTCAAATCCGAAACATTTGGAAAATTTGGGTCAAACCTGGTTTGATCCAAACCGGTTCGCTCATGTCTAATCCTAATGTTAGGTTGAAGAAGAGGTTCCTTAGGTTTTCCGTTAAGCCGGTCCAACTCTAAACCTTAGAAGGGCTAACAGATATAGAAATTGGAGAAGGGTATCAGGAATAGAGGTCATACAAAAATATTTCAGAGATTATTTAGAAATTTTAAAGTTTCTGATTCAAGCGGACAGTGTTTCACGTTTTCTAGGCAGCAGAAGGAACATCACATAACATTAATAATAAGTCTTCGTGGCCTGGGGAAAGCTTGCTTCAAAGCTGCCGATTCTGTAACTTAAGCACGGCAATGGTTTAGCTAATTTGCAGTTAACTGCAGCAAACACTTAAAGCCTAAAACTTACTCCTTTACTTTATAGGCTGCCAGCGGAATTTCAATTTTTTTTCCAATTTAAGATAGGAACCACAGTGTCAAGAAAATTCCTGCCCACAAAAGGAACTTAAAAACATTTTACACTCGTTTCTTTGAGAAAGGACAGAAGGTAAAAAATCTTAAAATACAAACTGAACCTAATTATAGAAGGTTCTACACGACGCACTGGAATAGCTAAGCCTGCTAATGACTGGAGGTTTACATTGGTACGCCTTGATGGTACCTACAAAAGTCTACATAACCTACTTCTAACCCAGCGCCAGCCACTCAGTGAGGCCTGGTAATGGGGATTCTTCCTACTTTCCCCATAAAGGGATAATTTGTGATCTGCTTAATAGCAAGCAGAATCAAAAGGAATATCATTCATCTAATACCGGCCATAGAGTTTAGATATCTGTCGGCTAAATGATTGTTTGGCTATCTGGTCTGATTCCCCCATACACATGGACTCTTGGCTCGGTGAAACAAAGCATGTATACAAACCTTGAGAAAAGCCAAAAAGTTGTTGCCATAGACTACTGGTAGTAGCCAACATTTCCCCAAAAAGGATCAAATAGTTGTAATCCAATGTCCTACTCCTTATCTCCACCAACATCTTCAGCCAGGAGAGTGTCGAAAGATCTCCATACAGAATGGATGGTTGGCTGAACCTGTAAAAACCTGGCGGGTTATACCAATACATGTCTAACAATCCATGCCTTTTTAGATCATGGCATGGAATGAATTCTCCCCAGGAAGCAATACCTACAGTACTGTGCAAAAGTTTCAGGCAGGTGTGGAAAAAATGCTGCGAAGTAAGAATGCTTTCAGAAATAGAAAGGTTAATAGTTTATTTTTGTCGATAAACAGAATGAAGAAAAGAGAAATGTAAATCCCATCAATATCTGTTGTGACCTTTGCCCTTTGCCTTCCATCAATTGTCAGAACTCGGCAGGGAGGTTGTTGCCGCCATCTTGGAGAACTAAGCACAGATCTTGTGTGGATGTAGGCTTGCTGTCCAGACAGACTAGATGATGATGAGATCAGGGCTGTATCTGTGGGGCCATATCATCAGTTCCAGGACTCCTCCTCCAAAGGGCAAAGGTCACACCAAGTACTCTATAAACCATTCTAAATTTATATTTCACAGCCTCCACTCCCATGGGGCAGATAGACCAATGCCAATTGACTGTCTGTGGAGAGAGATCATGGAGACATTTCCCACCAGTTGTGCCAAGATGTTGCTGAACTGTCCATGGAACCTGAAAATTAGTCAGAAAACATTATTTTTCATAACCAAAAGTTTAATAAGGGAAAGGGACAATTTGGTTCATCTAGAATATTTATAGACTTGTTTTCACCTTTGCCCCGCGCTGCAATATGAAGGCCATGACCTGTCTGAAAGAAGGAAATTTGGCTTTTAATTCTTCAGCTTGCCGCAATCTGCTTAGTAGCCTGTACAGGCGGACAAGGAAGGATGCTTAATTAGTTCAGTCTGGTTAATGAATTCGGCGGATCCAGTGTAGCTGCTCTCGCTCTCTTCTGTCTTGTAGTAAGGAAATGTTCAAGGCCCGTAGTTATCTTAAATGACTTTCTAATCCTCTTGTCCCATATCCTTATCGTTTACAAACCTTAAAGCGCTAAATAATGTTGGAGTATCCTAATAATGCTTGTTATCTCAGGACACAGTCTACAAGGATTGAAAGCTATTTCAATATTGTTCCAAAGATAGAGTCGAAGAGAATTCCTTCTCATGCCTCGACAGATAAAGACCTCACCGGAATGGATCAGTGTGGAACTATCTCTAGAAATAAAGGCCATTTGTGCCCCCCACATTCACATATCCTCCCCCACAGGCAGTCAGGATTCAGCGGAGGCCAACAATGTGCACCTCTGCCAATGTCAAATGTTTTTGTACTTAAAGGGGAAGCTTCTTTCCGGAAAAATTAGTTTGGAGAAATCCATAGTGACTTATTGAAATTCCAGGTTTTGCGTCATACAGGCTTTTCATTCTTATACATAAAGTATATGTACCTATTTAGATTAGACAAGAAGGCCCTTGTGACCACACGTGGGCTTTACAGTCTTCAGCAACTCCCTTGGGCTCTCCAAAGAGCTAATGGGTTCAGCCGGGGAGGAGCTGCTTTAGATGTCTCCTACTTTTATCTTCTTAAAGGGAGTGTCACCAGAACCGAGCTCTCAAGCGGTGTTTTCCCCTTGTGGGTCGCTGCCTCTGTTGCTGAGATATCACCATCTTTGTCAATATGCAAATTAGCTCTTTGGAGCGTCAAGGGCACTGCAGACAGGTCCAAAATTCTGAATGTACATTTTTACATTTTATGATTAGGCAGCCATCTTGTCTGAGCTACTGTTAAAAACATTCAGAGATATGCTTTACAGCAGCCATATGGAACATAAGAACCTGCAATCTGATGGTTAGTCATTGACTTCTATGGTAAAGTATTTTGGTCATGCTTTATAGCCTGTGTAGAGGTCTCTGTGAAGGGGATTGGAGAGTTGAGCTGTGACATAACCTATTGTTAATGGTGTTTCCTGTGTTATTTATATATATAGGCGAGGTGCGGGAAGGTGGGTACCAGTGTTTATTATTTTCCCGATCCTCCCCTTGTCCTCCACTTGTTATACTCTGCAGTCTGTAGAATAACGATTTGTGGGCACACCTCAAAAATTTCAAGTTCTACCAAACCCAACATTTTTGGAAAATTTGTAACAAACGCAACTCCTTACGAACCATTTGCTCATCCCTAGTGATAGTAATGAAGAGATCTCTATAGAACAGGAATTCTTAGGAATTTTTTTTAAACATAAGTATTGACATGGATATTTTTTTTTTTAAATTAATGACCTATCCTAAGAACAGGTCATCAATATCATAATCCTGGGAAACCCCTTTAGGCTAAGGCCCCACATTGCGGAAACGCAGCTTTCTTTGTTGCAGATTTTGCTGTCTTGTTTTCAGCCAAAGCCAGGAGTGTATTGAGCAGGAGGAAGAAGTATAAGAAATTCTTAGATATTTTCCATTCCTTTTGTAGCCATTTTTGGCTTTGGCTAAAAAAACAAACAAACAAAAAAAAAAAACACAGCAAAATCTGTAACAAAAAAAAAAGCTGCGTTTCCGCAACGTGGGGCCTCAGTCTTAGGCTAAGGCCCCACGTTGCGGAAACCCAGCTCTTTTTGTTGTAGATTTTGCTGCGGTTTTTTTGAGCCAAAGTCAGGAGTGTATTGAGCAGAAGGGAGAAGTGTAAGAACTTCCTAGATATTTCCCATTCCTTTTGTAGTCACTCTTGGCTTTGGCTCAAAAACCTGCAGCAAAAAAAGCTTTGTTTCCGCAACGTGGGGCCTTAGCCTTAAGGTGTGCTAAATAAGATATTTAAAATGGGGATTCAACATCATACAGAACCTATAATGTACAGGGATTTATGTATGTATTTACCCTGGCCATAATCTGCAATACCTTGGCTGGAATGAGAATGTATAGAGGGTGCTATTGAGAAATTCTGGAATTTTGCATGTAATAATTCGGTGCTTTTCTTTTGTCATAGGTGGGAGAAATTTAATAGAAAACACAGGATCAGCCATTATAGTGTGGGTATAGTCTCACTAACCTCACCCTGTTTTTTATAATAAGGGGACTGGTGAAGCAAGAAAGGAACCCAAATTATTAACCCATTATTTATTATGGTGCAGTAAAAAATATAACATATTGTCTGTACAGAGGCAGAAGAGAAGAAGTGCAAATAATATGTGACAGGACCATTTTTATACCTGCGTCTGATAAGATTTTGGGTTATTTTGGTTTATTCCACATCCTATAAGCAGATCTACACATCATTTGTAAGCCACATAAGGAAAGTCCATTATCACCAGATAACAGTAAAGGTTGCAATTTGCTGCCATAAAATCGTACGTGCTTGTCTGTCGTCTAACATCTGCCGCCGTTCTGAGACTGTAAAATCCTATAAGGAGAAAAGAAAGTGATAAAAATAGATAAAGGATAGAAAAAAAATACCGCTCTCATCGGACACAATGTGGTATGGAAAAGCGCTAAACATCACAGACAGAAAAGGGCACATGCCCCGAAATCGTACATTATGTGGTTCCTTATATGGTTAAAAATCAGAAGGGTCTAACATAAAAATTCTGGATCGTTTTTTCTTATTACTTTGTGTTCTTACTCTCCATTCCTCTGATATTCCTCCTAGAAATTTACCAATACATTGACAACTGGGCGTTACCTTTTCTCTTGTCAAAGAGGTGTGTTCTTCAACACAAAGTCGGGGGGAGGTAACACCCACTTCATAATTTATTCATACAGACGTGGACAAAATTGTTGGTACCCCTCCCTCGTTTAATGAAAGAAAAACCCACAATGGTCACAGAAATAAATTGAATCTGACAAAAGTAATTGCCAAACTACATGTTGACAAGCCACAAAGCTTCTGGGAGAATGTCCTATGGACAGATGAGACAAAAATCAAAATTTTTGGCAAGGCACCTCAGCTCTATGTTCACAGATGGAAAAATGAAGCCTATCTTGAAAAGAACACTGTCCCTACTGTGAGACATGGAGGAGGCTCTGTTATGTTCTGGGGCTGCTTTGCTGCATCTGGCACAGGGTGTCTTGAATCTGTGCAGGGTACAATGAAATCTCAAGACTATCAAGGGATTCTAGAGAGAAATGTGCTGCCCAGTGACAGAAAGCTTGGTCTCAGTCGCAGGTCATGGGTCTTGTAACAGGATAATGACCCAAAACACACAGCTAAAAACACCCAAGAATGGCTAATGAGAATGAGAATACTACAAAACATATTAGTCGGGGGTTGCTAGGGTCTAAAATTAATTAATTAACTTAACTAAGTTTTAGGTACTTTTTCAGAATTTTTTTTTATTTTTTAAATTTGCCACTCACTATCACTGTCACTATTTACATATTATAAAAAAAATAGGAAAGAAATCCTCGAATTTTCACTCTGGAAAATCACCTATTTTTTAAACCAAGTTTTCAGAATTTGTGATGTTTTTTTTTTATTTTAAAAATATGTACAAAATTGTTCATTTTCACTTTGGATAATCAACTATTTTTGCAAACTAAGCTTTTATGTTAAATATACTTTTGATGATTCCTTAAAAAAAAGTCCCATGTCAGTATTTATAGTTAAAAGGGTTTTTTTTCGAGACTTTTTATTTTTTTACAGATAGACAAAAAATGTGCTGAAATGAATTTTTCTAATTGAGACCACATAAAAATCTCTTTTTTGCAGGTGCACAGTTAAGTTTGTTTATTCATATAACAAGCATTTCTTTCTTAGTCTAAAATAAAAATAAGCACAAAATCCTGCAATGGTCACTAAGCCTAATAATAGGCTAACAACTGCCCATTCTGTAGGGGTTTTCTTTGCAGCAGTCACCTCATTTACATTGCAGACAGCATAACAATAGAAGATAACACCTCTATAGATAACACCACTGAGCCATCATTACATCACTATTGACAAAAGATGATGTCACAGCTTATCTCCTCCCACTCCGTGCACAGAACATGTCTAGAAAACTCTCCCATAGACCTCAATAAGTCAGCTCTAGTCTATTCCTGCCTATGGTCATGACTATGCTGTAAAGCAAATCATTAAATGCTGTTAGTAGAGCAGAGGAGAAGCTCAGGCAAGATTGCCGCCCCCATAATCATGTACAGAAAATAGAATAAAAAATCTACAATTGGAAAAGAAATTAGAAAAAAGTGATAGATTTAATATGGGGTGCAGAGGTGGCAGTCACTACTGGGTCTTAGAACCCCTAGAGTTATCTCTATCCAAATACAATATACCAATATTCCAAATGGCATATTTAGGGGCCTCATTACAGATTTTACACTGGGGCACCGGAGCTTCAAGTTACGTCTCTGATTGGCCTCCTATGTAATAACACATGATAATATCACAGACATGCTGGAGGAGACGCTGTTAGCACCAAATATTTCAACCGCAGTCTTTCATAAAGCTTATTGCTAATATTTTATATTGTTAATATTGTTCTCTGCTACAACACAGGGAGCAATAGATAACTGCAGGCAATAGGTCAGACTGCGCTCAGTAATGTACGCCACCGGTAAATAGTACGCTATAGTGATAATGGAAACAGTAAGGAGGTCCAGATTAAAGACAGTCTGTCAGCAGACCCCAGCATATCACCCCAGCCCTGCAGATAGATAGGTTAGTGTCACCAGACCCCAGCATATCACCCCAGCCCTGCAGATAGATAGGTTAGTGTCACCAGAATCAGCATATCACCCCAGCCCTGCAGATAGATAGGTTAGGGTCACCAGACCCAGCATATCACCCCAGCCCTGCAGATAGATAGGTTAGGGTCACCAGAACCAGCATATCACCCCCAGCCCTGCAGATAGATAGGTTAGTGTCACCAGAACCAGCATATCACCCCAGCCCTGCAGATAGATAGGTTAGTGTCACCAGACCCAGCATATCACCCCGCCCGCAGAGATAGGTTAGGGTCACCAGACCCAGCCATATCACCCCAGCCCTGCAGATAGATAGGTTAGTGTCACCAGACCCAGCATATCACCCCCAGCCCTGCAGATAGGTAGGTTAGGGTCACCAGACCCAGCATATCACCCCAGCCCGCAGATAGATAGGTTAGTGTCACCAGCCAGCATATCACCCCGCCCGGGGGAAGAGGGGGGGGGGGCCCGGCCCCGCCAAACCCCCCAGCCCTGCAGATAGATAGGTTAGTGTCACCAGAACCAGTATATCATCCCAGCCTGCAGATAGATAGGTTAATGTCACCAGAACCCAGTATATCACCCCAGCCCTGCAGATAGATAGGTTAGTGTTAGATAGATATTGTCAGGTTTGTCAATGTACATATGAGCTCTTTGGAGCAATGAGGATGTTGCCGCTTACTACTTTGAAGCAATGACAACATCCTCATTGCTCCAAAGAGCTCATTTGCACATTGACAAAAACAGCGATATCTCAGCAACGGAGGCAGAGATTCACAAGGGGAAAACGCCATTTGATACAGTTAACCCTATTCTATCTATCTGCAGGGCTGGGGTGATAAGCTGGGGTCTGGTGATACACTCCCTTTAAGGGTAATTCAGTTAAGGCCCTAGATCGAAAACCCAACAAGATCTTATTCTGCCTGCAATTTTAGGACCCAATAAGTGTCATCAGGTCTATTGGACAGTGAAATGCTCCACCATTTTGTTGTAAGATAAGCCAATGCGGTAGGGATCTCACACCAGCTAGTGTACCTTATATTACTGAAATAAATGTGCCCGCAGCTGAGTCTAAGGGTAGGTTCACACGGAGGACTCTACCACGTATTTGGGAGCGGATTCCACCTCCGAATCTGTGGCAGATTCCATCCTGAATCAGCCTCCCATTGGTTTTAATGGGAGGCAGGGATCACAGCAGGATGCGTAAAAATTAATCTGGCCCTAATCAGCAGAGGAAATCCCACGGACGAATAAGAGGAATTTCTCTTCATTTTCTGCCGTGTGAACCTAGCCTAAGAGTGAATGTTTATAGCATGTAAAGGGAAACAGTAATTAAAAAAAGTCTGCCTGTTACCACTACTAGGGGGATGTGATCTGTTTTCGGTTCTTCATGCTTTTTAAGGGGTTTTCTAAAATCAGCAAAAAATAGGATAAAGAGGAAATGACATAAAAATAATAAAATAAACTATCATTTATCTGGTAAATCTGTACTGGGGTCATAAATGATATGGTGGGTTGGTGTGCCCCTTTAAATATAGAATCATATGGCCCTTTGGTGTTGGAGTGGCTTCCCTACTTAGGGATGGCGGAATGATTCAGGCTGGCTCAGAAAGCAACAAACTTGGTGGTTACAGAGTTCTCAAATGAGGTTTCAGAATAGCCTAATAAGAGGCACCAGATGACACTTGACTGATGCTTACAACACTTTACTGACACTCATGACACGCTACCGGCATCGGATTTTTCAGCACCACGGCAATCTAAGACATTCAGTCTTATGAACGCTGGTCTTGATCAACTGGGTCACCTCTACTTGGCAGCGTTATGTGGCATTATCCGATCTGGACGGTCTACCGCTCTCTCATAGTCTCAGTCTCCCAGTCGCTTTTGGTTGTAGTCGTAGTCAGTCCAAGGTTGAATAGATCAGCCCGCCTGTCACAAGTGAGAAAGCGTGCATCCACCATAAGGCAAAGTGTATGGTGAAGTTAGCCACAGCAGGGTCCGGAAGCCATTGCCTGAGTTTGAAGAGGATTGACTGACTACGACTACAGCTCAAGCTGACACATAGAGCTCCTATGTGGCCCTAATGCTAGGTCCTAGGTTGGTGCATCTTAATATCGAGTATTTATTCACCCCACTTGCTAACTACTGTGCAGTAAACTGGCTTCCTCTGCACAACCTCCCATGTGTCTGTGTGTGGCGACAACTGGTCTAACCCCCTACTAAAAAGAAAGTTACTCTTTATATTAGCTTTCAGACTTTTATGGGGGCTGTGGATGCCCACTGGGATGATTCCACGCTAACTCATGACCCAGTCATGGTTCCCAATGGTCTCAGTAAACTGAACTTTAAAAGAGATTGGCCAGGAATTTTTTATTTCTAGCCTATCCTCAGGATAAGCCATAACTATACTGATTGGTGGTCCCCGCATGAATCGGCTGTATGGGATCACTTCCGACCCAGTACATTTAACAACATAGAGCTCAAACCAGTTGGCTCCATGCCCTGCATAGTGGCTAGGTGCCAGTGGTGCAGCTCACCTCCTATTGACTTCCATAAATTAAAAAATCCTGGCCAACCCCTTTAAAGATGACTGTTCATGTCCTCGCAGATCAGCGGTATTATATACCGCTAGAAAGCTAACAGTACACTGAATTCGTTAGTTTTGGCACCAATATCCATCCACTGTCAGAAGAGCGGGCCTTACAGCCTAGCGTCATTGCAGAGCTATGAGAAACGCCCCCTACCTGACAGTACTCTTCCATAGCCTTGTACTGTCAAGGTGGGGCATTCCTCGCAGCTAGGCTACAACACCTGCCCTGGAGGGATATTGGTGCTGAAACTAATGCCACCAATATCTCCGGGAACCTTGGCGCATACCGGCAAAGCTGACTGTTTCCTAGAGGTAAAAAGGTCCATTTTAAGGACACAATGTAAGACTATTGCCCATCACTGGAGGTACGTCATACTCACCCCGCGACATCCTGTATGTCACATTTCATGAATGAGGGCGTCTCATCTCGTATCCCATCTCCATAAGTCATGACATACACGCACACATCACTGCATGATGGTGCCTCTAACAGACCAGAAGGCATCAGCATTAAATGCTAAATGACGGTCCTGTTACAGATTTTGCATTGGGACCTTCAGCTTACACCTCTATTATCCAGAATTAAAAAAAAAAAAATTCAAAAATTATATTTCTGGTTACAAAAACACCATAACAATAATGATATTCTATAATGTCCAAATACCAGAACCGAGGTGGACATACCCCAAGTGTGTTACAGAAGGTAAGGGGTCTCCGCCATTTCTTTCCCCCCTGTTATCTGCACATTAAACATTGCAGATGCTTCACGTCTTCCCAGGCCTAGTATAGCGTGATCCTAATGATAACAATGACATGCTGGTTTTAATGGTGACCCATCCTTCTTATAACAGTCTTTAAGGGATGGATAAATCGACATCAATGGAGCGCTGAGGTGGATTTTGTCAGAGGCTGTAATCTTATCAGCTGAGCGCACATACTCTCCTAACATTATGGATCCTAAGTATCACCATCGAGATTTACATCGTTCCTAGCAATTGGTGCTCATTCAGAGCGGAATTCTCTTCCAAAACTTTCACTTATCTGTTCAGCCACAGACCTTTAGATGTCTCCCCTCCCTCACACCAGGTGACCAAGTCATTAAAACTTCCCCTCGTGGAGTTATTTTCCCTGTTCTTAATCTGAAAGAACACAGACCATTCTCATTCTTGTGACTTGCAGGTTATATGGCGGTGTATTTTCATGCTATTTCTTTGGAAAAATAATGTGGAGAATTTTTTTGAAATATTTTTTTCTTTTTTTTTCCTTTTTTTTTTATTAATAGTATATGATTATTGCAGTTTTAACAATAACGCTGTGAACTGTTTTATTAACAAAAGACGTATTGTCACAGGCATATTGTCACACCGTGTGGGCATTTTTGCTAAACTGTGGCCAAATCTGCAGATTTGCACAAATGGACTTATTTATCAGTGTCCAGCCTTACAAAATGGGTCTAAACAAGAAGTTTTAAAGAGGTTATCTGATATAAAAATAATAAAATTAACAGCAAATGGTATAAAAATAATACTTTTTCAGTCACCCACGGATCCAGCACAGATCCCCGGATCGTACGCTAAGTTTTTGTTTACAAGTAGTCGCCACATGGCTGCTGAAGTCAATAAGTGGAGTCACTGGTCATGTCCTGTTACTGTATTGGCCTCACGGCTCAGTTCCCATAGGCACTATAAAACATATACCACATGGATACTAGACATGAGTCCTCCAGCAATCAGGAGAATGGGGGACTGAAAGTTTCCCATGCCTTCTCCATATGAATGGAGGATCAGTGCACTGGCGCAACCAATGCTCCATTCACTTCTATGTAGTAGTGAATGGAGCACCAGTCACACAAGCTCACAGGTGACATGGAAGAGCCATGGGGGACATTTAGTTCCCCATTCTCCTGATCACTGGGGAACCTGGCGGACAGACCACCAACGGAGTTGTGAAATTTATCCCCTATCCGCACAAGTGTCTGTAAAAGGGTTGTCCATGACCTCATGGATATGTCATCAGTGTCAGATCGGTTGGATCCCATTTCGATCAGGTGCTTCAGCTGCCTGAAGCCACATAACAGGTATACCTCTGGAAGCAGCTCTGCTCCTTTTCAAGTGAATGGGAACGGGGCTGCAGTTCCACGCGTCACCGCTACAGTGTACTGAATACAGCTTCCGGTCCATGCAGTGTAGTGGTGGTGCCTGGGACTTCAGCCCCGCTCCCATTCACTTGAATTGCTGCAGAGTTGCTTCCCACCGTATACTGATTATATGGTACCTTGCGGCTGAAACACCTGATCAGGATAAATCATCAGATCAGTCAGGGCCCGACACCCAGACCCTGACTGATCTAATACTGATGACATATCTTGTCCCACACACCGAGTACAGTTACCTTAATCTCTAAGATCGTATACTCCCAGCGTTCGCCACCAATCATGTTATGATGGTATATCCTAATAATGCCATCACTTTCTATTATAAGAAGGACCCTTTAAAATGGAATCCCTATCTGGGGCATTTATGGCATTGCTACCCCTGGGACCTACAACCGCTCCAGACCCCCTACTTGCAGCTGCAGTGAGTGAAGTTTAAGTCGCGCATGCGCAGCTCTTTTCATTTTTTCTATGAATATCCAAGAATATCCTATCCTGTCGCTATACCATAGATGTCACAGATAAGAATACCCGTTCTTTCAAGTCAAGGACCACACATCGTACCAACATATGATCCGTAACTGGTTAATCATATTATAAACTCCATAACACCCTATGCCAGTTTTTGTCCCAGTCTCAGGAAGTCAACTTTAAAGGGAACTTATCAGGCACATTTAGGACACTAAACCATCCACAGATCCTTATGGACTCAGGGTTTAGTATCCCAAATAGCCCTCTTTTAATGCCATCTGTGCCCACCATAAAAATAAATAACATTTATACTTACCTGCCTTCTGCGCCATTGCAGTTCTTCAGTGAAGCCAGAGGAGCACACCTTAGCTTCAGTGCGCATGCACTGGACATCCCTGGTGCTCCCGGTACCTGCACAATTCATTGAAGATCCGGGAGCACCAGAGATGAGTCCGATGAGACTCATCTCTAGGTAAGTAACTTTTTTTGTTAATGCGGGCATGGCTGACATTGCTTCAGTTCTATATAGGACACTAAACCCCTGAACCATAAGGCCCTGTGCGTGATTTAGTGTCCCATATCAACCTGACAGTTTTCCTAAAATATCTTATTCTAATATACTCCATTTTCTAGATCCAGCCTCAGAGAGTCATTTCTTGAACGCCCATCCATAAATTCTTATGTTTTACTTTTCCTTACAATATAAAAATGAATTGCGTAAACAGAAATTCTCCGCTACGAGTATAAATATTCCCGCGGGCTTTATTTTATACAAGAACAAAACCAGGTCAGACAGTTTTACAAGTTCCTTTGCAATCTACTTTCTCCTTGTTAGCACAGAATTTCCGAGCGTCGCAGCCCGGGTTACGCTACGTGGATTCATTATCTGGAACTCGATCGTCGCACTGTTTTGTCTTGCAGGCAATGTACTGTAGTTTTTGGCCGATATTAGCTGCACTTTGCTTGACTTGAATACGTTAAGCAGAAAAATTACATTCCAGAGGAAAATTAACATTGGAGGAAACCAAGTCATCTGCACGTGATGTATTTACTGAAGTTACTCTAGTTTCCGAGAAGGCGCACAATTTATGCAAATGCTTCTCCCATTGTGCTTAAATAGGGTCAGTCTTGTGGTGGGTTAATTTGAGTTATTATAACAAGGTTGTTTACATGCGATGTCCTCTATTTGCATCTCTATACTATTATTTGGAGGAGATGCAGCAGTACAAATGCCCATGTAATATCATAATGGGATTTGCATGTGTTGTCTGTTAAGTAGAACAGTTCTATCTCCCTCTTGCCAATGTTGCCAGCGATATCTCCCGGGAAGAGCTTGTATTTCTTTCCATCTTTGCTCACAAAAACAGCATTAGCGAAATATATTCAAAACAAATGCTGTGCATGGGCTACTAATGCAATGAAGGTTTGTTGACAGAGCCATGTCAGCTTACCCAGGCGTCTGTGCTTGTGAATACAGATTACTGTTCTTATCAGCTTAGGGTGTAATATCCTATGCACAAAACAAGTGGAAGGCATTAAAAAAGGGTGAAGACTCCATATTTGTACCAATTATCAGGACCAAGTTGAGATAGAAATGGGCAAAGATATGACAGAATATAATCATCCATAATAGCTTCTAGAGATGAGCGAATTTCTCAAAAGTTTGATTTGGCAGTTTGATTCGAAGTTCCCAAAAAATTTGTTTCGATCCAAATTACTTCGCGGTGAATAAACAGCTATTTCTGGGCTACAGATTGCCGGGGTGGACGGCAAAATGGCGGAAGCCCTTGGATGCCGCGGTCATGTTTCTCTCTCTCTTCTGCACGGACAACTTTTATTCATGTGGAAGGATCTGCTAACAAGCAAAGACACGCCGAACCAATCACATCACTAGAGAATATCTTGTGACCGTCTGATGTCACAAAGGTCCTTACTAAATATTCATTACCGCGAAGCATCAGGAAATCCGGAATCGTGGAGAATCGAAGATTTCCTGAAATTCGGATCGAATTCCACTTCTGCAGAATCGATTCGCTCATCTCTAATAGCTTCTATGAGACTCTGAGAAGAGAACGATCTCGCCAAACCTTTGATTCCTAGCAGTCTAAGTTCTAGAAGACGTCTTACCAACTAGGCATGAAGACATCATTCTGCAGAAATGACTTGTCTATGGAAGTTCATCCTATATATAATCTGATACCGGCTTGAAAATCAGAAAACCAGGGAAGAGATAATGAGAACTTGCCACAGGCAATGAGATCTCTAGATGTAGCAACCCAGTGGAGGAGTATATGGAGGATGGAGTAGAAGGTGGTCATGGTTGGCTCATGGTGGCTGCAGTACAATGGTGAAGAGAGAGGGCAGTAGATGCTGATGGTAGTTTTCCCTTGGGGCACACCCTGTAGTAAGTCTCCAGACTGATGGTGGCTTTAATCCAGTTTAAGGCAAAGGCCCCATGTAGCAGGCCGCAGCAAAAAAGCGCTGTGGAAAAACCATGGCGGCAACGCATTGCGATTTTCCCGCAGCGCTTTTCACATAAAGTCCATACAGGTTTGCTCTGCTGTCTTTCTGCTTCAATTATACCTATAGGTAAACCGCCAGTGTTTCCGTGGGTATAATTGAGATGTGTCCGCTGCATGTATTTTCCCCTTAAGGTGTGGATGGAATTGTTAGAATCCGATCAACTTTGGAAAAAATGCGCTTTGGCCGTGGCAGAAACACTGCGGAAAAAAACACGACATTTTACAGTCACTGCGAATCCCATCCACACCTTGCAAAAAAAATACGCACAGCGGACACGCTGCAATTTCCAAAACAATCACAGTTTTGGAAATCGCAACATGTCAATTATACCTACAGAAACACCGGCGGTTTCCCTATAGGTATAATGGAAGCAGAAAGTCCGCAGAGGACCTCCTGTGAAAAGTAATGCGGGGAAAACCGCAATGCTTTGCCGCCATGTTTTTTTCCTGCAGCCTGCTACGTGGGACCTTAGCCTAAGACTATAATATTTAATATAGACTGGTTTCTAGGGAGAGGCTTTCACTTTCATCTGTAACATATTATACAACTAATTATTTATTCAGTACTTAGTTATAAGGATTGATCCTTGTTTTTGTTGGGGCTTCCATATAGCTATATTAAAGGGATGTCTTGTTTTGCAAAATTCATTCCCAGAAACCCTATTAGGGATTTCGCTTCATGTTTATTATCAGTGGGATACCACAGGAAAAAGGATATCTCCTCCCTCTTCAGCCATTGGTGCAGATGCATTTCAGCATCAGCCCCCACTCCTGCCCAAAATCAGCCTTGTCCTGCCTTTATGGCAGATTCTTGTCTATAATTCAGGTTCCACCTTTGCAGCCAAACAATTTTTTTAATTAATCCAATGCATCTCCTTTGCAGATTTTTTGTGTCTCCATGGTAACAGACTACAGACAAACTCTATGTAGTCTGATCCTGCGGTCATTCTCCTGCCCATCTGTTCTCGATTTCACGATAACACACTAAACCTATTTTAGCAAAAAGTAAGGGTCAGATGGAATGAAGTATGACTACAGCTGCAAATGGTAGTCTGTAACCATGGAGACACATAGATCGGCATAGGAGCTTTTTTTTAATCCAGGTTATTTGTAAAGTCATTCCATTCTTATGGTGGGTTTGTCTTATGGTCCAATTGACAGATGGCTATAGAGTAAGATTCACCTTGACATCCAATTATGGGATTCAATACAGCATTGGAGCATGAATAGTACTTGTTGCTAAAGTAAACATACCCTTTAAGATATTTTCCCATGGAAAATTCCTGATGTGTAAGTAAATTTACATCCATGTGTAATATAACATTTCATGTTGTGGAAGTTTAACTCAATTATCTCAGAAAACAGAGCTATCGTGTGTTCCTACCTTTCCACTGGATAGTAAATAAATATTCTCATGGAGAAAGCTGACATCTTGGGCGGTCTGGCCGAGCAATGACTTGGAGGGATATTTGTATGGAGAAAGTCAGCAACGTGTTTTTCATTTGATTTTAGATATCCTGGAATCAGTTTCTTTTGGAAAAGTCCGATTGTCTATTGTAGATTAACTCATTGAGGGATGGACAGCCACAGTAATGAAGGGAATCCACCTTGGGCCTTGACTCGGCTACTCTACAATACAATCCATTTGCCAATTTATGCATGCCATCCATTCAAACCAGTAGAAATGGAGGTGGGGGGTGTTATACTGTCTCCCATTGTAGTTGTACCCTCTGGGAAATAGAATATGACAGGGGTGATGTACCTGTTCAGGTGTCAATCATAATGCATATATATATTAGCAAAGGTCATATAATAATGACAATTGTAGTGCATACATGATAGTGCCGGGCATAGCCATGTAGTACCGACCATACTGTCCATATTATTTGAACCTCGATCCCAATGTCCACCCGATAGCTGTGGCATCACCAGTGGTAGTATAATTTGAAACCTCTTTGAGATGACCACCCAAAATTGCATGACAAAAGTGGTCTTCTAGAGAGGTGGTCTTCTAGACAAGATGGCTGTCATGGAAAACTGAAAATCCATTGAGGAAAATATGGTCTGGGTAAGCAGGTGGTCTTCTCAAAGAGGTGATCTTTTGGAGAGGTTTCACTATATTACTATACTAGTAGTTTTTGGCCTCCCGTAGAGTCTTTCCCAACTTTCTACTGAACTTTTAAGGCTTAGAACAATTCTTAGAAATAACATGACCAATCTACAGTACATGGTCTCCACCTGATTCATCCCATTTCCCAATTTTACATTGCATAATAATATCACGTCTCCTGTTTATTCCAGCTGTTGAGGTTATTCTAGGGATAAAGATCAAGTGTAAGTTCTAATAATTCTTCTAAGATGAGTCTATGTCAGGCCTATAAAGCTCACACCTAGTACGGAGACTCGTTGGGTGTGATACGTCTGATACTGGATGATTATACTTTCTCAGAAGTTATTGTGGGTTTGTCTTATGGTTCCACTGACAGATGGCTATAGAGTAAGATTCACATTGACATCCAAGCATGGGATTCAATACAGCCACTACTATGAAGAGCTATGAGAGGTTTTGTTCTAGTTAGTCATACAGCAGATGAAACCACCTGTCTATGATGACCTTATGGGGGGCACAGAATGCAAAAAAATATATGAAAAATAATAAGTAAAAAAAAAATATAACGTACTACCATATGAAAGGTTGTAGCCCTTCCTCTGGCGAGACAAAACTGTGTCACCTACATAAAAATTACCATAGTGGAGGAAACATTTTTTTCTTTAACCTTTTAAGGACGTGGGGTAGTTTGTACGTTAATGCTCAGTGACTTTTTTTCATATTTTCCCTTCCCGTCTTCCAAAATTCATAACTTTTTTATTTTTCGGTCGACATCACTATGTGAGGGCTTATTCTTTGCGTGATGAGTTGTACTTTCATTTGTAACCATTTTGGGGTACATATAATGTTTTCATTAGCTTTGATTAACGTTTTTGGGGCTTCATTTGAAATCACACACAATTCTTCATCATCTTTTTTACATTTTGTTTTTATGGCGTTCACTCTGCATTAATATTGACCTGGCAGCTTTGTCCGGCGGTCATTACGATTACGGCGATACCAGATTTATATTGGTTTTATTAGGTTTTACTGCTTTTTCCCTGGGTCACCGTATTCGGATGCCTATCACTTTTTTACTGTTTTGCTGACAGAGATCTGTCAGGGCTCTGTATTTGCGGGACAAGTTGTACTTTCTTTTGGTACCAATGTTTGGGATGTATGACAAAGTGACCAAAGTGACCAAAATATGTTAATTTGTGCATTGCGGTATATTTTATTGTACGGCATTCACTGTATGGGATAAATAATGCTGTTTTTCAATAGTGGGGACGTATATGTACGTGGGGATACCTAACATGTTTGTTTATTTATTTTTGTTTACATTATATATTTTTTAAATATAAAGGTGTTTTTTTTTTTACTTTTTATTATTTGTTTATTTTTGTGTGTTTCTACTATGTGTTTGTGTGTTTTTTTTTTTGCTTTTTTTTTTACTTTTTTTCTGTCCCACAAGGGGACTTGAAGCTGGGATCTCAGATCCCCAGTGCAAGGTCCTGCAATACATAGTATTGCAGAACATCGCACATTAGTTCCTATGAGAACTATGCATAGGCAGTCAGGAGGCCTTGTCCAGGCAACCCCTCGGAACCCGTGATCTTATCGCTGGGGGGGGTTATCTTGCCCCTGGACCCCCTGGATGCCATGATCGCTATTGATCACGACATCCTGGGGGTTAATCCGCTGGAGTTGGAGTATCTTCCAACTCTTGTGGCTGGTCCCGGCCCACAGCTGTATAACACAGCCGAGAGCAGGATGTAACGCCGCAGGTACAGCTTCTTTGCCTGCGGCATTACAGTGCCGTACTATTACGACGCTGAGTGTTAACTATATGCTCAGCACGACATAATAGTACGGCGCTGAACGAGAACGGGTTAAAGTAGTACTTTGTGCTGTTAAAAAACATATGGGAAATTTGAAAAATAGACACATTTCCCATATTGTTGTTTATGTTTCCGCAGCAACAAAAAAAAAATCGCGGGGTCTCAGCCTAACACAGTTGACCAATCCTTTGCTCAGTAGGGGTTGGACCTGTCGCTCAGTCCCTTCCAATCAATACTGCAGCTCAACCCATGCCAGGTGCAGTACCAGGTACAACCACTAGAGCTTCAGCCCCTGTGGAAACATTGAGGATTAGGACATCCCGTATATATCTAATAGCTTTCTTGTGATGTAGCATCCCTAGTGTTCAGCCAGTCCTGAATCCTATAAATTAAAATCGTGTTATCTCCCCTCGAAACACAAAGCAACATTTTCACTAATCCAAGGCTCGTACAGACCCAAATTCCAGAAACTTTTTTTTCCCTCCTAATCTGCCCCTCCCAGCAGAATAGCTGAAGCCTTTTCACTGCCAAACCATAAAAGGCTTTTGCTTCTCGTCCAGCTGAAGTCTAAAAACTCTCTTGCCAAAGCGCTAGGCCAGCGATCCGGGAATGTTTCTTAATATCCATTGTTTCTCATCTACAAAGCACAATTGCTAATATATTGCATGTGTTATTACAAAACACCGCCTTTAAGAGCGTGCCAGATTCCGGAAAAATATCACTTCAATGTATAATTCCCTTTCTATGTGAGCAGGAGCCTATCCTGGGCTTGGAAGGGTGTAAGACTTCTACGTATGTGTAAATGTTATTTTTCATCTCCGTCTATTTCCTTAGCCCACACACATACTTGATCGGACAACAGATACCGTCCTCTGGGGCTCTTTAAGAAAGTTACAAATCCGTCCATGGCCCTCGGCCTCGGCGGTAATTACGGTAGAAGTCTTCAGCTGCAGTTTACGGCCTGGATGGGTCACTATTGAGTAGGATATAAGTATGGGGTGCGGTATAACCCGCTCACTCGGTAAAATCTGAAGCCTCCATTAGTTCGTGGGCTGCAGCTCGTGAGCCTTAAAGGAACACGCGGTACCCTGTGTGGTTAGGGGGTGCAAGTGTAGCCTACAATTACTGGCATCCTGAACTTCCCAAAACGCTTTAGGTAATCTGGTCAAGTGTTTACCCATTACACAGAGTTAGTGCCTTCCTTTCACCACTGACAGGCCTTGCATGGACTCCGCGCGCTCTCCCTGGAGTGCCATTGAACCGCAGTATATTATGTGCTGCGTAATGCCTCATTGCCCCCCTGGGTATTCAGGAACTGTGTAAAACCACACTAAAGGGAGGCACAATAGTCTGAATACGTACTCTGTGCTTTGTTTGTGTACATAGGATCTTTATATACCCGGCTGAGAACAAAAGACGCGTCTGTTTAATGTTCATGTTGCATAAGAGGATAATAGGAATCTATTTATAGGTTTTTGTTGGACGCCCTCCCAGGGCGAGGAATTGTAGGGGGTCTGCGTGGATGTGATATGGTCTTGGTTATCTTGTCACGTGGGTGTATGACATCTCAATACTTCTGGAAGGTCGACAACTTTCTAATATGGTTTGTGTTTTGAGTCTTCGCTGTTGTCAAGATCCTTGCTTGCTGTCAGTGAATGGGAACAGTCTTGCTTACATCCAAAGGCTAAAACCTTATATTATTCACTGCTGGGAGCATGATGCCATTGTAGCAAATACTCAGATATGAGAAGTATTAGGGCATATTCACATGTTGTTGTGTCTGTCTGCGTACATATGCAGGTTTGAGGCTTGAAGGCAGACTGTCATTAGAACTCAGCATATCACCCCAGCCCTGCAGATAGATAGGTTAGTGTCACCAGAACCCAGCATATCACCTCAGCCCTGCAGATAGATAGGTTAGCGTCACCAGAACCCAGCATATCACCTCAGCCCTGCAGATAGATAGGTTAGCGTCACCAAAACCAGCATATCACCCCAGCCCTGCAGATAGATAGGTTAGCGTCACCAGAACCAGCATATCACCCCAGCCCCGCAGATAGATAGGTTAGTGTCACCAGACCCCAGCCCAGCATATCACCCCAGCCCCCCTGCAGATAGATAGGTTAGTGTCACCAGAACCAGCATATCACCCCAGCCCTGCAGATAGATAGGTTAGTGTCACCAGACCCAGCAAATCACCCCAGCCCTATGATAGATAGGTTAGTGTCACCAGCCCAGCATATCACCCCAGCCCTGCAGATAGATAGGTTAGTGTCACCAGAACCAGCATATCATCCCAGCCCTGCAGATAGATAGGTTAGTGTCACCAGACCCAGCATATCACCCCAGCCCTGCTGATAGATAGGTTAGTGTCACCAGAACCAGCATATCACCCCAGCCCTGCAGATAGATAGGTTAGTGTCACCAGACCCAGCATATCACCCCAGCCCTGCAGATAGATAGGTTAGTGTCACCAGAACCAGCATATCACCCCAGCCCTGCAGATAGATAGGTTAGTGTCACCAGAACCAGCATATCACCCCAGCCCTGCAGATAGATAGGTTAATGTCACCAGAACCAGCATATCACCCCAGCCCTGCAGATAGATAGGTTAGTGTCACCAGACCCCAGCATATCACCCCAGCCCTGCAGATACATAGGTTAGTGTCACCAGAACCAGCATATCACCCCAGCCCTGCAGATAGATAGGTTAGTGTCACCAGAACCAGCATATCACCCCAGCCCTGCAGATAGATAGGTTATTGTCACCAGACCCCGGCATATCACCCCAGCCCTGCAGATAGATAGGTTAGTGTCACCAGAACCAGCATCTCACCCCAGCCCTGCAGATAGATAGGTTATTGTCACCAGAACCAGCATATCACCCCAGCCCTGCAGATAGATAGGTTAGTGTCACCAGACCCCAGCATATCACCCCAGCCCTGCAGATAGATAGGTTAGGGTCACCAAAACCAGCATATCACCCCAGCCCCGCAGATAGATTGGTTAGGGTCACCAGGACCAGCATATCACCTCAGCCCTGTAGATAGATAGGTTATGGTCACCTGAATCAAATGGTGTTTTTCTCTAGGGCCTCCGTAGCCGGGATATTGCTGCTTTTGTCACCTCTTTGGAGCAATGGCAGTGCCTTCATTTCTCTAAAGACTGGGTATAGTTAGAGATGGGCGAACCTCCCAAGATTAGTTTTGTTTCTGGTTCGGGTTACTCAGGTCCCTGATTCATTTCAGGTTCAGATAGAGCCGGAAGTGAAATTATTATACTCTGGAGTCTCTTCTTTTGAGCCTCCTCGCTGCGACCACCTCTCACTCTCCTGGTAACGTCATAGGCCTGGGGCCACCACTGAGACTTGTAATTGGGCCTCAGCTGTGACATGGGCACACCGAGCATCATGACGTCATGGTCTTAGAGGTGACCCCTGGGGCATGACGTTTCCAGGAAAGCATCAGACGCCGTGAGAAAGGCCAAAAGAGGTGAGTTAAGGTGAGTATAATTGTTTTTTATTTTTTACACCTCCCCTGGGCCTCCGCCTATTATACTCTTGACATCTACCATTGGGGAAAAGTCGAGATACCCCCATAAACATTAGCTTGTCAGCCAGCTGGGCTGAAATCGGTGGGTTCAGCCATCATTAATGTGATGTATATGACCACCATTAGGTCTGTACCGTTTCCAGTTTCTGTTTTCAGTTTGGTTCTCAGTCTCTGAATGTAAGAAAACCACATTGGTTGGATTTCATTGAATTTCAGCAAGCCCCACCCCGGCTCTAGTGCACACGGACATGAGAGCGCTTTTGTTTCACATCAATCACCAGACGCCATCAGCCATGAAGGTCAAGAAATAAAAAGACTGTAAAGTCATCGGAAAAAGCCCATAAAAGCCATATAAAGTCATCATGTAAGTGAACATCATGACTGCTCCTATTGTCTACAATGTGTCCCTAACTTGTCATCACACATCCTAGCAAAAGACCTTGAGATAAGTCGACTACTCTCGTCTCTGCATAGTTCACTCTGGCATCAGATAGGAGACATACATTGGTTATCTAACATCTACTTCAAGGTCGTACCTACCCAACAGAAAACCAGAGGACCCTCCGGTGGGAAAGTTCTTGAACTGTATATTTTTTTTATTACCATTTGGTCAAAAAGCTTGTGCTGATTAATTTCATATCATATGTTTATAGTGATATCAAAGTTATGTTGGGGTCTCCTAGTACCTTACTGTTAGTGTCCCCACACATAGTATAATTCCCCCTTCGTTCACCTTTCCTCTGTATTTCTTTTTTTGTGGTCCGATTGCTTAAGACAGGATTAAAGCACTCATTACGATGCCTCCATTCTCGAACCCGACTGTTGTGTCAACTGCACCTGGATTTGTCACTATAGGCGATGCAGTTCCAGTCCATAGCAGTCCAGGTTTCTTGTTCCTGACACCACTGCAAACGAAGGCGACGGTGGCTGGCTGTCAATGGCGGGACACGTAATGGGCACTGCGACACCAAGTTTCCGTTTGAAAAGTACCTGGAAATGGGGGTTGTAAAGAAGGCGCCACCTATTGCTGGATGGTGGACAAAGAAACTGGGAACTATTCATGCTTGTCGGTGGATCAAATGATCTTCTCTATTGGTGGTCTTTCTGGGTTGACCATGGCCTGTTTGTCGTGTGTGTGTACCCTCTCGTAACCACTGACCCAACACCGCTTAACAGCTAGATCAGTCATCCTGCTTCTCTCATTCCAGGATGCGCTCCCTCTCAAAGTCTATCAACTGGGCAAAATGTCTTTCAATGTGTTGTAGAGTCATGTCTAGCAATCACCGATCTCTCACCAAGAGGTACACTACCCAAAAGTAGCCTATGAGAGCCTTTTATTTAGGGCAGCAGGGGAAGCACTTTTACGCCCTCTTGTGTCAAGACTCATACCTGTGTCATTTACATACCTGCCTGAAACATAACTGCAGAATGAGTTTTTCAGCAATCCGTCAGTGAACATATTATATCGGCGCAGAAAGTTGGGCTTAAAATGGCATGGTGTTAAAAGGTGGACATGCACCATAAGGCAGCTCAATATGGCCAAAACCGTGATTCTTATAGCTTTGTCTTTACTCGTTTCTTTGTAACTGGAGTCATCCATAGACCTGAAAGAACTCAAATACAATTACTGAGATTTAGCCCATAAAGAGGAGTCAATGGAAATCTCCCCAACAGATGTGTGATCAGCACATGGAGATCCCGGCGTGGTGAGCTTTATGATGTCACATGGGAGACGTGAAGATAAATGGAGAGGTTACTGCGCAGATTAACAGGTGCTGACGTCCGAATTGGCAGAAAGTAATTTAGTTCTATTATATTCATTTCTACCACACACATTCTGTTCCCTGATGCATGCGGCTCCAGGGAAACATAGAAAGGAGATGGAAAGTTATTTGCTTCCTCCAGCTGTATTAAAAATCTTACCATGCACAAAGTCTTAAAGGAGTTGTCCGGGATTACTAAAATGCAGCTGCTTTTCTCCAAAGACGGTGCCACACCTGTCCACAGATTGCCCCTTCACTTGGGTCTGAGCTGCTATACCAGACACAACCTATGGCCAGGTACGGCACTGTGTGAACATAGCAGCCGTGTTCTAACTTTGGACAATGCCTTTAAGGAAGACTACCCTTTATTTGCAGTTTAGCTAAATACAATTTTCGGATAAGTTCGCACAGAGGAATTTGGTACTGATTTTGGAGCAGATTCTGGCTCAAAATCAGGGCCAAATTCTGTCTTGAATTTGTCTCCCATTGTACACAATGGAAAGCAGAGATCAAAGCAGGACCCTGGAAAAATAAGAGTCCTGCTCGATCTTGCCATAGATTCTGCGTCTGATCAGCCATAGAAGCCACTCAGCTGATCAGCCACATTCATTTGGTCTGGGTCTTAAAAAAATCAAGTCAAAGGATTCATGTATCTTCTAGAAATACTCTACAAACCAAGGTGAAATGATCATGAGTGTAGCTAGGAAAGGACTGGCAAAACATGATCCCCAGGTTATATTTGACTGCAAGTCATTCTGCCTTGGCCAGGGACTTTACATCTATACCGGGATAGGGTAGTAAGCAAAGTAAAGTCTAATTCTGCTTACTGTAAAGTTTTTGAAGGAACACAAGAAAGCACTTTCAAGGAGCAAGTACAACAACCATTTAATTCACTGAAGCACCCTGGTTTCAGCAGTATGTCTGTAAGGAGGAAGTCTCCCTCTCTTCCCACATATAGTCTCGTGTGGTTACCTTGGCAGTTCTTTGCTTAAATGCAAGTGTCATAATGTTGGCTCGCCCCAATCACAGGCCTTAGGGTACCCCTGGGGCCACTGGCATTATTCAGGAGGCCAGAAGAGACTAGAGGAGGACAGGGACCCACAATGGACAACACGACTGAGCCCAGCAGAGGTTAGTATGTTAGTATGTTAGTTGTTATGTTTAAGCATATCCCCAGGCCATCACTTATTATACTCTGGAGCCCTTATTATATTCTGGGGTCTCAACACACAATACCCCCGAGTATAATAGCATTTCTGGTTTAGACCAAACAAGTTGGGTCCAAGACTAACTTGTCAAGCAAACCTCACAAATATTTGCAAGATGAATCTCAAGAAGTCCACCCAACGCTGTCTGGGACCCTCGTTCTCATAATCATTGGAGTTCCAGCAATGGAACCCTCACTGACCAGACACTTATCACCTATACCGTTCAAAGCATTTACAACCCAATGGTCCTGGGGGTGTATATGTAATTAAAAGGGGCAATCTCTGGTGCCCGCGCCTAGTGACGCCACTGCTAGACAGAGCTATTATTATCAAGTACCCATGAATTTTACTATTCATAGACAGTGAGCAATAAGTTCTGGAAATAATGAGGTGATTCTACCTAGAAATATGTGCATGTTTTTTAAGAAATGAGCTAATTTTGTCTGGTTTAGATCCTTTACTTTGCACCTGCAAATATCTTTTGCAGAAGCTAAAAGTCCTTTTAATTGCCTGGAGACTTGTCAGACTTTGGTGAATAAGATATCGCTAGGAAACGAAGTGTGAATAGAAAATACCTATATGGACGGAATTACAGGCCGTGAATTGAGACCCTCATAACTCATATTTTTGGCCCTGTCTCAAGTTCTCTTCTTGGGCCATAGAGGGAATGGTTTGGTCATCAAATGAGCAAACTCCAGCTGGGCATTATGGATTGTGTAATGCCGTTGTGTAAGCATAGCCGGCCGAGGAATCTGAATAAAACCCTTGAAACGTGGGAATGTTTTTATGTCGCTGCTTAATGTATTAGCTTCAAGCGCATCAGAATTTCCACACGGTTTGTTGGTACAAGGAACCCCCTTACAGAGACTCTCAAATCTCCAGGGAAAGGTGCTGAAGTGATCGACTTTGTGTCAATGAAAAGCTGGCAATTCTCAGCCCAAGGGGCAAAAACAAAAACATTTCTGTAGATACACAGTACGTTAGGTTGTTCATTTTTCTGACAGATTGTGATGGACACCAACAGAGCCTGATAAACCCCATTGGTTTTTAATAAAGCGCGTTGGGTTTTGCCACAATGTCCCTCATTTTGATGGATCGCATTATTCTTCCCATCAAGCATGGTACAATTCACGATGCTGGCTGAATACAGAGCCTCCAAGAGTAGTGTGAACAGAGCCCTGTTTATCTTCAGTCAGTGGGTTTGTATGCTTCAGTGGTACAATATGATAGCCTTCCTCAAGTGCCCACCAAATGGACACAATTTCGTATAGCAGGAAGATTTATTGACATGATTGGGAGTTCTGGGGGTCCTAACCATATGGAGCCAAGATATTTCTGATGATGACCCTGTTGGAGAAACCGACCATGGTTTCAAAATCAACTTCTGCTCCAAGCTCTATAACCTTGGAAGTCAACCAAAGAATTGACATGGCAGTTATTCTGAGACGTATAAATGGCAACCAAGAGCTGGGATATAGGGGCTTAGAGAAGGAAGAGTGCAGAGAACTCATTCTTGTTCTCTTATCTTGGGCCTGGCATGAAGGAAATGTATTGTGATGTAGACTTAGGGTTAAGACCCAATACCAGCCCAAAAGAACATGGTCTATTAATGGCTAGTAAGTAGGAGAACACTTTGGGGCTTGCATTATATCTTGTCTATGGCCAGTGTTATATCATTTACATCTAAGATTGAGTAGGAAGTTAACGAAATGACTTCTATATCCTGCCATAAGGGGAAGACCAAAAGTATGACTTGCGCAGCTTATGGTTTGAGGGCTACAGGTCTGCTAGAGAAAGGGGGACTATTCCATGTTGGTCATGTCCCTATTATAATAGGATTTAAGAACCTGCACTGGGATGTGGGCTCTGCAATGATGGCAAACTGGGAACTGGTAATGCACAGTACATGAGTGAAAAGGGGATGGAGTTATCACAACCTTATGTCTCAGGTGGTTAGGAGTTTGGTGGTGTCAAGTAGCCACTGAAAGCTCTCTGTCCCCTAGGGACACAGCTGGGAAGGTGTGGGGCAACCATCTTGGTGCCAAACGTGGTGGTCTCTGAATGTGTCCCACCACCTCAGTCTCTAGATTCAGCACAATAACTATATCAGTTACCTTTGCAAAAGTGAAAAAGTACCCAAAGACCAAAAATAATATACTTTTGGTAGGACAAAATATGGGCAAACCTGGCCTATAATGAGACTTTTTGAGCAGTAAGTTGGTGTGAGTCCAGTACTTCATCACTCATCGAGTCACTAGTGCATATAGTGCAACAGATCTGGTCTTCCTCAAGCACACCCATTACTTTGATACTTTGCAGATCTTCAACCTCAAGGTCACCCAAGAAGACCCACTCCATGAGACTATGGCTATTTTTAACCCTATATAATTTTTTCACACCAGGTTCCCAGCCAAATCTTTCCTTATCACACAGAACGGTACATGCAGAGGACAGAACAACTGAAGGGGGGACAGCGGAGGAATAGTTTAGATGTATTGTCCTTGAACTATATTGTACTGAAATTGTAGCTGGCTTTACAGAGTGCCTCCAAAAATTAAAGTAGTTTTAAGAGTATTTAATATTGATGGCCTATCCTTGGGCTAGACCTGATCAGTGGAGGTCCAACACCCAGCATCACCATGCTGGTGGGCACTGTAATAACTGGTGGTATTAGCCCCCCACCATTCAGATGTTGATGGCCTATCCTGAGGATAAGCCATCACTATAACATGCCTCGGAATCGCCTTTAATTTTCAGCCTTGATTATACTGGCAATATAATCAGCATCTTTGTCATAGATGTGGTGACTGTTGTTGCATGGAAACCATCAACAGGTTGCTGTTGACAGATCTGTTATTCTTATAATCTACCTTTATGAAGAGTGCTTAATGGTGAAGAATAATGGATGGACTTCAAGGCTCATTACTATCTTAAAAGAATACTCCAGGCAGAAGTGATATAGCCTGTTATGCCTAAGATGATGGAGCATGGTGAAAGAATTCAAAGAAATTTTGTGTCTACGCCAACTCCTTATGACCTGCACTAGACACAGCATGTAGCAGTTATTATGTCTTCACGGGTACTTGTTTTGCAGTATCTTGTATATTCAAACAAGCCACAGTTGAAACAAAACAACAATGGAATCTATTATCGGCAGTTAAGCTGCTTGTTGGTGGTTTCCACTTATTAATATAATATTTTACAGTGCCAAAAAATAAAAAGAAAAAAAAATCTTGACAAGGCATGAGACAATAGAGACAATATTAGTCAAATATGGAGCTTGACCTTACTTACCAGACATGGAAATCTTGTGATTAATTTGTTCTGTCTTAAGCACACAGCTGATGTACACAGTGATGTCACAGTACAGAGATAATACACACAGTGATGTCACAGTACAGGAATAAGACACACAGTGATGTCACAGTACAGAGATAATACACACAGTGATGTCACAGTACAGGGATAATACACACAGTGATGTCACAGTACAGCGATAATACACACAGTGATGTCACAGTACAGGGATAATACCTGTACACACAGTGATGTCACAGTACAGAGATAATATACACAGTGATGTCACAGTACAGAGATAATACACACAGTGATGTCACAGTACAGAGATAATACACACAGTGATGTCACAGTACAGGATAATACACACAGTGATGTCACAGTACAGGGATAATACACACAGTGATGTCACAGTACAGAGATAATACACACAGTGATGTCACAGTACAGCGATAATATGCACAGTGATGTCACAGTACAGGGATAATATGCACATTATCTATAATGATTTATATACATAGCAGAAGTAGCCATTGGGCTCCATAGTAAAATTTTGGATTGGAAATCACCAATTGTCCATAGTCATTCCTTACTGCACTTATATTTCTGTGGAAATTGTCCCCCGTGGTTGTTGGGCCCCACAGCAACTGCTATACCTGCTATCCCTGTAGCTACGGCCATGCATCAACATAAATCCATAGTGATATTTCTCCTTGAATCACAGTTTTCAGCTATAATGGTGATTCATGGGGAAAATTGTATTGCAGGTCAAAAAGTGATTCTGATGGAGCTAGTCATAACTGCGGGAATTATAACCATGATCCAACCTCCTTAGTCAGATGACAGTGCCGTAGGTAAAGCCAAGAAGGCGAGTAATGCAGTATATCTCTAAGGTGTTATATTTACTGTCAATTTTTTACCATATGTATAAGAATATACATCATGCTTGGAAATTATTAAGAAGGGACATCCTGAAGATGTTTAAAAAGGTTATATGCCCCCCCCCCTTTATATAGGACACGCCCCAGCCTATACCAACCTATGTATTCATCACACCCCAAAATGAATACAGACCCCATAAACTAAAATAAAGCCTAATATCAAACCCCCAAAACAGGCTCCTTAAATTACCGGTAATTAAGATCAGCAGGAACCCCTGAACTAATACAGACCCCAAAACAGAACCCTAAATGAATAAAGACAAGACCCCACAGAGCCCTTGAGCTAATGCAGACCGCGGACCAGACTCCATAAATAAATAAAGATCTGTCAAAGCCAACTACTACAGACCCAAGACCAGACCCCCTACATAAACAAAAGACCCGCCACAGCCCCAAACTAAAGCAGACGCCAGGCCAGACTCTTTAATGCTGATCACAGGCCAGACATCCCCTAAACAAAAAAACCCCACACCAGATAACCTCTAAACAAAAGACCCCAGGCCAGACTGACCTACTTGAAAAGATTCCATACCCCCCCCCCTAAATATAGACACCAAACTGCCCTAAATACAGTTCCAAGACCAAACTCTTCTAAATATAGACCCCAGAACTGATTATCCCCAAAATACAGTCCTCAACCAGACTACCACTTATAAACGCCCTGACCAGAGGTGCAAATCCTCACCCCTCCTTTTCGCCTTCACTCTTGGTGTCACCTTAAAATTCTGACATTGGAGCCAGCACCAGGGGGGCAACAGTGAAGAAGAGTGGGGAGAGATGAGAGTATTCTGATTCCAGGAGATTCACCAAGGGTCCTGAGGAGCTTGAATTTTTATGGGAGTCTCTCGGAAATTCAGGGAGTGTTGGCAAGCACGATATACATACAGGGACCTAACGTTAGATGGAGCAAAGGTAGTAGTCACCCCCAGGCCCTGGTAGGGGGTTGACCCTGTTAGATTTTACAATGGGATCCTCAAGCTTCACGTTACACCACTATATATGTAGCAAGCACACAAGTAAGATCTCGAATACTAGTCACTTGTCATGCTTTAGTGCCAGGATTTTTTTTCTGAATTTTCTGAATTAAGTAGAAATATCGCCCCCCTTCAGCTTCGTCTATGAAAATCCTCGGCATGGTAATGTTTCATTTAAATGCAAGATAAGACAAGCATGGTTAATTAAAAACAAATGACTTATCAGTGAATGTCACTCCGCCGCGGCGTCACCCAACCGGCAGACGGCAGTCAATTACTTTTTGTTGTGCGCGATTGTTTAAAAACAAATTATATTAGGGCTCAAACGTTATATTAATTCTATGTAACAAAGGGGCAATGTTTCAGCACACAAAACCAGAGATGTTAGTATTCTAATCCTTGCCCAGACGTAGCGAGCTGAGCACCGTAAAGAACAAGTTCTTAGAAGACCCAGGACTCGGCCTCACAGCCAACACCCCCCACATTCATCCCCGCAGGTAGACTTTCCTTCACCCAGGACTATGCTTACAAATTTTGAGACATGACATCAGGCAAAGTCTGAAAAGCAATGTCTACACTGTGCGTAATTTTTATATAGAGCATATGACCCCCTTCAGCGCACCACAAAATGAATATAGGGGCTACACCAGACCCACTAACCTACTGCAGACCCCCTAAATACAGATCCTCAAAACAAATACAGACTCATATAGACTATATACAGACTAATAAACAAAGACAGGCACCAGATCTATTAAATACAGAAGCCAGACCAGATCCCCTAAATAAAAAACAAATTACAGACCAGGCCCAATAAATAAAGACAAACCACAGACCAGACCCCCTAAATAAACACAAACCACAGACCAGACCCCCTAAATAATGACAAAGCACAGACCAGACCCCCTAAATAAAGACAAACCACAGACCAAACCCCCTAAATAAAGACAAACCACAGACCAGACCCCCTAAATAAAAGCAAACCACAGACCAGACCCAATAAATAAAGACAAACCACAGACCAGACCCAATAAATAAAGACAAAGCACAGACCAGACCCCCTAAATAATGACAAAGCACAGACCAGACCCCCTAAATAAAAGCAAACCACAGACCAGACCCCCTAAATAAAAGCAAACCACAGACCAGAACCCCTAAATAAAAGCAAACCACAGACCAGACACAATAAATAAAGACAAAGCACAAACCAGTCCCCCTAAATAAAGAAAAAGCACAAACCAGACCCCCTAAATAAAGAAAAAGCACAAACCAGACCCCCTAAATAAAAGCAAACCACAGACCAGACCCCCTAAATAATGACAAACCGCAGACCAGACCCAATAAATAAAAGACAAAGCACAGACCAGACCCCCTAAATAAACGCAAACCACAGACCAGACCCCCTAAATAAAAGCAAACCACAGACCAGACCCCCTAAATAAAAGCAAACCACAGACCAGACCCCCTAAATAAAAGCAAACCACAGACCAGAACCCCTAAATAAAGACAAAGCACAGACCAGACCCCCTAAATAAGAAAAAGCACAGACCAGACCCCCTAAATAAAAGCAAACCACAGATCAGACCCCCTAAATAATGACAAACCACAGACCAGACCCCCTAAATAAAAGCAAACCACAGACCAGACCCCCTAAATAATGACAAACCACAGACCAGTCCCAATAAATAAAGACAAGCACAGACCAGACCCCTAAATAATGACAAAGCACAGACCAGACCCCCTAAATAAAAGCAAACCACAGACCAGACCCCTAAATAAAAGTAAACCATAGACCAGACCCCTAAGTAAAAGCAAACAACAGACCAGACCCAATAAATAAAGACAAACCACAGACCAGACCCAATAAATAATGACAAAGCACAGACCAGACCCCCCAAATAAAAGCAAACCACAGACCAAACCGCCTAAATAATGACAAACCACAGACCAGACCCCCTAAATAATGACAAACAACAGACCAGACCCAATAAATAAAGACAAACCACAGACCAGACCCAATAAATAATGACAAAGCACAGACCAGACCCAATAAATAAAGACAAACCACAGACCAGACCCAATAAATAATGACAAAGCACAGACCAGACCCAATAACTCAAGATAGAAAATAGACCAGACTCCCTACAAGTTATAGATCCTAGTCCAGTCCCTTTAAATAAATACAGATCCCAGGCCATACCCCCTAAAAGTACATATCCCACAACAAACCCCTTAAATAAATACAGACCCCCCAAAATAAAGACACACCATAGACGAGACTCCTAAACTGCTACAGACCAAAAATCAGACTCTGCAGATACTCACCACTTCTAGGTGCTGCCTGTGTAAAAAGGCCTGAAGGAACAAGGAAAGATGAGTACTTGTATCTGACTGCAGAAGCCTTGCCACCTGTCCCGACTCCTGACCATTGCTTGTTCCTGACTCTTGAACTGTAGCTTCCTGCCCTTACCATCTGACTGGACCTAACCTGGACCTGGACCTCTTGTCTGAACGCTCTCTTGACCCTCTGGGCCAGCTGCTACTAACACTGGGACCATCTCAGGAGGTAGCAACTTGGCAGATTCCCTGCAGCATTCAGATCTCTGTACAGGGCTTAAAGGGTGAATACGGGTGGAGATAGATGCTTAGATGATACCGTTAGCGGTGGCCCAAGGTCAAACCTACTGACCATGATATTCCTGTACTAGGCTTTCTAGTACATCAGGAGTGGCAGATTGACTTTGCCTCAGTCATAATTGCTGTACAAGATCACTAGCCTGATAAAATCCTCTACACCTCATTGCGGTTGCCTTTTCTCAGTCTTAGGTCACTAAATTTTGGGACTCGGACCATGTTGACCAGACTTTCTATACCAAACCCAGGTATAGCTTTTGCACTGGGGGCTCAGAAGCTTGCAGCTACTTCTCTGGCCATGTAGAACCTCAATATACCACCTACCCCGTAATAAAATATTCACTGAATTTCATTATAAAATCCATTTTTTTGCATTTTAAGCAGCCCTGTTAAGTAAATATGAACTCAGAAAGCCCCGGGAACATGAATGGGTGGTCAGGATAGAATCTAACACTGAGAACAAGGGCTACTTTGTCAGTAGGGACAAACCTGTAAAGCCGTAGGCCGTCCTTGAAGATTAAGGACAATTGGCAACTATGTCTCCTACCTTATCTATAGTTGTCACTGCAGCAAGGACACCCATCAACAGAGATTATTCCTAGAGAAATTTCTAAATCTGCAGCACACAAAGACCCGCACCAGAAACGTTCAAGTTTTCTTATGCCAGTCTTGTGCCAAACACAACTTTGCAATATGTGAGGCCCCCATAAATGCCCCTCCTTTCTAGAATAACAAATCTACGTTTCCTGTGACTGGGGCTATTCCTCGGTGCCGTCTGTGCCATCCCCATCTGTAAAATTGTGTGACTTGGGATCTAATTTGTTTTATTTTCTTACAGTAAAGAGAAACACGGAAAGCCGTAAGTGTTTTACTTCTTAGCGTGACACAAATCGCAGAGTGAGCGTAGGTGGCGGGTGAAGGGCAGTAAACATGTTGCCCCCTTTTTAAAGGGAAATGACTTTGGCAGTGAAGGGCATATTGTCAACAGTTTGACAGCGGTCAGAATTAATAGCAGGTAGCCGTGAAGCACAGCGTCTGCTTTTAATACCAGGTCTGTGCGACCGCACTAGACATAATAGTCATGTAGCCAAGCGCTGGGGGGAGAGCAGAGGAGCTCGTGGTATAAGACTGGAGCACTATTGAGCGCCTCTCACATTCGCTGCTGCATCTGGCAGGAGCACCAGAATTATTTATGAATTATTAAAACATAACGTCTCCGCTCGGAACTTAAGAAACTCCATCTTGTGCAGATCAATGTTTACCCATGGACCTGAGGTTCATTTTTTTTGCACATGTACACATTATGGAAGATTCACACTTCTACTAAATTTGTATTGATAATCCAGTCTTCTCCTTTTATTACAGGGGGTCTTCACTTTGGACGACTGATACTTTTAGAAGGGTTCTTTAACAATAGATTGATCAAAGTGTCCTCCTGCTTTGACCCCGGTTCACTTTTCCTTCGGCACCACCACTAGGGGGAGTAAAAGCGGTTGTCTAGTATTTGGAGCAACCTATGGGGAAGTGTAAAATAAAAAAAAAAAAAAAAAAAAATATATATATATATATATATATATATATATATATATATATATATATATATATATATATATATATATATATATATATATATATATATATATATATATATATATATATGAAGCGTGCTTTAGTGTATACGGTGTCCAATCGCTGCATCAATGCCAGAAGTCCTAAACTTCACGTGACCACTGAGACCAATCTGAAGCCTCAGCGGTCGCTAGCAAGGAACCGTATCATGTATGTGAGTGACATCATCTGTCCCTCTCCAGCAATTGTGAGGTCACTGATCGATCTCAGCGGTCACATGAGGCCTAGGACTTACAGCAGCAATACACTGGCATGAAACCTGGCGGCAGACAACGGTGAACCCGGGACAGGTGAGTATATGTATGATGTGGGCCCCCACTGTTAATGAGAATGGGTCGCCTGTGTTCCCCCTTTTATATGCAGAGATAGTCACGTATGGGGCAGATGATGAAAGCTAAGTACAAAGCTTGGTTATCTCCAGCAGTCACATAAATTTGAATGGGTCTACACCAGACATAAGAGGTGTTTCTTTCAAATAAGGGGCACGAGACCCCCATTTTTTTGATCCCCACCAATCAGACACTTCTTATTCTGTGTCTCTAGCTGCTTTCAACCTTTGTATTGACAGCTAGCTACAGTGCTCCTATAATAGTGACAGTATCAGTATCAATGTCTTATAACAGTGACAGCCACTGGTGTAACTATAGGAGTGGCAGAGATCACAGCTGTAACGGGGCCCAGAAGCCACGGGGCCACAGATCACCCTCAACACACTACGGCTGGATAAATTTCTTTGGTCTCCTTTCTGATTTCCTTTGCTGGCTGGCAGTCTGTGCAATGTAAATTTATTTCTCTTGATGTCTCATGCACTGGAGTGAGGAGATTTATGATACACAGCCTTCCACTGTCAGAAAGGAGAAAATTAATAACAAAAATATCAATTGGTCAGCAGCATATAGAAAAAAAGGAGGATTTGGTACAAAAGGTGGCATGATTACTATGGTGGCGGGAGCAACAATGGGGAATGAGAATAATGGGAAGCTTGTGTGCATAGATGTTGTGGAGAAGTCTTTATGGTGATCTGGGCCCAGATAGAGAAGGAAAGGCAATTGGAAATGCTGCTAAAATGCACAGATGGGACATGGCTGACGTTTGTGAGAAGTTGAGCTTTTGCCCAAGGGCCTGTGAGCCTTTTGGCATAGCTCCCAACACTTCGGGATTCCAGATCCTGTCCCACTGGCCCGATCGGTGGGATGTCCTGAATTCAAATCATCTGTATCCTCTCAAAACATATAAGTTGAATACAAAGGTGAAGCAGGGAGTTGTCGGCTTCCTGCTTCACCATGCAGGCCATGTCTCTGCTCCCAATGTCTTGGAGTAATAGGCAGGATGTATTGATGTCACTTACATCGCACCTGCTGCTCCCTAAAACCTCTGGGAGAAGACAGCAGGGGAATGGGGAGAGGTAAGTATTTGGAGGGGTTTCATCCATTATACTGTGGGCACCTGGAGGACTATATATACTGTGGTGGACTGTATACTCTCGGGACAACTGTATACTATGGGGGAAACTGGAAGGGCTTTGTACGCTGTGGGGGCAACTGGATGGGTACTGTGTACTGTGGGGCAACTGGAGTTGAATTGTATACTGTGGGGAAAACTGGAGGGGGACTTTATGGAAATGGGCAGGGCCAAAGTGGAAGTGAGTAGAGCTGAGGTGGGTCTTACTATGCGTAAATTCGCCATGGCGCACAAAGCATGCCACATGCATGTCGCACAAAGCATGTCCTTCCTTAAGTTGGAGGAAAGTAAGGAGGTATGCTTTAGTTATGCCCTCGTGACAGCCATACTGTTCTAATGTTGAAAGAAGACACAAGGCCTCAAGGTAAAACTGGACTTGTTGCCCATAGCAAACAGACATCAGCTTTCATTCCTTATACTGCTCTTGAAAACATGAAAGCTGCTCTGTGATTGGTTGCCACGGGTGACAAGACCAGCTTTAGCAACAATCCCTATGGAACTTGTAATAACGGCCATATTTTTTGTCACCCAACTTTCCCAGGAACCTGTACAAAAAGGCACAAACAGAAGAGACTATTAAACACTGGCTTATACGGGTCTTAAAAGGTTTTCCTCCTCACCCCGGTCAGCTTCTGTCTGCCTCTTAAAGGCAATCTGTTTTCTCTCAAAATTTCATTGGAAAACCCTGAGACGTAAAGGAAGAAAACATATACTTGTAGTCAGAATGCATTAAACTAAAAGGTTTTCCGTGCGGCCATTCACCAGGGGAGCGCAGCGTGCTTGCACTGGGTTATTTCATACGACCTTGTAGACTTAGACTTTATTGGTTTTCACTTAACGTATTCTTCAGTTAAGTGCGCGGCGAATTCCTTCTGCCTTTAATTGCCTCGCTCAAGTATTATAAATGCAAACATGATTTACGTCCAGCATTACCTTCCCTCTAATCCCTACATATTGTCACTGTAGATTACTACCTACTCCACCGAAATTGTTTGCACAGCTGAAATGTCAGCCAGTTAATAGCAGGTCACGTTTTTCGTGATATATCTATGAGAACAAACCCGCCGCCTCCTTCCTCGTATCCCTGATTGGTCATAAAAAATATAAGAAAATGTATAAAGTACGAGGCACATATATAAAATGCATTAATGAATAACAGGGTTATAGCTATAGTTGGTTACATCCAGGTTACGGGTGCTTGAGGGGGTCCAAATGTCCATCTGCCCCATATATAAGGGGCTCACGTCTTGGCCCTGTAAATGATATGTCCTGGAGTCCCACATGAGGATGGTACTGTAACACAACCAGACACAGGAGACAACCGGAACAGATGACTACTCAGGGTTAAAGAGGGACAACCTCACCAGATTTGTTTCATGAATATTGGCAACCATCTGTTTAGTTTTTGGCCAAACCAAAAGTGCTGCTATTATATTTTCGGACCCCATAGCATAATATTTGGAAGCCCATATTCCCATATTCACATTCCCTCACCTTTCCCAGGCATCCTTGAGGCATTGGGCACTCCCTTGGGGTTCACTTCCAGCCTTGTCACACTCCGAGGAACTACTGAGGCCTGTGATAGGTGCAAGCAGGTTGCACCTATGTCATGGTACTTTAACAAAAACATTATGACGTTGGTGCACCCTACATGATGTTGGTACGCCCCTAGTGGAAGGGTACATTGGGGGAGCACCACATGGTGCGAGGCTGCCCAAGGGGAGGTGCGTATAAGTGTTTATTATGTTTCCTCACCTCTCCTGAGACTCCACTTGTTATGATCTGGGTTCCAAAGAGGCTCCAGAGTATAATAGTGATTCCTGGATGCTGAACCACAAACTTTAGCTTGGTGGTTAGAAAGATCTTATTAGAAGCAACCATCATGGCTGCTTTACAGTTATACGTCGTCTTTCCAAAGGCACAGTTCTTTGCGATTTCACAGGCACGGTGCTTGGTCTCTATGACCTAGAGGTGGCTGGTACCAAAATCCAATATTAGCCCACCTCTGTGGCTCAGTTCTCACACAGTGTCTCCCTTTTTCTGCAGGGTTGTTTAGTGACAATTCAGTAGCAACCACGGACTGTTTCGGTCTCACAGTGTATGGCCATGACTCTGTGAACGCCTTGGCCTATTGATTCTAATGAATGTTTCCTCTCTTTTGCATCTAAAGGTGGCACTAAGGTTGGCTGGACATTGTACAGACCACAATTTAATGGGAATAACTCACTGACCATGACAAGACATGCTCTAACACCAGTTTCAGGTATTGTAACGGTCTGGGTCTGGTCCGGAGTCTTTTAGTGCAACTTACTTGGGGTAATTCCTAGGCTGAGCAAATGTAGAGGTTGATGGAAATCCAGAAGCAGAGGAAGATGCAATAGCAGGTAGTTTCCAAGAGGTGGCAGAGGTCCAATATAACGTAGTCGTACGGTTCAAGTCGGCAACAGAAGATAGCTCAGTACAAAGGGGTCAGGCGAGAGAGTAGTCAGCAAGCCGGGTCAGTATCAGGAGGTCACACAGTAGCAAAATCAGAGATCAAGGAGAGTCAGGAGGAAGCCAGGGGGTCAATGCACAAGATGAACGCCAGTATTAGCAGCAGAGCAGGAGAGGCAGGCTAGATTACAGGCTAAGAGCACAATAATCTCACAAAGCAGGAAGTGCAAGGCTGGGTTTAAATAGGAAGTTCAATCAAGGAACAGGGTGGCGCAAACCAGAGAGGCGGGAACTGAAACTAGAGACACTGGGAACGAGGCTTTAGATCAGCACAGAAGCTGACCAGGAGGCGGAATAGCAAAGTTGGAAGAGCTACAGCCTGGGACACCTAAATTCAAGTCCTGACAGGTAGTCTCAGGGCCAAACAAGGGCCATAAAGTGGAGCCGCTATTGGGTGCTTTTATAGTTAACAAAATTGTTAGTCGATTTAATAATTGTTTCCTAATTTTAAATACTTCAAAAAGTTTCATCAAGATAAATCCATAAGATTTTTGAGTTCATTCCCGTGTCCTTTCCATGAGTTGACAGGACCAAGCTCACTTTCCCATCAGCATCGAGTAACCTCACAGCGTCTTTCTTGTTCTTTCTCGTACATAGCACCAGAAAAGCCTTTGCCGTCTTTACCTGCATAAAAAATAACCTGAAAATTGAATTTTCAAATAATTAAATCATGAATAATTACTGTAATGGGCACAAATTCCACATGCATATTTTATGAAATCGTAAGATTTTTTTTGTTGAGCCTGATCCTAATCCACCTTTGAAGTTCTGGAGTCAGCAATATGGCCTATAAGTTTAAAGAAATTTAGAAAGAATTGGAAAGTTAAAAGGTACTTTTGATGTTGTTCTTTCTGTTATATTACAAGGGCATTTGGAACCGTAGAAGTAACTAAGTCAAAAAATAAAATATGGACGGAATATGTAATATCTAAGAGAAGCTAATGATTGTATAAACGTACTGACTCTCCATATGCAGGACGCATTTTAGGATTAATATTATTTTTATATTTTTTCATTATTTTTAGTATTGATAAGTCAATTTTTAGAATTGATAATTCCTATAATTTGGAATCCAAAAGATAAAGGGGTTGTCCAAGATAAAATGGAATTCATAGACTAATCTAAACACCCACCCCCCCACCTATTTTCTAAAATACATAATTTAGCAAAAATGTATATTTACCCAAATCCCTGGGGCAGTCATGTGACCACCCCAGGGACAATTTCTGGTCCGGTGACGTTCCTCTTCCCCGTTTCCAGAAACGGAACGTCACCAATACTACCCCCCCCTTCACCCCACCATACTTACCTGTCTTCCTTTCAGACTTCCTTCTGCAGGATTGCTCCTATCTCTTTGTCGACTCTGCTGGCATGCGTGCAATACTCACGGCGCGGCCCTGCAGCCGGCAGTCCACCTCTACCGTGCAGGCGTGGCAGCAGTAGCCTGAGTTAGTTGGGAAGGGCTAGTAGTGGGTGGGATAACTAGGGAGACAGGGAGGGGGTGTGAGACAGCCTACAAGTACCATGATGCATTGCATTAGCTAAGACAGCAGGAAGCTACACCATGCAAACAAATGCAGAAGATGCCTGGAGCTCCTAGAGAAACCCAGAAATCACTCAAAACACTGCTAAAGGTATATGGGTGCACTTATTAACCCATTAATATCACTAACAGACCTTTTTAAAAAAAAAAGATTTTTTGCCCGGAAAACTCCTTTAAGAAATTCTAACAATCGGGCCCTTGCTTCCAGCTCCGAGCTGCAAGGTGCAACCACAAAGTGGACACAACTGGAGTATTCTGTTATAGTTACACTCAAAAATAAATCATTATTTGCCCCACCCGGGTTTTAGTCCGCACTCCAGGTATGGCCTCTCCAAGTAAAAGCTCATCATTGACATAAAGGGGGTCATTGTGTTAAGACGCCTCTAAACAGCCCCAGAGTTCAAAGATACAGTAGGTGCATATTTGTAAGCAAAATCTACAAAATTATCACAAATTCTTTTAAAGTGCCCCTTAAAGGTTGGCTCTGGCCAACTCCGAAATCCTTAAACTGGACATTCCCTTGATGGACAATTAATTTTGGACCTTAAATGTGTTTTCCCAGGAATATAATAATATTTTAATTTGTAGACAATTAAAAGTTAAATATTTTTGCAAATATAAATATTTTTAAAGTTTGCCTTAAAATTAACAGACATTTGATGGACACCCTACGGACCCCATTATAGTCAATAGGGTTCCCAGGGCTCTCTTCATGTCTGCGATTTTCAAGATTCGAGGAAGAACAGAAATCCGATGCAGATGTGCACCTAACCTTAGTGGTGAAAATCTGAAAGCTAGATCGGTTGCCAATGGATACGTCCATGAATGCAGGAACTTTCTTTGGTCTGGGACTTGTCAGAAACCCAGTCATGATGTCCTTATTGTGTCCAGGTTATCTTCTCATACATGTAGTGTCCTCCTGATAACCAGCCATGATGTCCTTATTGTGTCCGGGTTATCTTCTCATACATGTAGTGTCCCTCCTGATAACCAGCCATGATGTCCTTATTGTGTCCGGGTTATCTTCTCATACATGTAGTGTCCTCCTGATAACCAGCCATGATGTCCTTATTGTGTCCGGGTTATCTTCTCATACATGTAGTGTCCCTCCTGATAACCAGCCATGATGTTCTTATTGTGGTCAGGTTATCTTCTCATACATGTAGTGTCCCTCCTGATAACCAGCCATGATGTCCTTATTGTGTCCGGGTTATCTTCTCATACATGTAGTGTCCTCCTGATAACCAGCCATGATGTCCTTATTGTGTCCGGGTTATCTTCTCATACATGTAGTGTCCCCCCCAAACCCATTTGATAACCACCATGATGTCCTTATTGTGTCCGGGTTATCTTCACATACATGTAGTGTCCCTCCTGATAACCAGCCATGATGTTCTTATTGTGGTCAGGTTATCTTCTCATACATGTAGTGTCCCTCCTGTAACCAGCCATGATGTCCTTTTTGTGGTTGGGTTTTTTTTTCTTTTTTTTTGTTTTCCCCCTGATAACCAGCCATGATGTCCTTATTGTGTCCGGGTTATCTTCTCATACATGTAGTGTCCTCCTGATAACCAGCCATGATGTCCTTATTGTGTCCGGGTTATCTTCTCATACATGTAGTGTCCCCTCCTGATAACCAGCCATGATGTCCTTATTGTGTCCGCGTTATCTTCTATACATGTAGTGTCCCCTCCTGATAACCGGCCATGATGTCCTTATTGTGGTCGTGGTTATCTTCTCATACATGTAGTGTCCTCCTGATAACCAGCCATGATGTCCTTATTGTGTCCGGGACCATACTGAGTGTCCCTCCTGATGTCCTTATTGTGTCCGGGTTATCTTCTCATACATGTAGTGTCCCTCCTGATAACCCGGACACAATAAGGACATCATGTTTGGTTTTCTGACAAGTCCCAGACCATAGAACGTTCCTGCATTCATGGTTGTATCCACTGGCAACCGATCAAGACAACAGATGTCACCACTAATATGGAAGATGAGATGTATTTTTCAATGACATTCATTTTGAGCTATGTATAATTGATTACCTATTAATAATTTTTGGAGGAGGAGGGAAACTGTGCTTTTATGGTGTTCACAGCTTGGTATAATTTATATTTACATTGATATGTTAACTTTTCTTTGACGCTTCTTTTAATAATTTATTTTTCTGTTGTTGTTGCCGCATTCCAAGTGTGACAGCTTGGGGGATTTAGACTCAAATGGTGGCTTTTCCCTTGTCCCAACAGCGGTGGTTCGTGGTACTGGGCGCCGGTGAGACAGCGTTCAGACGGTGCCAATTTAAAACAAAGTGGCTTTATTACAGCTTAAGGGCAACATAACAAAACAACAAACAAAACCTAGGCCGCCGTTAGGGCCCTAACTCACTTATAGAGCCCCTCACTAGCCTGACTCTTGCTCAGCTCTAGCAAAGAGTCTCCGGTGGACCTCAGCCCTGCTGGCACAGACTGTCTATCCGTCCAGTTGGGTCCACCATTTCCTGCTCTGTGCAGGATACTCCAGCCCTCTGGAGTTACACGCCACCCTCAAAGGCGTGGCTGAGAGCCTTTTCACGGCTGGGCCTGGGTCGCTCAACAGCACCCTCTGGCTCACATTCTCACATACCCTCCTCCTCAGGTCACTACCCATGAGGTGAGCTACAATGGGACGAGACATCCTATGATGAAGTCCCTCTTCAACCAAATATGCCTGTTCAGTGTCTCTCCAGAAGTCCCAGTCAGGCGGTCTTTTCTTCCAAATACTGCTCCGTCGAGTTCTCTGTTTTCTCATCACTTTAAAGTCCAAATCTGCGGTCTCTTCTTCCAAATTCCGCTCAGTCGAGTTTTCCGTTTTTTCAGCACTTTAAATGCTACGCCAAGATCCTGGCCATTCTGTACAAAGGCAAGTTCTCCTTCATCACCTTCAAAATTCGCCATACAAGGGATCACATCATTTTCATCACATTTCTCGCCATACTCTTCAGCCATCCCATTGCATGACCTTGATCCCTTTAGTGAATACGTAGCTGTAAGAATCTTCATCTTTACCTATCATGAATCCACAGGAGCTCAGAGACCAACTAACACGTACTTCATGCACATCAATGTCTTTAGAGTATAATTGTTTCACGGGTACTTTTTCCATAACCTTCATTCCAAAGCAAACTTTGCCATCACCATCAAGGCTTAGAAGTTTAGGAGACATAGGCTGCTTGCTCTCTTCTTTGTTTGAGATACACAAGCTCTGTACTGCAATATCTTCTCCTCTTTTTGGGTTGACTATATTATTTCCTGACTCCTCCTTCACAGACAACATGGAGTCATTTTTCACTATTTGTCCACCCAACATTTGGCTAGAGACAGGCACAGCAACACCTTTATCCACAATGGCTTCAGACACTTTAGCTGTTGGGACAACATATGCGTGGTCAGTCTTCTTACGGACTCTTGTTCCACACTTTTGGTGACCCTTCACCTTATTTACCATCTCACAGCCCTCTAGGCTTTGGACCTCATTGGTTTGAAGCTGGACCCACTCTGTCACAGGCAGTGTGTGACCAATCACAGTTTGTTCTTCTGTTGGACCTTCTTTGGCCTCCTCACAATTTGCAGGAAGTCCACCTTTAGCAGCATCTTCCTGGGGAACTATACCATCTACTTGACGTTTTACCGAATCACGTGGTTTCATCATAATCTGATCATTGGTATCTATGCCGGCAGCTTTCTCTAATTCTAACGCCTTCTGTAGCGCACAAATCTCTGATTCCAGCTCCAGAACTGCCACATTTTTCTGAGCAGCCTCCATCTCAGTTTTTACTATTGCAACTTGCAGAACTTCCCCATAAGGAATCCTACCAAAAAATCTACCTGGACCCCACGCCCTGGAGCTAATGCAGCACTGGATAAATATATTGACTGTTTCAGAAGCAAAGTAAAATCAGAAATCCTAGAGAAACAAAAGAAACAGGTGCATAACCTAACCCTGCAGGAACAGAAGGCTATTACATCACTGAAAGAAAATCAGGATATAATAATAAAACCAGCTGACAAAGGGGGCGCAATAGTCATAATGAACACCTCAGACTATATCCAGGAAGCAAACAGGCAACTGTCAAATCCCATCCATTACACCAAACTTGGAAGTGATCCCACAGAGGCCTATATGAAAGAACTAAAGAGTATGATCAAGGAGTTTCCAGTCCAGATCCAGAATCAGGTAAAAGGACTTATCCCCCAAGATCCCAGGCCGGGCTGCTTCTATATGCTCCCAAAGATACACAAAGATGGCAACCCTGGGAGGCCTATCATTTCTGGCATTGGGACACTGACAGAAAACATCTCAGGTTGGGTGGAAAATCTCCTAAAACCCCTTGTCAGGGATACTCCAAGCTATATCCAGGACACCACTGACCTTCTTAACAAACTGAATGCCCTGGGCCCTCTACCTGAGGGTACCATTTTGGCCACCATGGATGTGGAATCCCTGTATACTAACATTCCCCACAAGGATGGAGTTGCAGCATGTTGGGTACACCTGGCAAAACAAAACCTCCCAACAGAACCAGTAACGCAGCTCATACAATTCATCCTTAGCCACAACCATTTTACCTTTGGAGAGGATCTATATCTACAGCGAATGGGAACTTCAATGGGGACCAGATGTGCACCCCAATATGCAAATCTCTTTATGGCAGAAATGGAAGGAACATATTTATCAACATGCACCACCAAACCTATGATTTACCTTCGTTATATCGATGATATCCTTGTCATCTGGACTGCAGGTGAGGAGGCCCTACTTCAATTCCATAATGACTTCAATGACTTTCACCCGACCATCAACCTTAAACTTAGCTATTCAGGGAGTGAAATTCACTTTCTGGATACCACAATATACATTAAAGACCACCGGCTACTCACATCAATATACCACAAACCCACAGACAGAACGGCCTACCTGAGAAACGACAGCTTCCACCCCAAGCACACAAGACAATCTATAATCTACAGCCAGGCTATACGATACAATCGTATTTGCTCCGACAAAACAGACCTGGACAAGCACCTCCTGGATCTGAGGATGAAATTTCTCAGATTGGGATACAAACCAAAAGTGACAGACAACCAATTAAACAAAGCAGCAGCCATTAACAGAGACAGTCTGCTCACATATAGAGAGACCCAGAAAGATGCCCGAGTGCCCCTAGTTGTCACCTACAACCCACAGCTGGAGATCCTACGAAGGATTGCCAAGGAGCTCCAACCTGTACTACATAGGGACAACAGACTCAAGGACATATTTCCAGTCCCCCCTCTCCTCTCCTTTCGACAACCACCAAACCTGAGGCGCATTATCGTCCGGAGTGCCCTGAAGGCCCCAACTGAAAATGGCACCTCACCTTGCCTACATAAAAGGTGCATGACCTGCAGGCACATCCACACCGCTGACAGTGTACCTATCCCACAGTCACAACAGGTGCACAGAATTAGGGGGACATTTTCCTGCAGGTCTTCCAATGTGGTGTACCTCATAATGTGTGTGCAATGTCCCACCACAGGCCTCTATGTGGGGGAAACAGGGCAGAGACTCAGTCAACGAATGAACTCACACAGATCCACCATTAATAACAGCAGAACCGATCTCCCAGTGGCCGCACATTTCTCCGGAGACGACCACTCTATTGAAGATTTGCGGGTTGTGGTTTTAATGGGACATTTTAAGACACAGGAGAAAAGAAAAGAAATGGAGTACAAATTTATGCAAAAATTTCAAACTCTGCAATTTGGACTTAATATTCATGCCAGCTTCATGTCACACTATGTTTGAACCATGAACTGAACTCAATATTCATGCCAGCTTCAAATCACACTATGTGTGACCTGTGAGGGTCACAAATCACCTCCTGATAGCAAACAGATAACAGCAAGAATTACTGATCCCTCCGTCACGCACCACAAGTTTCCAGACTATTTTTTTTGACCTGTTGTAAATAACTTCTCTACTTAGATTGCAATTTTTTTTAAGGACTCTAAAATGCTTTGAAAACCATGTGTATAAAAATCTGTTAATTTTCAGTTCTTGTATCACACCATGTCTGATGAAGGGAGCGAGTACTCCTGAAAGCTTACTTATAAATATACTCAGTTAGCCTCTAAAAGGTATCGCCTGATTTCTTCACTCTTCCACTACTTTCAATGGCTAACACGGTACAACATTATACTACTGACACCTTCTATGGCAGCAGATGTAGATGCCATCTCTTTATCCACTATGTCTCCTAATTCTAGGATATTCTGCAGCGTTCTTCTAACATTTGTCAGGTCAGCATCCTGGATGATATTTTCTGCTTCCCTCACTGTTCCATGAATTATATTAACTTGATCCTCCAACATCTTCTGATAAAGCTTCTGCTCATCTGCAGACTTTTTGTCAAGTCTTTCATTCAAGTCCCATATCTCAGTGGCTCTCTTATCTTGCTCTTGGTTGAATAAAGACTCTAGTTCTTGAATCATTTTTCAGGGATAACAGCTCTAATTCTTTAGAGGTTAACAGGCTCTGCAGCGAGTCCTTCTCAGCTTCTAGTGTTGCCAGCTTTGAAGATAGGGCAGATGCCGACTGTTCAGTATTGGATAAAGACTGCTGCAATCGATCCAATTCTTCTCTTTTAGATTCCACTTTGGCTTTCAACTGTTCCATCTGAAACCCCAGCTGTTTCTTGATTTCCTCCTGCTTGTTCACTTGCACCTTTAGTTTAGCAACAAGCATTTTTAGATCAACAATCTCAGCAAACAAATTAGACAGATTTCCCTCAAACTGCATCTTCATGTCTTTTATCTGGAGGTCCAATTCTCTCTTAGCCTTTTCCAGCTTGTCATAAGCATTAGCTTTGTTCTCATACAATATCTGCACAGATTCCAGGTTTTTCTCAACTTCATCCTTGGAGCTAACCAAATCCTCCATTTGAGTGTGCAGTTGCTTGTTGAGCCTCTATAACTCGGCCTTCAATTCAAGGGCCTCTTCTAGGGAGCGAGCCAAGGCAAGAGCTTTGGTCTCTTTTCCACGAGCTTCTGCTTCAGCACGGTCACGTTCTTCTGCATATCTAGCAGAAAGAGTCTTCTCTTCACCAAGCCATTGATCAAACTTTTTCTGCTTCCTTTCCAAATTTGACACCATCCGACGTTGATGATCAAGATCTACACCTACATCTTCTAGTTCCTGCTGCAGTCTAATTTTCATCTTCTCAAGTTTGTCATAAGCAGCAACCTTCTCCTCAAACCGTTGATTTGTAGCTTCTAGCTCCTTTTGCAGCTTTTCCTTTAGTTCTTCAACAGAGTCCAAGGACCCAATACTATCCTCTGTTTTTTTTCTTCATATCAGTCGCCTGAGCCTGTAGTGTTGAAATCTGCTTTGTCAAATCTCTTTTTGCTATCTCTTCTTCCTCTAGTTGCTCAAGGAAACCATTTTTCTCATCTTCCATTTGTTTTAGTTTTGTACTAAGGTCAAGCTTCTGCCGGGTTTCTTCTTGCAAAAGTTCCTGAGTGTCCTGAAGCTGCGATTCTAGTGTAGAAAAATCTTTGGAAAGTTTGATAAACTTGCTGTCTGCTTGAGAAAGAAGCCTTGTGACATTATCCAATTCTTCGTCTTTATTTTGCACCAAAACAGACAACGTCTCATTATCTTCACAAGATCCTGACAGCGCCCTCTCCAGGCTGCATATTCTAGCTTTGAGTTCCCTTTCTCTTTGTTCCAGAACGCCATCTCTGCTCCGCCATTCATGGATTTCACTATTTAAGCGAACCTGATGCAAGTTTTGCTCTGACTGCAATGTCTGCAAAAATCCACTTCTCTCTCGTTTAGCAGTTTCAAGGTCATCTCTTAATTTTTCAATGACACTCTCTTTGGCAATGGAGTCTTGGACATGCTGCTCCTTTAAATCCTGCAATTGCTTCTCAAGCACTTGCTTTTGCTCTACGCTCTGTACAACTTTATTAGATAGAGCACATTTCATATCAGCAAACTCCTTCTTAGTGACACAGTCCATCCCAGGCAAACCCAGTACCACATTTTCACAATGACTAGGATATAAACTCTTTATAGTCTCAAGCTCTTTCTTCAACCAAAGGTTCTCTTTCTCTGATACCTCAAGTTGCCATTTCCAATCAGATATTTCAGCTTCATACAAGAACCTGTTGGCTTTAATCTCAACTTGAAGCTGCTGCACCATAATATTTTCATCTTTGGTGCTTTGTCGCACTCCAATATGAGACATACAGTCAGCAGGGACATATTCAATCATAGAACAGAGGTGCTTTAGACAAACTGAGTCACTCTCATGCAACACATTATCTTTACTTGCATCCAACATGCTCTGTTCCGGGTTTTGTGTCTCTCTGCATTCAGATTGCTGCACTAATGAACCTGTGCTTAACTTCTCTGCTTTTTTACAAGCTGAAATTCTCTTTTTCTTGCCCATGGTTTACTAACAAGATTACACAATATTCCACAGCAACCGGCAGCAACTTTTTGCTATCTTCTGCAGTCACACGTATTCAAACAGTTAACTTATGTGGCACTACAACAACCAGCATTTTCTTCTGTCTTCCACAGAAAACACCAACATGGCACCATAGCCTTTTACATAGACTGTTTGCAATATACAGCTTCTATACACATTGCTCACTTTCTTGCCATCAGCAAACATTTTATAGACTTCTGTGCCACAGTATACACAAAGTCCATTCCCTGGATTCCTCTTCCAGAGTTTTACTTTCACCAGTTTTGCACACACTTTGCTATGTTGCACTCACCCTTTCCTAGGTTTCTTCAGTTGAAATCACAGATTTCTTCCAGCTGTAGGCCACAATGCACACTTAGCAGTACTGCAGTCACCAAACACTTGTCTTCCAGGACTTGCGTGGATCTCTTTATGCGCGCGATTCTCCACCATATGTGACAGCTTGGGGGATTTAGACTCAAATGGTGGCTTTTCCTGGTCCCAACAGCGGTGGTTCGTGGTACTGGGCGCCGGTGAGACAGCGTTCAGACGGTGCCAATTTAAAACAAAGTGGCTTTATTACAGCTTAAGGGCAACATAACAAAACAACAAACAAAACCTAGGCCGCCATTAGGGCCCTAACTCACTTATAGAGCCCCTCACTAGCCTGACTCTTGCTCAGCTCTAGCAAAGAGTCTCCGGTGGACCTCAGCCCTGCTGGCACAGACTGTCTATCCGTCCAGTTGGGTCCACCATTTCCTGCTCTGTGCAGGATACTCCAGCCCTCTGGAGTTACACGCCACCCTCAAAGGCGTGGCTGAGAGCCTTTCCTGGTCTGGCCCGGGTCGCTCAACAGCGCCCTCTGGCTCACATACTCACACAAGACATAACACTTTTATATTTCCATTGAATTATCAGTATGAGGGCTTATTTTTTATGGAACAAATTGCAGTTTTCTTTGGTACCCTTATGGGGTACATAGGGTCTTTTAATTCATTGTAATTACCTTTATTGACCTATTTAGATGAATGATGTTTAAAACCATCCATAAATATCGTATTTTGGTAAATCCCATTGATTTTATAATGTCTATGGAGAATTGCCAGACAGTTGTAAATATTTCAACAGGCTGGATTTCTACCTGTCCTGTCCCATTGTTTTTCCTGAGCTCTGTGGTACCAGATGGACCATGGACTGTATATCACATGACCATGGACTGTACATCACATGACCATGGACAGTATGTCACATGACCATGGACTGATATTTTTCCACAAGGAGTAAGCAGAATGAATGACAGTAAGCAGAGATCTAGAAAACTGAGAAGAATTGATACAGAAATTATATTGGAAAATCGTATAACTTTGTATTATACAAACAATAACATTTGTATCTCAATATTGGTCTGAAAGTGGACAACCCCTTTAAATTCCGTCTGTACAGTGAACAGTGACTCAGATGGTAGCAGTAGCGATCTGTTTGCTGATGTGTTTGGTTATCACTAAGCTCATCTGTGTCACTGCTCCAAACAAATGTGATCCCATGAATTACATTAAATATTAATCCATTAAAATAACTGAGCAAGTGTTGAAAAGGATTACATAATGGGTGTGTAGGGGAGACCAGTGCCGACTAGTCAGGTAGATAGGTGCAGCAATCATTCTGTGAATGGATGAAGACAGCTTCTTGTCACTCAGCCCAAGTCTGTTGTCAATGTCTCGCACTACTTTAACTGTAAGCTCTGCAGATCAGAAACCGCAGACCCCCTGTGACTGTAATAAGGACCTAATTGTAATAGGGACTATATTGTTACAGGGGACTTCCAGGCCAACCCCAACTCTACATCCTTCACTGATTCTGCTGCATTTGGAATTTTTTTCTAGCTCCCACCATTCCTGAGCAATCGGCACTGTCAGTTTCATGACCGCATATGATAATTAGGCTCTCTACTGTCATAAATCTGGCATAAATAAGAAGGCGGACGGTATTTAAAGGAGTTATCCAGTTTCTACTATTGATGGCCTATCTTTAGGATAGATCTACAACCCTGGACCCCACATATCAGCTGTAACTAGTATTGTTTATAGGCTGGGTGCCACAATGTTCACTCACCATACAATATGAAGTGGCAGGTTTTGGTACTGCAGCGCTGTCCCGCACACTTCATTGCTGCAGCACCTGCGCTGCCTCAATACAGCTGATCTTTGGGGGTCCTGGTTGTCGGACCCCTACAGATCTAATATTGATGACCTATCCTAAGGACAGGACATCGATATTAGAAACTGGATAACCCCTTTAACCATTTATTACGCATTTATTGTGAAATTTGTATTCCGAATTGGAGCTGAAGTGGTTGTTCAGATCCACAAAATTAATGTCCTATGCATAGGCTACGTTCACACAATGGGGTAGATTTATCAATCAGTTTTTTGGTGTAGGGGGATGATGTTGTGGTGCACATTTGAAGCAAGGCCCTTTTTTGCACCAAATGTGCGCCACGACCCCTGTTCAGCGCCTCGCCCACCACATTGCACATTTATTTTAACCCATGCCATGTTTTTATCTGGTGTAGATCTGCACTCAGGCTCTAGGCCGTGCAGGTAATTTATGAACAGTATCTGACCAGAATCGCGCATTCGCCGTGCCAGCCGGGCCTTTATTAAGACTGGTGTACAATACACTAGGCTTAATAAATCTGCCCCAATGTGTTCTTGCATTAGACAACGTATTTTTAAATGGACATGCAATTTTTTGCCGCTTATTAAAAAGACATACATCCTTTTAAAAGAAATGCAGCCAGCCTTAAAAACGCAGCGTATGAACGCAACCTTACAATAGTTCATCGGTTTGAGATTGCTGAGGGTCTGGCTTTCACAAAACCGCCATCAGGGGCTCCTCTCCCCCTTTAAATTAGTGCTGAGACAGACTTGAGTCGCTGTCAGTGATGTGGAGCCATTGTGTGTGTGGGGCCCGGTTTCCAGGGAGAGAGAAGGACAGGAGCGTGGTGTGTGTGATGAGCGGCATTGTGTCTGATGATGATTCACAGCTGGTGTCTTATAAGCTTTTAACGCCAGTAATCTATATAAAACCAGCCTCCTATAGTCTGCGCGCCGCACAATAAACCCGTCTATCACACAAGGCCTTGCCATGTTAATTAAGACTAGTTTGTTGTGCTGACTGATACATATACACATTACCTCAGTCACCCCCGTACGCCCGCTTCACTCAGCACTCGCCCGCTTATCTGTGCTCTCAGGGATGTACCCTGCTTAGCGGGAAAAATAATTGCAGCAGAGATAATTGTGATTCTCAGACGGCCGACAGCGTGAGAAGAGCTCGCAGGGTTTTTTATTTTAATTTTTATAATTAAATTTTCGCTTATATATGGAGTATTACAGTATGTCTGAGAACGAGAAATTGGGTAAAAGATACCGCTATTACGCCGCCATCATTAACTTCTAATGCGACATATGTAGATGGTAAAGGAGTTGTCCAGGATTTGCAACAACCCCAAGAGTGGCTGGGGGTGGGTGTACAACAATAAAAAATTCATATTCACCTATCCCCATTGTTCCATTGTCCAGTCCTGGTCCCCTTTCCCTCATGTACCAGGGGTTGCCATGCCGAAAGCCGAGAGGCTCACATGACCACTGAGACCAATCAGTGGCCTCGGCAGTCACTGGAGAGAGAACAATGGCATCACTCACATATGTCACTGTTTAAAAATGTTGCTGTTTTCTCCCTGAAAAAACTTCTCTAAAGCTCTTGCCACTAGGTGTCTCCCTTGCACCTAATTTGCTGTTGGCTCCCTGTTACTAGGGATGTTCTGTCTTTGGAAAACAGCAGGCTCAAGACTGAACAAAGGAAGTGGTGGGGGAGGGGCAGTTCTGATTTAAGAATTTGGTACTGTCCTGTCCCTCTGTTATTTCTATTGGAAAACGGATAGATAGATAGATAGATAGATAGATAGATAGATAGATAGATAGATAAACAACTGGGCATTACCATTTGACTTGTCAATGCTGGGTGACCCCCCCTACTGACAAAGGGAATGGTAACATCTGGTCATCAATTTATTCATACATTTCCTGGAGGAATAACAGAGCAACAATTCAGTGCATTAATGGTCTTGAGTTTTAGCTCTGGTGGTAGTAGTCTGTCCATGCATTACTCAACCATCAGTCAACCATGGTCGGTCGACATGTAATGCTACCTTTCACCTGCAGAGGCTCCTGCTGGGGAATCTGTGGCCAGCAAAAGCCTCCACTTGGCAATAGCAGCTGATCGCTGGTTTGTGGATATCTTCATAAGATTACCCATCACTGAGGCGAGGGGTGCGGGAGATAATGGTCTGGAAAGCACCGAGACACCAAGGAGAAGTACATTGACCATAGAGGAGTGTGGCCCCATTCCAAGTTTTGCTATGAGGCCCCGTGGTCATGTGTAATACTCTTTCCCCTCAGTAGTACTTCCACATGTGTTGAGTTTGGTATGTTTTATTGGAGCAATTCCCTTTCACATGGATGGCAAAGTCCTCGGCAATCCTTTATCGAACACACAGAGGAAGCAAAATTGTCCAAAAATAATAAGGAATCAGAAGCCAGGGGAGCTGGATAATATTTGGGAGCCGTTCTCGGGAGAGAACATTGACATGGAAATGATTTCAGGCTTTATTTGCATTTTTCGGCAGAGTTACAAATGAAACGGTCTTGATTTTCCCTCCACAATGGTTCCCGCACCACACGCATTCTGCACATTCTTTTCGAGTTCCAAACCCAAATTATTTTTGATACTTGAAGTAACTGTATATTTTACTTACATTCTTACAGTCATTGCTCCTTCCAATACTGTCTGCGTCTCACAGCGGGTTCATAAATTTCTCCATATTTAATACTTGTTGAAAACTTCACGGTTTATGGAGGAACAACATGTCTGAAAAATAATTTGGGTTTAACGTGAGATTGTTGACTGCATGGAAGGAGAAGATCCATCAAAACCAACTAATCAAAATTTTATAGGACATGCGGCAGAAGGTTCTTCTGTATGTAACCAAATGGAGGAATGTAGCAATGATGGGTCAAGTGGTGGCCAGGTGACAGTCAGGGTTAGGGTGCGATCACGGTGTGGTTAAGACATGGGCATGATGTGGTTGTGACTAATCTGTACTACTACATCGCTGAACCAGCTTGACTATTCCACAGACTCCACTTTGCTACGTCTCTGACCTAGCTCAGCTAATCCTTGGACTCTCCTCTGTTATGCCGCAATGGTTCACCTCTGCCATACCATCTCTGCTATACTTCTGGTCCATCCCCTCTCACTGCTAGTTGGACTTTGCTACAGTATTTAGCTACCCTGGTGCCCACTTCTGCAACACAAGTGGTTCCTGCTCAACTTCACCTTGAGACCACAACTTGGTTTCATTGCTGCACCTCTACTATTCTGCTTCATCACGTATCTTTCAGCCCACCATTTCCTCTAACATCACATGTCAGCTCTGCTACATCAAACTCAGCTTACAGTGCTGCACCACTTCTATCTGTCCATGGAACCATCAGACAACGGCTTAGCTGATTCACCACAACCAGTATGTACATAAGAAGTAATAATATGAGATGTTGCTACTGGGACTAGGACCCTGAGGGGGCTCCAAAGGTCTCTCTGCCCCATAAAATATACCACTATTTTTAATTACACAAAGTAGGCAGGAGCTCCATTACAGATTTAGCTCTGGGGCCTGTCCCTGGTGCTCCAGTGTCCCAGGCCGCTGTCCACTCCCAAGGTGCCCGGGGCCTTGTTCTGGTGGAAGTCCTCGCCGCACATGACTACTTAGGCCAATCAACGGCCTAAGTAAAGGACACAGGACATGTGAGTGACGTTTCGGGTCTTTCCTTAGGCCACCGCGGTGAGGACTTCCACTGTATATGTATGGCCATCTTTAGGGAGACCCAACACTGACCTCTCCATAGTGCGGCAACACATCAATATTTTTTGGACACTGTCATGGAGACTTACAGATTTACCGCTACCAAATACAGCTTACTTCTGTATGGAGAACCATTTCTATTAATATTTTGATGCATGCACTGAAATACCATATGTTCAGGAGATGTTGAGGGACTCTGGAAAGATTTCAGATCACCTCCTTCTACTTCTACAATGATATATGACCACGAGGTGCTCAAGGACTTTGTAAGCCAGATGAACCTATAAACATGCCAGATCTCCTTGTACGTCTATGATGGTATACAGTGCTGGCCAAAAGTATTGGCACCTCTGCAATTCTGTCAGATAATACTCAATTTCTTCCAGAAAATGATTGCAATCACAAATGCTTTGGTAATAATATCTTCATTTAATTTGTCTTCAATGGAAAACCACAAAAAGAATTGTCAAAAAGCCAAATTGGATATAATTCCACAACGATTTCAACGAAAGATTGTGCGGATGGTGGCTAAAGAACCTCGACTAACATCCAAACAAGTTCTAGCTGCCCTGCAGTCCGAGGGTACAACAGTGTCAACCCGTACTATCCGTCGGCGTCTGAATGAAAAGGGACTCTATGGTAGGATACCCAGGAAGACCCCACTTCTGACCCAGAGACATAAAAAAGCCAGGCTGGAGTTTGCCAAAACTTACCTGAGAAAGCCAAAAACTTTTTGGAAGAATGTTCTCTGGTCAGATGAGACAAAAGTAGAGCTTTTTGGGAAAAGGCATCAACATAGAGTTTACAGGGAAAAAAAAGAGGCCTTCAAAGAAAAGAACACGGTCCCTACAGTCAAACATGGCGGAGGTTCCCTGATGTTTTGGGGTTGCTTTGCTGCCTCTGGCACTGGACTGCTTGACCGTGTGCATGGCATTATGAAGTCTGCAGCATAATGTAGGGCCCAGTGTGAGAAAGCTGGGTCTCCCTCAGAGGTCATGGGTCTTCCAGCAGGACAATGACCCAAAACACACTTCAAAAAGCACTAGAAAATGGTTTGAGAGAAAGCACTGGAGACTTGTAAAGTGGCCAGCAATGAGTCCAGACCTGAATCCCATAGAACACCCAAGGAGAGATCTCACAATGGCAGTTTGGAGAAGGCGCCCTTCACATCTCAGGGACCTGGAGAAATTCCAGCAGAGCATTGTAAGAAACTCATTGATGGTTACCGGAAGCGGTTGTTCGCAGTTATTTTGTCTAAAGGTTGTGCTACCAAGTATTAGGCTGAGGGTGCCAATACCTTTGTCCGGCCCATTTTTGGAGTTTTGTGTAAAATGATCAATGATTTGACTTTTTTTTTCATTCTCTTTTGTGTTTTTTCATTGCAAGCAAAATAAATGAAGATATTATTACCAAAGCATTTGTGATTGCAATCATTTTCTGAAAGAAATTGAGTATTATCTGACAGAATTGCAGGGGTGCCAATACTTTTGGCCAGCACTGTATATCTAGGAGGACACAATTATGTAAAGCGGCAGCCCTACTGTATGTGAAGACAGTCTCTGCTTGAACTATGGCCACCATTCCTGGTTGAAAAGCCTCAGCAGTGATGGATTCCTACCTACATAATGATGAGCACGGTATTTCTGATAATGAGGGTGACCATTGTGGTATGAGTCGCCCATAATGGTGTGTTTATAGAGAGAAAAATGTGCTATGGGCTAGGACTCAGGGAAGAAAGATGAGCCCAAGAAGATGCTGGATTATCTTCTAAAATCAAGGGCTAAGCAGGAACAAGATAAGCTATGACCAAATGGAGGTGGGAGCTCTAACCAATTCTATAGTATGTCAAACCCTAATAAGTAATATTGTCTTATCTTTGACTGAGTCGTGGGCTTTACTCCAGAGCTGTATTCACAATTCTGTTAGTTGCAGTTGACATTTATCAATATAATGTCATGCAGCACATTGTTAATATTGAATAAGAACGACAGCACCATACCTGTCCATGAGGGTGCCTAGTATTGTGTACAGAGAACCTATTTCCTGAGCAAGGTCTATACAGATCCTGAACAAGCAGAGGTGCTGATAGATTTCAGCTCAGAAACCAGCAAAATTATGAATGCAGCTTCAGCTTATAAATAGAGATGAGCGAATCGATTCTGCAGAAGTGGAATTCGATCCGAATTTCAGGAAATCTTCGATTCTCCTCGATTCCGGATTACCTGATGCTTCGCGGTAACGAATATTTAGTAAGGACCTTTGTGACATCAGACGGTCACAAGATATTCTCTAGTGATGTGATTGGGTAGGCGTGTCTTTGCTTGTTAGCAGATCCTTCCACATGAATAAAAGTTGTCTGTGCTGAAGAGAGAGAGAGAAACATGACCGCCGCATGCAAGGGCTTCCGCCATTTTGCCGCCCACCCGCCCGCTCCAGCTCTCTGTAGCCCGGAAATAGCTGTTTATTCGCCGCAAAGTAATTCGGATCGAACCAAATTTTTTTGGAACGCCGAATTGAACTTTTGAGAAATTCGCTCATCTCTACTTATAAACTATAGATCATAAAGCAAGTTGCAATTTCTCTCAACGTATCCCATAGATCATAGAAAAGAAAGACATACTATGGTGTCCAGAGGCGTAGCTCCAGATACAACAAATATGTGCACTAAAAGTACATGTAAATCCTAGAATAATCTACAACTGGATTCCTTAGATGCAGAACCATCATTGTACAGTACATACAGTATGTATGAAGATCATTTGTCACACGTAATAATATGTACATGAAACAGTGAACAAGTCATTGAGGATTTCAAGATAAGAAAGGAATACAAAATATGATAGCATTATGTGGGCACTACATGCTGGTATTATTTGAGCAATAGATGATTGGGTTGTTTGGGCACTAGATAATGGTATTATTTGGTCACTCTATGTTGGCAATATTTGGGCATTATATGATTGAATTATTTGGACAATACATAATGGTATTATTTGGACACGATATGATTGTATTATTTTAGCACTATCTGATTGTCTTATTTGAGCACTATAGGATTGTATTATTTGAGTAGTATATGATCGTATTTTTTCAGCACTATAATATGGTATTAATTGGGCATAAAGTGATTGTATTATTTGAGCACTTTTTGATGGTATTATACGGGTGTTATGTGATTGTATTATTTGAGCACTATATGATTGTATTATTTAAGCATGATATGATTGTATTATTTGAGCACTCTATGACTATATTATATGGTCTTTATTGCATTATTTGAGAACTACATGACTATTATTTCCATTTTTGGGTGCTACATGGTTTAATTTGGACACTATATGATTGTATTATTTGGGCTCCATATGATGGAATTATTTGGGCAATATATAATTGAAGTATTTGGACACAATATAATGGAATTATTTGGGCACCATATGATGCAGTTATTTGAGCACTATGTGATATTGTTATTTAGGCACAATATGATGTCATTATTTGGGCACCATATGATGGAATTATTTCAACACTATATGAATGTATTATTTGGGCACAATACAATAGAATTATTTGCACAATATGTGATTCTGTTATGTGGACACAATATGATAGAATTATTTGGGCACTATATAATTGAATTATTTGGCCTCAGACACACTAAGGCCAGCCCTGTCCCCTACCATCCACCATTTGCCGGAGCTCTCCCTGGAGATGCAGATAGATTACAGCTGTCGCTACAATGTTTGTCTTACAATTCTGGCTTATTGCATTGTTTAATAAAAAAAATTATCTATTTAATAAAAGTGCTAGAAGAAAATAAGGAAGCTGCCGAGAGTTGTTACTTGGAAATGTCTTAGGTGCTCTGGACGGAGATCAAGATGGATTCCTTTATAAATGAGCACGCTGTGAAGTGTGTGAGCTAGATCAACTTCTTTTTACGCCAAAATGCCTACCCAAAATTGGCAAGCACTTACAAAGAGATCAGTTAACGGTGGGAAAGTTAAACAGTATATTCTGTGTTATGTTAACTGCTGTATAAACAGACTTATAGCATAATAAACATTTATGTTCCATTACACAGTATGAAGTCACTTCATCGTGTTTCCTGCAATGGTGGGGGGAAGCCGAAGCATCCCCAAATCCATAGAAATTCAGGAAGAAAGGGGAGTGTGCATAACACTTATACGTGTATTGTATGAAGAGGTGCGTATGAGGATCACACAGTCCCGTAGTGTATGGCTCCTATTTCATATAATGGGCCCATCTTCTTCCACCCAGGTGTTGAGACCCCCCGATGATCACTAAACGGAATGGGAAGAATTGTGCAGGTTAGGCTTCGGCTATGGTCACTTCTGCTTGTATCTCCTTGGAAAGTGTGGTGTACCATTACGTGGAATTACCCTGGTATTACTCTATTCCCATACAAGTTATTAAGAGGCATACAACTCTTAATCCTTTTGATGCATCTCAGATCCTGGCCCCAGAAGCTGAAATCTACCCCAGCTAGGGTCTGACGTAGATTTCGGTCATTGACCCCTTCCCATCACAGCCATTTTTTCATTTAAATTTTTTATTCCTGTCTTCCAAAAGCCGTCATTTTTCTGTATTTCCATTCACAGAGCTGTATGAAGGCTTCATTTTTGAGGGCCAAATTGTACATCGTAACGGTACCATTTACTATTCCATACGATGTTCTGGAAAACTGGAAAAAAATTCAGAATGGGGTGGAATTAGAGAAAAATTGTATTTGTGCCATTTTTTTTTTTATGGGTTTTGAGTTTTGTTTTTTACAGCATTCAATGTGAAACTCAAAATGTTACCTGTATTCTATGGGTGGTTAGGATTACGGTAATACCAAATGTATATAGATTATGTTATAACACCTTTAAACAAATCCAAAAAAAATAAAAAAATCCTGGAGTTGCTATATTTTGACCCCCATAACTTTTTTATATTTCCATTTCCGGGACTGTATAAGGCGTCTTTTTCTCATGGGGCCAGATTTTTTTTTTTTATTGATACCATTTTTTTATTTTCACTTTTTTTCAAGACTAAATGGCAATAAAAAAAAGTGGTTATGCCATTTTGATTTTTTTTCTCCTGTGGTGTTCGCTGTATGGGAAAAATATTTTTAAGCTTGTAGTTCGGGCATTTTCAGACGCAGGGGATACCTAATGTGTGTGTGTTTTACCTTGCTTATTTATTTTTATTTCTGATCTAGGGAAGGAGGGTGATTTTAAATTTTAAATTTTTTTAAAATATTTTTTTTCTTTTCTTTTTTTTTTATTTTTAGACCCCCTAGAAGTCTTGAACCCCAAAAGTCTGATCATTAATACAATATACTGCACTGCTAATGCATTGCATTATATTGTAAAATCCATAAGAGTGTGTGCACAGTGTTTTTTGGAAAAATACTTGTTGGAAAAATCTGATGAGTAATTTGCCTGTGGAATCCATGGCACAAATCTGGTTTCTGCTGTGGATTTGCGCACTGAATAGCCTAGTTCAATACGTGGTCATGCATAATTACACTTTTTATATCAGCTATCTGAAAAAAAAAAACATTGGTCATTGTCTCCTATTAATAACAACAATAGGTGGTTTTCGGAGCAGATTTTGAAGTGGAAATTCCCTAAAATCTGCTCCAAAAATGCAGCGTAAACATATCCTAGGCCCTGCTAGTTTGATAAGCTGTAAGGGTATGCTCACACAATGGAATTTGAAGTAGAGGAAAATTCCGGATTGGAATTTGGAGCTGATTTTGAGGTGGCATCTGCCTCAAAATCCAATGCAAATTCCTCCATGTGCACTTACCCTAACAGTCTGGAGTCCGCGCTGTCATCTCACAGATGCAACCTGAGAATATTCTGTGTTAAGTCTCTATCCCATGATGACCAAGTTAAAATTCCCACCCTCTAATTTGCCCTAAGCCAGACCAGGTCTAATGGTGATACGTAGGTCCACATCCCGGCAAGAGGGTCGATCATGACATCTGCCATTTGATATTTATACTTGGCTGCATGATTTGCCATAAAACTCAGAACCACGAGGGCTTTAAACTCCGGCCGCAGTTTGCGGGCCATCGCCAGGACTGGGACTTACATTCCGCCATCCTCATATTTTTCCTGTTTGGGACATTTCGGTATAATTTATGATCATTGTGGTGCGGCTCTATATCTCTCATATGACTCTTTTAATTACCCTGAAAAAGAAGGAGTTGTCTATTTCGAAGACGAGCAGAACGCTAATTTATTTTCCCATCAAGTATTCCATTAGTTACATAACATTCCGGGTAACGTGATATTTTAATGTTAACGTCTTGACTTCGTGTAAGACCACAAGGGAAACTGAGATTTTTCTCACACAGGAAAATATTTCCTCTTGATAATAGTGGAGGAGCAATGAATACATTACCCAAGAATTTAACCATTACACTATTTTGTATATCCTACTAGGGTCGAGTAAAGGTTAAGAGACCCCCCTGGACCCCCAGTAACAGTATTTCATAATGTGTGACTTCAAAAATGTTATTTTATTTTTAACAAACAGCACCACTCTTGTCTATGGACTTTTTACGGTACTACATGTCTCATTTTATAAAGCTGCAATACCAGACACAGCCTATAGACAGGAGTGGCACTGTTTCTAAAAAAAAAAATGTAATCCAGGATAATCCCTTTAAGGTCTAGGCCCCATGATTGTGTTTTTAGAGACAAAGCCAAGAATGGCTAGAAAAGGAATGGGAAATATCTAGAAAGTTCTTATACTTCTACCTGCTGCTCAATCCACTCCTGGCTTTAGTTCACAAAAACTGTATCAAAATCAGCAACAAAAAAAGCTGTGTTTCCGCAATATGGGGCCTCAACCTAAATTGGCTAAATTATTGCTATTGGATCCTACCAATGTTAACAGGCTTGGCCAGCAACATCGCTGGCTCCTGATTTCTTCTGTTAAGGGAATTCATCACTTAGTGGATATGAGATGACTGGCAGACACTTTTCCACCTCTTGTTAAGCAATGGACATGGGCAGACAGATGGAGAACCAGAGCACCAAACTAAGCAATAGGTGTGGGGTGCCCTTTGTCCAAAATGTGCTAATGTGTTTTGTGACGCTTAATAAATTTGGTGATCATAGAATTCATTTTGTTAACATAGAACTGCCGTTTGGGATTACAGAACCCATTTTATGATGACAAAAATATGTTTTGTGTGCACAGAAATAATTTTTGTGATCACAAAATCAATTTGTTTTTCACAGAATGCACAAAAATCCTTTTCTGATGCACTTTATTTTGTCTGTACAGAATTTATTTTGTGTCACAAAACCTATTTTTGAGTACAAATTGTGATTTTGTCACACAAAATACAATTTTTTGCGTCACGCAGAATTCATTTGGTCATACAGAATTTTTTTGGAGACACAGAATTCATTTTGTCGCACAGAATGTTATCTGACACAATGTTATTTTGGCATACAGAATGTTATTATCTGACACAGAATGTTACTTTGCCACACAGGATTTTATTTTGTAAGACCTAATGCAGCTCATATAGCCGGTAACACAAAACATATGTTACAAAATAAAATTCTGTATGACAAAATAACATTCTTTGCCACAAAATAAAATTTTTGACAAAAAATTGATTGATTTTGTGTTTTTTTGTGCACACAATTGATTGTGTAAGCACAAAATAAATTATGTGAGAACATAAATTGTGTCTTTTTGTGTGTACAGAATGTATTTTGTGTTAGTGTAATACATTTTGACATATTTTTGCGGTTACAAAATGTGCTATGAGCAAATGGTGCCCCATAGTAGGGAAGCCCCTTGGCTTTTGTTGATTGGTCTCCCTATAACCCAGCAATCCAATGCCATATTTTTTGGAAAAAAAAGTCTTGCACCCAATTTGCGCTAAATTTGCAAATCTTTAGTTATTGTTTACAAGTTCCTCACTTTTCAAATAAGTGTACAGGCCATAGAAGTCGGGGGAAAGGTGTGTATATTGGTATATATGATCCCCAATAACAGCAAAGGGGGACTGGCTAATGCTGGAGATCTACTAAGAAGTTTGGGTGACAGGTCTGGGTGATTTTTCTTTTTGACTAGTTGCTATCGGTAATACCTCTTTGTATCTTTATGTTTGTTTCTATATATACTCCTCGGAGCCAGGAATATGAGAAAATAACATGACTATTCGTGTCCCCATTAGTGAATCATTTGTTACTCCGAGTCCTTGTATATATTTATTACTATGCAGATACGTAATTGCTGTCAGTGCGTACAGGACGGCACCACCCGCTCTGAAAGACATCATCATGTTTTCATCAAAGCCTTAGATTTATCAGATAATACAAGGCCAAACAAGGCTGCGTACCACATTACTCAACAGAAAGGCACGTAAAAGGCAATAAAACATATCATAGATAAACATCTCTCATAACATCTCATAGAACAGAATACACAGTATAAATGTCCACTTATAGGCCTGGCCATTTCCCAATTCTAAAGCGTAAATAATGGAAAAATAAAAAAAAAATCTACATACCTAGAATTTATACATCCAGCACTGGAATTAGAATCAGCATGGTGTTACCATGGTTACCGTCTGACTACAATAGTGGTGTCGTGGAGGGAGGGGCTGAATGGAGATTTGCTTCTTGTGCTGGGGGTATTTAGATAGCTAGGGTTAGGGCAGTGAACTGAATCTTGGCCCCTGGTGAAGAAGACCTTGTAATCCTTTTCACCCTGACCCAGTGAAGGTGTGAAGAATATCGCCTCGCCCAGCCGCCTGGCACGCCTGCGATCAAACTTCTTTCTTAACCTCCCACTCACACACTGTGAGTAGACCGGGTCATAGGATAAAATGAAATGAGCGATATAAATTTTATATATTTAATAACCCAAGTGGGTCGGTATGGATTAATAGCATATACAGAAATATACAATATTAATATGATCAAGCATAAACATACAAGAAAAAGGGCAATGATACAATACACAAGAATAAACAAGGGAATTAAAAGATAGAGAAAATACCGGCATAGGCTCGTAGTCCGTTTCTCTAGGCCACAGCAGAGTTTTGGGCCTAGGGCGCAAGCTTAAGCAAGTTGCATAAAACAATCCTTCTACATGCTGTCCAGAACTAGTGAAAGGCTTCAGGCCTCACTGCTAGGCCCTCAAAGCATTCCTCAGTAGGGCAGGCCCTCTCATCTTCTCCCAGATCAGAGCTCCTTACTGCCTCTTTGCTGAATGACCCCAGAATCCAGGTCTGCCCACAGCATATGGCTAGTGCTCCACCCACCCCTTGCACCCAGGCAGCCCCCCTTCTCCCACCTTTGCAGAACCCTCGGAGAGAAGGGTGAAGTTAAGGCTTGCTATCCCCCATCCCATCTGGCCAGGGATAATAAAAGTGCCTGGCTATAACAAGCCATCTCCAATGAACACACATAAAACCAGTGAAGCGTATCGTCCAGCAATGTGGACTCAACTAAAGCACCGCATTCCAAGTGGGGGAAGGACTGACCTAAGCAAGTAAAACACACTTCCAAGAAAGATATAAAACTGAGGGTCGGTTCATCACAGAAGGACTTTATTGATCAGGTACACAAGGATTTGTGCTAGAGCTACTTTCGTCAATCCATTGCAACCTACAGAATCCACCTGCTAGATGCCATGAAAAACAGTTTTAGCCATTGAAAGACATAACATTCGCATGTCTGATCTATTTTTTGCTTATTTATGACATTAATCAATATTACCTATGTTTACCGTTAGATGACATTGTTTTAGGATTGTGGATTAATAGTTTATTTTTGCCAATTAACAAAATGAAATGAATGATAAAAGGAGAAATGTAAATCCCATCAATATTCGGTGTGACCTTTGCCCTTTGCCTTCCATCAGTTCTTCGCGGTACTTGCAGACAGTTTTTGGCAGGACTCGGCAGGGAGGTTGTTCCCGCCGCCATTTTGGAGAACTAAGCACAGATCTTCTGTGGATGTAGGCTTGCTCCAATCCTTCTGTCTCTTCATGTCATCCCAGACAGACTGGATGATGATGAGATCAGGGCTATATCTGTGGGGGCCGGATCATCACTTCCAGGACTCCTCCTCCAAAGGGCAAAGGTCACACCAAATATTGATGGGATATACTTTTCTCTTTTCTTCATTCACTTCATTTTATTGATTGACAAAAATAAATTATTAACCCTTACTTTGGATTTTTCCACACATACCTAAAACTTTTGCTCGGTACTGGATCTGAAGCATCCTTCATACATATACATGGGAAATCCTCTATACTGCAACCTGTGTGAATGTGTCCTTACACAGAGTTTTCAGAATAGTCATAAATAAATCTCCGCTTTTCCTGTAAAAATGTACAAACAGGCTAGAAATTCATTATCCTTGATAAAAAAAAGAGTAATTATCGTCTTCCTCTTTGTCCTGAAGGATAATAGATAATGAATGCCTGTATACACAGCTATGCGAGGTGTGTGGGCCAAGAACCGGAATGTAGACTTAGGAAAATCTGAAGTAATATGTCAATGTGAACGATTATAGAGCAGCTGTATATGGAGGATATGGATGCTGGATGTACTGACGGATACATGGAAAAAATCTGGTGTGCAGTCATTTCTGAAGTCGTAGAAATATTTCTATTGACACCTAGTTACAAGGTAGCGTGATATATACTGTAGTATTCCAGAAATTTAGGCCATGTAAAATAAATGAAGAGGTGTCAGACTAAAGTAATTAGAATATTCTCAACAAATATGATAACAATGATCTATGGTCTATAGATATTCGGAAAAATACACTTAAAGGTTCACAGGTTGTGAGTAATAGGAGGTAGCTGAAGGGGGCAGCAGCATCAGGGCCTGCAGTGCTCAGCATGTGCTTAGGTGGTGGCCTTTGTCACACTTGCTGCCACAAAGCCTGACAATTCTGCAGAAGAACCTTCACACACAGTCACATGACCATTGTTGATGTGTAAGTGTATGTGATGTGGCGTTGTGAGGTCTGAATTTTGTCGTATTGCTGTAAAAGCTGGGGATGGCTGCAGAAGGCTGGGGTTAAAGATGTCTTGTTAGCAAACTATGCAGAGATCAGGAGAAGTCGTCATGGCGGTCTAGGTCTGATGGAGAAGAAAAGGACAGATCATTTCTACAGTCAGAGAAAATGTCACCGGAGAGTCATTGGATTTACAGTATACCGGATCTGATACCTCTCCTGACCTGTCTGTCATAGTAAATTCTTGTATTCTACAAAAGGTCTTTTGGAAGAAAGCAGCCCTGCAGTCTAATAGTGGACCACCCCTTTAATTTATAACATTAGATATAGAATGAGGTGTAGAAGACTGGTGACTTGAAGACTTGTGTTGGCAATGTGATAAGCAAAAATAACCAAATTATGAAAAAAAAAAAACATGACTATCTGCCAAGACGTTCTGAACACAGCAAGTATTTGATGTGCTACTTAGTGTTTACTTTGGGGAGTGAAAGTCGTCACAAAGAAGACTGTATTTGCATTGTCTTGCCTTTCATGTCACCGACTCTACGCCCCCAACCTACAATCGGCCTAGTAGAGTCAACTGCAAGAAGCACCTGGAGGACATCAAGGTTCTTTAATAGCGTGCCACCCGTCTTGCCTGGAGCTCCTAGGCCCCAAAGCTAAATCTTTTACACCCCCCCCCCCCCACACACACACACACACAAACACACACAACTACCTTTTGGAATTCATATTCTGGTGTCTTCTTTGTGTGAACAGTTGCCAATGGGTCCTCTAAGACACCGTGCCTTCTGTGATATACGAATGCATGACCTTGTAGAGGATTTTGCAGAAAAGTCTAAATTTTCACCTGATACTAATCTGTAAAGTTATTAAAATTTTATACTGTTACGAATGGTTTTGGATCAGTTCCAGACTTGGGCAAAAACTCATGTACATGCCATGTCTTTAGATACATTTTATGACTTGTCTGCCAAGAGGGTAGGTCTTATAAGAATGGGGTATGCCCTACAGCACAATGGGGGAATTTACTAACCCATCCAGAGTCTGGGCCTACTGGAGGATCTTCTAGTACTCTGGTGGGTCAGTCCGACACTGTCCTCCCATATATACTGTAGCTTAGTATTGCCTGCCTGCTTGCAGACAACACATACAGGAATGTGAAGGTTTTTATTACTCGATTTTCTCAAAATGTTGCCATTTTGTGACTGTTTTCGATAAGTGCACGCGGCTGCTGAGAATTGCCCGCATTGTTCCGCAGTCCTCGGCTTGTCATACTTAAGTGCTAATGATTTATATCAATTGTCATGAGTGGTATAAAATAATGACTTTACTCAGCAAGAAAACATTTCCTCTATCGCTCCTTTTGAAGATTGCCTGCAGCATTTAACTATCAGCCAGTCCGATCGCGCAGACTGGAACATGACTTAAGGAATGTGTGAAGAAAGATTACGCTACAACACTCAAGTAGGATTTGATTTATTCACTTCTGCTTTCCTCAGCTCCAGATTGTCATGTGTTATGGTTTGTGCAGTTATTTTTGCCTTATCTGATATTGAAACTTCTCCAACAGATTCTCCAAGTGGGGGAAAGAATGGACATATTGAGTGTTTATTGGCATTACCCCCAGGACACGAAACGGAAAATGACTCAAACGACCGCTTGTTCTTCAGTTTTGTCTCCAAGGTTACATATATTTTCTCCAGGTCATGGAAATCTTGCCAAGGTGACACTGGCAGAAATGGCCCCTCAAATTGACACATTTTTATACATGCCAACTTTTTGTTGGTAAAAAATTGTGACATTAAAAGGAAATGTGTCACCAAAAAAATGACCTGTTTTTTAAACCATGTTTTTTTGTTATATTTGTGAAGAATTTCTTTCTTGAATTTTTTTTTTTTTATTTTTTTACATTTTTTTAAATCTATCTATAATATATATATATATATATATATATATATATATATATATATTTATTTTTTAAAATACCATAACGTGCAATTTTAACACTGGCCACTAAGCCTAGTAATAGAGTGGCACTTGCTCATTCTGTAGGGGTTTTACCTCATTATATGACAGATAGTATTACAATAGAAGATAACACCTCTATAAACACCACTGAGCCATCATTACATCCACTACTGGCAATAGATGATGTCACAGCTTATCTCCTCCCCCTCCCTGTACAGAGCATGTCTAGAAAACTCTCCATACACCTCAATAAATCGGACTATTGCTGCCTATGGCCATGACTATGCTGTAAAGCATATCTTTAACAGAGCAGAGGAGAAGCTCAGACAAGATGGTCGTCCCCATAATCATGTACAGAAACAGAATTAGAAAAAAAACCTATCTGAAAACAAAAACATATTAGGAGAGCGATAGATTTCAAGTTTTAATACATTTTAAAAAATTGGTGATACATTCCTTTTAAATCCCACCCTAAGGGCCACATCATCATACATAGAACATCCACTTTTGGGTGCCCCTTAGGATGCAGTTTTCCCAAACTCCAACCCTTTTCAGACTGGAACTTAAAGAATTTGCCAGAATTGTTACTGAAAATTTGGGAAAATCCCAGAAAATTTAGGAATGTTGGCAACCATACATTATATTTCTACTAATCTGGCTCATCGAGCTTCCACTCCACACATCTTATATTAAAATATGTATTGGATTTCCATAACATGAACAGGGACATCAACCCCAGCCCCCCATATCAACCCAACGCCTTGGTTATAAGTGACCAAGATGAACAAAAGCAAAACTCAGACTCAAGCCTAGTCCACCATGACCCCCACCATTAGCAGCAAATGAGTTCAGGATATGGAAAGTTTTTGATTACTTCATACCTGGAGGGGCAACATAAAAAGCCCAGGCAAATTTTGCCATAAATCAGACTAAACTACTCCACTGCAGCAAGCCAGTGCTGGACTGAGGTTCCTTGGGCCCAACAAATAAAATGATTCTGGGGCCCCACCCTCCAACAACCCTAGGAAATTGACCATAGTACCCTTCAGATTTGGGTGTCTTCTGCTGGACCATTATTTTGTTAGAGCCTGGGTCCACCAGAGGATACTGGTACTCTGGTGGGCCAGTCCGACACTGCCCACAGTACTAACCAGTGACCCACCCTACTGCATCTTTGACCAAACTCTTGGACAATCTGATGCCTCCTAAAAAGGGTCAAACTGGCCCATTAGAGGATACACCTTTGGCTTTGACACAATAAAGGACACCAGAGGTCAAGTAGAAGACAACCCCATTTGGAACTGACTTTGGAGACAATCACTTACCAATGAGGCCTATTTTTATGGGATCTATTAGATCATATTGATAATAAGAACTACATGATACAGTTAAAAGTGGACACAGACATGTTCTGTAGAGATGGAGAATGTTCCTAAGAATCATCTCCTCTGGTGGACCCAATGAACCCTAGTCTGACTCTGCCTCTAGCCTATCCCTTGATCTTTGAATGAACTCATGGATCAAACCTCGAAGACTATGATCTACTTAGCACATTGTCTGCGCAGTGCTTGGAGAGCTCAGTGAGTAACACTGTATGTTCTCCAAAAGTTGGAGAAAGTTTCCATCCCCCATCTGTTATGTTCTTCATATTCCGGGAGGGTCTAGGACATTACTGGAAAAGGTCAGAAGTATCAAGAATGAATACCAAGTGATAGCATCTGCACTGTATAAAAGTCATTATGACTTCCTGTTTATCCGAGGAGAACACACATAACACTGGAATAGAAAGACGAGGAAACCGTTCCACAATACCACATAAAAGTATGTGGTGCGAAAGTGACAAGAGTGTTAATGTGATGAGATCGCTCCAGACAAAAACAAGGACCGCTTCGGCCATGATGATTAACATTTACAGTCACTGTGACTTAGGCCTGAAGTATGAAAAACAAGAACCAAGAATAACACAAAATATAATTCTACAATTATCCATAAAAATGTCTCAAAAACTGGTTAAAGAAACCATATAATATTACTGATAATAACTTACCCTACATGGCCAAAAGTGAATGCAGTACGTGACAGCTATCACCTGGGGCAGCAGGGACTCTTAGTATCATATGACTATGATGTTTGGAGTCTGGGTCTCTGGACAGGGTCGGGAAAAGAGGTCAAAATATGGACTGGACTTTCCAGACCATATTCTGCCAAGTGCAGGAGGCCTTAAAAGTGATATCAGGACAAGAACTGAGCTACATTAAATGGGTTTCCATGGTCAGGCAGCTCCACACGAGCCTGAGATTACGATGCTCAATGCCAAGTGTCGGCTGGAGTGGTGAAAAGCAAGTTTTTACTAGACTCTGGAGCAGTGGAGGCGTGCACTTGGAAGATCATATTCACTATGGGCACAAATCCCCACAGATACACCCAACACAAGGTCCACTCTTCTCGAAAGACTCTTCTAGGAAGACATATGATGACCCAACTCATATTAAAGGTCCACATAATTCTGAGAGATACTGTAAATAGTTGGCTAAATAGAGTGAGTGTCAGGCTGAGGTTCCTTGGCCCGACCAGATAAAATGATAACCTTCAGACCATAGTACTCTTAGAACTGGGCGTCTTCTGCTGGACCATTATTGTGTTAGAGCATGGACCCATTGGAAGATTCTCTGGTGCTCTGATGGGGAAGTCTGACACTCGATAGATAGATAGATAGTGTCAGGGGTTAAGTCCCCCTGGGATGGATGTCACCGTAAGCCTAATTAAATAAATAACCAGTTTCGAGCGCTCGGGAAACAAGACGTACACAGGTATCGTGTATGAACCGTTTCTTCTTTATTGCGTAGTTCAATAGAGTTTTAAAGGTAAGCTCAGTTACATAACAGTCATGTGATCAATGTACATATATGGGTTTTCCAGTTCCGTTACCAGACAAAGTTGTTCAGTTTCCCATCACCCCAGATGTTTCCTTTTCACCCAGTCTAAATGTCCTCCTTATCTTTCCTGAGAATGGTACATCTCTGAGAACAGCAGAACTGTTGATATTCAGACCCTGAGATTATATTCTATCTCTAAACTATTTAGTCTGCATGGAGAACATTTCACCGTGTCTTCTATATACTGCATTATAAAATATAATACAAGTCATGCTTTAACCCTTACAATTCCCCCATTTTAGGACTTTATTTTTAATCAAGTTCAATGAATACCTTCACACTGTTTGTGTGCCATCTTTGATGGATTCTCCATTGAAGAGGTTAAAAATAACATCCTATCTTACATATTGGTTAACTGTATTCCATTTCCTTCTCAGCGCTTCAACTTTCTTGCAATGTGAAGCGTGTATTCAGGTAGATTTTCCCTCCAACTTTACTGAGGTGGCAGTTGTCAGCAATATCTGGAAGGGGCCATCATATCTGGGTTCAAGAGATTTCCTTCTCGTGACTACCCAATCACCAGGCTGCAAGCTATGCGTTCCTGAAAAATCAGAAGGGTCTGGAATAGAAGAGAACACTTGTTTATGTGTTTCTTTCAGTTTTTTGACACAAATTTTGTACATAGCTGGCAATGCTGTCATAGTTAAGCTGTAACGTCTGAGGGAAGTACAATCCTGTTTTGGGCGCACTTCCAAACAATATTTCAAATGGTGACAACCCTGTCCTCCTGTTAGGAGTAGTTCTTACTGAATATAAGGCTAGAGACAGGCATTCAGGCCAAGGCTTTCCTGTCTCTGCCATGGCTTTCTGAATCTTCAACTTAAGTGTACCATTCAGCCTCTCCACCTTGCCTGAACTCTGAGGATGGTAGGGTGTGTGGAAAGCTTGCTCAATCCCTAGTGCAGACATTATTTCTTTCATTATCTCACCTGTGAAATGTGTACCTCTGTCAGACTCAATCACCTCGGGCACTCCAAACCTGCACACAAGCTCGGACATCAGTTTCTTGGCAGTTGCTTGTGCGGTTGCTTTGCTCACAGGGTAGGCCTCAGGCCATCCTGAAAACAAATCCACACAGACCAATACATACTCGTATGTTCCAGACTTAGGCAACTGTATGTAATCTATCTGTATTCTCTGAAATGGGTACAGGGATTTTGGTGTACACTTGGTGGGTGTTTTAACTACCTGTCCTGGGTTGTGTAGAGCACATATGTGACATGCTTTTACGTGATTGCTAGCAGCTCTTCCAAAACCTGGGGCAAACCATAATTTACCCACTAATGACTCCATGGCATTTCGAGAGGCATGCACCTTACCGTGGGCCAAGCCAGCCATCTGGGGGTAGACTGCTGCGGGCAGACATAATCGATCCCCCATTTTCCACATACCATCACCTTCTGTAGCACCTGCTTTCTTCCATCTCTCAGTTTCCACACTGGTGACCTTTGAGTACAGCCCTTTTGGGTCTGCTAGGTCAATGTCCATTTTGCTCACCTGGTTGGGACCCCCTCTGGCCAGTAGTGCTGCAGCCTTGGCTGCTATGTCAGCTCTCTCATTTCCACGGCTTTCAGGGTCCCTTCCTTTGGCGTGAGCTCTGACTTTCACAATTGCCAGCTGCTTTGGGAGCAGTATGGCCTCCATCAGTCGACTTACCACATCTTCATTCTTAATTGGCTTGCCCTGGGCCATTAGGAAGTTCCTTGCCCTCCATATTGGACCATAATCATGTGCGATGCCAAAAGCACACCTGGAGTCAGTGTATATGTTGGCTGTTCTACCTTTGGCTATCTTACAAGCCTCCATAAGGGCTTTAAGCTCAGCTTCTTGGGCTGACATGTGTGGTGGAAGAGCTTCTTGGACTATGATGTCATGTTCAGTGACTACAGCATACCCTGTAACAAATTTGCCTTCATCTGTCAGATACCTTGAGCCATCCACAAACATCTCATAATCAGGATTTTGTAATGGCACATCCGTGACATGGTCAAATCCCACTGTTTCCTGTGACATAAGAGCCACGCAATCATGTTCATGCTGGCTGTCAAACAGTTCTTCTTCAGAGAGAGAGTTTAAACATCTTCCACTCCCCCTTTTGAATCATGAACTCCTACAGGAAGAAGAGTTGCAGGATTCAAAGTTAAACAGCGTTGAAAAGAGATGTTTGAGGAGGACTGCAGAGCAAATTCCATTTTGCACTGCCGTGCCAAAGAAAGGTGACGTCTGTCTACTTGTGTGAGGATAGCATGGATGTCATGAGGTGTATACACAGCCAATATGTGATTTAGGACAATGTCTGAGCTTTTCTCAAGCAACACTTGTACTGAGAGGACAACCCGCACACAGGAGGGGGTCCCCCCTGGCTACAGCATCTAACCGTGAGCTGTAATAGGCCACCGGGCGTTTCTTATCCCCGTGTTGTTGTGTGAGAACTGCAGTTGCATGCCCCATCATCTCAGTCACGTAGAGCTGAAAAGGTTTCTGATAGTCAGGTAGGCCTAGGGCCGGAGCACTGACTATCTGCAACTTCAGCTGGTAAAACGCAGCCATGGCCTCAGATGTGAGGCTGAATGGTTTTGAGGAGAGGCTATCGTACAGAGGTTGTATGGTCAGAGATGCAGATCTGATCCATGGCCTACAGTAGGATACCAATCCCAAAAAGGTACGTAGCTGAGCATGAGAGGTTGGCACCTGCATGTCTCTCACCACCTTGGTCCTCTCATCTGACAGGTGCTTGGTACCCTGGCCGAGACAGTGTCCCAGAAACACCACTTGTCCTTGCTGGCCTTGCAGCCGTTCTGGTAGAGGAAACACAACAGGCTGATGGTCGCTGCTTCACAGGTTGGTTTGTCTGGAGCATAAAGAAGAAGATCGTCAACATATTGTAACAGAACAACATCATCATGTGGAAAATGCCAAGTACTCATGATAAGTGTGAGACACCTTGTGAATTGGTTAGGACTGTTTTGCGCCCCTTGTGGTAGTACTGTCCAAGTGTACTGTTTACCCCTAAATGTGAATGCAAACAAATACTGACAATCGGGGTGTAAAGGCACAGAAAAAAAAGGAAAAAAAAAAAAAACATTGCAAAGATCTACAGCGCTGTAATAAGTGGTTCCAGTAGGGACAGCTGATGACAGGGTATGTGGATTGGGCACTACAGTTGTTTCAAGTAATGTCACTTTGTTCAATTCCCTAAGATCATGAACCATACGGTATGTGTCTGGTTCTCCCTTTTTGCCCTTTTTCTTCACTGGGGAAAGAGGAGTGTTAGCTACAGAAGTGCATTCCTTTAATGCCTCTGCTTTCACTAATTCCACTATTGTTACTGCTATGGCATCCTCTTGGGCATGGGTCAGAGGATATTGTTTAATCCTGGGTGGCTGAGCACCAGGTTTCAGGGTTACCATAACAGGGGGTACATCCAATTTACCTAAGTCTGTTTTCCCAGTTGCCCATAATGCTGTTGGCACTTGGGATAACAGTACATTTTCTTCTTCAGTGAGGACAAAAATACAATTTGGTGTACTTAACTCGGCAGATAACAAACACAAAATCTCATGGTTAGTATGTGTGACTTTTACATATGCTTCTCCTGATGAATGCAACATGATGTTACAACCTAATACTCCCATCACATCTGTACCAAGAATGTTATCTGATGTGTCGGAGACTAAATACTTAGTGAGTATCCTGCAACCCTGAAATGAGGTTTCTACAGGATCAGTTTGATCTAAAGCATCCACCGTTTTAGTGAGAAGTCTTCCATAATAAGCTTCCACTGAGTCACCTTTCTCTCTTTTAGCAGATACCTTACTTCAGGTGATAACAGGCAAGACAATAAATTCACATAACATAGTACAAGACATAATTTCATATGCTTGAGTATTTTCTTGAATATTTTACACATATCATATGATGTCATTGGGCACCTTACTATCCATCTTAATCATTTTTAGTTCTAAATATTTGGGTGTTTGCAACAGCCTTTTTTAAATGATATATATAAAAAAAGATGGGGACAGTAATATTTTAGGGGGGAAAAAGGGGTTTTTTATTATAAAAAAAAAAAGTGTAAAATATATAAAAAAAAAATAGGGGGGGGGAAAAAAAGGGGGGCCCCCAAAAAAAAAAGTGGCCCCCTTTCCCACATTAATATTTAGTAGATCCTCCTTTTGCTAAAATAACAGCCTCTAGTCGCTTCCTGTAGCTTTTAATCAGTTCCTGGATGAAGGTATTTTTGACCATTCCTCTTTACAAAACAATTCCAGTTCAGTTAAGTTTGATGGTCGCCGAGCATGGACAGCCCACTTCAAATTATCCCACAGATGTTCAATGATATTCAGGTCTGGGGACTGGGATGGCCATTCCAGAACATTGTAATTGTTCCTCTGCATGAATGCCTGAGTAGATTTGGAGCTGTGTTTTGGATCATTGTCTTGCTGAAATATCCATCCCCGGCGTAACTTCAAATTCGTCACTGATTCTTGTACATTATTCTCAAGAATCTGCTGATACTGAGTTGAATCCATGCGACCCTCAACTTTAACAAGATTCCCGGTGCCGGCATTGGCCACACAGCCCCAAAGCATGATGGAACCTCCACCACATTTTACAGTGGGTAGCAAGTGTTTTTCTTGGAATGCTGTGTTTTTTGGACGCCATGCATAACGCCTTTTTGTATGACCAAACAACTCAATCTTTGTTTCATCAGTCCACAGGACCTTCTTCCAAAATGAAGCTGGCTTGTCCAAATGTGCTTTTGCATACCTCAGGCGACTCTGTTTGTGGCGTGCTTTCAGAAACGGCTTCTTTCGCATCACTCTCCCATACAGCTTCTCCTTGTGCAAAGTGTGCTGTATTGTTGACCGATGCACAGTGACACCATCTGCAGCAAGATGATGCTGCAGCTCTTTGGAGGTGGTCTGTGGATTGTCCTTGACTGTTCTCACCATTCTTCTCTGCCTTTCTGATATTTTTCTTGGCCTGCCACTTCTGGGCTTAACAAGAACTGTCCCTGTGGTCTTCCATTTCCTTACTATGTTCCTCACAGTGGAAACTGACAGGTTAAATCTCTGAGACAACTTTTTGTATCCTTCCCCTGAACAACTATGTTGAACAATCTTTGTTTTCAGATCATTTGAGAGTTGTTTTGAGGAGCCCATGATGCCACTCTTCAGAGGAGATTCAAATAGGAGAACAACTTGCAATTGGCCACCTTAAATACCTTTTCTCATGATTGGATACACTTGGCTATGAAGTTCAAAGCTCAGTGAGGTTACAAAACCAATTTTGTGCTTCAGTAAGTCAGTAAAAAGTAGTTAGGAGTATTCAAATCAATAAAATGATAAGGGTACCCAAATTTTTGCACCGGTCAAATTTTGGTTTAATGCATATTGCACATTTTCTGTTAGTACAATAAACCTCATTTCAATCCTGAAATATTATAGTGTCCATTAGTTATTAGATATATCAAATTGAAATGTCTGTTGCAAACACCCAAATATTTAGAACTAAAAATGATTAAGATAAATAGGGGTGCCCAAACTTTTTCATATGACTGTATATATTGTCATTGTACCTTACTTTCCATTTAACCTTAGGCTAACACTTTTATCAAAATATTTTCCCTTTGGGCATAAATAATCATCATACACAGGCTGTGGACCCCGGAGGCCCAGAGCCAAGTTTCACTTTGTAATAATTGACATGTAACATTATTGGGTAACAGCATCATGTTCAGCTTGTGATTTTCTGCGTGCCTATCACATCAGATACAACGTCCTTGGAGCTACTTGGCAGTCAATTAATGTTTTGGTTATTCCCTGCAGAACATCTGCAGAGCGCTACAACAGAATACAGGAATACAATTCAAGCAGATAGCAGTTAATACTGACACCAAAATTACATATTACTATTTTTGTACAATTTTCAAATATTTTCCAAACCCCACAGACTTTAGAATTTTCTTCACTGGATTCCAACCAAAAGTTGAACCCCTGTGGAACATCACAAAATCCTAGTTTCTTCTTTTTAGGGGACATTTCCTGAAAGTGGATTTAATTTTACAAAAAGCATAAAAGTTGAATCCTGGCATTGATATAAACAGAATGAATATTACAAATACAGGTTGACTATTATATATATATATATATATATATATATATATATATATAATCCAATAAACATCATACCGATGGTGGACAGTTTTTCTCTTTGCACTATATCAGATTCTCTGAGTATTTTGTTAAAGTAAGTAATATTTCATACAGAACTGGGAGATAAGATGGGTTATATTAAACAATAATACTGAGAAGGGTGATGTTTCCCTTCAAGCCTGATTCTCGGAGTGAGGTGGTGGTGATTCATTATTTCCTGAACTATCACCCCTTATCCTATTCTATTGCTTCCTTCTATAAGGGCATATACGCCTCTTTGCAGCTTTTGGTCTTGAATCAATCCTGCATGGTCTAATCTCCACTGATCCCAAAATCTACTGTCTACTAACCCAGTCTGGTGTATTCCTGCCTTTTTCAGAATTTTCTTTACCTGTGTGGCTACTTCTTTCCCTTCCCCTATCTCTATTAGTTCACATGGGGTGTACCATATCTTAGAGGGTCCCATCCCCATCTTGGCTGGTAGCTAATCAGCCAGTGAGCTTCTCACTCCTCTAGGGCAACCTTTGAGACAATAGAGGGTCACTTATGACTACTTAGTGAGAACTCCCAGACAGACTCTTTCTGTCTTCTATGAACTACTCTACTTGTGCAAGTTCAGGAGTAGTGCTCAGGGCAATGCCTAATGGCTTCCACAGGGTCAACTTTCTGCCTGTGTCCCCTTACCAAAACACTCCCAAATCACTACACGCACTTCTTCGCGCGGATTCTACTAAGTCCTTCGTGCTACTACTCAGGTCCTATTCGACCTTGACCGTCCAGACACGGCTGGAGGCTAGTGTTCCAAAACAAGGACTGTTCAATCACTCAGTGCTTCTCAGTTCCGAACCTTGTCCGCAACTCTAGACTCTAGGGGTTAAGAATAGACAACTTTTCCCCATTCTTTGCAGCCTCATGTATCTTATAACACAGGTAACATACAAACATCAGTAGACAGGTAAGACAAAAAGCAAAGAAAACAATTCAATTTCCACATCATTTACAGGTGACATGTCCCTTTTAGGTTCTTCCGTACTATTCAATTGGCATCAAGATGTCATATAAACATGCAGCAGCTTACCTCACTCATCGATACAGAGTATAGACACACAGGGGAGCTCAGATATACTAATTGGCAAGATAAGGTCTTACCTCACAGTACTGTTTTTATCTATTTGAGGTCCTCTGGTCCCGTCCTCAAGTCGATCGGTGAGTGGGTCGGCACTCTATCGGCTGCACATCAGACGATCTCGAGCCCCACGTTGGGCGCCAATTTCTGTCAGGGGTTAAGTCCCCCTGGGATGGATGTCACCGTAAGCCTAATTAAAATAAATAACCAGTTTCGAGCGCTCGGGAAACAAGACTTACACAGGTATCGTGTATGAACCGTTTCTTCTTTATTGCGTAGTTCAATACAGTTTTAAAGGTAAGCTCAGTTACATACAGTAACAGTCATGTGATCAATGTACATATATGGGTTTTCCAGTTCAAACCAGACAAAGTTGTTCAGTTTCCCATCACCCCAGATGTTTCCTTTTCACCCAGTCTAAATGTCCTCCTTATCTTTCCTGAGAATGGTACATCTCTGAGAACAGCAGAACTGTTGATATTCAGACCCTGAGATTATATTCTATCTCTAAACTATTTAGTCTGCATGGAGAACATTTCACCCTGTGTCTTCTATATACTGCATTATAAAATATAATACAAGTCATGCTTTAACCCTTACATAGATAGATAGATAGATAGATAGATATGGGATAGATAGATATGGGATAGATAGATAGATAGATAGATGGATAGATAGATAGATAGATAGATAGATAGATAGATTTTATATACTCTTAGTTATTTATCCAGTATTTCCTTGTCTTGCCACTAGTTCACAAACTGCACCCTGTGTGGCCTTCTCATAAATCTGGGAATGCTCGCAGTACATCTGCCTCCACATGTAAACAGTGATTTTGATAATATTGTCAGGAAGGGCTATATTCCTTCCAATTGAAAAACCAAAGCACAGAAGAATGCCAAAATAAAATTTATATTACAATTATTGTATAATTCAGTTGACATAAGAAATCCAACAGTATGTTATAACATCAGACACGTGTATCCTGGAGAGATAGCCATGTGCAGTGATATAGCAGTCAATGCTTTATGGTTCTCTATTATAGCAATTATATTCTTGTTCATAGGAGCAGTATTATAGTAGTTATATTCTTGATAGGAGCGTATAGTGTATTCTTGTCATAGCAGTATTATAGTAGTTATATTCTTGTACATAGGGGGCAGTATTATAGTAGTTATATTCTTGTACATAGGGGGCAGTATTATAGTAGTTATATTCTTGTACATAGGGGGCAGTATTATAGTAGTTATATTCTTGTACATAGGGGGCAGTATTATAGTAGTTATATTCTTGTACATAGGAGTAGTATTATAGTAGTTATATTCTTGTACAGAGGAGTAGAAAGAGAACTGGGGCATAGGGGGTAGTATTATAGTAGTTATATTCTTGTACATAGGAGCAGTATTATAGTAGTTATATTCTTGTACATAGGAGTAGTATTATAGTAGTTATATTCTTGTACATAGGAGCAGTATTATAGTAGTTATATTCTTGTACATAGGGGCAGTATTATAGTAGTTATATTCTTGTACATAGGAGCAGTATTATAGTAGTTATATTCTTGTACATAGGAGTAGTATTATAGTAGTTATATTCTTGTACATAGGGGGCAGTATTATAGTAGTTATATTCTTGTACATAGGAGCAGTATTATAGTAGTTATATTCTTGTACACAGGAGAAGTATTATAGTAGTTATATTCTTGTAGAAAGGGGCGGCATTATAGTAGTTATATTCTTGTACATAGGAGTAGTATTATAGTAGTTATATTCTTGTACATAGGAGCGGTATTATAGTAGTTATATTCTTGTACATAGGAGCAGTATTATAGTAGTTATATTCTTGTACATAGGAGGTAGTATTATAGTAGTTATAATCTTGTACATAGGATCAGTATTATAGTAGTTATATTCTTGTACATAGCGGTATTATCATAGTAGTTATATTCTTGTACATAGCGGCAGTATTATAGTAGTTATATTCTTGTACATAGGAATAGTATTATAGTAGTTATAGTCTTGTACATAGGAGCAGTATCATAGTAGTTATATTCTTGTACATAGCGGCAGTATTATAGTAGTTATATTCTTGTACATAGGAATAGTATTATAGTAGTTATAGTCTTGTACATAGGAGCAGTATTATAGTAGTTATATTCTTGTACATAGGAGGCAGTATTATAGTAGTTATATTCTTGTACATAGGAGGTAGTATTATAGTAGTTATATTCTTGTACATAGGAGGTAGTATTATAGTAGTTATATTCCTGTACGTAGGAGCAGTATTATAGTAGTCATATTCTTATACATAGGAGTAGTATTACAGTAGTTATATTCTTGTACATAGGAGCAATATTATAGTAGTTATATTCTTGTACATAGGAGCAGTATTATAGTAGTTATATTCTTGTACATAGGAGGTAGTATTATAGTAGTTATATTCTTTTACATAGGAGCAGTATTATAGTAGTTATATTCTTGTACATAGGAGCAGTATTATAGTAGTTATATTCTTGTACATAGGAGCAGTATTATAGTAGTTATATTCTTGTACATAGGAGGTAGTATTATAGTAGTTATATTCTTGTACATAGGAGCAGTATTATAGTAGTTATATTCTTGTACATAGGAGCAGTATTATAGTAGTTATATTCTTGTACATAGGGGGCAGTATTATAGTAGTTATATTCTTGTACATAGGAGCAGTATTATAGTAGTTATATTCTTGTACATAGGGGCAGTATTATAGTAGTTATATTCTTGTACATAGGAGGCAGTATTATAGTAGTTATATTCTTGTACATAGGAGCAGTATTATAGTAGTTATATTCTTGTACATAGGGCAGTATTATAGTAGTTATATTCTTGTACATAGGAGCAGTATTATAGTAGTTATATTCTTGTACATAGGGCAGTATTATAGTAGTTATATTCTTGTACATAGGAGCAGTATTATAGTAGTTATATTCTTGTACATAGGAGCAGTATTATAGTAGTTATATTCTTGTACATAGGAGGTAGTATTATAGTAGTTATATTCTTGTACATAGGAGCAGTATTATAGCAGTTATATTCTTGTACATAGGAGGTAGTATTATAGTAGTTATATTCTTGTACATAGGGGCAGTATTATAGTAGTTATATTCTTGTACATAGGAGCAGTATTATAGTAGTTATATTCTTGTACATAGGAGCAGTATTATAGTAGTTATATTCTTGTACATAGGAGCAGTATTATAGTAGTTATATTCTTGTACATAGGAGCAGTATTATAGTAGTTATATTCTTGTACATAGGAGCAGTATTATAGTAGATATATTCTTGTACATAGGAGTAGTATTATAGTAGTTATATTCTTGTACATAGGAGCAGTATTATAGTAGTTATATTCTTGTACATAGGGGTAGTATTATAGTAGTTATATTCTTTTACATAGGAGCAGTATTATAGTATCCTTAGATTAGGTCATCAATATTAGATGTACAGGGGTCCGACAGCCAGAACCCCCTGTAGATCAGCTGTTCCTGGACAGCATGGCACCAGGGAATGTTTGCATTTAATGCTTATATGGATATATTATAAAATTCTGAGTTTTTTTGTATATATGTTCCATATACTTAACAACATAATATGATATCTTTTTATGTTGGGTTCCTGTCTTCAGTTATAATGATGTTCTCATTCATTTCTATTTTATTGGTCATTTGATATTTTGCTGACAGAAAACAAGAGGATGTGGGATTTTGGAGCCTTGAGCTTTGTGACTACTGGAGGATTACTCAAAGGACATGTTCTGGCCACCCGGACACCATCAGCATCTGCGGAGGAAGCTGGAGGAGATATGAGATTGATCCATGAGCCAAGGAGACAATTAATGAAACATCCGAGAGGAAGAAGAATTCAATAATCTTATCTCCAGATGCCGGAGATCTTTCTAAAAATTGGGATGAAATAGAAACAAGTGGGAGCAGAACATCTACAGTAATATATTCCAGGCATCCCGTGGCTATCCATGTTAGGGCACACCTGTACAGGCAGGTGTACTTTGGAATACATAGGTATTCCAACACAATGTAAAAACAAAAATTAGATTGAAAAGTAAAATTGCTTTTTTGAGCCCCCGAAAAATTAAATAACGTTTAACATTTTATATAATTTAATGCACACAAAAAATATATCCTAAAAATCAGTATTTTTACTTTAAAAATTCATTTCATAAAATGTATATATTACGTATACCCTTAATTGTTACAATCTGTAAAATAAATGTAAAATATAATTTAGAGTATATGAGAAAAAAATGCCAAATGTTTTGCAAATTCATAGGGGCATTCATAAAAAAAAAAAAAAAAATTAAATGCTAATTAATTGTACTGAAAAACTGTACAAAAAAATCCCTAAAACAATGAAAAAAACAGAAGGAACACCAGAAGAATGGAAGAACAGACACCCGATTGACTATAATAAGTTCCGTCGGGACACCATTGCCTGCCCATTTCTTTTTCTGAAAAAAGTCGGACTTTTTCATCAGGTGATTTCTGATGGACACTGTGTCGGGGTCTCCGATGCAGATGTGAACCCAGGCTTATATTGTTTGCTCTATAGATTTTTACAATCACTTTCTTTTTAATATAAAACTGTTGTCACAGCCCCGCCCCCATGACTGACATCACTGACCATTGTGATATAATGGGGGAAGTTCACTATATAATGACTAAGCCTGATTTCTGGATTAAAATAGATGCATTTTTGGTATCAAATTTTGTCACAATTTTGGTGGAAAAATTCTGCCTCAAAGTAAGCCAATAAATGGGTGGTATAAACACAGCCTAGACCGCCTAAAGATGCGCCAGCATAAGTGGCTGTGATAAAACATTTTTAGACTGCCTGTCTACGTTTACACTATTAGTAAATGTGAGCCCGTATGGCAAAAATTACTGTTTTTCATTCTTTTGAGTTTTCCTATATATTTTCTCGTTTTTACCACTAATAAAAATTGCAACTGGCTAAAAAACAGAATATCAGTTATAAATTTGCAGGTTATTGGAAGGACAAAAACTAGGAGCAGTACAAGAGGCAACATATTTGTTCTGGGATGGGGCAGGTGAAAAGGTTGAGGTCAGATAATCCCATAACACAATATGGGAGTAGATACATTAGGGAAACATTTAGCATATAATAAGTGTAAATGCAGATACCCACACAGTTATAAACAAGAGAGACCATGAGGGTCAAACCAAAGTTACAGAGCTATCAGAAACCACTGAGCGATTTTCATTGATTTAAGTAGTTCTCCAGTTTTATGGAAATAAATTTATTTGTCATATAACAAAAAATTCTACACATTTGTAATAGAGATTAGTGAACTTCTCAGGATTCATCTAATTTTGGGTGGCTTGGGTCCAAGATTTGTTTTGGGCCAAACAAGTTTGGCACGAACCACAACTTAAAATGGCTTAAAACATAATGTATAACACTGTCAGGGCTTCTAGGAACCTATCTATAAAACATAGTGTATGACACTGTCAGGGCTCCTAGGAACCTATCTATAAAACATAGTGTATGACACTGTCAGGGCTCCTAGGAACCTATCTATAAAACATAGTGTAAGACACTGTCAGGGCTCCTGGGAACCTATCTATAAAATATACTGTATAACACTGTCAGGGCTCCTAGGAACCTATCTATAAGACATAGTGTATGACACTATCAGGGCTTCTAGGAACCTATCTATAAAACATAGTGTAAGACACTGTCAGGGCTCCTAGGAACCTATCTATAAAATATACTGTATAACACTGTCAGGGCTCCTAGGAACCTATCTATAAGACATAGTGTAGAATACTCTTAGGGATCCTAGGAACCTATCTATAAAACATAGTGTAAGACACTGTCAGGGCTCCTAGGAACCTATCTATAAAACATAGTGTAAGACACTTTCAAGGCTCCTAGGAACCTATCTATAAAACATAGTGTATAACACTGTCAGGGCTCCTAGGAACCTATCTATAAAACATATTGTATGACACTGTCAAGGCTCCTAGGAACCTATCTATAAAACATAGTGTATAACACTGTCAGGGCTCCTAGGAACCTATCTATAAAACATAGTGTATGACACTATCAGGGCTCCTAGGAACCTATCTATAAAACATAGTGTACAACACTGTCAGGGCTCCTAGGAACCTATCTATAAAACATAGTGTATAACACTGTCAGGGCTCCTAGGAACCTATCTATAAAACATAGTGTATGACACTATCAGGGCTCCTAGGAACCTATCTATAAAACATAGTGTGTAACACTGTCAGGGCTCCTAGTAATCTATCTATCCAATTTCTAGCTCTCTAAGTCAAAGTAAAAGTGATCTTATTACACTCCTGGATCTCTTCTGACCCCAGAGTATAATAGGTGGAGGCCCAGGGAGGTTGTAAAAAATAAAATAATATTCATACCTTCCGTTACCTCTTTTGGGCAATATTTGTGGTAACAGTACAGAGCACTTTAAATATGGAGCCCCTACACAGTAAAGACCCAACAGCAATGGCCGCTATCAGAGTTCTCTCTGAAAGTTTGCATTAACCCTTCAGATGCTTTGGTGAAATGTGACTGAGACATCTGCTGACCAATCCATGGATACCGCCATGTTCTTCTGAAAAAAATAATTAAATCTCAAATCATGCCCTTTCCCTAAATAACAATTAAAATAAACGAAAACACATTAGGCATCCCTATGTCTGAAAATGCCCAAACTTTAACCCTTTAAGGACACAGTGTAGTTTGGACATTAATGCTTAGCGACTTTTTTTCATATTTTCCTTCTCCGCCTTCCAAAATTCATAACTTTTCTTTATTTTACCATCCACATGGCTAATTGTGGGCTTATTCTTTGTGTGACAAGTTTTACTTGGGGTCTGTGTGAAAAACCCCACAATTCTATCATAATTTTTGGCACTTTTTCCTCCGGCTCCCTATGTGCATTAGGGATAGACAGCCAGGAAACCATTGCTTGGCCTCCTGGCTGCCATGGTGACCCCTCAGATCCCATGATTATGCCACAGACACAACTCCTGTGCCTGCGGCATGAAAGCGTCGTACAATTACGGCGCTGAGCATTATAGCTATATGCTCAGCACAATGTAATAGTATGGCACAGAGCAGGAAGGGGATAAACTTATTACAATATTTTCCCAAACGGTGAATGTTGTAGCAGGTAAAAAAAATTAAAATGATCAAACCGCCTTTTTTCGCGTTTTCACTTTCCCAAAAAATTGGATAAAAAGTGATCAAAACATCAATCCCCAAAATGGTATAATAAAAAGTACAACTTGCCCTGCAAATAAAGACACTTATCACAGCTCTGTACATGGCAATGAAAAAAGTTACGGGTGTCAGAATATGGAGACTTAGGCAGGGTTCACACTACCGTTGAACAAAACAAAAAAAAACGGACAACTATCATAACAGACATTAACGGACACTAACTGATGTTAATGTGTCTGTTTTTTTAACTGATTCAATTAATGGACACAATATAAAAACCCATTGAAATGAATGGAAATTTTAACGGATTTCTGACGGTTCAGCTAGTGTCCGATGCTAAAATCTTGTAACGGACAATAGCAACGGACACTACTGACGGTCACCAAGGGTAGTGTGAACGCCCCCTTAAAGAATATTTTTTTAAATTTTTTTTAAAGTTTTGAATTTTTTAAGGTGTTAAAACATAACCAAAACTATATAAATTTGATATTCCCGCAATCGTACGGACCCACAGAATACAGGTGAAGTGTCAGTTTGGCTCTATAGTGAACACCGTAAAAACAAAACACATAAGAAAATGGTGCAAATACATTATTCTTCTATTTCCACCGCATTATCAATTTTTTTCCAGCTTCCCAGCACATTGTACAGAATAATAAACGGTTCCATTATGAAGTACAATTTGTCCTGCAAAAAATAAGCCCTCATATGTCTCTGTGAACATAAAAACAAAAAAAAAGTAATGGCTTTTGGAAGGTGGGGAGTAAAAAACAAAAATAACAAAAAATTTGCAACCATCGTCAGCCATTTATGAAGCTAAGAAGAGATACGTTTAGTCACCCAGTCACCCATCCGAATACCAGAATATGCAAAACCTGTTCTTTTCCCCTTGTCTGTATTGTCTGCCTATCATATGTTACTCCCATAGTTGCTCCTCTGCACCTCATGAGTCCATATTAGTGATAGACACTTTTATTCTGATTGAGGACCAACCACATGACAGCCCACATGCACCTTCTGCACTAGGAATACCTAGTTACCATTGACTTTAATGACGGTTACAGCTGGTGCAAGAAAAAGTAAAAATATGCTGAACATAAATATAGTATATAAGGCTTTAATAGTGCACCGAGGCCATGCCCTTCAGGACTGCAAATAGACTCCACTAATATAAGCAACATACCAAGTGACTGAGATAAAGGAGAACAGATAGAGATCAGAGCGGATCGGCGAAGAGTAAACCAAATGTATCACCAGACCCTACATCAGGGGAGGGGAGGGTAACATCCCTAAATATTTACCCCGCATGTCATAATATTATACTCATCTGACACATTAATTAACCATTAAGAGCTCTGTTTATGGAAGAATGATGTAAAGCCTCGATGTATAACTCTCATCGGATTCCTGTTTTTCCCAAGCCTGAAAGGTAACAGCAACGTGACCTATGACTGGTGGAAGAGGAGTCAAAAAGCCCCGTGAAAACTGAGATCACTAGACAATAGTCCTTACACCCACTCCTTGTGTTTGAGTTTGTCTAAGTGACCGCTAGTATGGCCGCTGTTAAAGGTGATGTCTAATATGGCCGCTGTTAAAGGTGATGTCCTCTTTAGACAATGCCTTTTTATTAGAGGTGTTCCTTGACATTGAGCTTGTCACAGATTTTATTTGGAACCACAATGATCAGCTGTAATCTATGCAGTATGTGTTTAATTTCCCTACAGTGCCACCCCAGGAGAAACTAAGTATTACACAGTTTACTTGTTAAAGGGGTGGGCCAGGGTATTTTTTAGGTTTATCCCTAGGGTAGGCCAAAAATATCTGATAGGTTGGAGTCCAACAGCCAGCCCCTGCATCGATCAGCTGTTTAGACTTGCTTCCGATGCACATACTATACAGAAGCAGAAGCAGATAGCTCCGTACACTGTATAGTAGCCGGGCACCATTACTGTAGTTGAGCTTAACTTAAAGTCAATGGGAGATGAATTTCAGTAACAGCACCCGGTTACTATACAGGGTACGGAGGTATCTGCTTCCAGCTTCGTGCACTGTAGACTATGGGCACCAGATGCCACCTAGATGTTACAGAAGTCACTTATGGGTTTACAATGTCTGTCTGCTCTTCTGAACGGTTAAGTAAAGGAGGAAGATGGAAGGAAGTAAAACATAACTGAAAGATCAGACTACACAAGGTTTGTTTGTGGTCTGTAACCATAGAAACACATACTGTAGGTCTACGTACAAGCTGATTTTTAATAAATAATATTTACAAAATTGTTTCATTTTTATTTTAGATACATTGACAACCCATTCCCTGCATCAAAGACAGATTGGAGCAAGCCTACATCCACAGAAGATCTGTGCTTAGTTCTCCAAGATGGCGGCGGGAACAACCTCCCTGCCGAGTTCTGCCAAATACTGTCTGCAAGTACCGAGAGGAACTGATAGAAGGAAAAGGGCAAAGGTCACTCCGAATATTGACGGGATTTACATTTCTCTTTTCTTCATTTACTTCATTTTGCTAATTGACAAAAATAAGCTATTAACCCTTCTATTTCTGAAAGCATTCTTACTTTGCGGCATTTCCTCCACAGCTGCCTAAAACTTTTGCCCAGTACTTTATTTCTTCCATTTTTTTTTCACAAAATAAAGGCTCGAGCAATTACAAAGTGTATAGAAATGGTTAAAAAAAAAAAAAAAAAAATCACTTTATGAGCCTAAAAAAAATTGTGTAAAATTTCTAACAATAGTCTAATCATTAAAGGTGTTGTCCAGTTTCAGCAAATAAATGTTACTGTTTGTATAATGAAAAGTTCTATAATTTTCCAATATACTTTCTGTATCAATCTCACGGTTGCCTAGATCTCTGATCGCTGTGATTCATCAGTGGATAAACATCAGACTTTGGTCATGTGATATACAGTCCATGCTCATGTGATATGCAGTCCATGGTCATGTGATATATAGTCCATGCTTATGTGATATACAGTCCATGGTCATGTGATATACAGTCCATGCTCATGTGATATACAGTCCATGGTCATGTGATATACAGTCCATGACCATGTGATATACAGTCCATGGTCATGTGATATACAGTCCATGCTCATGTGATATACAGTCCATGGTCATGTGATATACAGTCCATGACCATGTGATATACAGTCCATGGTCATGTGATATACAGTCCATGCTCATGTGATATACAGTCCATGGTCATGTGATATACAGTCCATGACCATGTGATATACAGTCCATGGTCATGTGATATACAGTCCATGGTCATGTGATATACAGTCCATGACCATGTGATATACAGTCCATGGTCATGTGATATACAGTCCATGGTCATGTGATATACAGTCCATGACCATGTGATATACAGTCCATGCTCATGTGATATACAGTCCATGGTCATGTGATATGCAGTCTATGGTCATGTGATATATAGTCCATGGTCATGTAATATTTAGTCCATGGTCATGTGATATACAGTCCATGGTCATGTGATGGACACACAGGTGCACATCTCGCTACTGTCACAGCACAATAATCAGACATCTGCCTGGTAACGAGCTGTGCACCTGTGTGTCCATCACATGACCATGGACTGTTCAGCACATTACAAAGGACCGTTTATCACATGACCATGGACCATATAGCACATGACAATGGACTGTATATCACATGATTATGGTCTGATTTTTATCAGCTGGAGTAACCAAAATATGACAGCAAGCAGAGAAAAAGAAAAATGTGAGTAATTGATACAGAAAGTATGTTGGAAAATTGTACAACTTTTCAGTATACAAACAATAATGCTAAATTGCTGAAACTGGACAATCCCTTTAAGGCCTGAAGTAGCCCAAGCGATAAAGGGTTAATCTTTATATCCGCCTGCTATAGCTAATTGTAGTGAATACTGGTAAATTCTCAAAAGGAGCCGTAGAAGAGTCTGCAAACTATATTAAAATATGCAAATGACCAGCGCTAAGAGTATTTTATTAGGGGCCATTCCTTACACTTGCAGCCTGGAACATCTTTGACTTTCCGACAATATCTCTCTCTATTTTTCCATATTAACTGAATAAGACATAATATCCTAGATAAAATGAGCAATGAAGAGTAAATCTCCCTACAATGAAGATTTAAGCGAGCAGGAATCACTGCACAATGCGACCTCGGCCTTTTCACACAGTACCATTATCAAGTTAGTGAAAGTTGCCGTCTGGATCCTATTGAGCTGATCCTCCTATATGGAGTTTTTATTCACGGCTTTGAACTGCCAATTCAAAGTGCACGTTTTATAGAGCCGGAAGCAGATTTGAGAAATTTCTTTGTGCAGTGTGTAAGATGATTAAGGAGTGGTGATAGGCAGGACACGTGACCTTTCTGACAGTGGCATGCCGGAGAAAGGTCTAAAAAAAAAAAATCTTCCTAGTTATCATCCTGTCCCCGCTCACTGAATGCATTCGATAAACAAGAGCGGCGCTAACTTTTGTTGGTGACACGAGGGGGTCAGACAATCAGCCATTGTGTATCGATCTCATTCTGTAAGGAAGTGGGGAAAGGCCAGATATCAAGGCGGTATTTGCAGATTGGTTTTCCTCTCTGATGATTCAATACGGAAAGAATTAAGTCTCGCACAAAGCCTGCAGTGCTCAGTGAAGCACATTTAATATTAATATGATAGGATGCTGCTCGCCTCTATTATACGTATCGCTTCTACCTTCCTGATTTGGGTCGTCCGCTGTCCTCGCACAGCCCGCTTAGAATGTCAGGCCTTCATTTGCCGCATTTGTAGTTCCTATTATTTTCTGAAATATCAAGGTCTTGCTATGTCTTATTGTCCTGGCTATTCAGAGATGGGATAATATACATGGAGTAATCCCTAGAAGACTATTATTCAGGAGTGTGGCCGATAAAAGAAAGTAATATAGGAATAGTAGCTGTAAATAGACAACGCGGCACCTGATTTTTAGGGTACTTTTTATGTAAAAAAAAAAAAAATGCTACTTGGTTTTTATAGGGGTTTTCTGGCCCCAAATCGATTTTTCAACAAGATAGGTCATCAGTATGTGATCTGTGAGGGTCCGACCCCTGGACCCCACACATAGGGGTGCACCTTCTATGAGGCGACCAGGTGCCTTATGAAATAAACTGGGGGACGCCATTTCTTTTTTTAATCAGCTGCTACTTATTGTATTGTTGCAATAAGTAGCGGCCGATACTTTTACTCACCTGTCCACGTCCTGTACAGGCCGCCCTCCGCTGCCTCCTCTAGGCGGCGCTGCACTTACGTCACAACATTGACGGACGCCAGGACACTATGTCCAGTGTCCTGACAATCTTCAATGTCAGCAACAGCACACCCGGGAGGCAACAGTGGAACCGGCCTGTGCAGGAGCGTGGACAGGTGAGTAGAAGTAGCGGCCGCTACTTATTGCAGTAATACAATAAGTAGCGGCCGATTAAAACAAAGAATGACCCCCCCCCCCCAGTCATATACTTGGAGGGGCGACATAAAAAGGGGTCATATACTGTTGGTGGGCCATAAAAAAGGAGGAATCATATACTGTAGGGGGGGAAAAAAGGAGCCCATATACTGTGTTGGGGCCAAGAAAAGGGGGTCATATACTGGGGGCAAAAAGAGGGTCATATATTGTTGGGGAGGGCAAAAAAAAAGGGGTCTTGTACCGTGTGCACATCTTTTTTTTTTTTTTGGAGGCCGGGCACCTTTCTATAGTTCCCTCAGGCAGCAGAGACGCTAGGTCAGGGGTAGGCAACCTTTTTTGTTCGGCGTGCCGATGTTAATAAAAAAATCAAAGATGAGGTACTCGGAGTGCCGGTCAATAATTGTAAGTCTGACGACCCCTAAACTAAAGTCATATACCACAAACCATAACACAAAAGTGCTGCCACCAGATGCTTTAGGACACATGCGCTTACTGCTATTTCCTGGGACGCTCCTGTACTTTCCGATTAGAAGCAATGAAAGTCCATGTGCTGCCCCCAATTAGTGGTAAATGTGTCCAGGAGCCCCGTATGGCGGCAGTCTTATGGTGAATACACACTATGTATCTGGATGCAGCTATATTTGGAACTTTTTCATTCGATGTAAAACTGGTGCATTTTTGCACAAAAAAAAACAAAGCCTGAGTTTTCTGTGCAAAAACACATCCTTAATATAGAAAACACACCGTTATACAGAATAATGTCCCCTGCACACGGTATTATGCTCCATAGTGGTCCCTGCACACGGTATTATGTCCCATAGCGGCCCATGCAACATGGTATATGTCCCATAGCGGCCTCTGCACACGGTATATGTCTCATAGCGGTCCCTGCACATGGTATTAATAATAATAATAATAATAATAGTCCTTTAATAGTCCCACAATGGGGAAATTCAGTGTGTTACAGCAGCAAAGTAAGATAAGCAGATACAAATACAAATACAACATGTACAGGAATGTTCCAAGGTGAGAGGCATTACATTAATAGCAGACAGACAGATAGGGCGTAGCAGAGGGGGGGGGGGGATATAACAGGCAGAGAGATATTTCAGTTCTCTGTGTGTAATGATCTCCGCTTAGGTCGGTGTTGATTGTACAGCCTAACCGCGGTGGGGAGGAAAGACTTCCGATAGCGCTCCTTCTCACACCTAGGGTGGAGCAGTCGGTCACTGACAGTACTGCTCAGCGCGATCACAGTCTCATGCATGGGATGGGACTTCTTCTTCTGCATGGAGCTCACCACGGACAGTATCCTTCTGTCACCCACCACCTGCACTGGGTCCAGTGGGCTCCCCAGGACAGAGCTGGCCTTTCTAATCAGCTTGTCAAGTTTATTTCTGTCCCTGGTTGATATACTGCTCCCCCAGCAGGCCACTCCAAAGAAGATGGCTGATGCCACTACCGAGTTGAAGAAAGTTCTAAGAAGTGCCCCCCGGATTCCAAAGGCTCTCAGTTTCCTAAGCAGGTAGAGCCTGCTGTGGCCCTTCCTGTACAGGGCCTCCATATGATCTGCCCAGTCCAGCTTATTATTAAGGAGCAAACCCAGGTACTTATAGGTGTTCACAATCTCGATGCCCGTCCCCAGGATGTCCACTGGTTTAGGAGGGCATCTGCCTTTACGGAAGTCCACCACCATCTCCTTGGTCTTCCCCGCGTTAATCTTCAGGTGGTTCCGGTGGCACCAGTCCACAAAATCCCAGTTCAGTTCTCTGTACTCCCTGTCATCATCATCTGTGATGAGACCCACTATTGCAGAGTCGTCAGAATACTTCTGTAGGTAGCAGCTGGATGAGTTGCACCTAAAATCTGCAGTGTACAGTGTGAAGAGGAAAGGGGCGAGAACCATACCCTGAGGTGCCCCCGTATTACAGATCACGGTACCTGACACACAGTCTTGGGCTCTCACGTATTGAGGTCGATTTGTGAGGTAGTCTAGGATCCAGTTGGAGAGGTGGTGGTCCACTCCAGCAAGGCCCAGCTTGTCCCTCAATAACCTGGGCTGTATGGTGTTAAAAGCACTGGAGAAGTCAAAGAACATTATTCTCACTGTGTTCCCTGGTTTCTCCAGGTGAGACAGAGCCCTGTGCAGAAGATGGATGATGGCATCATCTACCCCAATGCCCGGCCGATAAGCAAACTGGAGGGGGTCCATAGCGGGGCTCACTAGAGGGCGGAGATGTGTGAGAACCAATCTCTCCAAGATCTTCATCAGGTGGGATGTCAGTGCTACAGGTCTGTAGTCGTTGAGGTCCATAGGGTGGGGTTTCTTTGGAACTGGTACCACACAAGAAGATTTCCATAATTCAGGGACTATTTCCTGCCTCAGTCTCATATTATACATATATGTAATTATACCACACAGCTGGTCCCCGCAAGTCTTAATTAGCCTTGCACTGATGTCATCTGGCCCTGCGGCTTTCCTCGCCTTGATCTTTTTCATCTCCTTCCTCACCTGGGCCCGTGTGAAGGTCAGACTGTGGCCAGATAAAGACGGATTTCTGGATTTACTGGTCTGTTGGGAAGTGGCCGCATGGGGAGAAGTCATTGTGGTGGGGGAAGCTGAAGGACATACTGGGGTGGGAGGAGCTGGTGTGTGATCAAATCTGTTGAAGAATAGGTTTAGTTCATTAAGCCAATTAACATCTGCCTCAATCTGGCAGACAGACTGTCCCATAGCGGTCCCTGCACACAGTATTTGTCTCATAGCGGCCTCTGCACACGGTATTTGTCCCATAGCTGCCTCTGCACACAGCATTTGTCCCATAGCGGCCTCTGCACACGGTATTATGTCCCATAGTGGCCCCTGCACACGGTATTATGTCCCATAGCGGCCACTGCACATGGTATTATGTCCCATAGCGGCCACTGCACACGGTATTATGTCCCATAGCAGCCCCCACACACGGTATTATATCCCATAGTGGCCCTCACACACGGTATTATAACTTATAGCGGCCACTACACACAGTATTATGTCCCATAGTGGCCTCTGCCCACGGTATTATGTCCCATAGCGGCCCCTGCACACGGTATTATATCCTATAGCGGCCACTGCACACGGTATTATGTCCCATAGCGGCCTCTGCACACGGTATTATGTCCCATAGCGGCCTCTGCGCACGGTATTATGTCCCATAGCGGCCTCTGCACACGGTATTATGTCCCATAGCGGCCTCTGCACACGGTATTTGTCCCATAGCTGCCTCTGCACACAGCATTTGTCCCATAGCGGCCTCTGCACACGGTATTATGTCCCATAGCTGCCTCTGCACACGGTATTTGTCCCATAGCAGTACCTGCACACAGTATTTGTCCCATAGCGGCCCCTGCACACAGCAATATGTCCCATAACGGCCCCTACACATGGTATATGTCCCATAGCAGCCCCTGCACACGGTATATGTCCCATAGCGGCCCCTGCACACAGTATTATGCTTCATAGTGGCCCCTGCACACGGTATATGTCCCATAGTGGCCCCAGCACACGGTATTATGCTCTATAGTGGCCCCTGCACACAGTATTATGCTCTATAGTGGCCCCTGCACACGGTATTATGTCCCATAGCGGCCTCTGCACACGGTATTTGTCCCATAGTGGCCCCTGCACACGGTAGTTTGTCCCATAGCGGCCCCTGCACACGGTATTATGCTCCATAGTGGACCCTGCACACGGTATTATGCTCCATAGTGGCCCCTGCACACGGTATTATGCTCCATAGTGGCCCCTGCACATGGTATTATGTCCCATAGCGGCCCCTGCACACTGTATATGTCCCATAGTGGTCCCTGCTCACGGTATTATGCTCTATAGTGGTCCCTGCACACTCACTAGCTATTATTATACTGTGGGGTCTCTTCAGACCCCCGAGTATAATAAGCAGAGCCCCGGGGAGGTGATGAAACATAAAAAACAATGTTACTCACTATTCCACGCTCCGCAGCCGCTGTGTATCTTCGGGCGCTTCTGCCTGTAGTCAGCAACCGCTCATTGAGTCTCAGGGGTCACGCTGCGTCATTATGCGTAATGACGTCAGACCCAGACGCGACCCCTGAGGCCCTGTCAGCTGACTTCAGGCAGAAGCGCCTGAAGAGTACACAGCGGCTGCGGAGCATGGACTGGTGAGTAACATTGTTTTTTATGTTTCATCACCTCCCCGGGGGCTCCGCTTATTATACTCGGGGGTCTGAAGAGACCCCACAGTATAATAATAGCAGTTTCGTTTCGGCCGTGTTTGGTCCGATCGAAACTGCTGGGTGAGGAGTCCGCTGCCGTGCCAGGGAAATATGCCTCGCGTGCCAAGAGTGGCACGCGTGCCATAGGTTGCCGACCCCTGCGCTAGGTTCACCCCTGCCCGCACATCATCTCTTCTAACAGCCTCGGCGTTCCGGAAACTTATAGCGGACTAGCAAAGGGTACAAGTAATAGGAGCACCCCCAGGAACCAGCGCTATACAGTGGACAGGGCTGCTGTGCCGCTCCTATTACTGGAATAGGAATCCCTCGAAGACTATTTATTATTCAGGAGTGACTGATAACAGAAAGTACTACAGGAATAGCTGCTATACATTGACATGTATAGACAGCGTGTCACCTTATTTTTATGGTACTTTTTAAATAAAAAGTTCTACTTGATTTATAAAGGGGTTTTCCATCCTCAAATTGATTTTGTGATCTGTGAGGGTCCCACCGACATCCTGACCCCGCACAGATCAGCTGCTCCCACAGGATCCAGGTGCCAGAGGCTGCTAGTGGCCGGGGAGAGCATGCAGTTCCGCTCCTATATAAGTTATAGGAAAAGCATAGCGGCCCCGTCCACTACATAGCGATACAAAGTGACAGTAAGTGGATTTGCTAAAATGCCACAGTTTTTTTCTGTGGGTTTTCGCCACATGGGGCCTCCATCCCATCCCCACTTTGCAGTAAAATATGCGCAGCGGATACGCTGGGATTTCCAAAACATTCGCAGTTTTGGAAATCACAGCATGTCAGTTATACCTATGGAAACACCAGGGGTTTCCCTATAGATATAATCGAAGCAGAAAGTCCACAGAGGAAACCTCTGTGAACGTTCTGTGCAAAGTGCTGTAGGAAAAACTGCGATCAATAAGAGGAACTAAAGATGTCTGTGCTGCAAACTTTACAGAGACCGGAAGAAGTGGTCATGGCCGTCCAGATAAAAGAGACGGGGAATGTGACCGATTAGTCAGAGACGTCACCGGTAAGTCACTAAATGTTAATGCCCTGTATTCAGCTAAATCGTCTGCAGAGCCGCTATATACCACTATACGCTCACCGTATACTGATAGTATCGGTATACGAACATGTCCAAGTTGGGGGCCCACTTGGACATGTTCGCCCCCCCTGTGCTGAACCCCTAGCTACGCCTCTGGTGCTGATGAATTCAGCAAACTTTGTTGTGAAGGCCACAATTTCGATGGCGGAGGTTCTGCCGCTCATCTCATGCTCTGCCCTTCTGACGTAGGACAGGACCTTATACAAGCTGTACATTGTACCCTCCTGGCATTACTCAATGCCGCAACATATCTGCACTCCATGAACTCTGTATTGTGTACATGCACTACATCTAAACTAATAGAAGGGGGGAAAAGCATAAAATTATGTCTGTGGGGATGAAAGGAACTGAACAGTCCAGGATGTATGTTATCGGGGAACAGTTCTCAATATATTGCTTGTTATCAGTTGCAAGTTGATGAAAATTGTACAAATAGTGCAAAATATGTACAAATTGTGCATTTGCCATAACAGGCCGCACTATTTCCTCTTCTCCACTTCACCCCGTTGCTGATCTACAAGTACAGGAAAAATTTGCACAAAATGTATACATTTATTCCTCCTAGGTACAACCAAAATTTTCACAATAAAGGTGCATAGGTATTCCTTATAGCCACATCTCTTTGCAAAACTATGGCGGTAAGCCTATACAGTGTCAAAAAGAAACAAAAATTTGGGAATTGCTAGAAATGCCACAGTTAGGACAAAGATTTCTGTAGTATGTTGCTTAGTAAATCTCTCCTAGAACTGACACGTTTCAGGCTTCACAACTCCCTTTTCCAATTTACAAATCGGGAGCGCCCTGATGGGGTTGGTTTTGTTATTTCCCAACATGTTTGATGAATTTATCTATTACTTATTCTGTTATTTTTATTATCTATACAGGTTCCTGGGTGGGTTGTGACAACCACTGCCAAGGATCTGTCTACAGGAGGGATCTGATGAATGAGCAGGAAGCAGGTAAGTATCACAAGGGTGGGCACCAAAAAAACATAGGTCAGTGTATGACCAACGGTATGTTGGAGGATGCCCTATGTGATACCTTCAGCTGTTTCCCCTTACTATGTGGTATAAATAACCATGCCATACACTTTGCCATCACCGTCATACTACAGAAAGACTTCACTGTACATAATGCCTAAACGTTACCACTATATAGTGCTCCAATAATACCGACATAATAATGCCATCAACCAAAAATAAATAATGAGCTACATAGTGTCTATCTAACAACATTAAGATTCATGATGGTGCCAAGGTTTGGGTGCCCAGCTATCCGCTGTGCGCCCTTTAGCAGGAGCGGCTCATGCCCCCTTTGAGACCATACAAGTTGCACATCCCTAAGACAAATCCCGAGCCCATGATAAAGTATACTGATTCCGCTTAGTTAGGGACATGGTGAAATCAGGGGTCAGCAACCTTCGACACTCCAGCTGCTGTGAAACTACAACTCCCAACATGCTCCATTCACTTCCATGGGAGTTCCGAGAACCGTACAGAAAGTATGCATGCTGGGAGTTGGAGTTTTACAGCTGGAGTGCTGCTATAGATGAATCCGGTGAGTTGTCCTTCTTCGAATTGGAGGATCTAAGAGGAGAAACACAGTAAGAGACACCTGTATGGAAGGAAAAAGAGGGTGTTTTGTGGGTGATGGACCCCAAAAATATTGGGTCCAGTTTGCACTTTTGGACAATTTGGGTCAAATCCGGTTCAAACCAAATCGATTTGCTCACCCCCAGTAATAAAGCAGAAGGAGCTGAGCAGATTGATATATAATTATGTAGGAAAAGATGCAGTATAACCTCAGTATAAGTCATTTAAGTTAGGAGTCCAGTGGACGGTCCTAATAGTTATGAGTAGACCGCCCACTTGACTCCTATGCCCAGAATGAGCAAAGATGTATATACTAAGTTATGCTGAATCTTTCTCTACCAACCTATATATCAATCCGCTGAGCTCCTCCTGCTCTACAACATGCCGCCTGCAGATTTTCTCGGTGATAGGTTCCCTTTAAGCAAATCAAAATAATTCACTTAAAATTTACATTTTCGTTCCTTAATGAAAAAGTCTAACAATTTCCCATTGGAGGTGGAAGGTAATACAGCAATAAATAAAGCAACGCATACCGTAAGAAAGTCAACACAGCAGATTACTTTAGGACCTACGTAAGAGGGCCAACAAGACAGTCCTTTATAAAGGGGCTCTAAATCACCCAACTTAAAGGCATATTTCACAGGAAGGAAAACAGAAGCTGTAAAACATACATCAAATTGAAGCTAAAGTGTGAAAAATGCAAAGGAAAACACGAGTCAGAAGTGCTCGCCATCTGCAGCCGCTTTCATATTTTTATACTGACTTTCCATTCGCCAATTTTTTTTTTTTACGTTGTATATTTTTCGCCATCTAAGTGCTCTCCTTAAAATGAGCCTGTTTATATAATAGCTGGATGACTACTTGTAACACATTTCACGATGACGCTTTGATTCCAGTTTTATGGGCCAGGCGCTGCAGAGGTGGAAATCAAATACTTGCAATGTTATTTTAAGGGCATGTATACTTTCACAATCCATTTTATTATTGTCGCAAGGCGACTACAGTAAAAAAATTAAACCACTTTGAAATTAACTTCATTATAAATTTTTAACCGTTTTATGTGGACAGTTTCTATGCAGGTCTATGTGTCTCCATGGTTACAGACTGCAAACGCTGTGTAGTCAGATCCTGCAGTTATACTACCTTCCATATACCTTTGGTTATGGCTAATCTACCAAATATATGTAAGCAAAAAGTAGGGGACAGATGGGAGTATGATGGCACGATCAAGTAAGACTTGACTTATAACGGGGTCCATCATAGGTTCCATCATTTTGATGATGCACCTAACACAGTGGGGCATATTTATGAAGACTGGCGTATTGAACGCCAGTCTTCATAACCCCAGCGCTGGGGGAACAGCTGCCTCATTTATGAATTTATGAGGAGATGCACGTCTCTTCATAAATCTGACGGATCCTCCACCGAGCCCTGCATAATTTATTTTAAAGGGGTTCTCCAACTTCCTAAAATTATCTGCAAATACATCCACAGCAGTTCTAAATCCTCGCTGTTCCCTTGCGCACCCTTTGTTTGGCTTTATTTTACTTGCTGCTCCTTGTATAACTGTTATTTACATGCAGTGAATCTGGGGACAAACTACATTTCCCATGATTCATCTGCCTGCTCTCACTCTCAGTGTACCCCTCCCTTCTCTAATCTCCGCTGCAATGAAATCACAGGTAAAAAATCAGTCCCACCTTTGAGGTCACATGATGCTGTGATGTTTCGTTTGCAAGCTCCCTCCCTTCCCCTCCTGTGAGCAGCATGATACCAGATTTATATTGGTTTTATTAGGTTTTACCGTGTTTACATATTACAATGTCATTTTCCTAAAATTAACAATTTTCCTGGGGTCTCCGTATTCTGACGCCTATATCTTTTTTACTGTTTAGTTGATGGAGATCTGTCAGGGCTCTTTATTTGCAGGACAAGTTGTAGTTTTTATTGGCATCAATTTTTGGTACGTAAGACTTTTTGATTACCTTTTATCGCTATTTATTCGGGGGAGTGAGGTGACTAAAACACATTAATTTACGCATTGCGGTATTTTTTTTTTTTTTTAAACCATATGGGATAAATAACACTATTTTTGTATAGTACGGATTTATACGCACATGGGAATACCGAACATGTTTATTAACTTTATTTTGTTTACATTATATTTTTTTTTTAATTAAAATGTAGGGTTTTTGAATTTTTTATTTACTATTTCTTGTCCTGCAAGGGGACTTGAACCTGCAATCTCATGATCTCCACATCGGCTCCTTAACCCTTCCCCAAGGGTTAAATGACATTTTTTAGTCCTCCTTGAGACATGAGCTGTTGTTTTTATTGGCACCATTTTGGGGCACAGAACTTATTGATGAGAGTTTATTTATTTTGAGGACCTAAGAACATTCTGGCATTGTTATTTTTTTTTTTTTTTTTTGGTTTAGTGAACTCTCTATATAAACTATAAAATATATAGTAACTTTACTTTACGAAATGTTACAATTACTGAAAACCAAATATATTAGTTTATTATTTTTTTACTTTTATGTTTTATGTCAGATGTTATTTTCCTTTTTACTTTGGAAAAAATTTTTTTAGGAAACTATTAATTTTTAGTCCCATGATGGAAAATACATTTGCGATCCTTTTTTCATTTTTATAATACATTGCAATTCTCTTGTACTGTCTCGATTCAGCTGAGAAGATTTAGGATACACAGCCTTCCGCTGTCAGAAAGGAGGAAATTTACCTTTTTTAATGGTATAATAGTAGTTGGTCAGCAGCATATAGTCAGGGAGGGATTCTGCGGCACAAAACGGGGTGTGATTATTATGTTGGGGTGCCGACATGGGATTGGAATCATGGGAAGCTTGTGTGTATATAAATGTTGTGGAGAATTCTTCATGGTGGTCTGGGCTCATATAGAAGGAAAGGAATAGGTAGCGGCCGCTAGAATGTACAGATGTTAGGCGGCGGATGATTGTGAGGAGAAGTTGCACAGGAGGCCCAAGCTGAGTTTTTGAACCAGGGTCCACTACCCTTTAGCTATGCCTCTGGTTAGTCAGAGGGGCTTGTGTATGGCCAACTTTAGTCATGACATAAATAGCAGGCATAGAGGCATTTGTTAAACCCATGGCACCATATAGGCACCCATAGAAGGATGCAAATAGGGTACCCTATTAATATAATACATTTAGATATCACCGTTGCTATTGACTGTAGCATCTAAAAGGTTAAGTTGACATCACAGTAGGATATAGGTTGTATATTACTGCACCATGTCTGTGTCATAATAGCAGGGACTGATGTACCATTACAGTGCATAAGGAGTTAAAGCAGTAGTACTTATTCTGCTCCACAATGCAAGAGGTTCCCCTGTACCAGCAGTCTCCTGTTATATCTGATATTTGTGTCATGCCCTAAAGCTCTAAGTCACTTCTTACAGGAATCGGCTCGCTGCAAGGCACCCTGTTCTACAACAGATTAACCCTCTCTATGCCCAGAGGGAAGGCAACCAAAAAGTGCCCTGTATATAACAAAGTGTGAAATATTGAAGGTGGTGATTTTTGGATGCGGTCCCATGGGGCGCTGGACAGTCTTGTAGTGTCTCTGCTCCTCCGGCACGCTGCACATTTTACACCCGCAGTCCCTTACACTCCTCACACATAGACAACGGCGCAGTGTCTCCCATGCAAATGAGGCGATGTCTGCGGGTGCTCTGGGTTCGATCACTCTCCTCTCCAGCGCTGAGTATGGTTTCTCTCTCCATCTTGACACTTTCAGTAAATAATCTTTGGAACGTTACTTGTTCATTATGACACCCAAGTTAAACAATGAAAATCTGGAACGCAAAATTATTTTCCCAGTTTAATGGAGCGACGGTGAATCCAGCCAAACTTTATCTGCAGGAAGGTTATACAGTATCGCAATGGTGCAAAGGGAGAAAAGAAGAATTCTTTTACTTACAACATTTCTTAAAGGGGTTGTCTCAGGACGTGTACTTGTCAACTGTCCCGGAACGTTCAGGAGGCTCCTGCAAAAAGGGGGGAATCTCCTGGTGTCCTGAAAGAGTCAGCAAATATCCCGGTCATATTATACGTGACATGGGCACTTTATGTCCTTGTCACCTCACCAATAGTGGCAGTGCCTTGCACATTTCAGGACCATATCACAAAAGGGGATATGACCCACCCCCTTCAAGAGACAGGGCTTTAAAAGGTGGCCTTGCAAAAAATCTTACCTCCTGGGCGTCACTCTGAAAAAGTTGGTGGACATTCCATCAGGGGTCCAATCATGGTCAACCCCTATAATCCCTTAAAGACAGGGTCTACTGTATTTTGTCCGTAAAGGGGGTTTCTGGAATTTTTTGATTAATGACCTATCCATAGGATAGCCCCAGGCCATTACCTGTTGGAGTTACCTGATGGCTGAAGGGGAATTGGAGACGACCATAGACAGGATTGGGGATTGATAAGTGAACAGTGGCCGAATAATCCAGCAGGTAGTTGTCTAAAGTCACTATAGGAGCACTTACTAAATGGGGCCTGTAAAGAGGGCATTTACTGCCTGAAAGGCAAAAAAGGGGTAGTGCACTCTGTGGGGGGCAGTAAAGGAAGCAATTTATATCAAGTGGGGCCAGTAAAGGTGGTGTTATACTGTGTGGGAGCTAGTAAAGGGAGTGTTACACCATGTGGGTGTTGATAAAAGGGGCGTTATACTGTTATACCATGTGGGGGACATGAAAGTGGTGTTATACCTTGACTGACCACAGCACCACACCTGTCCATAGGTTGTGCCTGGTACTGCAGCACAGTGTGGGAGCAGGGGACCCCCATTCTCTCAATCAGCGGGTGTCACAGACGTGATAAATCCACCTATCAGACTTTGTTTGTCTAAGCCCTTATTCACATGACCGTTTCTTTTTTCAGTCTGTTTTTGGATTTATACACATGACAGTGAATAATGGATATATGATGTAAGTCTTTTGAGCGCCAGACATGTCCTGGGATTCCCAGGAGTCTATCATTTTTCAGGTCCCTTCACCCAATCACCCAAGCTGCTCCATTCTTGTAAAAATCGTCCTTTTATCCCTGAACAAAGGAGCAGACAAGGGCTTTAGGGGCGTGGCTTTCCATCTATGGGCTTCACTATCTGCTGCTGCTCAGCTCCGCCCCTGCCAGTTGACTGACATCTCTCTCCTCTGTCCCAGCACACAGTACTATCTGTACTGTACATGTCTGATGATGTCACACTAGACCCAAAAGTGAAGGAAACTGGCTTCAGAGGCTTCAGTTTTATTATTAAATGGTTATATAGTGTATGACGATAAAATATTCAGGGTATATATGTAACTGTGCCCTTTTATGAAGGCCACACCCCTTAACAGCCACTCCCACTTTTGCAGCAATTTGCTATTGGTAGGCTCTCCCAGGTTGGTTGATGTCTCTGCATAACACAGCCATTTTAAAACCCATGAAAGTCTATGGGTGTATTCACATGTCAATTTGTGTATGCTTAAAAATGGACATGTGAGTAGACCCGTTCACTCTCAGTCGGTCACAACAGCCGGCCATTTTACACTGTTGTGCGAATAAGGCCTAAGTCCATTTTATAGGAATGTGTGATTCCTGTGTTATTCACAGACTACATGACACATAGAAATTGTAATGGGCATCCATTCACCAACAGTCCACGGAAAGACAACGGAGACATGTCCTTTTTTGGTCTATTTGGGGATCACTCATGCCCATTAAAGTCTATGGGTCTGTGAAAATCAGGGCATTCATATGCTGTCTATTTGTATGAACCCAGAGACATACAAAAGTATATAAAAATTTTTGAAAAAAATTTGATCCGCTTTTCAAAGATATGAAAAACTGATCAACCATGGACACCGCACGACCCAAAAATGAGCAGAATGGTGTGCTGTCTGTGATAAACCCATAAAATGGATGTGTGAATGAGGCCTTACACTGACTATATATTTTTATAAAAATCTCAGGTGGGAACATCCCTTTAAGCATAGAAAATCATCCTCAAATAAACAATAAAAGAAAATCCCAGGAACAAAGAAAAAACTTAACAAACATGAAGGCGCCTGAACCAATAGTTCACCGGTGAAAAGTTTATAAAAGAAGCTAATATAAAATAAGCAAAAACCTAGACCCAATATAAAAGTGGTGAAAGGACCCGGAGGGACAGCCGCGTGTCCTCAAGTATCAACCTCTAAAAAACCTGTGATGCTCAGAGATGAATAAACAGTACAATACACAGCAGCTGCGAAAAACACGACTACAAAGGAACCCGTGTTCAAAGCCAGTTTACACAAAAACATCTTATCAGACTTAAAGAGAAACATGGCCACTTCGTACAAAAACAGCACCACACCTGATCACAGGTTGGATGTGGTATTGCATCTCAGCCCCATTTAAAGATAGCGCCTGCTCAAGAGCTGAGTGAGTGCCATAGCCGTCGGGTCTGCAACAGCAATACCCTCTGATTGCGGCCATTAAATGTGACTGAGGCATCTGATCATTGGTGGTGCATGGACGCCACCATGTTCTTCTGGCAATCTGCTTCCATAACAGCCAGGAGTCCTTACTATACTTCTTTATATATTTCTATACATTGGTATTGCAGTATATTTTACTGGTGATCAGACCCCATACGGTTCAAGTCCTCTAGGGGGTCTAAATATAAAAGTAAAAAAAATAAAAAATTCAAAAATTTTAAAAAATATTAAAGAAATATATAAAATTTCAAATCACCCTTTCCCTAAATCATAAATAAAAACAAATACATTAGATATCCCCCGCATCTGAAAATTCCCAAACTTCTATAAACATACAGAAATATTTTTCCCATACAGTAAACGCCGTAACCAAGAAAAAAAAAAAATTGCCAAACCGCTACTTCTTCAGTGTTTCTCCTCCCCCCAAAAAATTGTATAAATTGCATCAAAATGTCCGACAATCCAAAAAATGGTATAAATAAAAATTACAACTTATCCTGCAAAAAAACCTTGCACAGCTCCATACATAAAAATATAAAAGTTGTCAAAATGTGGCAACTCAAATCAATTTTTTTCAAAAATTTTGGATATTTGTTAAGATGTTTAAACATATCAAAAACTATATAAATCATACTGACCAGTGGAATATAGGAAATCTGTCAAAACCCATAAGAAATTGGCACAAAAGCATTTTTTTCTCTAATTCCACCCCATTCTAAATTTTTTTCCAGCTCCGCAGTACATCATACAGATTATGTAATGGTAGGAAATACAAAATTAATAAATTTGTCCCACAAAAAAACAAACCCTCCTACAACTCTGTTCAGGAAAAAAATTTTAAAAAAGTTATGGATTTTGGGGGGAGTAAAGAAAAAAAAAATTTGAAAATTAAAATTGGGTTAATACAGCAGGAAAGGGTTAATGCAAATCTCAACTCCACCATAAAAATTAAATCTCATTCACTGAAATTTTGTTTTATTTAATGAGAGTCTGGAGAATCGGCAGTCCCTTTTTGTGATGTGGACATGCAATGTCCTGGCCACGCCCCATTCTTGCTCATGTCATGTACAATATGTCCAGGAGACTTTTAGAGGCCGAGCATTGCACTGGTCCGGGAAATTCACTGATCACCCATCCAATTGTGGGAGCTTTGGATAAGCTTCATAAAGTCTAGAAGTTGCGGTTACAAATCCCTTATGGCGCCTCCTGGTGTTCTTTTGATTCCCTCTCGGAATGTCCACCAGATGTTTCCACTGCTGGTGGTCACACATGCTCAGTAGCTCAAACTAAGTACAAGTTAAATTTACGCCAGATATGACCTAAATTTCCACCCTGTGATGGACGATGGCACCATTTTCAAGGTAATACCTCCATTTTATCTTCAAAATCTTGCCAACTTTGGTATCACAGGTGGGGGGTTTCTGCTACATGCCTTAGTTAAAGGGGATTTCCTGCCACAAATCAATTTTTTATACTGATGACCTATGAACAGGAAAGGTCGTCAGAATGTGATCTACACCCGGACCCCGCACAGATCAGCTCTACTAGCTGCCTCCGGGTGCCAGAAGTTACTAGTGGACGGGGAGCGTAGCAGAACTATTACTTGTATAGGAGCAGTGCTGCATATGCTGCCTGTGCATTAGCACCTACTGGCACCCGGAGGCTGCTAGAACAGCTGATCTGTGCAGGGTCTGAATGTCGGAACCCATTGATCCTGTGGATAGACCATCAGTACAAAAATTCGATTTGGGGCCTGAAAACCCCTTTAAAGGGCATATCATCACAGAGCAATCTGTTGACTTTTGAGGGGGTTGAATACTTTTGCAAGACCCCTATAGACGTGGTTCACACTGAATTTGTGAACCCGTATTTTTTTTGCCCATTCATTGCTGTAATCTGCGGTTACTTATATATAAGTGGCGGTATTTTTGTGTTAAGGACATGAAGTGGGTTACATCATGCTGCTAATTCAGCGAGGTGACAAGTAAAATAAATATATAGTCACGCTCCGAATGTCATGGAAAAACAACCACAAACAGGAAACCCGGATAGAACTGATGTGACGGTGACACCTATTGGCTCACCAGGGTAGCGGCCAATGAAAACTGCTAATTCTATAAAAATACTAAAAAACTAATAAATTATGTACAGCCTCTGACACAATACACCGATGGACATAGAGGTGGGGCTACTGTAACAGGTTTAATATTGGGACTCACAGGCTTCAAATTCCCACAATATATGGGGGCTCTGGGATATAACACACACTAGCATTGTCACACTTAAAGGGGTTCTTAGAAATTAGGGGAAAAAAAACATTTCTTTTGCTTCCCTGACACAGTGTCTGGTATCACAGCTCAGCCCTGTGCAAGAAAATACCTGCAGTACCAGACTGAGCCTATAGATACGAGAGGCGCTGTTGCCAGAGGAAAAAAATCTGAAAAATCAGACGCAATATTCTAATCTCTGACAATGCAGCAGGATCAAGAATTTTTTTAGTTTTATTCCATACCTTTTGTTTTAAGCTATTTCATGCCTTTGCCCTTTTGCAGGTCGAGTGTTCTTTTCATCTACATATATTCAGCTTATAGCATTTTTTAAAAACATTTTTATGATGTTTAGTACATGTTTTATGTACAGTATATGTATGTTTTATGGCTATGTATGTATATGTATGTTGTATCTTTATATGTATGTTGTATGTGTATGTATCTATATGTATGATTTATGTATATGTATATTTTATTTTTATGTATATGTATGATTTATGCTATATATGTATGTGTATGATTTATGTTATATAAGTATATGTATGTTTTATGCTTATGTATATTTTTATGTATATGTATGTTTTATGTTATATATGTATGATTTATGTGTATGTATGTTTTATGTTATTTATGTATGTGTATGAGTTATGTATATGTATGTTTTATGGTTATGTATGTATATGTATGTTTTATGTTATATATGTATGATTTATGTGTATGTTTGTTTTATGTTATTTATGTATGTGTATGAGTTATGTATATGTATGTTTTATGCTATATATGTATTTATATGATTTATGTACAGGTATATGTATGATTTAATTTATGTATGTACAGTATGTGTATAATTTATGTATATGTATGTTTTATGCTTATGTATATGTATGTTTTGTGTTTTATGATCTGTGATATTTGTCATTTTTAGCTTTTTTTCACATATTCTGAATTTTGTTTTTGTTGTTTTTTAATATTCCTTTTTTTTTTCTTTTTTTTCTAATTATCAGTCGGACTACTCCTTTAACACTGGACCTCTCTGGAGGTTATTTCCTGGTCGGGCACCACAATCGCTGGTGTTGACCAGGATAGGAAAAAGAAAGTGCCCTTGTATGACCACAACTTTATCAGTACTGATCACTGCGCCTCAAGGGTGCAACGGCTGGGATGGGAGTTTTCGCTGACCCCGGCCATTAGTGCAGCACCAACCATGAGATGAGGGGTATAACTTGAGAAGGGTGCAGAGGGTGCGGTCACTCCCAGGCCCAGGAGCCAGAGGGAGCCCATTAGGTACTATAACTGATATATTTTGGTTGGGGGTCCTGGTGCAGATTTTGCATTGGGTATTTGATGTAAATCCTTTTGCTTTAAGGAGCCCCCAATTATCAGCCAAGGGTTTTATAATCTCTAAATTTAGTGCTTTTACCTATTTTCATGTTTCTTTTGTGTTTATAGAAATTTTGATATGTTTTTTCATTGCTTTCGAAAACCAAACTGTAACAGAGTCGGCGGGGCAGGAAGCGCGGAGACCTGATTATTTTCGTGCAGAAGCTCAGCGCCTGTCTGTAGGATGTTAATGTAATGACTGACTAATGCTGCAAGATGCTGAGATTACTGGCGTGGTTTCTATGGCTGGGAATTGAAATCCACTGGACTGCCTGAGGCAAAGTGTTTGCAGACACAGCCACGCTGAGCTTCAATTATGCCCAATGTGGCTGTCTATCTGTCTGTAACCATATAGCGGGCGCAGGAGAAGGGACGGCTTTCCATCCAGCCCACGCCACTGCCGCTGCGTCTCCTTTACCTCCTCAGGACCAGCCTTGTCATTCCTAATTATTACAATTATTATTCGGCTTCATTAGTCTCTTATAATGAGAGATTAATGAGACGTCAGATACTAATATTTACAAGTCTGACGTAGCTCTTAAAGGGGTATCCTGGATTAGAAAACATGGCTGCTTTCTTTCAGAAGGAACTCTACTTTCAGGAAGTGACATCACATACGTTGATCGCATGTTACGGCTCAGTCCCATGCAAATGAAAGGAGTTGAGCGGCAGCATGGCCATGTGACCAAGCAAGGAGATGTCACTTCCTGAGAAGAGGAAAGGGGGCTCTTTTAGAATGAAAACAGACATGTTTTCTAATTCTGATGTCTTTAAAGGGGTTGTCCGGGGGGTGTCATTACTTACTTGATCCTGAGATCGCTGATGATGGACTCGGGGGTTCCATGTCAGGACCCCATGTGATCCGAAGTAGCATTCCACCCCCGTGTCGCTTTGCCCCCTCCAACATCAGCAATCCCTGGACCACCCCCATCAGCACCTCCCCAGACAACCCCTATAATGTACTGTGACATACATGTACATCATACCTAATACCTAACACCCACACAATGCCATACATTACGTCATGCTCGGGCACCAGCAGGACCCTAGCTCTAGGGATCGTGTAGGAAGCAGTAGCTCCAGGGGGGGCCCGAAAGGTCCCTCTGTCACATAAAATATACCACTATTAAAACATGGTAAATAGGGGCCCTGCATTGGGTTCCAGGAGCTTCAAGTTTTGCATCTGGCACAGAGCTGTGCATACCCGATCAAAAGTAGAAAGATGACTGGGATAGACCGCCGTACTCTGGTGCCTATGGCCAGGATCCAAAAATTTCAGATTTTTTTCCATTTAATCATTTAGTCACCATAATCAGTAGTGATTGAGGGGGTTTCCTTTATCCTCATTCTATGAGGACCTGCATCGTGATTGGTGGAGCTGATGGATTTGTATTGGCCACATGGGATCTAAGGGTTGTCCAATATTAGTGCCCGATAGGGTTTACATGCCATGAATGTCAGAAGATGCACGGCTCACGCCAGTCTCCAGAAATAGGGTCACCCGACCCCATCCTACCTGGTGAAGGGTCTTCTTTCCACCATATCCAGGCAGAGAATAAATGGAGAGCTGCGGCGGCCAGGTAGGGATGTAAGGTCCGACAGGAGTGGGCCTCACCGATGGCTATGTCAGAAACGTGTAAGATGGCGATACTCTTAAAGGTACATGGCAATAGATACCAGCACATTTTACAAAAAAAATGTCCAGTGAAATATGTAATAAAAAAACAAAAAAACAAAAACACACAAAACTCACCGGTTACATTCCTTGGCCCCAGCGCTGATGATCTCATGGTTCCCTATTGTTTTTTTTTACATGCCGGTGGCAATGATGTCAGTGCCGCCACATGGTGCTTGTAGGGGAGAACGCTTATGTAATACAGCATTCAATAGGACATGGCACATATAAAATGAGAACAATATGGCTGTACAATATAGGCCCATAGATTTATATGGATGCTGTGTAATGGATCCGTTCCACCTGGCTATGAATATAGGTCCTCAGCACTTCATATCCTGGTTGCACAATACTTAACCCTTAGATAGATGGTGAACTGCCCGATATTACCTGCCTCACCTCAGGTCGTGGGTTGTCTAGTGGGTGAATATGATGTATTTTATCACCCCGCATCTCATGAATATGGCCGAGTCATGCTCAGCCTTCAGTAGGCTGCCTTTGTCATGACATCTCCATTCCCCCGCTACTCGCACTCCGATGCCACCATGTAATCTCTCGTGTTAGGAACGGATTTGATTCCTTTTATCTTTCCACAATGTTTACTTTACCAAACTGCTTTTATTTTTTACACAACTTCTATCATATTCTATGAAAACCTCCCCAAAGGGGAAAGATTCAGTGGGAAGCGCTCGAGGCATCAAAATCTCTCTGCTCCAAAACTGGTTCCCTTCTTTATTTGCCAAGACTCTCACATTTCCCAACGTGCTTTGCAAACACCGCGAATGGTATTGATTCCACACAGCAACATGACAGCTATTCCCAAGAAGAAGACAGGCTGATGGCAATTACTGCTCATAATGAATATGTATCCCCGATCTGTATACCGCACCGGCAGACACAGAGCAACTCCGGGAGGAGAGAAAAAAACCCCCCCCAGGTACATCAAACCCCTTTAAGAAAATTATATTCTTGTACATAGGAGCAGTATTATAGTAGTTATATTCTTGTACATAGGGGGCAGTATTATAGTAGTTATATTCTTATACATAGGAGCAGTATTATAGTAGTTATATTCTTGTACATAGGGGGCAGTATTATAGTAGTTATATTCTTGTAAATAGGAGCAGTATTATAGTAGTTATATTCTTGTACATAGGAGCAGTATTATAGTAGTTATATTCTGGTACATAGGAGTAGTATTATAGTAGTTATATTCTTGTACATAGGAGGTAGTATTATAGTAGTTATATTCTTGTACATAGGAGCAGTATTATAGTAGTTATATTCTTGTATATAAGAGGTAGTATTATAGTAGTTATATTCTTGTACATACAAGCATTATTATAGTAGTTATATTCTTGTACATAGGTGCAGTATTATAGTAGTTATATTCTTGTACATAGAAGCATTATTATAGTAGTTATATTCTTGTACATAGGAGCAGTATTATAGTAGTTATATTCTTGTACATAGGAGCAGTATTATAGTAGTTATATTCTTGTACATAGAAGCATTATTATAGTAGTTATATTCTTGTACATAGGAGCAGTATTATAGTAGATATATTCTTGTAGATAGGGGGCAGTATTATAGTAGTTATATTCTTCTACATAGCAGCAGTATTATAGTAGTTATATTCTTCTACATAGCAGCAGTATTATAGTAGTTATATTCTTGTACATAGGGGGCAGTATTATAGTAGTTATATTTTTGTACATAGGAGCAGTATTATAGTAGTTATATTCTTATACATAGGAGCAGTATTATAGTAGTTATATTCTTGTACATAGGAGCAGTATTATAGTAGTTATATTCTTGTACATAGGTGCAGTATTATAGTAGTTATATTCTTGTACATAGGAGCATTATTATAGTAGTTATATTCCTGTACATAGGAGCAGTATTATAGTAGTTATATTCTTGTACATAGGGGGCAGTATTATAGTAGTTATATTCTTGTATATAAGAGGTAGTATTATAGTAGTTATATTCTTGTACATAGAAGCATTATTATAGTAGTTATATTCTTGTACATAGGTGCAGTATTATAGTAGTTATATTCTTGTACATAGAAGCATTATTATAGTAGTTATATTCTTGTACATAGGAGCAGTATTATAGTAGTTATATTCTTGTACATAGGAGCAGTATTATAGTAGATATATTCTTGTAGATAGGGGGCAGTATTATAGTAGTTATATTCTTCTACATAGCAGCAGTATTATAGTAGTTATATTCTTGTACATAGGGGGCAGTATTATAGTAGTTATATTCTTGTACATAGGAGTAGTATTATAGTAGTTATATTCTTATACATAGGAGCAGTATTATAGTAGTTATATTCTTGTACATAGGAGCAGTATTATAGTAGTTATATTCTTGTACATAGGTGCAGTATTATAGTAGTTATATTCTTGTACATAGAAGCATTATTATAGTAGTTATATTCTTGTACATAGGAGCAGTATTATAGTAGTTATATTCTTGTACATAGGAGCAGTATTATAGTAGTTACATTCTTGTACATAGGAGCAGTATTATAGTAGATATATTCTTGTACATAGTGGGGTATTATAGTAGTTATATTCTTGTACATAGCAGCAGTATTATAGTAGTTATATTCTTGTACATAGGGGGCAATATTATAGTAGTTATATTCTTGTACATAGGAGCAGTATTATAGTAGTTATATTCTTGTACATAGGGGCAGTATTATAGTAGTTATATTCTTGTACATAGGGGGCAGTATTATAGTAGTTATATTCTTGTACATAGGAGCAGTATTATAGTAGTTATATTCTTGTACATAGGGGCAGTATTATAGTAGTTATATTCTTGTACATAGGAGCAGTATTATAGTAGTTATATTCTTGTACATAGGAGCAGTATTATAGTAGTTATATTCTTGTACATAGGAGCAGTATTATAGTAGTTATATTCTTGTACATAGGAGCAGTATTATAGTAGTTATATTCTTGTACATAGGGGGCAGTATTATAGTAGTTATATTCTTGTACATAGGAGCAGTATTATAGTAGTTATATTCTTGTACATAGGGGCAGTATTATAGTAGTTATATTCTTGTACATAGGAGCAGTATTATAGTAGTTATATTCTTGTACATAGGAGGTATTATTATAGTAGTTATATTCTTGTACATAGGAGCAGTATTATAGTAGTTATATTCTTGTACATAGGAGCAGTATTATAGTAGTTATATTCTTGTACATAGGAGGTAGTATTATAGTAGTTATATTCTTGTACATAGGAGTAGTATTATAGTAGTTATATTCTTGTACATAGGAGCAGTATTATAGTAGTTATATTCTTGTACATAGGGGGCAGTATTATAGTAGTTATATTCTTGTACATAGGAGCAGTATTATAGTAGTTATATTCTTGTACATAGGAGGTAGTATTATAGTAGTTATATTCTTGTACATAGAAGCATTATTATAGTAGTTATATTCTTGTACATAGGTGCAGTATTATAGTAGTTATATTCTTGTACATAGGAGCATTATTATAGTAGTTATATTCCTGTACATAGGAGCAGTATTATGGTAGTTATATTCTTGTACATAGGGATAGTATTATAGTAGTTATATTCTTGTATATAAGAGGTAGTATTATAGTAGTTATATTCTTGTACATACAAGCATTATTATAGTAGTTATATTCTTGTACATAGGTGCAGTATTATAGTAGTTATATTCTTGTACATAGAAGCATTATTATAGTAGTTATATTCTTGTACATAGGAGCAGTATTATAGTAGATATATTCTTGTAGATAGGGGGCAGTATTATAGTAGTTATATTCTAAATAGCAGCAGTATTATAGTAGTTATATTCTTGTACATAGGGGGCAGTATTATAGTAGTTATATTTTTGTACATAGGAGCAGTATTATAGTAGTTATATTCTTGTATATAGGAGTAGTATTATAGTAGTTATATTCTTGTATATAGGAGTAGTATTATAGTAGGTATTAGTAGTACTAGTATTTTTGAACATAGGGTAGATAGGAGTAATATGCTCCTCTACTATAAATTAGAACAATTATTAGAATTCATCTCAAAGTTTCATGACCTGTATACAATGTATATGGTTGCAGTTGGGGTGGGGGCATTATCCTAGACATCTCATGTATTAGAATTCCCTTTTATTTTCATTTTATCCAAATTAAATGTCACCTCCCCAATATGTAATCCCTTCCCCCAACCACAATACAGTTTTTACCGCTATGGATAAGGGTGATAATCCCAGTCTCCATACTCTTAGTATCTAGTGGGTCCCCCAGGTATATTTCCTGGGTACAGCATGTATCTTCCAGGTTGGGAGAGTACGGCACATCACCCTCTGAGAATACATAGAGCACAGTGAAAACACAAAAGAGCAAAGATTTCCTGTTTGCTGCTTATGTAAATGCGATGCTCCGGACTGAATCTGGCCCTTATTTGTATTTAATTTCACAAGTTGCACTAAGCCGGACCATAAATTACCATGAATACGGTTTTTATACACCCGGCACTATCTAGGAGAAGTGAATGGCAAAGCTGTTTTTGAGTACGGATGGGCAGTGTATAGTTGGATGTACTAGGCAGCTGGGGTCGGCCTTTTTCTGCCACACATCAGCACAGCTGCTGAAGTTATCGGTGACAAGTCCTGCTCCCCTCCCCCGTCCCTTTTATTATTACATTTATTTACATCTATCTTTTCATGTCCCTTGTCCGGTGTATCAAGCGCAGGGGCTCAAAGAAAATGGAATGATTTGCAAAATATAATCAGTCATCCGCACGCGGCGGCGAGGGCTTAAACCGCGTACACAGAAATGTCTGATATAAGGCAAAGCGATCAATAACGGCAAAATTAAATTATTTGAACTTCTTGTCCCTTTGCTCCATTGTAAATAGGAAATTGTTCTGGCAAAGAAAACGGTTTAGCAGAAAAATGTTAATTCCTTTAAGAAGTGAGAACAGAAGAAAATGCAAAAACTGCACTTACATGTATATATACTGAATATGGATCTAATAATCCGGCATCGATTCATCCAGAATGTCTGATAATCCAGCACTGAGAGCATATACTTACAAGGGATGAATGAACCGGATTGGACCTGAAATTTCCTAAAGTTACAGGTTCGGCTCAAATCTGAAATTTTTTAGGTCCACCATCCCTGAATCAGTATACAGTCATGGCCAAAAGTTTTGAGAATGATACAAATATAAATTTTTACAAAGTCTACTGCTTCAGTTTTTCTAATGGCAATTTGCATATACTCCAGAATGTTATAAAGAGTGATCAGCTTAACAGCAATTACTTGCAAAGTCAATATTTGCCTAGAAAATGAACTTTATCCCCCAAAACACATTTCAACATCATTGCAGCCCTGCCTTAAAAGGACCACCTAACATCGTTTCAGTGATTGCTCCATTAACACAGGTGTGGGTGTTGATGAGGACAGGGCTGGAGATCAATCTGTCATGATTAAGTAAGAATGACACCACTGGACACTTTAAAAGGAGGCTGGTGCTTGCCATCATTGTTTCTCTTCTGTTAACCATGGTTATCTCTAAAGAAACACGTGCAATCATCATTGCACTGCACAAAAATGGCCTAACTGGGAAGAGTATTGCAGCTAGAAAGATTGCACCTCAGTCAACAATCTATCGCATCATCAAGAACTTCAAGGAGAGAGGTTCCATTGGTGCCAAAAAGGCTCCAGGGCGCCCAAGAAAGACCAGCAAGCGGCAGGACCGTCTCTTAAAAGTGTTTCAGCTGCGGGATCGGGCTACCAGCAGTGCAGAGCTTGCTGAGGAATGGCAGCAGGCAGGTGTGAGTGCATCTGCACGCACTGTGAGGCCGAGACTCTTGGAGCAAGGCCTGGTCTCAAGGAGGGCAGCAAAGAAGCCACTTCTCTCCAGAAAAAACATCAGGGACAGACTGATATTCTGCAAAAGGTACAGGGAGTGGACTGCTGAGGACTGGGGGAAAGTCATTTTCTCTGATGAATCCCCTTTTCGATTGTTTGGAACATCTGGAAAACAGCTTATTCGGAGAAGAAGAGGTGAGCGCTACCACCAGTCTTGTCTCATGCCAACTGTAAAGCATCCTGAAACCATTCATGTGTGGGGTTGCTTCTCAGCCAAGGGAATCGGCTCTCTCACAGTCTTGCCTAAAAACACAGCCATGAATAAAGAATGGTACCAGAACGTCCTCCAAGAGCAACTTCTCCCAACCGTCCAAGAGCAGTTTGGCGCTCAACAATGCCTTTTCCAGCATGATGGAGCACCTTGCCATAAAGCAAAGGTGATAACTAAATGGCTCAGGGAACAAAACATAGAGATTTTGGGTCCATGGCCTGGAAACTCCCCAGATCTTAATCCCATTGAGAACTTGTGGTCAATCATCAAGAGACGGGTGGACAAACAAAAACCAACAAATTCAGACAAAATTAAAGCATTGATTCTGCAAGAATGGACTGCTATCAGTCAGGATTTGGTCCAGAAGTTGATTGAGAGCATGCCAGGGAGAATTGCAGAGGTCCTGAAGAAGAAGGGTCAACACTGCAAATATTGACTTGCTGCATTAACTCATTCTAACTGTCAATATAAGCTTCTGTTACTCATAATATGAATGCAATTCTATTTCTGTATGTGATAAAAACATCTGACAAACACACATAAAAACCAGAGGGCAGCAGATCATGTGAAAATATAATATTTGTGTCATTCTCAAAACTTTTGGCCATGACTGTATATTGATATCACAGTCAGTAGATATTGGCTATCACATCTCTATGACCTTGATGGGCACCCTATTCCAAAACCATGGCCATGAATATGGAGCTGTGCATTATGCAACGATCATTGTGTCCACTTTTCTGGAAAGACTTTGTGCAAGATTTTGGAGAATTTTTGCCCATTTATCCAGAAGAGCGTTTATGAGGTCAGACATTGATGTTGGATGAGAGGTCCTGGGTTGCCATCTCCATTCTTGTTGATCCCAAAGATGTTCGAGGGGGGTTAAGGTCAGATACCTGTACAGCCAGTCAACTTCTTCCACACCAAACTCCCCCAACCATGTCTTTGTGCTCCTAAGCATTAGTATAGAGATGCCCCCTGTTTCTTCCACTCTTCTGGGAAGGCATTTTACAAGATTTTGGACGCGTCTGTGGGAATTTTTGCCCATTCATGCAGAAGAGCATTGTGAGGTTAGACACTGATGTTGGGTGAGAGGGCCCAACTCACCAACTCCGGTCTAGTTCATCCCTTGGGTGTTGGATGGGTTGAGGTCAGGGCTCTTGCAACCTGTCAAGTTCTATCCCCCAACCATGTCTTTATGAACCTTGGGGCATATTCATGCTGGAACAGAAAAGAGGCCTCCCCCAAAAATGTTCCAGCAAAGTTGGAAGTGACACCACTTCAGCCGAAGCTCTTGATGAACCGACCTAGTACTAATGTCACAGATGCAGGGTGGGGAATTTTACAGCCCTCCAGGTCCTTGTTCAGATGATTACATTGATAAATATACCATGGATATGAGCAAACGGATCAACAATAATAATAAAATATATATATATATATATATATATATATATATATATATATATATATATATATATATATATATGAAGATTGGTTTAAAGGTGATTTAAAGGGGTTGTCAAATAAAACTAAAAAGATTAAGAATGCTGTAAATAAATTTTAAAAAGTCACCTGAGCCGCTGATCGCCGCTTGTCCAGGTCCCCAGACTCAAGCCAAACAGCCAGTATTTCCAGTATAATTACCATCTAAAAGTGCCTTCAGCCTCACATACAGAAGTCTATGGAGAGGGGAGGGGGCTGATAATTGATTTATTGCCTCATTCTGTGCAGTGGTGGAGTCTTATCTTGAAAGATCACAGTGTGAGAAGATCTCTCCATCCTCATAGTGTAGCAGATTGTGTCTTTTGCAGCAGCCCCCTCCATAGACTTCTATGTAAAAACTAACTCAGCCTATGGAGGGGGCTGCTGCAAAAGACATTCATAGCATAGTAGAGTGTAGCAGCTGCAGTTATTTTTGTGTCTTTTTCATAAACCCTCTCAACAGACTGCTATGTAAAATCTAACTCAGCCTAATAAGTGGGGAAGGAGATGTATTTCTGTAATAAGGTAGAGTCTTATCTTGAATATATAGTAGTGTCAGAAGAGCTCATTCGCAGCATAGCAGAGTGTAGCAGCTGCAGTTATTTTTGTGTCTTTTCCAGCAGCCCCTCTCCATAGACATCTATGTAAAATGTAATTCATCCTGAGAAGTGGAGAAGGAAACAGATTTCTTTAATAAGATATATTACAAAGTTTCTTATATTCACCTGGACTATTCATTTATGAGAAATTGGAACATATTAAGTGACTTTTATTGACAGGCATTTTTTATGGAAATAAGAGTCCTTAATGCAACTTTTTACTTGATCCCTGTATGACTGTATGCTGGGTGGAAACGCTCATTAAGGAAAATACATTGATATTTGTGAGTCCCTAACACAAGTCTATTTGATTAGAGAAGAGAAATCCTCATTTACCAGCTGCAAGCAGCAATCTATGAAAATAATGGAAATGCTTGTAGCCTGAGGTGTAGACTGGTGTCTATGTTAATTCTACCAAGGCAGGGCTCTCAGGGAATTTTCTATCTCGCTAAGGCCAAGTTAAGCTACAGGCTGCTCTTTGTATTTTAGGTTGTGAAATAATTGGTCATTTATGTAGCAAAAAAATAAATACACAGGCGTGGGCCAATATTTATTGATCCGCAGTTCGGTGTATTTTTTTTTTTTTTTAAATCCACAATTCCACATTTGGGGGGTTTAGGGTATTCCAGTGTACAGCGGCTAATCTGCATGCCCAATGTATTTTAATGAGATGGTAACCTATTAATTATCTAGACACCCTTAGGACTAAGGGTAACAAAGCGATGTAGTGTCAGGCTGACAGCTGAAAGGGTAAAGTTCTGCATCATTCAGTGTAACATAGACATATATGTAAGAAAGTGCATGGAAAAGGTGGCCTAGTCAATTCATGATCTAAGACATATTAAAAGAAATAGATATTCATTTTTAGCCGGAAAGTGAGATATTGACCTTTATGAGAGAGAGTTGTGGGCATGCTCTGTGACATATGGACAGATCGCTGTGCAGGAAGAGGGAGGAGAGAGGAGGAGCTGAGCCGGTCCTATCAACTATTGTCAATGGTGAGATCCTGTGTTATCTGCCTTCAACTTTATAATAAAGGTTTTACCTTTCATTGTTATCCTGTCCTCTGATGATCATGAGAAAGCTGCTGACTCTGCCCCAGTGTATGCAGCACAAGCTGAGAAGTGACGTATATCAAGCTCAGTGACTGGCAAGAAATCTGAAATTTCAGACTTTTGTTTAATGTACATAGTGACAATAAAAAACCACCTACATAAAAGTCTTATTATGCTCATTGAAGCATGTGTACCTTATCAGAGGGATAGTTTATATTAAATAGAAATTAATAAATCGATGTATAAATAAAAAGTTCTAAAACTTTCTAATATACATTACTATGCAAATGTTTTAGACATGTATGGGGAAATAATGCTGTAAAGTAAGAATGCTTTCAGAAATAGAAGGGTTAATAGTTCATTTTTGTTAATGAACAAAATTAAGTGAAATGTAAATCCCATCAATATTCGGTGTGACCTTTGCCCTTTGCCTTCCATCAGTTCTTCTCGGTACTTGCAGACAGTTTTTGGCAGGACTCGGCAGGGAGGTTGTTCCTGCCGCCATCTTGGAGAACTAAGCACAGATCTTCTGTGGATGTTGCTTGCTCCAATCCGTCTGTCTCTTCATGTCATCCCAGACAGACTGGATGATGATGAGATCAGGGCTATATCTGTGGGGGCTGGATCATCACTTCCAGGACTCCTCCTCCAAGGGCCAAAGGTCACACTAAATATTGATCGGATTTACATGTCTCTTTTTTTGTTAATTGACAAAAATAGACTATTGACCCTTCTACTTCTGAAAGCGTTCTTACTGCGCAGCATCTTTTCCACGCCTGCCTAAAAGTTTTGCACAGTACTACATTTTGTGTTTCAATTCATCAGAACAGTCTTATTTACATTTAGACAGTGGCTTATTTAAAAAAAATAATCAGTTTCCTTCTCCACTTATTAGGCTGCTCTCCACCCCCTTATCATTCAGACTGTTTGTTTACAACGAATCTGTTTTGTTTCCGTGCCCTGCTCATACAGAAGTCTATGAAGAGAGGTGGGTGAGGAGGCTACTGCCGACTACTTCATTGATGTATTGTCTTATTCCATGCAGTGGTAGAGTCTTATCTTGAAGATACAGCAATGGCAGAAGAGTTCTCTCATTCACAGCATAGCAGAGTGTAGCAGCTGCAGTTATTTTTGTGTCTTTTCCAGCAGCCCCTCTCCATAGACATCTATGTAAAATTATAATTCATCCTGATAAGTGGAGAAGGAAACAGATTTCTTTAATAAGATATATTACAAAGTTTCTTATATTCACCTGCACTATTCATTTATGAAAAGATGTATTATAACTGGTTGTACCCTTTAACCCTTTAATGGTCACCACTACTCCTATTTACATTGATCACTAAGGAGCTTTATTCTAGATTGTCGTTCTAAACTTACAAACTGTAGAATATAATATGAGTCCCAGCCACCATGTTTCTGTAGCAGGTATGAGATATGGAATGGCCTACTTTCTTGAATATATGAATATATTTCGTATATTCCAAGAGCTGACGTTCCATTTACAATAAGGCAGTGGCCTAATAACTCCGTACAAACGCTTCTACGATTTCATATATACCAAAACATAAAACAAAGCTGGGACGGTGTCAGGCCGCGCCGAGCTGCTTACTGTAATAAGGAGTTTGTTTGAAGTGCGCTGGGATGTGACATGTCAGAACACGCGCAATGTTTGTGGTGGTTGAGATCAAGCGTGGGCTACTTAATGAGCTAATTAGTCTGTTAAAATCCTCCGCGCTCCTCTCTGCGACCACATTTGTTAAAGTATTTTATGTCTTTCTGACTTTAATTTCAGAAGATGATGCAAATAATACATGACTAGAATACAAGTGAAGATAGATAAGCAGTCTATAGTGCATGTAGCCAAATATACAAAAATATACAGTATTGTGCAAAAGTTATAGGCAGGCATGGGGAAAATGCTGTAAAGTTTGTTTCTGTCGACTAACAAAACACAGTGACTGAAGAAAAGAGAAATGTAAATCCCATCAATATTTGGTGTGACCTTTGTCCTTTGGAGGAGCAGTCTTGGAAGTGATGATAATCCTCACTGTTCCCTTGTGCACCCTTACCTGGCTTTATTTTATTTGCTGCTCCTAGTATCACTGTTATTAACATGCAGTGAATTTGTGGACAAACTACATTTCCCATGATTCATCTGCCTGCTCTCACTCTCTGTGTACTCCTAAATTCTTCACTCTCCCCTGCAATTAAATCAAAGGTAATAAATCACTCCCACATCCAAGGTCACTTGTTGCTATGATGTTTGCTGCCTAAACTGGTCACAGGGAGGGGCAGTGAGCTTAAAAACGAAACATCACAGTTGTGGTCAATGACCTGAAGATAAATCAGATAAACGGTGCTTAATTTAAACAGGATACATATTAGGAAGCGTTTTGTATTGATGCCTCCTGTTATTTGGCCCATATTTTTTTTTAAAACTGGCTAACCCCTTTAATGTGCAGTGAGGCTGCTGTGACTTAGATGGGGGCAGCTGTGACAGCTGGAGGGGACACCTGCTGTGACTATAGGAAAATAAGAGACCTGCTGTGACTATTAGCGAAATAAATAATAGCTCTGCTGTGACTATTAGGGAAAAAACAATAGACCTGCTGTAACTACTGGGGAAATAAATAAGAGACCTGCTGTGACTACTAGGGAAATAAAGAGGAGACCTGCTGTAACTACTGGTGAAATGAGAGACTTTCTGTGTCTACTAGGGAAATAAGAGACCTGCTGTAACTACTGGTGAAAGGAGAGACTTTCTGTGACTACTAGGGAAATAAGAGACCTGATGTGACTACTAGGGAAATGGGAGATCTGTTTTGACTATTGGCAAATAAGAGACCTGCTGTGACTACTAGGGAAATAAGAGATCTGCTGTGATTACTAGGGAAATGGGAGATCTGCTTTGTCTATTGACAAATAAGAGACCTGCTGTGACTACTAGGGAAATGAGAGATCTGCTGTGACTACTAGGGAAATGCGAGCCCTGCTGTGACTACTAGGGAAATAAATAAAAGACCTGCTGTGACTACTAGGAAAATGACAGACCTGCTGTGACTACTAGGGAAATGACAGACCTGCTGTGACTACTAGGGAGAAAAAAGCGAGAAACCTGCTTTGACTACTAGGGAAGTAAGAGACCTTCTGTGACTACTAAGGAAATAAATGAGAGACCTGCTTTGACTACTAGGGAAATAAGAGACCTGCTGTTACTACTAGGGAAATAAGAGACCTGCTGTGACTATTGTGGAAGTTCAGGATCTGTTCCAATGATTAAGCCAATGGTGAAAAGATTTGGAACCAATTCTCCCTACCTGAGGAAAGGTGGAGGAGAGTGGTTTCTTTTCATCAGTTGCTCATCATATAGTTTGTGCTGATGCGGCCCAGCTGGCTCCTGTACCCGGGTAGGATTTGCCCCGGCCTGTACCACTAAACTGTTTACCTTTATAATTGCTGCCTATTAAGCTTCACTCACTACAAGCCATTAAGTACAGACAGGTTCATCTTTGCTCTGAGGATTTGGCCGGGATCTTGTAGAACATTTTTACAAGGTGTATAAGTTTACTCTTTATCCTCGGCACTTACGGCTCACATATGACATCAGCGATAACATTTTTGTTCCTTATATTTTTATTGCATGTTGTGTTATTTATATCGCTTTGCTAAGCATTTTCATAAACAGCTATAAAACTTGACTGTCAATCCAATGGGCTTTTCATATTATGCTATGAGAAGAGCAGCAAAGGTTCATCTCTACAGGGTAGACTTGATTTTTTTTTCTTGATGCCAGTGTCGGACTGGTCCACCAAAGTACCAGAGGATCCTCCGGTGGGCCCAGGCTCTAGCACAATAATGGTCCAGTAGAAGATTCCCAAATTTGATGGGTACTATGGTCTATTTCCTAGGGGTTGTTGGAAGAAGGGCCCCCAGAATCATAGAGTAGAGTAGACACAATAGGCTGAGGTCTCCTGTTTTCTACAGCTCACGTATCAGCTTTGCTGTGTAGAAAGAGACATAATGAGCAGAAACTCATCTCATTAACATCAGAGGATGGGCAAGTTAAAGCCGTCATTCAGGACTATGATGTTGATTGATGTGGCCTCTTCACACTGTATAGTGGCTGTGCTTGGAATTGTAGTTCAGTCTCACTCAATTGAATGGGATTGACGCCATGTCACCAACAGACGTGATGTCACTAGCCTGAAAAGAGGAAGTAGAGCTCAATATAATAGTCTTGGACAACGCTATAGAATTGGAAGCCTAGATAATAGTAGCACCATATTCTATATATATACAGATAATGCTCACACCCTGGTCTCTGGAAGAGGGATCTGAACCCAAAGAAACAGAGTATAGAAGGCTGTTACTACTGACCAAGCCACAGACTCTATTGGTTTCAATAGATTTTTCTAAATGTAAAATGTACTTGCATATAGAGAGATCTCTCCATATACACACATGTGCAGGGAAAGAAAAAGCTTAGTATGAGAAAAAATATACCTAATGAATAAATTAATAATGTAAGGGTTTAGCAATTTTTTTATTTAATATCTATTTATTTATTTTTTTTAGTATCACCAAAAAATATTTAGAGTGATCACTAAATGCCGTAAATAAAAATGTTCCAATTGTTTATATTAATTAACTAGTAACAATCTGGGGTCTAATATTATATGAGGTCAGGATATATGTAACTGTGCCCTTTTATAAATGCCTCTTAAAGGGCCACTCCCACTTTTGCAGTGACTTGCCATTTGTGAACCAACCTGTGAAGGGCTCTCCCGGGTTGACATCTCATGCTATCACAACCTGTACACTATAATATTCTATGACATTTCTTTGCCCATAATCGTGTATGTATTTGCAGCTATCATAAAGCACATACACCTTGCCTATACAAGCTGTACAGTTAGTGTATCCAATATGGCTGCCCCATGAACATTATAAAAAATACACGTGCAGAGACCAAGGACACCACAGTGTGGAGATGGCATACACACGGGTAGGCCCTGGCATGGCAGTCTCTCTGGTCATGATGGCTTTTGGCACCAAATCTTCTTACAGACCCTAGGCCAGCACAGTGATGAGGGAGTGCTCTGAGGTGATGGTGTTGGTCCCCAGGGGCACACCCTGTTACTTGTTCCCCATGTGATGACGTTTCAGGGTGCCCTTGATGGTGGGTGTGAATGAAGGCACAGGAGACAAGATGGCAGACATAACTGGCGTATATCATGGCTCTGTTTACTTGTCAAAAATCATCCTGTTACAGAACAAAATGGGGGCACTATTCAGGCACTATTCCCTCATAGCAGCAGGCTTCACACATATAGCATTTTACACACACAGAGAGGAGAGGCTATTGCTCTTCACCCCTTCCTCAGTCCTCTTACTCTTTCCACCGTGGCGATCTTGGTCGACCACTGAAACCTAGTCCTCCATTCTAACCACTATTGGGGAAATACGGGACACGTTTCGGGTGGACGCCTACATTTCCTCACCGATTCAGTAGTGGAGATTATTACCAACCAAAGGACCTGGTTCTGTAAACTTGAGGTTTGGTGGCATGGGACTGCCTGTTAACCCTGTCTGCCACTAACTCACCAGAAGAGCTGAAGGTGCCCTGCCAACTCTCTATTCTAATTCTAGTCTAAGATGAACAGTAAGTAACTCACTGCTTAAAGGCTGGGTATCCTGGCCACAAATCTCCTCCCACCTTCTAAAAACTCAGCGCATAAGCCACTCCTTCTTGTACAGCAACACAGAAATAGCTGATTAACTCCTGAGTGTCCAGCGTGAAGCAGGAAAGTGTAAATAGCCAGTAATAAACAATATAAACACTACAAAATATTATAAACCAGTGCAAACAAATTAGACATCCATAAACAAGCAAAGTCCTTAGCAGTGGCCCCTCTTGGGGGCCACGGCACAATGTTTTAAAAAAGAATAGACGCATTATCCCTCCTCTATAGACTTAAATCTAATAAATAACACTGCAATTTTAGACATTGAGACATTCCCTTTAAGCACGTCCACATAAGTGAATATTTCCAGTGACTTCAGAACAGCTGGATGGAGCATGAGATCATCGGATCACCGGAGACTGCATAGTTCTGATATTAATGTGTTTAAAAAGTAAACTGATACCTAAAATCATATAGTAAAGCCCCTGTAGAGCGCCCCCTTCCCCCCGTACCTTGCAGCGTAGTCCGAATGAATCACGCTGCGGAAGATTGGCAGGTTCTGTTGCCTGTTATAACACATGGGGAGCCCCGGTCATCAACGGCGCTGTGTGTGTGTATATGGGATTGTGTGCTCCTGCCATATGGACGGAGCCTGGTAGGTGGTAGGAGCCCTACAAGGGCAATAGTGTCTTCGCGGCCTATTTATTTAGTTAAAGGCCTTGTCTATTTATTTAGGGTGAGCAAGTAAGGAAGCATTTGTGAAGTGATGAAAGCCATTTCTCAAGAGAAGCGCCTTGCAAAAAAGAGAAAAATACATACGCTATTTTTCTACAGGCTCCGTTTGTTATGCTTCGACATTTTCACTAAAACTAGTTAAACAGACAGATATTATAAAAGATTTCCAGAAACGTATTTGAGAATCTGCAGGCAACTTCCGAGCTGAAGAGGCGCCTTGGAATTTTGCACCTCGAATAAAAGAGAAGGCCTGTTCGCGTCGAGATGGGTCACTGGCAGACAGAAAATAAACATTTTTGTTTCGAAAGTGAAAATCTTTAAAAGGGGCGAAGATGGTGGCATCAGGATCAGATATAATGGCTCTGCTGACAGAAGCCCCTTCTACACATTACCCCCTCCCCTCTCCATCACCACCACCTCCCCGGCCCCAACCAGAAGCCTCTATCCAGCCTCGCATTATGTCTAAATGGTCGCACAAAGCACATGACTGAGCTTACGTTACGGAGGCGCATACAGCTACCACAGAAGTGAAGGGATTTACACGTAAGCTCCGGCCAACAGATGTGTTTTCTTGGGATAATATCTTCAGTTAGGAGGGTTTGTGTACACGTTAGGCTAATGGCTGACCGTGTGTGTGGTAACTGGGGTATAATCACTGATCATCTTAAAGGGAGTCTGTCATCGGAACCCCGGCCCTGCAGTTAGGTTAGGGTCACCCTTCTGAATCGGGCCCTCCGTTGCGGAAAAATCACCACTTTTTGTCAATATGCAACTGAGCTCTTTGGAGCACTGAGGGAGTTGCCGCTTACCTTTTTGGAGCAATGACAATGCCCTCGATACTCCAAAGAGCTTATTTTCATATTGGCCCATTTTGAGGGTCTTATAAAAACGAACGTTGATCTCCCCCGATACCTGACACTCCTACACCGACACTGGCTTGGGAGACCAATTCCTTACTCTCTCTGACAGGTATTTTGGTCTACGACCCCCTAAGGGTTCCCTTTGTACCCTTTATTAGGACAATCAGTACAAATAGTTACTTCTATGGTACCATACACCAAAGCTTCTTTAGAATCTGATCCCCACTATTCCTAATTCCTGCTGGCGATGTGATGGCCCGGATGGCTCTCTGTTCCACATTTACTGGCTCTATCCCCTAATTTGTCATTTTAGGAGAATTTGAGCATTTTCTGATCCTGAGAGATCTGCTCATCTACCTTCTCAATGTGCCCCCTAAAACTCAGGGATGGAGAAATGGTGCCACGTGCTTCTCCATATTTTGTCTAATTGCTCTTTACTGGCATTGGACATCCCTGCCCTCTCGTATAAACCTGCATTCAGGATCTGTGCTCCATGGAGTACCTCTCAGCCTTATTATACTATTCTGTGGACTGCCCGGGACTCATGTTTTGATCATTTCTGCCCTTGACCCTTAGGGTATATTCACACGTAAGAATTTGACCCTGAATTTGCCAAGCAGAAAATTTCTGCTTCAGGAATTTGAAGAAAATTCTGCTTGATAAAACTGACTTTCCGCACTGAAGGAAAGGGTATATTTTCTGCCTCCCATTCATTTCAATGGGATTTCTCAGACAGGACGCTTATTGTTCCGCTAGCTGAAAAAAAATCAACTACTGCCTCCTATTGAAATTAATGAAAGGTGGATTTGAGGCGGAATTTGAGGCGGATTCCGCCTCAAAATCCATGTCAAATTCAGTGAAAAATTCCAGTGCTGTCAGTGCTTCATCTGTCTTTACACAGACCAGCAGGAGGATCTCTTGTAGGATATGGTGGCCCAAATCGAACAGACCTATTTAACACCTTCCTGCAGGATACAGGGCTTGTGGGAACGGGTACAGTCATAGCAGGTTCATTTTGTTCACAGGAAGTTCCATAAACTTGGAATCATAATATCTTTTATGAAAAAAAGGTTTACGTCATAAAATGTGATTAGAATGAAAATAATGGGACAGAAGTATTGGAGGATCCATACAATCAAAGACCTGCATCATTACGGGGTGCACAACGTGGCCGCTAATGAAGGAGCTCGTCTAGTATATTCTCAGCAAGGCCAGTCACACCTTCCGTAATGTTCTTTAAGGCTGCAGAAGTCTTTGTTGTGTCTTAGAGAGGGCCAAGGGAGCGCACCTTACACTTCAGACACCAGCCGTACACATTCTCATTATCTCTAAGACAAGAGCGAGACGATTATTCCCTGAAAATGCTAATTTCTTCTATAATGGGGCTAAGAATCCTGTCACCGTATCAGGTCTTCAGTAAGAGAACGTCTACTGCAGCACAAGTCACCACTAATGGATGCTTCATAGAACCAACATAACAATCCTCTTATGAAATAGCCTATAAAACTGCAGGAACTGGCTGATAACAGAGAGCAGTAGAAGAAGCAACCTAAATCTCACACTGCACTGGGAGACTGAGTCTCAGGCAAACCAAATGTCTTCACCATAGCCTGCCGCAAGACCAGTTGGTCTTGGGCCAGATTTGGAGCCAGGTTATCGGCCCAGGAACTATTGTAAGAAATAGATGCGTTACTGAAATCAAACAAGGTCAAAGAAGGTCAATCCGAGAGAGATGAAGCAAACCCCCAGTTCAGATAGATCCGGAAGTGAAATTATTATATTTGGGGTCTCTTCACAGACATCAGAGAAGAGCGCCAGACACATTGAAGAGGAAGACACAGAGCGCTGGACACCGCAAGGAGGCCCAGAAGAGGTAAGAGAAGGTGAGTATAAATGCTCTTTTATTTTTGTTACCACCCCTGGGCCTCCACCTATTATACTCTGGGGTCTGCATAGATGTCATCTCAGGCATCAGCTGTAGTCCAGACAACGAAAATGGAAGACAGTGGTCAAAGAAACACTTGGAGTGGGGTGCAGGAAGCCAAAACTCCACTACTAAAGCCATGTTATTATATTAAATGGCTATTGATGGCCTACCCTTAGGATAGGTCATCAATGTCAGATCAGTGGGCATCCCCACACTGTGCAGATTTTAGGTGTCGTAGTCGGAAGCAGATGGCTCTGTACACTGTGTAGTGGTCATGCCGCAACATTGCAGCTCAGCGCCTATTCAAGTGGCCACCACCAATCTGATCCCAAGGATAAGCCATCAGTATGTAGTCTTCGACAACCCCTTTAAGGAACCTTAACTAGACTGGGCAGAATTTTAACTTCCCTCCCTTACGACAGGACTCCATAGAACTCAAGGTACACGAGCAACCAGATGGTGAATTGGAAGCACCTGCGCTCAAATAATTCCATTTTGCCAATGTTTTCACCCTCCTTCCTAATAACATGGAAAATATTTAATAGAAAATCATAGTAAAATAATGTAAAATATATTACGTGCGGGGGAAACTCCCACTGGAACCATTTTTCTTCCTCTGGCTGAATCTCCTGCCATGTTTTCCACTGTTTAAGGTCTCCAGTTCCACATAAAAATTCTATTGAGTTTCCCAATAAATTATGGGCCGAGGTTCTCGCGTTTATTTTGATAGAGTAAAACTTGACTCCATAAATATCTAGAAAAAGAAACAATTTTATAAACTGCCAGTGGAAATCTGGTGGGTGAGTTGGAGGAGAGATTCTTATGATTGGCAGGGAGTATACGCTAGTAACGTAACGCCAGTAATAGCGGGAGCCAGGCGCCATGGCGTACTCCTACCATTAGTAATAATGGAATCAGATCACAAAGTATCCGCACGGCTTTGTTATTTATTTTAACACTTTTGGGAGGAGGAATGAAAAAAACTTCTCCGACAAGTGAGAAGTATTTCCTGAAAGGATTGGAACAGGATATGGCAGGAGGCGAGGAAAAAATGTTCATCGTAACCCAAATTTTACTAGGTGCCTATTAGCGCAGTGTCTGTAAGGATTGTTGGAGTTGTTGTCTCAAGTAGACGTGCATAGGGAAAGACCTCATTAGCTCTGACCATTGGGACCCCCCTAGTGATCATGAGAATGGGGATTCTTTGTACCCTCATCTGGATGGAGCAGTGGTCGTGGAGGTGCATTGATACCTTATTTATCTTTCTGGGACTACCAAAGAGAATCTAAGTAGCAACATCGGGAAAACCATTCCGACAGGAATACAAAGGAACCCCATTCATGAACGGTGGGGGTCACATCGCCGAATCCCCACTGATCTACGAATTATCCGTATCCTGTGCATAGGAGATAATTGTACAACCATTTTAGGTTAAGTTCACATCTACACCGGGCTCTCTGTTATTTGGGTCTGCCAGGGGACCCAAATGACAGAGAGTCGGACGGCTAAATAACGATTACACGCGGACACCAGTGGACCCCACTGACTATAATAGCGCCGTTTTCCTCCATTCAAAATCTCCACCAATTTTTTGGCGATTTATTGCAGGGGAGTCTCTGGCGCAGATGTGAACTTAGCCTTAAAAGAATACAAAAAAGATAATAGTGCAGGGCCTAAGGGGAAGAAGCAAGGTACAAGGATTCTCTATTTATTGAATCCCTGTGTCATGCTCCGCCCACTCAGACCGTGCCTTCGCGTTCCTTTAAATCTGGGCATCTTATACTAGTGCATCTCAATAAATTAGAATATCATCATTATTATTATTTTTTTTTTTTAGTAATTCAGTTGAAAAAGTGAAACCCATATATTATATTGAGTCATTACAAACAGAGTGAACTTTTTCAAGTGTCTATTTATGTTAATGTTGATGATTATGGCTACAGCCAAGGAACACCAAAAGTCATTATCTCCGAAAATTAGAAGAATTAACCCAAAACAGCAGCAAAGGCTTCCTAAGCGTTTAAAAAGGTCCCTTAGTCTGGCTCAGTAGGCGACACAATCATGGGGAAGACTGCTGACAGATGTCCAGAAGGCAGTCATTGACACAGTCCACAAGGAGGGTAATACTGATGATATTCTAATTTATTGAGATGCAGTAATATGTAAATGTATCAGGAGGTTCTCATGGCTGGCTATATAGGAGATGAAATAGTGATAATAGGGCAAAGTGTTATATTTTTCTTGCCAGCCTCCACCCTACAATAGCTGCTCCTGGGATTCCAGATTTAAACCCTATAAATATAGACTTTTTTGATACTTTGTATTGTTCTGATGCATCTGTGTGTCTCCATGGTTACAGACTACACGACTACCTGTAGTCTGATCCAGCAGTCATATTCTTTTCTATCTGCCCTTCATACTTTTTTACAATGTACATGTAGTAGATTAATAAACAAGTAGGAGTCGGGTGGAAGAGAATATGGCCCAGATCTACTAACAGATAGACAGACAGTCTGACAATACACCAGATTTATCACAGTGACTGATGCTGGATGTGAAATCTGGCACATCTGTACACTGTCTAGTCTACGTTTATACCACTTTCTAGCTTACTTTGACCCAGAATTTTTCGACATTATTTTGAAGCATTTTTGGCATATTTAAGCCATGCCCCCTTTTACTGAGAATCCACACCCACATGTCTAACATGCTGAAAATTTGTAGCCCTAACTAGACGCATCACGTTGCACCAAAGTCTAATTGTAACCACAATAGTAAAGGTCGGCCATGTAGAATCAGACTACAGGGTATGTTTGTAGTCTGTTACCATAGAAACACAGAGGTCTGCATCGGTTTTGCAGGCACAAATTGAAATGTCAATGAAAGTATATGCAAAGTTGCCTCATTTTAGATGCATTGGAACAATTGGTTGCTATGAGACGCACCTCATCTACTTAATAAATAGAAATAAGACAGAATAGAGGTGTCCCTGCAAAAAAAGAGAAAAACACAACCACTGCTAGGCCGTGCAGTCATTATTACAGGGTTTTTATGACCTATCCTTAGGACATGGCAACTTCTTGTGTGAGCTCACCCCTATAGAGTACCAGGCCGCATAAATTCTGAGAAGGCTTCAAAAACCTGTGTGTTATCAAAGGTACAGATGTAGCAAACTTTAACCTGACATTTAGAGTCAGGGGGATGTCTCAAGTCGTGGACTGAATCAGCAGCAAGATCAAGCAGGATACTTATTTCTTCAGCGTCCTACTGCGATCTCTGCCTCCCATTGTATTCGATCAGGGCGGAATCTGCCTCAAAAGCAGCGGCAGATTCTGCTGTGTGAACATACCCTTATGGTGTAACCTACAAACTTCTTGTGATATTAAAAAATTCATGTTAAAGTATTCTTCATCTAAACTCAAGTTTTTTTTTAAAGGCGAACAAGATCATCAGACAGAATTTGTTAGTTTTCTATGTACGATACCTTTGCGGTTCACTTCACTTGATATTAGGGTACTCTTTGTATAAAGCCTAGGTAATAGAACTCTATGAGAATATTAGAAATATATCAGGAGTATATACACCAAATTCAGAGCCCAAGCAAAATCCTCATGTAAGAAATTGTTAAAAGCCAATACCGCCATCTAGTGGTATACATTTTTGAACAGATACAATTTTTTCTTTGGTGTTTTTGATTTTTTTTTTGGTCTACATAGAAGTCATTAGGTTTTACACATAACAGATAAGAGCTGCACTTTACACCTTGATGCCATCTCATCACCCTATTCCTTGCATGCAGCTGAGATTTCTCTCCTATAGTATCTGTATAAACCAGTTGTAGTTTTCCATAGAAGGATTTCTAGAGGCCTTTTATCGAACCATCACACTATAAACAGCATCGTTGACCAGGATGGGGTGCAGTCTATGGATAAGTGCAGAGCTGTTCCATGTGGTTTGGGGTGTTCCCGGGTAGGGTTAAAAATTGCCTTTAAATTTGGACTTCAAATGTTGGGCGGTATGGTTTATTAATAATAATAATAATAATAATAATAATACATTTTATTTATATAGCACCAACATATTCTGCAGCACTGTACAATTTATCCAAATGAAGGTTCCCATTGATAGCTATGCAAGCTGAATTTGGACATGCCAGAATTGTTTTAGAAAATTTGGGAGAGTCCTGGCAAATTTGGGGCAGTGGGCAACTATGCTGATTGTAAAATCTCTTCATGGTGTAGTGAGATAGGAAAGGATATGCCATAAATGTTTGCTAGACGTGGGTCCCACCTCTGGGAATGGGGGTCCCCCAAACCCCAGTTTGTTGGGTGTACAGTGGTGGCTAGAGATGATTCGGCTCTCCAGTTTATTTCAGACCGAACTTGTTTGGATAGAAGTGGAAGTGCTATTATTATTATTATTATTATTATACCCTGGGGTCTCATCAGACCCCAGGGTATAATAAGTAGAGGCCCAGGGAAGGTGAGGAAAAATAACAAACACTTATACTCACCTTGTCTTTCCTCTCCTAGGTATCTTTGCAGCGTCCGGTGGTCTCCCGATTCCTCTTCAGGCCTCTGTCTGATGTCATGCATCCTGGAATCACTGCTGAAGCCTGTAATTGGGCCTCAGCGGTCACATGGGACACACTGAGCACCATGACGTCATGACCCCAGGGCGCATGACATCAGACAAAGGCTGGAAGTGACCTGAAGGGGAGCATAATAGTGTTTTGTGGGTTACAAACCCAAAACTTTTGTAAGTTGTAGACAAATAAGTTCACCCATCCCTAGTGGTGGCTATGTGAATTCCAAGAATATCATCAGTCTTGGCTAGTCTTGAAACTTCCATAGAATTGAGTAGAAAAAGATGTAACTGCGAGATCATTGCTCCACCTATCCAATTTATTAAATCTGATAGCATATCCTTGAACTCCAACTTCAACTCCAGCTCTTTCCATCCTTCAATAGGTGCAGCTCCACTGATTCTGGCACAGTTGGAATTTTTTATCTAGCCCCCACCATTCCTGAGCAATTGGTGCAGTTAGTTTCACACAATTAAGCTCTCTGCTGACAGGTGGGCGGTCCCTGCCAGTCTGCTTCAGCCAAGGACCTCCCATCTGACAGTTGAGAGCATAATTGTACTGAAACTAAAATAAAAGCTCAGATTCCTCAGGAATGGTGGGGGCTAGAGAAAAAATTCCAACTGCGCTGGAATCATTAGAGCAAGACCTATTAAAAGATGCAATGGTAGAGTCAATGAAATGTTCTCTTTAAGGTACCTTTTCAAGTGGATGGGCCAATGCTGCTCAGCGCACAGGTGACACCTTTAGGATACCATGTTAAAAAAAACAAAAATTTTTGGCTTTGGTAAAAGTTGCCCAGGTGAGACGTGCGGAACACAGGACCTCAGGAAAGTCAGATTTGGAAGGTTTTTGAGATTCCCCCTGCACTGTGTAAATATGGGCTTTTCAGGTTTTTCATGCCTGTGCATTAGTATTGTCTTCACGCCGGCGCTCAGCATTCCCTGCCTGGGTCTCACCGAGCTTCCTGTCTCTCTGGTATAACATATTATGCCTGTAGGTCATTTACAAAGTAAAGAATTGTGCTTGGAATGATAAAGAGCAGCGAGATAATTCCCGCAGGAGACTCCGGGTCCAGGACTGTCTGTAATTCTCATATAACTTGGAAGCTGAAGCAGCAGACAGAATGGATCAAGGGGAAAACATGAATTTTAAGTGCACTTTCAAAAGTCCTTTCTAGGTGGCAATTGAGAATTGTTGAATCAGCTGCCAAGGAGGCTCAAGAAGGAGGAACGTAAAGTCAATGCAAAGATTTTTTTTTTTTTTTGATTCCGGGGTGGTCAAAAACCAAAGCTATGCACTTATATTTAATGGTTATAAAGAGGACCTGTCCACCATGAAATGACAATTTTGGAGCAGCTTTACATTGTGCTGTCCCTCTGTTACGCTTCCTGGAAATGTATAAATTAATTGACAAGTGGGCATTACCATTTTCCGTGTTTTCCTACATAGTATGACACTGTTGGCATTGATGGGGCAAGTCCCTACACACTCTGACATTGGCCAATTGGCAAAGGGAAAGGTAATATATACATTTCTAGGAGGAATACCGGTATAAAAGATGATCCAGAACAGCTTTTCTCAATCTAGCTCCATTCTTGGCTTGTGTTCGGTATTGCAGACATTTACATGAATGGGACTGAGCTGTAATACCAGTGACAACCTATGGAGAAAAGTGAATGTGATAAACCACATTCACCATTCATGCGAGATTTATGAGGATCGGCATTTTCAACACTTGTCTTCCTATCTCCTGCGCTGACGGCGGGTACGCCTGATTTATGACGGTTCAGTCCTCCTCATAAATGAGGGGCAACCTCCGCCGGGCCGGCACCCACACTGATATCTATGGCAGCTCATAGTCAGGAATCATTGACTCCATGATAAAATCTGGCAAGCAAGCTATAATAAATCTCCCCTTAGTCCTCTGGCAAAAAAGGTCAAACATTTTTTGCACAAATGGGGTTTTGAACACAAAAAATGAGCGAATTTTTCTTTTTGTGTGATCCTCACTTTTCCCAAAAAGGGGCGCAGCGAAGTCGCACAGTGGGCGGGGCTAACAGCAATTCAGTCATAGTGCAATCTATCCTAACGCTGTGCACATGCCCATTATACAGCTTGTAATGATTTGCAGATGGTTTGGGCCCAGCGGGCAACCCCGAGCACCTCATGGTGGACCACAGCACATAGGGGGTTGGTTTCGCAGCCAGAATCGGGGTTCTCTCTAAGCTCCCCATTATGACAGAATCAGAGTCACAGTTCCTGTGCTGTAATTCATTTATGGCAGTGGATTACGCCTCACTCTTACCATGTATATATAGCACCACAGTCTTTTTCTGCCGTTATGGACACTTATACCTTATTCACAGGACACGAGATAAGTGTCCGATCGCTGAAGGCTCGACCCCCCAGTGATCAGGAGGACGGGGACCAAAAATTCCCCTAAAACCTCCTTGTGAATGGAACACCAATGTGCTTGCATGACTAGCGCTCCATTCACTTCTACATGGTTATAGGACAGCATAGGTTATAGGTTGTTTCCACACTAAACAAGTCTGCTGGATTTACCGTCCTGAACAACATGCGGGGAGATGGATTCCTAGCATTAGCCACATAAACAAGTGTGTAGGCCGAGGGGGGGTCCCAAATGTTGATGTTATCCAAGTACCTTCCATCCCCATTGATATCCATGGGAGTTTCCAATCCATTCCATTAGGACAGGACCTGCTCTACTGTATATCGGAAGAGCCTCAGCCTGTACACTCAGGGATGTGCACGAGGCCTTATAGTTATCTGTGATACTAGGAGTCCCTGTTTCCCCACTATATACTGTCCTATACTATAAACACTATGGGACAGTATGTAATGGAGAGGCAGCGACTCTGGACATCATAAAGAAGTATAATGCTAGGAGTCCGTCTCCTGGCATGGTGTACAGGCTCCAAGGCTCACATCCAGGGTTACAGGTTATGACCAGCCCAAGACACCACGTATATATTACTGCCAACCCCCTAACCACCCTAGACTGGGTATTATTCCCTACATCACAAAAAAACATGCAATGCGTTACATGTAGAAGACGCCAAACCAGTCTAAACTAATGGAGGCCATACAATTAGATTCTTGTTGGAAAATTACATCATGTGACACGGTGGCGCTCTGAAGATATTATAGACTTGCTTCTGGTTCCCCCCACAGGTTACAGTTTTTATCTGGGGACTCCTGCAGTGGGAGTCCCCACAGTGCTATGGTTGGGAACCAAGGTGACAAAATGGAGTTCCCTTTAACCTCCTAAGTCACATTAAAATCGCAAAAACCCCAAAATTGTCACTTTTTTTATTGCAGATTTTGACTTTATGGCGGAAATAAATATTCGTGGCACACAACTCCGGTGTCTTATATGTATTTTAACCCTTTAGCAATCTAACACATTTTAGCCTTAACCACTTCAGTACCGGGCCAATTTCTGGATCAGGACCAGACACATTTTTGGGTTTTTTGTATGTGCGGTTTTGAGGGCTGTCACATTTTTATCATTTGGGTTATTTGGCTAATTTCTGCGTATTTTTTCGGTGACACATAGGGCTTTATTTTTAGGTTGTTTTTATTTTTGCATGTGTTTTAATATTTTTTTATATCTGGGAAAATATAAACAAAAGAGGAGGGAAAACGGGTCTGTTTTTCACTTTTCATTTTTTTTTTTTATTTAAATAACACAAAGTGCCACGAAGAAACTTTTTTAAATAGTTTTTCCTCTCCGTTAAGGTAATTTTTATTTTGCATGGTGTCGTCAGGGATGGGGCTATAACCTTTAATAAGGGTGTTTTATTGGCGTATTTTATTTATTTTTTAAATTATTTTATTTACATTTTTTTGTGGGGGAGGCCGATTTCCCCTGTAACTCGGGCAGGTACATTTAGCCCCAGTTGCAGGAGGAATACAACCTCCTGCCTGTTACTATAGAGCTGATCTGGGTCCTGTAGGACCCAGCAGCTCTAACAGACTGATCCCAGTGGATCACGGGGTCAGAGGGGAACCGCAACATGGCGGTGCCCATAGCGCTGTATACACTGCGAGCAGGAAGGCAGGGAAGGTAATAAACCTTCCCTATCTCCTCTCTGGGAGCTTCGGCTGAAGTTACAGCTGACTGCCTGTTTCAGCAGCTGAATTTTAAGGTTTACGGTATTTATCAAGTAGAATAAGTAATGTACTATTTTATTTTAGGGGTTGTAACAGATGTGGGGATACCAATTGTGTGCTTTGTTGTTTTTTTTTTTTTTCATTAACTAGGGGGAAAATAAAAGTCTATTTTCACTTTTTTTCTCTAAAACGATGTCAGCATTAACCACAGCATACAAGGGGTTAAACGTTAAGTGTGCTTCTGATTCATGATATTACCCCCATTATCAACTAAATCCATGGTACCCCCTCCCCTGGGGTCATCTGAAGTGACAGGGACAGGACATTGCCAGCTGCTCGTGTTCTCCTGTGCACTGGTTAAAGTGAGAGTGCGAGTATATGCAGCTTCACTTTAACCAGTGATATCTCTAAATCTATGTGGGCTACAGACATGATCTTGGTCTTGTTTTAAAGCTCCGAAGTTAGAGCCCTTTAAAGTTACAGTGTCAATGAATGTGTTCTACTTGGGGTGAACAGTAATGCACTTGGTTCAAGCCCCTTGTCCTGCTCATTCAAAACTGTAGGGGAGTTAAAGGGGTTGTCCAGTCCCAAATCGAATTTTCATACTGATAACCTATCCACAGGATAGGTTATCATTATGTGATCTGTGGGGGTCAGACACCTGGACCCCACACAAATCAGCTGTTCTAGCAGTCTCTGGGTGCCAGAAGCTGCTAGTGGACAAGCGGTGCGTGCAGTGCTGCTCCTATTCAAGTAATAGGAGCAGCGCTGCAGGGACCCCCTCTAAACAGTAGACAGGGCTGCTGTACTACTCTCCTATTACTTGCATAAGAGCGGTGCTACACACGTCGCCCATCGATTAGTATTTTCCGATAGATCATCGGCTCTTGCAGCTTGTGGGTGCGTGGGGTTTGGGCATCAGACACCTGTAGATTCCATACCATATATCATGCGGATAAGTCATCAGTATGGAAATTTGATTTGGGCCAGATAACCCCTGTAACAGCAAACCTTTACTAACTAACCACGCTGCCCAGTGTAAAGACCATTTGGGTGAAGTGATCCAAAACCAGTAAACAACAGCACAATCTCCAGGGATAAAAATATGACAAGTGCACATTTTAATTGCAAATACTACAGTAAAAGGACATAAAAAGTGAATCCCATCAGCACTCCCCGACACTCTCATCCAGTGACTCTGAAGTGCGCAGACTCTCAATCTTAGTAATAAACTTTTCCTGGCTGAGTAAAAGAATGCGAAGTCCGGAAGACTTGAAGTCATAACCGCATTCTGTCAGTAACTTTATTCTAGATTTTAGCGTGATTATATGGATAGCTAGAACTTTCATAGTGCAGAGAATCTCCTTAATGTCAACGCCGCACCCAATCAGGATTTTGATCTTATTCTCAAAGATCTTGGGCGTCACAAGTAGTACTTTGGGAAACATGAAGACATAGAGGGTGATCTCTGCTTCCGTACACCCCAAGGATTGGAATATTGCCTGCACGCCTTCATAGTTTTTTTCGAAATAGGTATAGCTGAGGCTCAGCAGTGGCGCTCCGTTGCCCTGTAGCCACATAAGAAGGGCATGATTGTCCAGTTTCATCATGGACTTTATATTCTCAACGTTGGCTTGGACGCGGTTTGTACTTTTGGTCAAAATATATATATTTCTGGAAATCAATTCCCTGACAAACTCCTGTGGGTTCGTCCCCCCTAACTGAGTGCAGAGGTCTAGTAAATACTCCACATTCTGCTTGTTGAGGTCAACACTGTTTGAAAAAGTTCTAGGCGACTTGATCATCAGCTGGCTCAAAAGTTTGGGAGGCAATCCAATGGACTGAAGGTATTGGATATTCTTTGACAAGTTCTCAGTATTGGACGTTCGGAAGAAGGACTCCGGAGATCGCTGAACAACATTAAGGATGGTCGCGTCTGTACCCAATATCCCTTTCCAAATGTTCCACATCTCATCCAAGACTTCATGTTTGCGAGTTATTGCCCGGGGGAACCTAGAAATGATACTTGCCACCATCTTAGTATCTGCACCTTTGTCCATAAGAAACTGTCCGAGTTTTTGCTCGTATGTGATTGTCTTCTTGAGGAGGACTGCATGACGCTTTCGGACCAGTGTCACGTCCACCCCCATGTTCTCAAGGCTGGAAACCAGGCTTAAGTTTTCGACAGGTACTTTTACTTCATTGTGTGAAAGCTGTTGAGTGCAGAACCTTGCCCATGGTATGGCAGGAAAAGTGAGGGTAAAGCTTGCCACTGCCTTACCATTTCTTGTACTCTTCAAACAAGTCACAAAATTCCCAGTTATGTTTATTAGCATCTTCAGCGCCATGGTTGTGGAGTTTATTTCTCAGTCTAATGCAACAGAAGAGAAAAATTATATGAAAAACAACAGCAGCAATAATGTATATTACACAACAATATTTAAAGAACTACTTAAAGGGGTTTTCCAGGCACTGGAAAGCAGAGCTCTTGCCACTTATGTTGGATCGGTGATGTTATAGCATTGGGAAGGTCAACTTTCACTACATGGGGTGGTGCAGGCAGGAGATGGTAGGGGTCTGAGCAATGCTCCAGGAGCTAAGGGCCCGCCCCCAGTGTGCCAAACTGCCTCATCTGCATAAAACTTCAAAGTTGTTATCATCAAAATCTACAAAAGTGACATACACGAGTGATGTTGTTTATCACTATAATGTGCTCTGTAATGCAGTGGTGGCCGATGAATAAAACATAAAAGAAATACACATTGACATAAAAAAATAAAAATGAAAAATTACAACAAAGACTGTAAAGGCAGTCGCCTGCAACACAATTGCTGTCTATGGGAGCGATGAAGCAAGCGACATTGACATGTGACAAAGTCAGACAAGGTTGGATTTTTGGGTGACGGTCACAGTATGTTGTATGCGGCACCATAGAAATGAATGGCCTTTGATGTTGTGCGACAAACGTTGCGGTGTCTGGTCAGCGCTTTATAAGTACTGAAGCCCACCATCAGGGCTCCAAGAACCGCAGTTGTTACTGCAATATCGGAGCTATTTAGACCTTCTATCTACCTGTATTTAGGCGTATCCATCTTTCTTCTGAGGAACCCATTCATTTGGGGGAAACATGTTGAGGAGTAATTGAGCTTATCTTTGTTTCAGAGTAGGCAACAGATAGGAATACATTGGTCTGTTTATTTGAACAAATTTTATTACCAGTGGATTTGGGTTGATCCATTTACTATATACTGTTGATTGCCTCCGTATCTTGAAGGGGTTAATCTGATAGTGGATGGACATACACTATTCTTATTTATTGGCAGTACGATATCCCCTTGCTGATGAGCAGAAACACAAATCAGCTGTTGTCCTGCTTATGGACACGTGAGGGAATCGCACTACTACAAACACCCAACACCTTTTGCCCTCTGTTTTCTTTTTCTGTTTTGCCCTACAAACAAACGGGTAATTAGTAAATATTGGAGAGTAGTGCACTGGCCCTCCGCTTTCACTGCTTAGACCCAGTTCACATCTGCGTTCGGGGAGTCCGCTTGGGGACCCCCCGAACGATAACCTATACGCATAAAAAGCAGTTTACCTGGGAAACTCATGGACCCCATAGACTATAATGGGGTCTGTGTGGCTTCTGCTCAGTTTCCGCACAAAGCAAGTGGAGAGGAAAGTGCTGCAAGCAGCACTTACCTCTCCGCGTGTTTCAAGTGGAAACCACACGGACCCCATTATAGTCTATGGGGTCCTCGGGTGTCCCAGGTAAACCGCTTCTTTATGCGTATAGGTTTCCGTTCAGGGGGTCCCCAAATGGAAACCCGAACGCAGATGTGAACCGGGCCTAAATGGTTCTCCCATAAAGAAATCAATGGGGAATACTGATATTTAGCAACACGGCTTTCTCTAAATACGCAATATATCAGAGAATCCTATGTGGTTTGCATGGTGCTGTTTAGAGTGATGCTGGCAGTTGGTTTTGAGAGCCCTATAAGTGCAGTCTTTTACACGCTGTGATATGCGCTTAGAATCTTTTCACTGATCACCTATTAGCCTTGGGCCCATTTTTGGCTTTTAATAAATATTAATAAAAGCTAATTTTTATTATTTATTTTTTTTTCATTTCCTCTGTGAATTAAACGTTGCTGTGTAGCCCTAGCCTAACTACCAAGTAGAGCGCCATACGTATTGTTGGAGCTGTGCTTGAGATCAAAGCTTAGCCACGACCTCTTCAAACAGAAGGGGCCCCGGGTGTTGGACCCTCAATGATCACAAATTGATGATCTATCCTAAGGACAGATCATCAATATCCCTTAATTCCTTAGGAGAGAACTGGTGAACAGTCATTAGAGGACCTTAAGGCCACAGGATTTTACATTACGTGGAAAGTGGCTTCTGGCTAATCCCATCCACACATTGCAGAAAAATATGCGCAGTGGAAATCCTATGATTTCAAAAACCGTTGAGTTTTTCACAGCATCTCAATTATACCTACCTACACTGGTGGTTTCCCTATGGGTATAATGGAAGCAGACAGTGAAAAGTGCTGCGGGAAAAACCACAATGCGTTTCTGCTGCGGTTTTTCCCATGGTGGTTTTTGGCTGTGGTTCGCTACGTGTGGCCTTAGCTTAAAGGGGTATTGCAGGTTATAGATACTGATCCTTAGTAGTCAGATCGGCGTGGGTCTGACATCTGCCACCACCACCGAGCAGCTCTGCACTCTAACTAACACAGCTCCGTCCTCTGAGTAGTGGCCAGGTCAGGTTACTGCAGCTCTGCTCATATTCACTCAGGCCCTGCTATTTTCGGAAATTGTAAACGTCGCTATAACATGATATATAGTATAAATCGTAATCCTCCAGTCCTGCCACCTACAATAAAACTGTACAAATATAAAAACCTCAAGAGAACCAGTTGGATTTTAAGTGACAGGTGACAAATATACAAAGTACACACCGTATATACATGTATACTGGTACATTACCTTACAGATACAGCTGGAAATACGGTATATCCCCATATCACCTTCTATAAAACATGGTATATCCCTTTAATTCTTCCTAAAAGGAAATGGAGAAGGTTCACCTTGAACAGAAGTGTCCTAAAGTTACACAAACAATACAGGATGAGTCTTCAGCACAGTACAGGGCGGTTACACTAGGACCACATTCACACCACAGTCACACACAGACGGCACTAACAACCGCATAAGAATTAGAGGAATCTTACAGCCATGACTGTGCTGGCGGACACACAGCACACATGTCTGCTCCACTTCCTGCTGCCATGTAACACGCGCTCTGATTGGTCACATTCAAGCCGTCGGGATTGGCTTATCAGTCGTGTACTGCCATTGGTCAGTTAGTTGTGCGCTGTGATTGGCTAGTTAGATCTGTGCTGTGATTGGTCGTCTGAACATGGAGTAGTTTCGTTCCGTATGAGGATGATCACGTGATCTAAGCGGCGCGCTGGAGCCCGGAGGGGAAAAGTTACAGCAGACAGTGCCGGGGTGGCCGGACCTGAGAGAGCTAGGAAGAGAATGGAGAGAGATAGGATAGCAATAAGTCATGGAGATAGCAGAGATTTTATATATAATACATGTGAGGTATATATTAGATATTAGGATACAGGGGCGTAGCTATAGGGGGTGCTGCGGTCACCCCAAAGGTCACTCTGCCATGTAAAATCTAGCACTATTCCAAATGGCACAAGGTAGGGGCCCCATTACACATTCTGCATTGGGGTCCAGGAGCATCCGGTATCCTTCTAGTATAGAGAGTGATAGGTAGATGGATGTGAGAAATGAGATATATCAAAAATACATAGAAATATACGAGATAGAAAAGGCATCGCTGTATACGAGATAGGTAGATGGATATTTATTTATTTTGCTTGTATAGCGCCATCATATTCCACAGAGGTATTGTCAGTCACTGTCCCATATTACAGAATTGTCTGACCATTGTACAAGCAATGCTACCTCCGATGCCGCCCCTGCTACCTCCTGTGTCACCCCTCTACCTCATAGATTGTAAGCTCTTGTGTCACCCCCTCTACCTCATAGATTGTAAGCTCTTGTGTCACCCCCCTACCTCATAGATTGTAAGCTCTTGTGTCACCCCCTCTACCTCATAGATTGTAAGCTCTTGTGTCACCCCCTCTACCTCATAGATTGTAAGCTCTTGTGTCACCCCCTCTACCTCATAGATTGTAAGCTCTTGTGTCACCTCCTCTACCTCATAGATTGTAAGCTCTTGTGTCACCTCCTCTACCTCATAGATTGTAAGCTCTTGTGTCACCTCCTCTACCTCATAGATTGTAAGCTCTTGTGTCACCTCCTCTACCTCATAGATTGTAAGCTCTTGTGTCACCCCTCTACCTCATAGATTGTAAGCTCTTGTGTCACCTCCTCTACCTCATAGATTGTAAGCTCTTGTGTCACTCACCTCGGGCTCTGTCACCCCCCACCTCATAGATTGTAAGCTCTTGTGTCACCCCTCTACCTCATAGATTGTAAGCTCTTGTGTCACCTCCTCTACCTCATAGATTGTAAGCTCTTGTGTCACCCCCTCTACCTCATAGATTGTAAGCTCTTGTGTCACCTCCTCTACCTCATAGATTGTAAGCTCTCGTGTCACCTCCTCTACCCCTCTACCTCATAGATTGTAAGCTCTTGTGTCACCTCCTCTACCTCATAGATTGTAAGCTCTTGTGTCACCCCCTCTACCTCATAGATTGTAAGCTCTTGTGTCACCTCCTCTACCTCATAGATTGTAAGCTCTTGTGTCACCTCTACCTCATAGATTGTAAGCTCTTGTGTCACCTCCTCTACCTCATAGATTGTAAGCTCTTGTGTCACCTCCTCTACCTCATAGATTGTAAGCTCTTGTGTCACCTCCTCTACCTCATAGATTGTAAGCTCTTGTGTCACCCTACCTCATAGATTGTAAGCTCTTGTGTCACCTCTACCTCATAGATTGTAAGCTCTTGTGTTAACCCCTCATAGAGTGTAAGCTATTGTGTCACCCCCTCTACCTCATAGATTGTAAGCTCTTGTGTCACCTCCTCTACCTCATAGATTGTAAGCTCTTGTGTCACCTCCTCTACCTCATAGATTGTAAGCTCTTGTGTCACCTCCTCTACCTCATAGATTGTAAGCTCTTGTGTCACCTCTACCTCATAGATTGTAAGCTCTTGTGTCACCTCCTCTACCTCATAGATTGTAAGCTCTTGTGTCACCTCCTCTACCTCATAGATTGTAAGCTCTTGTGTCACCTCTACCTCATAGATTGTAAGCTCTTGTGTCACCTCTACCTCATAGATTGTAAGCTCTTGTGTCACCCCCTCTACCTCATAGATTGTAAGCTCTTGTGTCACCTCTACGACAAGAGCTCTTGTGTCACCTCTACCTCATAGATTGTAAGCTCTTGTGTCACCCCCTCTACCTCATAGATTGTAAGCTCTTGTGTCACCTCTACCTCATAGATTGTAAGCTCTTGTGTCACCTCTACCTCATAGATTGTAAGCTCTTGTGTCACCCCCTCTACCTCATAGATTGTAAGCTCTTGTGTCACCCCCTCTACCTCATAGATTGTAAGCTCTTGTGTCACCCCCTCTACCTCATAGATTGTAAGCTCTTGTGTCACCTCCTCTACCTCATAGATTGTAAGCTCTTGTGTCACCCCCTCTACCTCATAGATTGTAAGCTCTTGTGTCACCTCTACCTCATAGATTGTAAGCTCTTGTGTCACCTCTACCTCATAGATTGTAAGCTCCTGTGTCACCTCCTCTACCTCATAGATTGTAAGCTCTTGTGTCACCTCCTCTACCTCATAGATTGTAAGCTCTTGTGTCACCTCCTCTACCTCATAGATTGTAAGCTCTTGTGTCACCTCCTCTACCTCATAGATTGTAAGCTCTTGTGTCACCTCCTCTACCTCATAGATTGTAAGCTCTTGTGTCACCTCTACCTCATAGATTGTAAGCTCTTGTGTCACCTCTACCTCATAGATTGTAAGCTCTTGTGTCACCCCCTCTACCTCATAGATTGTAAGCTCTTGTGTCACCTCTACCTCATAGATTGTAAGCTCTTGTGTCACCTCTACCTCATAGATTGTAAGCTCTTGTGTCACCCCCTCTACCTCATAGATTGTAAGCTCTTGTGTCACCTCTACCTCATAGATTGTAAGCTCTTGTGTCACCTCTACCTCATAGATTGTAAGCTCCTGTGTCACCCCCTCTACCTCATAGATTGTAAGCTCTTGTGTCACCCCCTCTACCTCATAGATTGTAAGCTCTTGTGTCACCTCCTCTACCTCATAGATTGTAAGCTCTTGTGTCACCCCTCTACCTCATAGATTGTAAGCTCTTGTGTCACCTCTACCTCATAGATTGTAAGCTCTTGTGTCACCTCTACCTCATAGATTGTAAGCTCCTGTGTCACCTCCTCTACCTCATAGATTGTAAGCTCTTGTGTCACCTCCTCTACCTCATAGATTGTAAGCTCTTGTGTCACCTCCTCTACCTCATAGATTGTAAGCTCTTGTGTCACCTCCTCTACCTCATAGATTGTAAGCTCTTGTGTCACCTCTACCTCATAGATTGTAAGCTCTTGTGTCACCTCTACCTCATAGATTGTAAGCTCCTGTGTCACCCCCTCTACCTCATAGAGTGTAAGCTCTTGTGTCACCCCCTCTACCTCATAGATTGTAAGCTCTTGTGTCACCTCTACCTCATAGATTGTAAGCTCTTGTGTCACCTCTACCTCATAGATTGTAAGCTCTTGTGTCACCTCTACCTCATAGATTGTAAGCTCCTGTGTCACCCCCTCTACCTCATAGAGTGTAAGCTCTTGTGTCACCCCCTCTACCTCATAGATTGTAAGCTCTTGTGTCACCTCTACCTCATAGATTGTAAGCTCTTGTGTCACCCCCTCTACCTCATAGATTGTAAGCTCTTGTGTCACCCCCTCTACCTCATAGATTGTAAGCTCTTGCGAGCAGGGCCCTCAGTCCCAGTGTGTGAATTGAATATTTCTTTGTAATGTATCTCTTTTGTCTGTACTTGAACCCTACAAATTGTACAGTGCTGCGGAATATGTTGGCGCTATATAAATAAAATGTATTATTATTATCAAAATGTATTATTATATGGGGCCCACAATCTACATTCCCTATCAGAATGTCTTTGGAATGTGGGAGGAAACCGGAGTACCCGGAGGAATCCCACCAAACACGGGGAGAACATACAAACTCCTCGTAGATGTTGTCATGCAGTGCTAACCACTGAGCCATATATGTAGGATGCTTAGATAAGAGATAGATAATAGAACAATGATTGATATATACTAGATAGATAGAGCTAGGTAGGTGGATGAGAGATATGAGATAGATACATAGATATGAGAGATATATACTAGCTAGACAGAAAAGTGATCATTGTATACTGGATAGGTAGATGGATATGAGATATATGCAAGATGCATAGGTAAGAGATAGATATATAATAGACAGAACAATGATCACTATATACTAGATAGGTCGATAGATATGCGATATACAGCTGCATCTCAATAAATTAGAAGATCTTTGAAACATTTATTATCTCAGTAATTACATTAATAAAGTACCCTCCTATATTTTCTAGATTCTTTACACACAGAGTCTTCTATTTCAAGTGTTTTAGTTCTGTAAATGTTGATTATGGATTACAGGGAATGAAAACCAAAATCTAAGAAAATTAGAATATTGTAAGTTCAGTTCAGTCTTGTAAATTCAGTGTCACCTTCCAAGGTTTCCTAAGCCTTTACATGGTCCCTCAGTCTGGTTCAGTAGGACACACAATCATGGAAGACGCTGATTATGGATTGTATTACTGAATTACTGAAATGAATGAGCGTTTCACAGATTCTCATTTATTGAGATGCTCCTGTATGTAAGATACAAAGAAATGAGATTGATATATAATAGAACAAGGATTGCTATGTACTAGATAGATGGATGTGAGATAGAGATATATGAGTTATATCTAAGAGACATAGATATGAGATAGATATATACTTGTTAGACAGAAAAGTGATCGCTGTATACTAGATAGATACCTTCAAAAAACAGGCAACACTTCAAAAGTAATAAAAGAACTGGCTCTTTTCTCACCCAAGCAGTGATGTTTCTGCTCAGCCGTAGAGCTTTTCTCAAGCCAAGGATATATGCTAGATAGATATATAGATAGACTAACTAGATATATACTAGATACGCTTGAGAAAAGCTCTATTGCTGAGATGAAATCTTGCTGCTTGGGTGAATAAAGAGCCAGTTCTTTTATTACTTTTAATATAGGAGTGCTGCCGGATTTTTGACGGTATTGTTTGGAGAGCTGTGGTCAGTTCTGAGGATAGCACACAGTGTGACATATACTGAGAGAGAATCATTTCCTAATCATATGAGATAGAAAGATATTAGACACAATTGGGCAGCCTTTCCTCTAATTCTTGCCAGGAAGTCTCTGATACATAGATAGGTATTAGCTAGATAGATGCGAGAGATCAGATAGATAGATAACAATAGAAAGGCCACTGGAGCACCATAACAAGAGGTGGGTGCAAAAAAATCTCCAGACTCAGGAGATGAAATATCGCACATGGAATAAAACTCCACGAATTTCACATTTATTTTGAAATTCCGCCTATTTCTTTGTTTATATAGATAGATATAGATGAGACATTAGATAGACAGAAGATAGATGAGATTAGACAAATATTAGGTAGATTTGAGAGATTAGTTATATAGGTAAATAGACAGATATGAGACATTAGACAGATAGGAGGGGAGGATGGAAATGTTACAAACTTGTTGGCAAACTGCAGAAGCAACTTGTGGCTGTAGGAAGAGTTCATGGTGGTCTGCGCCAAATGGAGAAGATGAGGAAAGACAACGTTTATAATCCGAGGAAACGTCACAGTCATTGGATGTAAAAGGTCTGGATTTGTCCTGTTACCTGTGACTGCATCTTATGTGTACTGTCTACTTTGGCGTGAATGCTCATGGGGGGTGGAGTTGTCCCTCTTAGGATCTGCTTCCACTAAGTTCACACCTGCTTACGTGTTTCCGTTCTTCACGTCCATCAGAGAAACAGAAAAATACACACAATTACTCCATTCTATAATGGGCACGAACAGCCTGTCATACAAATGCTGGTATTTTGCATTGTATTAGTGATCAGACGCCCTGGGGTTCAAGACTCCCTAGGGGGCCTAATAAGTGCAATTAAAAAAAAAAAAAATATATATATATATATATATATATATATATAAAAAAACAAAAAGAATGAAAAGGTCAAATCACCCCCCTTTTCCTTAGAATACATAAATAGAAGTAAAAAATTACCGTGAACCACATACACAATAGATATTCCTGTGTCTGAAAATGTCCGGTCTACAAATCTATAAAAAAAAATTTCCCATGCAGTGAACGTGGTAGCGGAGGAAAAAAAAAGTGCCAAACCGCCGTTTTTTTGCTGTTTCGCCTCCCATAAAAATTTGAATAAACAGTGACTAAAGCAATAGACATTCCCCAAAATGGTATAACTAAAAAGAACATCTGGTTCCACAAAAAAGATGCCCTATGTATCCCCGTATACAGAAGTATTTAAAAGTTACAGGTGTCAGAATATGGCGACCTTTAGAAAAAAAATGTTTTTGCAAAGTTTTAGATTTTTGTTAAGGGGTTTAATGTACATAAAACTATATAAATTTGGTATCCCCGGAATCGTACCAAAATATAGAATACAGGTGACATGTCATTGTGGCTGCACAGTGAACGCCGTAAAAACAAAGCCCGTAAGAAAGTCGCACAAATGCAGTTTTTCTCCAATTCCACCCTATTCTGAATTTTTCTCCAGCTTCCCAGTACATTGTACAGAATAATAAATGGTACCGTTATGAAGGACAATTTGTTCTGTAAACATTAAGCCCTTATATGGCTCTGTGAACGGAAAAATACCAAAGTTATGGGATTTGGATGGGGGGGGAAGGCAAAAACGAAGACAGCAGGGAGTTGCACCGGAGCCCAGGAGAGGCGAGTACTACTGGTTTTAGGTTTGCTCACTTCCCCTGGGCCTCTGATCATTATACTTGGGGGTCTGAAGGCTGTGTTTGGTCCGAATGAAATCACTGGGTGAACCTCACGAGACAAATCTTGTGAGGTACACCCAACACATACTCATACTGTAAAAGGGGCGTGGTTTAAAAGAGGCGTGGCTTAAATAATGGACATTAATCGTAATTGAGGTAAAATGCCCAATTAATTGTGACTAATCACCCAGCCCTATTATATAGTAATAAATCATATGGAAGTCCATAAGTGTCTGAAAATGAATATGTATTGTAATTACCATCAGTCACCAGGCGATGGTGCTAGATAACAAGGTTTAGTATGTCTGAGTACTGACTGTGTCTCACTGTTGTATGCAGCAATCCAGGCCTTAATGTAATAGATTTATGGACTGCGCACCAGAGAAAGGTTTCTCCATTGCCATGTTCCTAGCATTAAATAGAGCACTGAATAGGGAATATGGAAGTGTGTGTATGTGTAATGTATACATGTATAACCCTAGGTTACAGGCGTCCTTATCCCCTCATCTAGACACCTTTTTATTTGACAGTGAAGAGGAGAGTAGATCAGAAATACTAGTGCACTTTCAGATAGCATAAAAATAAATAGCTGCGTGTATTATCCTTGATCTCTGCTCTAATTATAAATTATACTTATTCTATGACATCACTGTGTGTATTATCCCGGTACTGTGACATCACTGTGTGTATTATCTCTGTACTGTGACATCACTGTGTGTATTATCTCTGTACTGTGATATCACTGTGTGTATTATCCCTGTACTGTGACATCACTGTGTGTATTATCCCTGTACTGTGACATCACTGTGTGTATTATCCCTATACTGTGACGCCACTGTGTATATTATCCCTGTACTGTGACATCACTGTGTGTATTATCCCTATACTGTGACGCCACTGTGTATATTATCCCTGTACTGTGACATCACTGTGTGTATTATCTCTGTACTGTGACATCTCTGTGTATATTATCCCTGTACTGTGACATCACTGTGTGTATTATCCCTGTACTGTGACATCACTGTGTGTATTATCCCTGTACTGTGACATCACTGTGTGTATTATCCCTGTACTGTGACATCACTGTGTATTATCTCTATACTGTGACATCACTGAGTGTATTATCCCTGTACTGTGACATCACTGTGTGTATTATCCCTGTACTGTGACATCACTGTGTGTATTATCCTGTACTGTGACGCCACTGTGTATATTATCCCTGTACTGTGACATCACTATGTGTATTATCCCTGTACTGTGACATCACTGTGTGTATTATCCCTGTACTGTGACATCACTGTGTGTATTATCCCTGTACTGTGACATCACTGTGTGTATTATCTCTGTATTGTGACATCACTGTGTGTATTATCTCTGTACTGTGACATCACTGTGTGTATATTAGACCTGTACTGTGACATCACTGTGTGTATATTAGACCTGTACTGTGACATCACTGTGTATATTATATCTGTACTGTGACATCACTGTGTGTATTATCCCTGTACTATGACATCACTGTGTGTATTATCTCTGTACTGTGACATCACTGTGTGTATTATCCCTGTACTGTGACATCACTGTTTGTATTATCCCTGTACTGTGACATCACTATGTGTATTATCTCTGTATGTGTGACATCACTGTGTGTATTATCTCTGTACTGTGACATCACTGTGTGTATATTAGACCTGTACTGTGACATCACTGCTGTGTATATTAGCCCTGTACTGTGACATCACTGTGTATATTATATCTGTACTGTGACATCACTGTGTGTATTATCCCTGTACTATGACATCACTGTGTGTATTATCCCTGTACTGTGACATCACTGTGTGTATTATCTCTGTACTGTGACATCACTGTGTGTATTATCTCTGTACTGTGACATCACTGTGTGTATATTATCCCTGTACTGTGACATCACTGTGTGTATATTAGTCCTGTACTGTGACATCACTGTGTGTATATTATACCTGTACTGTGACATCACTGTGTGTATTATCTCTGTACTGTGACATCACTGTGTGTATATTATCCCTGTACAGTGACATCACTGTGTACATTATCCCTGTACTGTGACATCACTGTGTGTATTATCCCTGTACTGTGACGTCACTGTGTATATTATCCCTGTACTGTGACATCACTGTGTGTATTATCTCTGTACTGTGACATCACTGTGTATATTATCCCTGTACTGTGACATCACTGTGTGTATTATCCCTGTACTGTGACATCACTGTGTGTATTATCCCTGTACTGTGACATCACTGTGTGTATTATCTCTGTACTGTGACGCCACTGTGTATATTATCCCTGTACTGTGACATCACTATGTGTATTATCCCTGTACTGTGACATCACTGTGTGTATTATCCCTGTACTGTGACATCACTGTGTGTATTATCCCTGTACTGTGACATCACTGTGTGTATTATCTCTGTACTGTGACATCACTGTGTGTATTATCTCTGTACTGTGACATCACTGTGTGTATTATCTCTGTACTGTGACATCACTGTGTGTATTATCCCTGTACTGTGACATCACTGTGTGTATTATCTCTGTACTGTGACATCACTGTGTGTTATTAGCCCTGTACTGTGACATCACTGTGTATATTATATCTGTACTGTGACATCACTGTGTGTATTATCCCTGTACTATGACATCACTGTGTGTATTATCCCTGTACTGTGACATCACTGCCTGTGTATTATCTTTTTATGGTGACATCACTGCCTTTTATCATCCCTTTACTGTGACATCACTGTGCTCACTATTACACTGTGACCTCACCGATTGTATAATTTTTGTTCTGTGATATCATCACACTACAGTGACATCATGGTATATAATGTAGGTGTGTACAATGTATTATCATGTAACCTAGCAGTGCAATATTATTTTATCTGATAAAGTTACTGTGAAGAACAAACAAAACAGCCCCAAACATTTTGAATGACATATTCAGCTCTGCTACATCTTTCCGATCAAGATTGGTCTGCAGCTTATCCTGCGTTATATGTTGTATCCATATCGTCTGTGTCTACCGATGGATCCTGAAAGTCGTCTATAACAAGAGTGAGTTCTTAAATTACAATGTCTGACATCCGACTCCGTCCTGATAAATTATTAATCTCTCCACTTTCTAGCATGTAGTAGCTGAGCAGGTCCTGCTTGGAGTCCTCCTCACCTGGCTGTACGTTCTGCCGCTACCATTACTGTATGTACTATATCATCCTCATACTATGTCCAAGAGAAGATGTGTGGAGCTTAAAATCTGTCAGACCATACGGTGTTCAACGCCCGTGTACAGAAGACAGAAGCATCGGACCAGCAGAGGTAAGAACCGGAGCTACAACCTGATGGGCCACAACTATCATAGTCCTGAGGATGACCACTGGTCACATAAGGTCAGGACAGGCAACCTAGGGCCAAATACTGAAGCAAGTATTTATTTTCTGCCTTTTAATGTGCAAGATATCAGAGGTGGTGGTGCATGAGCTAGGACCCCACTCATCTCCAGTACAGAGTGCTAGGACCCCACTCATCTCCAGTACAGAGTGCTAGGACCCCACTCATCTCCAGTACAATGAGCTAGGACCCCACTCATCTCCAGTACAGAGTACTAGGACCCCACACTCATCTCCAGTACAGAGTGCTAGGACCCCACTCATCTCCAGTACAGTGAGCTAGGACCCCACTCATCTCCAGTACAGTGAGCTAGGACCCCACTCTTCTCCAGTACAGTGAGCTAGGACCCCACTCTTCTCCAGTACAGAGTGCTAGGACCCCACTCATCTCCAGTACATGAGTACTAGGACCCCACTCATCTCCAGTACAGTGTGCTAGGACCCCACTCATCTCCAGTACAGTGAGCTAGGACCCCTCTCATCTCCAGTACAGTGAGCTAGGACCCCACTCTTCCCGTCAGTGAGCTGGACCCTCACCCAGACAGAGGCTAGGACCCCACTCACTCCAGAACAGTGAGCTAGGACCCCTCTCATCTCCAGTACAGTGAGCTAGGACCCCTCTCATCTCCAGTACAGTGAGCTAGGACCCCACTCACTCCAGTACAGTGAGCTAGGACCCCACTCATCTCCAGTACAGAGTGCTAGGACCCCACTCATCTCCAGTACAATGAGCTAGGACCCCACCACTCCAGACAGTGAGCAGACCCCACTCATCTCCAGTACAGTGAGCTAGGACCCCACTCATCTCCAGTACAGAGTGCTAGGACCCCACTCATCTCCAGTACAGTGAGCTAGGACCCCACTCATCTCCAGTACAGTGAGCTAGGACCCCACTCATCTCCAGTACAGTGAGCTAGGACCCCACTCATCTCCAGTACAGAGTGCTAGGACCCCACTCATCTCCAGTACAGTGAGCTAGGACCCCACTCATCTCCAGAACAGTGAGCTAGGACCCCACTCATCTCCAGTACAGTGAGCTAGGACCCCTCTCATCTCCAGTAAAGTGAGCTAGGACCCCACTCATCTCCAGTACAGTGAGCTAGGACCCCACTCATCTCCAGTACAATGAGCTAGGACCACACTCATCTCCAGTACAGTGAACTAGGACCCTACTCATCTCCAGTACAATGAGCTAGGACCACACTCATCTCCAGTACAGTGAGCTAGGACCCCACTCATCTCCAGTACAGTGGGCTAGGACCACACTCATCTCCAGTACAGTGAGCTAGGACCACACTCATCTCCAGTACAGTGAGCTAGGACCACACTCATCTCCAGTACAGAGTGCTAGGACCCCACTCATCTCCAGTAAAGTGAGCTAGGACCCCACTCATCTCCAGTACAATGAGCTAGGACCCCACTCATTTCCAGTACAGTGAGCTAGGACCACACTCATCTCCAGTACAGTGAGCTAGGACCACACTCATCTCCAGTACAGTGTGCTAAGACCCCACTCATCTCCAGTACAATGAGCTAGGACCCCACTCATCTCCAGTACAGTGAGCTAGGACCACACTCATCTCCAGTACAGTGAGCTAGGACCCCACTCATCTCCAGTACAGAGTGCTAGGACCCCACTCATCCCAGTAAAGTGAGCTAGGACCCCACTCATCTCCAGTACAATGAGCTAGGACCCCACTCATCTCCAGTACAGTGAGCTAGGACCGCACTCATCTCCAGTACAGTGAGCTAGGACCCTACTCATCTCCAGTACAGTGAGATAGGACCCCACTCATCTCCAGTACAGTGAGCTAGGACCACACTCATCTCCAGTACAGTGAGCTAGGACCCTACTCATCTCCAGTACAGTGAGATAGGACCCCACTCATCTCCAGTACAGTGAGATAGGACCCCACTCATCTCCAGTACAGTGAGCTAGGACCTCACTCATCTCCAGAACAATGAGCTAGGACCCCACTCATCTCCAGAACAGTGAGCTAGGACCCCACTCATCTCCAGAACAGTGAACTAGGACCCCACTCATCTCCAGTACAGTGAGCTAGGACCCCACTCATCTCCAGAACAGTGAGCTAGGACCACACTCATCTCCAGTACAGTGATCTAGGACCCCACTCATCTCCAGTACAGTGAGCTAGGACCCCACTCATCTCCAGTACAGTGAGCTAGGACCCCTCTCATCTCCAGTAAAGTGAGCTAGGACCCCACTCATCTCCAGTACAGTGAGCTAGGACCCCACTCATCTCCAGTACAATGAGCTAGGACCACACTCATCTCCAGTACAGTGAGCTAGGACCCTACTCATCTCCAGTACAGTGAGCTAGGACCCTACTCATCTCCAGTACAATGAGCTAGGACCACACTCATCTCCAGTACAGTGAGCTAGGACCACACTCATCTCCAGTACAGTGAGCTAGGACCACACTCATCTCCAGTACAGTGAGCTAGGACCACACTCATCTCCAGTACAGTGAGCTAGGACCACACTCATCTCCAGTACAGTGAGCTAGGACCACACTCATCTCCAGTACAGTGAGCTAGGACCACACTCATCTCCAGTACAGTGAGCTAGGACCACACTCATCTCCAGTACAGTGAGCTAGGACCACACTCATCTCCAGTACAGTGAGCTAGGACCCCACTCATCTCCAGTACAGAGTGCTAGGACCCCACTCATCTCCAGTACAATGAGCTAGGACCCCACTCATCTCCAGAACAGTGAGCAAGGACCCCACTCATCTTCAGAACAGTGAGAAAGGACCCCACTCATCTCCAGAACAGTGAACTAGGACCCCACTCATCTCCAGTACAGTGAGCTAGGACCCCACTCATCTCCAGTACAGTGAGCTAGGACCCCACTCATCTCCAGTACAGTGAGCTAGGACCCCACTCATCTCCAGTACAGTGAGCTAGGACCACACTCATCTCCAGTACAGTGAGCTAGGACCACACTCATCTCCAGTACAGTGAGCTAGGACCCCACTCATCTCCAGTACAGTGAGCTAGGACCACACTCATCTCCAGTACAGTGAGCTAGGACCACACTCATCTCCAGTACAGTGAGCTAGGACCACACTCATCTCCAGTACAGTGAGCTAGGACCACACTCATCTCCAGTACAGTGTGCTAAGACCCCACTCATCTCCAGTACAATGAGCTAGGACCCCACTCATCTCCAGTACAGTGAGCTAGGACCACACTCATCTCCAGTACAGTGAGCTAGGACCCCACTCATCTCCAGTACAGAGTGCTAGGACCCCACTCATCTCCAGTAAAGTGAGCTAGGACCCCACTCATCTCCAGTACAATGAGCTAGGACCCCACTCATCTCCAGTACAATGAGCTAGGACCCCACTCATCTCCAGTACAGTGAGCTAGGACCCTACTCATCTCCAGTACAGTGAGATAGGACCCCACTCATCTCCAGTACAGTGAGCTAGGACCACACTCATCTCCAGTACAGTGAGCTAGGACCCTACTCATCTCCAGTACAGTGAGATAGGACCCCACTCATCTCCAGTACAGTGAGATAGGACCCCACTCATCTCCAGTACAGTGAGCTAGGACCCCACTCATCTCCAGAACAATGAGCTAGGACCCCACTCATCTCCAGAACAGTGAGCTAGGACCCCACTCATCTCCAGAACAGTGAACTAGGACCCCACTCATCTCCAGTACAGTGAGCTAGGACCCCACTCATCTCCAGAACAGTGAGCTAGGACCCCACTCATCTCCAGAACAGTGAACTAGGACCCCACTCATCTCCAGAACAGTGAACTAGGACCCCACTCATCTCCAGTACAGTGAGCTAGGACCCCACTCATCTCCAGAACAGTGAGCTAGGACCCCACTCATCTCCAGAACAGTGAACTAGGACCCCACTCATCTCCAGAACAGTGAACTAGGACCCCACTCATCTCCAGTACAGTGAGCTAGGACCCCACTCATCTCCAGAACAGTGAGCTAGGACCCCACTCATCTCCAGAACAGTGAACTAGGACCCCACTCATCTCCAGTACAGTGAGCTAGGACCCCACTCATCTCCAGAACAGTGAGCTAGGACCCCACTCATCTCCAGAACAGTGAACTAGGACCCCACTCATCTCCAGAACAGTGAACTAGGACCCCACTCATCTCCAGAACAGTGAACTAGGACCCCACTCATCTCCAGTACAGTGAGCTAGGACCCCACTCATCTCCAGAACAGTGAGCTAGGACCCCACTCATCTCCAGAACAGTGAGCTAGGACCCCACTCATCTCCAGAACAGTGAACTAGGACCCCACTCATCTCCAGTACAGTGAGCTAGGACCCCACTCATCTCCAGAACAGTGAGCTAGGACCCCACTCATCTCCAGAACAGTGAACTAGGACCCCACTGATCTCCAGAACAGTGAACTAGGACCCCACTCATCTCCAGTACAGTGAGCTAGGACCCCACTCATCTCCAGTACAGTGAGCTAGGACCCCACTCATCTCCAGAACAGTGAGCTAGGACCCCACTCATCTCCAGAACAGTGAACTAGGACCCCACTCATCTCCAGAACAGTGAACTAGGACCCCACTCATCTCCAGTACAGTGTGCTAGGACCCCACTCATCTCCAGAACAGTGAACTAGGACCCTACTTATGTGACCATTGTTTGAAGTTGCTCAGATCACTAGATTTTCCCCATCTAAGACCCCGAGTTGTGAAAACGCTTTTTTTGCTGCAGATTTTGCAGCAGATTTTTCAGCCAAAGCCAAGAGTCACTACAAAAGGAATGGGAACTATATAGGAAGTTCTTGTACTTCTCCCTTCTGCGCAATCCACTCCTGGCTTTGGCTCAAAAAAACGCAGCGATATCTGCAACAAAAAAAGCTGCGTTTCCGCAACGTGGGACCTCAGCCTTATGTGGATTCACAATGAAACTGATTCACGGAAAACTTGTCATTGGATTTTATGCAGTTCTCCAAGGTTACGAATCTAATGTCCATTCAGGGAAGGTCTGAAAGGGCAGGTGTCTCTATTATAGTGGACATGTAGTGTATATATCTCATATTCTATTTATTCATCTATCTTCAAAGAAAAATGGCAGCACGCCAAGCAGATGAAAAAAATCACTTGAACTTTAGTCCATGTGTGGTGTGGTTCCTGAAAGGTTACACATGGAAGCTCACGTGATTTTTTTTTTTCCATCTATTTGGAGAGCTGCCATTTTTGTTTTAATATTTATTGTAGGATTCAGCCTGTCAGTTTTCTGGCACTACCTCTATTTTACATGGTGATGCTCTGGATTACCTTCCTTCTGGTTTTCTTTCTATCTATATTGCATGGTGGTTACTTGCCACTGTGGCCTTACAGCACTGGGGTCCTGGGATCAAATCTGACCAGGGGCAACATCTGCGAGGAGTTTGTATGTTCTTCCCGTGTTTGGTGGGTTTCCTCCTACATGGCAAAAATGTAATGAGGTAATGAGCGCATGTACGACAGCCACCAACTCCCCTAAATCTACAAGACTCCCTGTGCCTTGAGTCCATGTGAGAAAATACAAATGTTTCTTATATCTATCATTTTCTTTCTTTCTTTCTTTCTTTCTTTCTTTCTTTCTTTCATTTCTTTCCTTTTGTCTATCTATCTATTATCTATCTATCTTCTATCTATCTATCTATCTATCTATCTATCTCATATCTATCTATTACATCTATCTATCTATATATCTCTCTCTTTCATATCTATCTCATATCTACTATCTATCTCTCTATCTCATATCTATCTATCTATCTATCTATCTATCTTCTATCTATCTCTATCTCTCTATCTATCTATCTATCTATCTATCTATCTATCTCATATCTATCTTCTATGTATCTATCTATCTATCTATCTATCTCATATCTATCTCATATCTATCTCATATCTATCTATCTCATATCTATCTATCTCATATCTATCTACTCATATCTATCTATCTCATATCTATCTATCTCATATCTATCTCATATCTATCTATCTCATATCTATCTATCTATCTCATCTATCTATCTCATATCTATCTATCTCATATCTATCTATCTCATGTCTATCTATCTGTCTATCTCATATCTATCTCCTATCTATCTATATATCTATCTATCTATCTATCTATCTATCTATCTCATATCTATCTATCTCCTATCTATCTATCTATCTATCTATCTCTATCTATCTATCTATCTATCTATCTATCCATATCTATCTATCTTATCTATCTATCTCATATCTATCTATCTATCTATCTATCTATCTCATATCTATCTATCTATCTATCTATCTATCTATCTATCTATCTATCTCATATCTATCTATCCCATATCTATCTATCTATCTATCTCATATCTATCTATCTATCTATCTATCTATATATCCATATCTATCTATCTATCTATCTATCTATCTATCTCCATCTATCTTTATCTATCTATCTATCTATCTATCTATCTATCTATCTATCTATCCATATCTATCTATCTATCTATCTATCTATCTATCCATATCTATCTATCTATCTATCTATCTATCTATCTATCTATCTATCTATCTCATATCTATCTATCTATCTATCTCATATCTATCTATCTATCTATCTATCTATCTATCTCATATCTATCTATCTACTGTATCTTTTTTCTTTCTTTCTTTCTTTCTTTCTTTCTTTTTCTATCTATAAGATATTTACCTTGATCTCATATTTATACATAAACATACAGTATATATGGATATTCTGATTAATATGAATCATGTCTGTATTTATTTTAGGATTTTTACACCCTACTTCTAGTTTACTAGCTATGTATGTCTTGGATGCAAATCTTCCCATATTTATATCAATCATATAATACAAAGACATAAGGCTGAAGTGACAACAGGGAAGAGACAGGAATATATAACATCCTCAATCTGTCTGCTCGCTGTCACTTACTGTATCTATCAGTCATCATTATATATCTACTGATCTCTTTAAGAAATATTTTTTTTTTCAATTACCATTTTATCTAATTAGTAATGTTAATGAGAAAACGAATTAGGAATAATTAGTTGAGGTCGCCATCTACCGCTAATTGTATTATAGCGTGACCGTAATGTATGAACGCTGCATCTCCAGCTGGGACCGATAGCTGACAGGTCTGTGATCTATAGGACGTTAAAGGGGTTTTCATCCCCCGTTCTGAATGGAGCGATGGTTGGGTAGTGCGCATACTGCTCCATACATTTCAATGGCAGTGCCAAATATAACCAAAGTAGAGTGCTCGGTTGTCTCTGGCAGTCCCATTGAAATGAATAGAGAGGTGTGTGCGATGCTCAACCACCCCTCTTTTCAGAATGGGGGATGAAGTGGGACCCCCAATGATCTGCGATTCATACCTTATCCCATACCTCACAACTTTCAAAGGACTTAAGGAGGGACAGAATGTGCGTTGCAATAAGCGCGCAGTGGTGAATTTACGTATAGTAAGACCCATCTCCAGCCCCCACAGTATACAGTTCCCCTTCAGTTGCCCCCGCAGTATACAGTCCCCCTTCAGTTTCCCCATAGTGTACAGCCCCCCCCTCCAATTTCCCCACCACTATACAGTCCCATCCAGTTGCCCCCACAGTAACAACCCCCTCCAGTTGCCCCCAAAGTATGATCGCTCAAACACAAAAAAAACCCACTAATTCTCACTGACCCATTCCCCTGCTGTTGTCAACTCTCTCCTGCTCTTGGAGTTTACAGGGAGCAGAAGGCACAAAGTAAGTGACATCACTACAACCCGCCGCCTGCTCCAAGGACACCGGGAGAAAAGACAGTGGCCGAATGGTGAAGCAGACAGCGGACAGCTCCTGCTTTACCATTGTATTCAACTCCAGACATTGATGAGTTGAAGCCAGGACATTCCTCCTGCCAACCAGGATACTGGGACATGACCCGGAATCCGGGACTGACCTGCAGAATCTGGGAGGTATGCTGTCCTAGGGATAGGTGATAACCCCTTTAAATAATTATGAGGGACTCTATGACACAAATGTATCTTATTTCCATTAATTGCAATTGATTATTGACCTTCTAGATATCTTTCACCCTATAAGTGGTATATTTGGGGCTCGGTCGAGGATGGCACAAACACGGGCAGAGCAGATGAACTGAAATGAGTCAGCGGACATAATGGTTACAAATATTATTACTATAGGCAACTGGCTTGGTGGTTATGGGACAGTCTCTCAATGAGGACACAGAGTTCTTAAACAATACAAAGTCCTTTGTAGACATTTAAGGGGGTTATTCAGTTTCTAGTACTGATGGCCTAGCCTTAGGATAGGTCACCCATAGTAGATCTATGAGAGTCCGATATCCAAGACCCCCACAGATCTGCTGTTTGGGGATAGTGCGGCGCCCAGTAATGTTTACACTTAACATACAAAATGTAGCGATGGGTTTTGGTACTGCGGGACAGCTACATAGACTTCAGTGGGGCAGCACTGCAGTACCAAAACCCACCGCAACAAATCGTACGGAAAGTGTGCAGTACAGCTCTCAATAATGTTCATCTGCAGGAGTTTGACTGCCAGGACCCCTGCAGATCAGATGTACCGAGACAGTGCGGCTGCAAGTAATAATATGCAGTGAACCATGCTGCTAACCCGCCATAAGATGTGCACTGCTACAGTACAGAAACCTACCGCTGCAATGTACTGCAATGTTAATATTACCTGTAGCCGCACCGTCCCCGAACAGCAGATCTGAGCTGTAAGATTCTTGCAGATTTAATATTGATGGACTATGAATATTAGAAACTGGATAACCCCTTTAAGTACTTATTAGTTGCTGATTTTTGGTAAGGGGGCCCTTATTGCCCAGAGGCCCAGACACTTCTCAGTGCACCCTCAGCCAGGGTTCCCTAAGGAATAATGGCCATGGCTGTAGCAGAGTTCCCCCTAGTTATGCGTCTGTATAGACTGTGCAGTATCGCCGCACACAACCTGGCAGTGAGAAGTGACTGCGGGGTTTCATTATCTCTCCGCTGACAGCTCTCATACTCTATATATCTATCTATACATACATTATGCCTGCAAGTAAAAATATCTTGTTATCCCGGTTGGAATAGGTGACATGTCAGGCAGATAATACAGCCCACTCCAAAGAATAGAGAGGGTTAACCCTTTGTCATCTGCATCCAATACCCTCTATCTTTCCATATGATAATTTATGTATTTTAACACAGTTTTATCTCTCAAACACCCACGCCGGTAAGTAAAAATCCTCAGTCATTTTTGCTTCAAGGGGTTCTTTTATCTTGACAACCCCTGTGCAGACAGACATCACAGAGGGGATCCCCTCTAAGAGTCATGGGGGTTATCACTCTGCCAGACCCATCCTGTCCATGGATTAAATGGACGGCTAATTGTAATACTAAATTTCCCCTGTAGTGGCAGTGACAGGGTAAATGAGCAGCCATGAGCTGATTCTGCCGGTAGTCTAAGGTTAGGTTTACATCTGCATTGGGGTCTCTGTCGCGGTGTCAGCCTCAAATCGGCGGACGAAAAACTTTTTCTGCTATTGTAGCGGTCCACCTGTCCGTTGTTCTGGAGCGCTTACGGATCAGAACAACGGACAGACCAGCGCAGATGTGCACTTAGATTTAGGTGCATGACCCAAACTGGTCAGTTCAACGGGATGTTGACTTCCTGCGGTCCGACCACTGGGACGCCAACCAATCTTGAGAAAAGGGGAGACTTGCACTCCAGGCTGAATGGCTCAGTGGTCAGGCAGATGAGATGCCATCCCATTGATTTCTATAGGACTGTCCAAGCCAAAGTACAGTTTTTGGCTATGTCTAGTGGTCCCATAGAAAATGAATGGGGTAGTAGTCAAATATTCGACTATCTCCAATATGACTATCACTACAGGGGTTCTGTGGAAATTCTTCCCATACAAAATCATTTAACATTTTTAGGTAATGGAAACTTCTTTAAGCAGGAATATTCAAAGCAGAATTGGGCAGACATGCCACTCAGGAATCTGGTAAAGCTGGGTGACCATGCCATAATGTGCCCATATTGCTTGTCCCACAGGTTACCCAGAAACAGGCTAGTGAAGCTAAATTTTAGCAACTTACAGGGGCTTTTCAGGGCTTTAATATTGATAGACTATGCTTAGGATCAGATAAGTGGGGGCAGCCCCATGATCGGCTGTGAGGGCCATGGCATTTAAAAGGGTTATCCAGGACTCTAATATTTATTGCTGTGCCTCTTCAATACTCACCAAGCACAGCGCCACACATTGTATAGTGCCTGTGTTTGGTATTGCAGTTCAACCCCAATCATTTGAATAAGACTGGGCTACAGCATGACCATGTGACCAATGGACGTGATGTCACAACCTGAGAAGAGGACGTAGAGCTCAATATCATAGTCCTGGACAATGCCTTTAAAGAGGACCTTTCTCCACCACCACCAACACCAGTTCCTTGCATACATTAATAGGTTCCGCTCCACTGATTCCGTGGTAGTTGGAATTTTTTGTCTAGTCCCCACCATTCCTGAGCAATCAGTGCAGTTAATTTTAGCATCTAATGTATAAATTCGGGTCTTTACTGTCAGGTGGGCAGCCTTGAGTTTGGACAGAGAACGCCCACCTGACCATAGAGAGCCTAAGTAGCATATTAGCTGCTTAAAATAACAGCATTTATTGCTCAGGAATGGTGGGGACTGGAAAAAAAAAATCCAACTGTGTCGAAATCAGTGGTGCGGTGACACCACCAATCATAAAATGATGCCATAAACAATCACTTTAAGACAGAATAACCCCTTTGAATGGATTATACCATACGGACAACACCTTCTCTAAAAATAGCCACCCTGGTAAACTTCCACCACTAATCCTAGGCAATCAGCTGATATCGCAATACATTTAAACTGCAGTGGCCTCTACAGGGGAAATGTAGTATTACATGGTGGCCATTATAATGGACAGGCTGCGTCTGCCAAAATGGGAGCCATTATACATAGCGACTCTCCACTCTGGCTAATACAGGGGGCCCTAAGGAAGGGATCCCCAATTTTCTGATGTCCATATATGAACTATTTGTTGCTCTATAAATTATTCTTATTCCTTGTGAGCTGTGTGAATAATACACTCTTAATATTCATGTATTCAGTCCTGTCTCCTTCCCTCCAGTGCGGGGACTCTTCACATGTTCTGAACACAACAATGGTTTCCTGAAGTGGTAATTTATAGCCGGGAGAGCGGAGACAATTCCTCTCTCATACATATGAATCACAATGTGGCGGCTGTTTACATATTTGCAGACACGCGCTGCCTTTCATGAAGTTTTGTCTTTGTGGATATTTTAAAAAGCAAAATTAAAGCGAAATATAAGAGCGCACAGGTGTGACACTCCGCAGCTCCATGGAGGATCAGATACCGGAAGGTAAAGAAGTCTCCTGCTGCCGTATAATACCGTATAAAAGGATCTGCTTAGTTATATCCCTCTGGAAACTGATTATTACATTACTAGATGGATTTCACCTTCAGGGGTCTGGAAAATCTGGGTGATAACCATAGTGGGAGCTGTGATGGCAGCCATGTTGGTTGTTTTGAATTCACAGGGATCAAAAATGTACGGGGGCGGGGGGGACTTTGAAGTTTCAAGAGGACCAAAAGCCATAAATGCCTTTCTTAAAGTTATTAATTTGTCATTTTTGCTGCCCATATCCACACACTGTGATTGGCAGCGCCCCTTTAAGAAAGGCAACCAATCACTATGAGCATATGGGGTAAGCAGGACTCACAGTCTGTTGGAGAAAGGGGGACTCACACTTTTTCTGTATGAGTGAGTAGGAAAGCAGGACTCACAGGCTCTCTCTATGAGTAGGGGGGAAGCAGGACTCACAGGCTTTCTCTATGAGTAGGGGGGAGCAGGACTCACAGGCTTTCTCTATGAGTAGGGGGAGAAGCAGGACTCACAGGCTCTCTCTATGAGTAGGGGGGAGCAGGACTCACAGGCTTTCTCTATGAGTAGGGGGGAGCAGGACTCACAGGCTTTCTCTATGAGTGGGGGGGGGGCAGGACTCACAGGCTTTCTCTATGAGTAGGTGGGGGGAGCAGGACTCACAGCCTTTCTCTATGAGTAGGGGGGAAGCAGGACTCACAGGCTTTCTCTATGAGTGGGGGGGAGCAGGACTCACAGGCTTTCTTTATGAGTGGGGGGAAGCAGGACTCACAGGCTTTCTCCATGAGTAGGGGGGAGCAGGACTCACAGGCTTTCTCTATGAGTGGGGGGGAAGCAGGACTCACAGGCTTTCTCTATGAGTAGGGGGGAGCAGGACTCACAGGCTTTCTCTATGAGGGGGGAGCAGGACTCACAGGCTTTCTCTATGAGTGGGGGGAGCAGGACTCACAAGCTTTCTCTATGAGTAGGTGGGGGAAGCAGGACTCACAGGCTTTCTCTATGAGTGGGGGGAGCAGGACTCACAGGCTTTCTCTATGAGTAGGTGGGAGAAGCAGGACTCACAGGCTTTCTCTATGAGTAGGTGGGGGGAGCAGGACTCACAGGCTTTCTCTATGAGTAGGTGGGGGGAGCAGGACTCACAGGCTTTCTCTATGAGTAGGGGGGAGAAGCAGGACTCACAGGCTTTCTCTATGAGTAGGGGGGAGCAGGACTCACAGGCTTTCTCTATGAGTAGGTGGGAGAAGCAGGACTCACAGGCTTTCTCTATGAGTAGGTGGGAGAAGCAGGACTCACAGGCTTTCTCTATGAGTAGGGGGAGAAGCAGGACTCACAGGCTCTCTATGAGTAGGTGGGGGAAGCAGGACTCACAGGCTTTCTCTATGAGTAGGGGGAGAAGCAGGACTCACAGGCTTTCTCTATGAGTAGGTGGGGGGAGCAGGACTCACAGGCTTTCTCTATGTAGGTTGGAGAAGCAGGACTCACAGGCTCTCTATGAGTAGGGGGGAGCAGGACTCACAGGCTTTCTCTATGAGTAGGTTGGAGAAGCAGGACTCACAGGCTTTCTCTATGAGTAGGTGGGGGAAGCAGGACTCACAGGCTTTCTCTATGAGTGGGGGGCGCAGGACTCACAGGCTTTCTCTATGAGTAGGTGGGGGGAGCAGGACTCAGAGTTTCTCTATGAGTAGGTTGGAGATGCAGGACTCACAGGCTTTCTCTATGAGTAGGGGGGAGAAGCAGGACTCACAGGCTTTCTCTATGAGTAGGTGGGGGGAGCAGGACTCACAGGCTTTCTCTATGAGTAGGTGGGGGAAGCAGGACTCACAGGCTTTCTCTATGAGTGGGGGGTGCAGGACTCACAGGCTTTCTCTATGAGTAGGTGGGGGGAGCAGGACTCAGACTTTCTCTATGAGTAGGTGGGAAGCAGGACTCACAGGCTTTCTCTATGAGTAGGGGGGAAGCAGGACTCACAGGCTTTCTCTATGAGTAGGTGGGGGGAGCAGGACTCACAGGCTTTCTCTATGAGTAGGTGGGAGAAGCAGGACTCACAGGCTTTCTCTATGTAGGTTGGAGAAGCAGGACTCACAGGCTCTCTATGAGTAGGTGGGGGAAGCAGGACTCACAGGCTTTCTCTATGAGTAGGTGGGGGAAGCAGGACTCACAGGCTTTCTCTATGAGTAGGTGGGGGAAGCAGGACTCACAGGCTTTCTCTATGAGTGGGGGGAGCAGGACTCACAGGCTTTCCCTATGAGTAGGTTGGAGAAGCAGGACTCACAGGCTCTCTATGAGTAGGTGGGGGAAGCAGGACTCACAGGCTTTCTCTATGAGTAGGTGGGGGGGCAGGACTCACAGGCTTTCTCTATGAGTAGGTTGGAGAAGCAGGACTCACAGGCTCTCTATGAGTAGGTGGGGGGGCAGGACTCACAGGCTTTCTCTATGAGTAGGTTGGAGAAGCAGGACTCACAGGCTCTCTATGAGTAGGTGGGGGAAGCAGGACTCACAGGCTTTCTCTATGAGTAGGTGGGGGGAGCAGGACTCACAGGCTTTCTCTATGAGTAGGGGGAGAAGCAGGACTCACAGGCCCATGAGTAGGGGGAGCAGGACCACAGGCTTTCTCTATGAGTAGGGGGAGAAGCAGGACTCACAGGCTCTCTATGAGTAGGTGGGGTAAGCAGGACCACAGGCTTCTCTATGAGTAGGGGGGAAGCAGGACTCACAGGCTTTCTCTATGAGTAGGTGGGGGGAGCAGGACTCGCAGGCTTTCTCTATGAGTAGGGGGGAGAAGCAGGACTCACAGGCTTTCTCTATGAGTAGGGGGGAGCAGGACTCACAGGCTTTCTCTATGAGTAGGGGGGAGAAGCAGGACTCACAGGCTTTCTCTATGAGTAGGTGGGGGAAGCAGGACTCACAGGCTTTCTCTATGAGTAGGGGGAGAAGCAGGACTCACAGGCTTTCTCTATGAGTAGGGGGGAGCAGGACTCACAGGCTTTCTCTATGAGTAGGTTGGAGAAGCAGGACTCACAGGCTTTCTCTATGAGTAGGTGGGGGGAGCAGGACTCACAGGCTTTCTCTATGAGTGGGGGGGAAGCAGGACTCACAGGCTTTCTCTATGAGTAGGGGGGAGCAGGACTCACAGGCTTTCTCTATGAGGGGGGAGCAGGACTCACAGGCTTTCTCTATGAGTGGGGGGAGCAGGACTCACAAGCTTTCTCTATGAGTAGGTGGGGGAAGCAGGACTCACAGGCTTTCTCTATGAGTGGGGGGAGCAGGACTCACAGGCTTTCTCTATGAGTAGGTGGGAGAAGCAGGACTCACAGGCTTTCTCTATGAGTAGGTGGGGGGAGCAGGACTCACAGGCTTTCTCTATGAGTAGGTGGGGGGAGCAGGACTCACAGGCTTTCTCTATGAGTAGGGGGAGAAGCAGGACTCACAGGCTTTCTCTATGAGTAGGGGGGGAGCAGGACTCACAGGCTTTCTCTATGAGTAGGTGGGAGAAGCAGGACTCACAGGCTTTCTCTATGAGTAGGTGGGAGAAGCAGGACTCACAGGCTTTCTCTATGAGTAGGGGGAGAAGCAGGACTCACAGGCTCTCTATGAGTAGGTGGGGGAAGCAGGACTCACAGGCTTTCTCTATGAGTAGGGGGAGAAGCAGGACTCACAGGCTTTCTCTATGAGTAGGTGGGGGGAGCAGGACTCACAGGCTTTCTCTATGTAGGTTGGAGAAGCAGGACTCACAGGCTCTCTATGAGTAGGGGGGAGCAGGACTCACAGGCTTTCTCTATGAGTAGGTTGGAGATGCAGGACTCACAGGCTTTCTCTATGAGTAGGGGGGAGAAGCAGGACTCACAGGCTTTCTCTATGAGTAGGTGGGGGGAGCAGGACTCACAGGCTTTCTCTATGAGTAGGTGGGGGAAGCAGGACTCACAGGCTTTCTCTATGAGTGGGGGGTGCAGGACTCACAGGCTTTCTCTATGAGTAGGTGGGGGGAGCAGGACTCAGACTTTCTCTATGAGTAGGGGGGAAGCAGGACTCACAGGCTTTCTCTATGAGTAGGTGGGGGGAGCAGGACTCACAGGCTTTCTCTATGAGTAGGTGGGAGAAGCAGGACTCACAGGCTTTCTCTATGTAGGTTGGAGAAGCAGGACTCACAGGCTCTCTATGAGTAGGTGGGGGAAGCAGGACTCACAGGCTTTCTCTATGAGTAGGTGGGGGAAGCAGGACTCACAGGCTTTCTCTATGAGTAGGTGGGGGAAGCAGGACTCACAGGCTTTCTCTATGAGTGGGGGGAGCAGGACTCACAGGCTTTCTCTATGAGTAGGTTGGAGAAGCAGGACTCACAGGCTCTCTATGAGTAGGTGGGGGAAGCAGGACTCACAGGCTTTCTCTATGAGTAGGTGGGGGGGCAGGACTCACAGGCTTTCTCTATGAGTAGGTTGGAGAAGCAGGACTCACAGGCTCTCTATGAGTAGGTGGGGGGGGCAGGACTCACAGGCTTTCTCTATGAGTAGGTTGGAGAAGCAGGACTCACAGGCTCTCTATGAGTAGGTGGGGGAAGCAGGACTCACAGGCTTTCTCTATGAGTAGGTGGGGGGAGCAGGACTCACAGGCTTTCTCTATGAGTAGGTGGGAGAAGCAGGACTCACAGGCTTTCTCTATGAGTAGGGGGGAGCAGGACTCACAGGCTTTCTCTATGAGTAGGTGGGAGAAGCAGGACTCACAGGCTCTCTATGAGTAGGTGGGGTAAGCAGGACTCACAGGCTTTCTCTATGAGTAGGGGGGAAGCAGGACTCACAGGCTTTCTCTATGAGTAGGTGGGGGGAGCAGGACTCGCAGGCTTTCTCTATGAGTAGGGGGGAGAAGCAGGACTCACAGGCTTTCTCTATGAGTAGGGGGGAGCAGGACTCACAGGCTTTCTCTATGAGTAGGGGGGGAGAAGCAGGACTCACAGGCTTTCTCTATGAGTAGGTGGGGGAAGCAGGACTCACAGGCTTTCTCTATGAGTAGGGGGAGAAGCAGGACTCACAGGCTTTCTCTATGAGTAGGTGGGAGAAGCAGGACTCACAGGCTTTCTCTATGAGTAGGGGGAGAAGCAGGACTCACAGGCTTTCTCTATATGTAAGGGGAGAAGCAGGACTCACAGGCTTTCTCTATGAGGGAGGGGGCAGGACTCACAGGCTTTCCCTATGAGTTTCCAGAATATCGCTCTGCATATCTCCCACTATTCAATGTTACCATAGGGTTCTCCATGCCCCAGACCACATGAATAAAGAAGAGAGAGAAAAAAAAATCTAGAATTTGATTTGGCACCATAAACCTCACTACCTGTCACAGGGGGCAGCTATAAGGGGTGACGAGGTAGCAATCTCTCAGGGCGCCCAAAGGCCTCTGTACAACATAACAATACACCAGTTTCATAGATAACACATGATAAGCGGGGGCCCTATTACATATTTTGCCTTGAGGCCTAGTAGCTTCAGGTTACACCCCTGACCTGTCTCTAGTTTGTCAGCCATCCTGAATCATTCAGTAGGATAGTCTGGGATCGCTTAAGTGATCTGTAATTTTAAGGGGGTTATTATGGCTACATCACTATGATGAGGGCACCATGTCTGCTATAGTAATGGGTGCACTGTAGATTTTTTGTGGGATAATCCATGTAAGTCATAGATCCTGATAAGGATCTTTCTCCATCCTGGATGATCGTACGTCAGGTCCAGCCAAGATTCTTGAGTTACAGAGGACGCAGTGTGTGGCGAGCGCCAGAGACCAGTTTGTCCGGTTCCTGCCACTTGTCTTTGGCATCCCCAGCACTTTTCTGGTATGTCGAGTAGATATGAGGATATGTTCACTGTCCCTATTGTTTCACTACTTGTCTTTTCTCTGATCACAGCGGCTCTGGTCTGCGATGTTCCTGGACGTTACTGGCTTCTTTACAGAACCATTCAAGTTGCTTAACTTCTATTCAGTCTTCTCTTATGGGAAAGCTGGGTGACAAGTAATATGGTCACCACTAAGTAGCGTCTTGCATGACAAATGAGTTAGGGGCAGGCACAGCAGAAGACCCTGCACAAATCCAGTATAGAGGCCCCTTGGTTTCCATTATGTCATTGGAGAGCATTAAGTAATTCCACCATTGTTGTCATCTATTTAATTCATTGTCCTAGTCTCTTATATGGTATAGCTTAAGGGGATACGGACGGCTTGGTTACACCCAGGCCCAAGAGCCCCATAAGGTGTATTTTCCCCATATTAGCAGATCAGTACTATAAACAATGCATTATAGTTGGGGGGCCTGGTACAGATTTTGCAGTAGGAGCTTTATCTTACACCTCTGGTCCCATACCTGCAATCTAATAGGTGCAAGCTGCTTTTAATAGGGTTGTGGGCTCCCTTTTCTACTGGTCCTATACAGATGCACATATGGCATGCCCCCCATAAGTAGAGTGGTTCCTCCCCTGCATGTATTACTGTGCCTTTCTGGACTCTAGGAAAGCTGGATGATACGTGTTGTGTAAGCTGAGATGTCAGCTATATTGGTTGCCATCCAGTTTTTAAATATGGACACCCAATGGACTCTATTATAATCAATGGGCTCCCTCGTAGTCATTGTTGTCCCTCATAGAACGGATCCGATGGTGTCCATTTTTCTATTCTTCTGCTCCAATGGACCAGAATAACAGGAAGACAGGTGTGAACCAAGCGTAACAGAAGACTACGCGTTATAAGATGACATATTTACTGCTGACTTTTTATTATAGGGGAGAGGCTTTTATTACATGGTAAATTATCAATAATTAAAGGGGATGTCCCACAATAACAGCTAATAGGAGTATAGGGGGGCCTGACCAGTGGGACCCTCACAATCACAAGATCAGGGGCCTGTGTGAATGGAGCTATGGTTGCAGGTGCGCGCGGCTCGTCTATTCATTCTCCATTCAAGCGCTCAGCTATCTTCATCAGTTGCAAGCAGTGACGCATGCGCAACTGATGCTCCATTCAAATAGGGAAGTCGCCCCCCTTGATCTTGTAATTAGTGGGGGTCTTACTAATCTGAGACTTATCTAACCTATGCAACATTGCTCCATCCACATGCATGGAATTTTATAGTCCTCGTTCTCAAGGTTCTCATTCCCAGAAACCTGACAATCATCCCCTATGGAATGGATAAGGAATAAGGACAATCCCTTTAAGTGATATGCAGCATGTAGGCAGCAAGCTCCACCACAAGGAGGTGATGTTGCATACATGTTTTTGCAGCAATCTGCCCCTAGTGGTCATCTATGTTTTGGAGATTTGTCTGCTCTGCTGTAACATGGCATCTAGATCGCTAAGGACTATGTCGAATTATTCCCCTACATACAGTATTCACTACACAGGGGCTAGTGATTCCTGGTTGCGCTTGCCCATTATAGCAATGTAGACCCCTCCTCCTGTCACAGTACATCGGTGTGTGAGCTTTACAAAGCATTACCTGAATCACTAGTCCCCTGTAGGCTACATAGAGACCATAATTCAGCCAAGTCCTTAAAAGGTTTTTCCAGTCCCAAACTGATTTATCATACTGATGATCTTTCCACAGGATATGTCTGACACCCAGACCCCGCACAGATCAGCTGTAGCAGCAGCCTTAGGAAGTCAGACGGGCCGCGCTGCTAGTGGACAGTGTTGCGCGCTCCCCGTCCACTAGCAGCCTCAAGCACCTGTAGGCTGCTCCTGCTACAGCTGATCTGTGCAGGGTCCGGGTGTCAGACCCCACAGATCACATACTGAGGACCTATCCTGTGTAGAGATCATCAGTATGAAAAATCGATTTTTACTGTATTCACAACCAAAGCTGTACAGGACGAGATTCCCAGTGAGCGGGGTGTCAGGGGATTTGGATGAGGGTATAATTAGGAAAGGAGCAGATGGAGTTTACATGGAGCGGCCACTCAGCAGCCGGCCTGATGATGTCATGTCTATGGGTACTGCATGTTTACCATTGTCTGACATGACCATATACATGTGTGTGTATACATATATCCTTAGGCTAGGTCATTATCATATTGGTGGGGGTCCGACCCCTGAGACCCCCACCAATCAGCTAGGTGAAGATGCCTATGTGCCAATGATGTCATGTTCATCGATCACATGGTACACAAGTGAATGTAGCTGAGCTGCAATACCAAGCATAGCCACTGTATAATGTATGGCACTGTGCTTGATATTCAGTGAACACTGTGGCCTCTTTAACCAGCTGATCGGTGAGGGTCCTGGGTGTTGTTCCCCCCCACAATCACATATTAGTGACCTAGCCTAAGGTTAATTTATTAATATGTGGCATATTTTGGGGACCCCTGCGGTATACTAATGGGGCGGATTGTGGGGGGGGTTATAGCTTCAGGTGGTAAATCACAGGTTGCATCAGCTTGGTGACGTTAGTGAATTTTTTAAAGAAAATCACTGCTGCTTCCTTCTACAAATAGCGCCACATCTGTCCTCAGGTTGTATGTGGTATTGCAGCTTAGTGGATTGAATTCGAGAGAACTGAGCTGCAATACCTGGTGCTGTTTCTAGAAGATAGCTACGGTGTTTTTCTAATTTTGGACAACCCCTTTAAGCCCGCCACCGCCAATTTATCAAACCAGGTGACCTCTGACTATTGTGGTTCTAGCCTTAGTTATAATGACAAGTCTGAGTAACATTTGGAGATGAGGGCAGTCTATTGTTCCCTGTTATCAGCCAGCTCAGGGTTCGCCCCTCCCTAGTGTGCCTGCTGTCAGCGGCTCTGGCCGTGTCCTCTCCTATCAGCACAGGTGACAGCTGGGGGGCGCACCACTCCCCCAACCCCCATCTACAGCTCCAGTGGAGGGCGCCCGGGCGCAGGCTGGTGACGTCACTGCGGCGCGCCGAATGTTTACGTGGAGATGGGAGAGAGCAGCGGCCGCTGGTAACACTGCGCATTACTGTGTGAACAGGGGCCGGCATGGACGAAGAGGAGCAGGAGAGGAAGAGGAAGCTGGAGGCCGGCAAAGCCAAGGTAAGAGCATCGAGGGGTGTCATGTCATGTGTGCGGCTGTCACCTGTATGTAATGCTGTGCCTGTCCTAGTGCTGTCACCTGTATGTAATGCTGTGCCTGTCACTGTTCCCATCATGTATGTACTGCTGTCATGTCACTGCATTGCTGTCATGTATGTACTGATGGGTGTCTTGGCATTATCATACATGTGTTGTCACCATCACGTCTGTGCTGCTGTTGCCTGCCCTGTGTGATGGCTTGCTCCTTGTGTGTCACCGCTGTCACCTGCCCCCGTGTGTGTCACCGCTGTCGCCTGCCCCCGTGTGTGTCACCGCTGTCACCTGCCCTTGTGTGTGTCACCGCAGTCACCTGCCCCTTGTGTGTCCCGGCACCGCTGTCACCTGCCCTTGTGTGTGGCACCGCTGTCACCTGCCCCCCGTGTGTGGCACCGCAGTCACCTGCCCCCCGTGTGTGTCACCGCAGTCACCTGCCCCCCGTGTGTGTCACCGCTGTCACCTGCCCCCGTGTGTGGCACCGCTGTCACCTGCCCTTGTGTGTGTCACCGCAGTCACCTGCCCTTGTGTGTGGCACCGCTGTCACCTGCCCTTGTGTGTGGCACCGCTGTCACCTGCCCCCCGTGTGTGGCACCGCAGTCACCTGCCCCCCGTGTGTGTCACCGCAGTCACCTGCCCCCCGTGTGTGTCACCGCTGTCACCTGCCCCCGTGTGTGGCACCGCTGTCACCTGCCCCCCGTGTGTGGCACCGCAGTCACCTGCCCCCCGTGTGTGTCACCGCAGTCACCTGCCCCCCGTGTGTGTCACCGCTGTCACCTGCCCTTGTGTGTGTCACCGCAGTCACCTGCCCCCGTGTGTGGCACCGCTGTCACCTGCCCTTGTGTGTGTCACCGCTGTCACCTGCCCTTGTGTGTGTCACCGCTGTCACCTGCCCCCCATGTGTGGCACCGCAGTCACCTGCCCCCCGTGTGTGTCACCGCTGTCACCTGCCCTTGTGTGTGTCACCGCTGTCACCTGCCCTTGTGTGTGTCACCGCTGTCACCTGCCCCCCGTGTGTGGCACTGCCGTCACCTGCCCCCCGTGTGTGGCACCGCAGTCACCTGCCCCCCGTGTGTGGCACCGGAGTCACCTGCCCCCCGTGTGTGGCACCGCAGTCACCTGCCCCCGTGTGTGGCACCGCTGTCACCTGCCCCCCGTGTGTGGCACCGCTGTCACCTGCCCCCGTGTGTGGCACCGCTGTCACCTGCCCCCCGTGTGTGGCACCGCTGTCACCTGCCCCCCATGTGTGGCACCGCTGTCACCCGCCCCCCGTGTGTGGCACCGGAGTCACCTGCCCCCCGTGTGTGGCACCGCAGTCACCTGCCCCCCGTGTGTGGCACCGCTGTCACCTGCCCCCCGTGTGTGGCACCGCAGTCACCGGCCCCCCGTGTGTGGCACTGCCGTCTCCTGCCCCCGTGTGTGGCACCGCTGACACCTGCCCCCCATGTGTGGCACCGCTGTCACCTGCCCCCCGTGTGTGGCACCGCAGTCACCGGCCCCCCGCGTGTGGCACTGCCGTCTCCTGCCCCATGCGTAGTATTTCTGTTGCCTGCCCTGTGTGTAGTATGACTATCGCCTTCTCCATGTATTCTGCCACTGTCTCTTGCCCTATGTGTGTTGTTGCTGTCACCTGCCCCATTTGTAATATTGCTGTTACTTTCCTTTTTGTGTGATATTGTCCACTGCCATTGCCTGCACCATGTGCCACTACTGTGGGGACCTGTCCTGTGTGTGGCACTATTGTTGCCTGCCCCATACATACTGGTTCAGTTGCCTACCACATGTGGGCACTAACAGTTTCCACCAGTGTATGATCTGCATGCTGACACACCAGTAACTGTGACCGCAGTGTGAACAGAGCTTTACCTGTGTGATTCTGCTACAGAGTGTGAAAAAAAAAATCACAAGCTCCATTCACAGGACAATGGCTGTGTGCCCACAATGCTTGATGTACACGTGTGCGTTCATCCTGTGTATGTCATTGTGCCTGCTGTACTATTACTGTGTTTACTGTGTCCATCTTTATCAGCTTGGTTGTACATTGTGTGGCTGTGGCACCGTGCCCTTCACTCCGTGTAATTCATCATTAGTTACTAATGGCTCTGTCCATTGTTCAAGTGTGAACACGTGTATTATTGTGACTAGAGCTTATATATCGGTGGCTGGGCGAGAACGAGATGTAATGCTGCCGGATTGTATCTATCTATCTATCTATCTATCTATCTATCTATCTATCTATCTCATATCTATCTATCTATCTATCTATCCCATATCTATCTATCTATCTATCTCATATCTATCTATCTATCTATCTATCTATCTATCTATCTATCTCATATCTATCTATCTATCTATCTATCTATCTCATATCTATCTATCTATCTATCTATCTATCTATCCCATATCTATCTATCTATCTATCTATCTATCCCATATCTATCTATCTCATATCTATCTATCTATCTATCTATCTATCTATCTATCTCATATCTATCTATCTATCTATCCCATATCTATCTATCTATCTATCTATCTATCTATCTATCTATCTATCTCATATCTATCCCATATCTATCTATCTATCTATCTATCTATCTATCTATCTATCTATCTATCTCATATCTATCTAATATCTATCTATCTATCTATCTATCTATCTATCTCATATCTATCTATCTATCTATCTCATATCTATCTATCTATCTATCTATCTATCTATCCCATATCTATCTATCTATCTATCTCATATCTATCTATCTATCTATCTCATATCTATCTATCTATCTATCTATCTCATATCTATCTATCTCATATCTATCTATCTATCTATCTATCTATCTATCTATCTCATCTATCTATCTATCTATCTATCTCATATCTATCTATCTATCTCATATCTATCTATCTCATATCTATCTATCTATCTATCTCATATCTATCTATCTCATATCTATCTATCTATCTCATATCTATCTATCTCATATCTATCTATCTCATATCTATCTATCTCATATCTATCTATCTATCTCATATCTATCTATCTCATATCTATCTATCTCATATCTATCTATCTCATATCTATCTCATATCTATCTATCTCATATCTATCTTATCTATCCCATATCTATCTATCTAATCTCATATCTATCTATCTCATATCTATCTATCTATCTATCTATCTATCTATCTATCTATCTCATATCTATCTATCTCATATCTATCTATCTCATATCTATCTATCTCATATCTATCTATCTCATATCTATCTAATATCTTTCTATCTATCTATCTATCTATCTATCTATCTATCTCATATCTATCTATCTATCTATCTATCCCATATCTATCTATCTATCTATCTCATATCTATCTATCTATCTCATATCTATCTATCTATCTCATATCTATCTATCTATCTATCTATCTCATATCTATCTATCTCATATCTATCTATCTATCTATCTATCTATCTATCTATCTATCTATCTATCTATCTATCTCATATCTATCTATCTATCTATCTATCTATCTATCTCATATCTATCTATCTCATATCTATCTATCTATCTATCTCATATCTATCTATCTCATATCTATCTATCTATCTCATATCTATCTCATATCTATCTATCTCATATCTATCTATCTCATATCTATCTATCTCATATCTATCTATCTCATATCTATCTATCTCATATCTATCTTATCTATCCCATATCTATCTATCTAATCTCATATCTATCTATCTCATATCTATCTATCTATCTATCTATCTATCTATCTATCTCATATCTATCTATCTCATATCTATCTATCTCATATCTATCTCATATCTATCTATCTATCTCATATCTATCTATCTATCTATCTATCTATCTATCATATCTATCTATCTCATATCTATCTATCTCATATCTATCTCATATCTATCTATCTCATATCTATCTATCTATCTATCTATCTATCTATCTCATATCTATCTATCTATCTATCTATCTATCTATCTATCTATCTCATATCTATCTATCTATCTATCTATCTATCTCATATCTATCTATCTATCTATCATATCTATCTATCTCATATCTATCTATCTCATATCTATCTCTATCTATCTCATATCTATCTATCTCATATCTATCTATCTATCTATCTATCTATCTATCTATCTATCTCATATCTATCTATCTATCTATCAGTCTATCTATCTATCTATCTATCTGTCTCTATCTATGTATATCTGTCTGTCTGTCTATCTATCTCTACATATCTCAAATGTATTTATCTATTTGGCCAGTTTATGATAAATGGCAATAGACCAATTGACACCATTGATTTGTGACTTATTGTGCGCACGATTTTCTATAACACAAGGACCTCATATGTATTATGGTGCTACAGAACACACTTGTTGCCTTCACTCCTCATTGCTATGTTGCTTGCATCTCTGGTGATATTTTAGGGTTGCTGTGGATTGATGTCTATGGGATTTCTTATTGTCTGACTGCAGTAAAAACCTCATTGGGTAGAGTATATATTGCCGCTCAGTGGAGGTCTGACTGCTGCGACCACCACGATCCTGAGAACAGAGGTGTTTTACCCCCGCTGTGAATGTTGCCAACCCCCTAGGTGGATGCAGACCTGCCCCAACTCCCTTTTACTTCAGTGGCAGCGCTGGGGATAGCTGAAGTATAGCGCTCAGGTATCTCAATGAAGTGAATGGCAGCGGGGGCTCTTTTCTGTCCACCAGCGGGTTCGGACACTTTTCCCATGGTTACATTGACAAATGCCCCCGTTGTTAGAACCCGCGGGGTTCTTATTAGTCAGAACCCCACTGATCAGCAAGTTATCCTCTATCCTATGCATAGGGGATTAATATGTTTTGTAGCATTACCCCTTTATCAAGGACCTTTCACTTCTCCTGACATGTCTGTGTTAGTAACTAATTGTATTTCCTATAATGTATCCATTCTGGAGAATCTTTTCCTTCTGCTTTGTGTTGTCATTCCTCTGTTATTCTTCCTGGAAGTGTATGAATACATTGACAACTCTTTGTTACTATTACCTTTGTAGTCAGGGTTTGTCCCTGCACTGTCTGATAATCTCAGCGCTGATTGGACAGTGTTAGACTTGTAAAACTCAGTTGCCGGTTTATTCATTGATTTTCAGGAGGAATAACAGAGGAACGTTGTATAATACAGAGTTCCAATAAAAGGCTGCTTTAGCAGTGCGCTGGGAATATATGTGTTGAGTAAATAGATCCATTTCAGGCCTGGGGTCTTCAATAGGGGACCACAAGCATTAAATGGTTAGACTCCCAGCGATCATAAAGTGCCGCATATTCAAGCAATATGCCATCCCTATGTCATGGGGTTAATTCTTTTAAAGGGGAATTCTAGAGTGGCAGCCCCTTCCTCCTCAGTGACGTACATGTCTCCCAATAGGACGTATATACTGTACATTGGATACATGCGGTTGTATAGTGTACACCCAGTGTTATATATCTTGTCTTCGCTGCCGCTGCTTCTCCTCCATCCGCCGAGGTTACCGCTGATGTCACAGTTGCCGGGTGAGTGTCTCTTGTGTGTTGTATCCTCTTTGACAACTGTGGGATATCGGCACCTGTTCACAGCGTGTCTGCTGTACACTTGTGTTAGTGCAGTTGTCGGAGCACAGGTGTTCATTGTGATGGTGCACACAAGGCTTCTCCTATCCAGAATTATCAGGCAGGGGAGGGGACAAAGTGGCAAAGAAAGCTACATGTAAGAAATAGCACTTTAGAGTTTATGGTGGTGGGGGTCTGGTCCCTGGGACCCCCACCGATCCTGAGAATTAGTGCTAGTTACCTGCTGCGTCACCTTCACTATATAGCAGCGCCATGGCCTTAGTGTGCAGTGACGTACCGCATAGACAGCCCCATTCAAGAGAGGGGTCGGCTGCAGTTCCCTGCAGAGTCTAAAGGCTGGGGGCGCCACTGAGAATGGAACACAGAGTCCAGTATCAGAGACTTGTATCACGTACTTTCCAGATTTTGAGAAGGGACATGAGGGAGGTTCAGAAGAGCGTACAAAGCAGCGTGCTACTGTGCAAAATTTTGTTCTGCCCGTGTATATAGGACACTCCTCCAATTTACTGAATTAGAATCCAAAATGATCCCTCACCCCAAAAAGAATATAAATTGTGCAACAGATCCCCTAAGTAAATGGAGACCCCACACCAGATCCCTTAGATGGAATGTAGACCCCTAAAATAATTGCAGGATCCCAAAATACAGACCCAAACTATATCCCTATAATGTAGACACTAGGTCAGACCCCTCAAATAAATGTGGAACCCCCCCCCCCCAAAAAAAAATATATATATAGACCCCAGATCCCCATTACGACTGTAGATTCCAGGTTAGACCCATAAAATAAATGTAGAATCCCAAATAAATAAAGACCCCCCCCACCAGATCTCCATTATAAATATAGACCCCAGACCAGACATCTAAAATAAGCATTGACCCCAGACCAATTGCCCATGATAAATGTAAACCCTAGATCAGATTCCCCAAATAAATGTAACCCCCCCCCCCAAAAAATATAGACCCCAGACCACATCCCCATGATAAATATAGACCCCAAATCAGACTCTCAAAATAAATATACACAGACCAGATCCTTATATTAAATGTAGGCTCGAGATCAGACCCCCGAGATCAGACCCCTCCCCACCAAATAAATATAGGCCTCAGACCAGATCCTTATCTGCAGACCCCAGACCGACCCGGGGCTAGATGTACAGATACTTACCTCTTTTTGTCCCTGCACCCCTCCTGGGATAAGCAGTTAACAAGATTTGGGGAATCGGGGCACTCAAGTCCCACCCCCAAAAACACCTTCACCTCTGCAAGAATACCCACTTTTGGGCAGCCTGTTCATAAGCCCTTTAGTATTGGTGGGGTTATTTGTGACCATCCCGGCTATTTCAGGAGTGTTGGCTGATATGGGCGAACGTCAGGACATTGTCTGCAGCAACGTCCAGGAGTGAGGAGCACGGGGGTATGGCGGGGGGGAGGGGGGAGCTTCAAAAAGTTGAGGCTTTTGGGGATTTGCTTTGCCCAAGGCTTCCTGATGACCCCTGACACTGATAAATCTGCTGCGGTGTGTTCCGTCCTTGGCACGTATAGCTTTCTATACGTTGCTGGCTCTATATACCGTTGTGTTTCGGAGCCTTGTCCAGGCTTCTGTTGCTGCGGTGTCAGGCCGCACAGTTGCCGGCGAGCGCCTGCTGTTGGATTTGGCCCGTGTGTGTGACAGCTGTGGGTCCGCAGTGACATTTCAGCAGTGCTGAGTTTTCACTCCCCGCCTGTCCCTCACGGGCTCAGATTTGTAAACTGCTTTGTGTGAACTGATCTTTATCTTTTCTTCTTATTTTGAATGAGATTTGTTCTCCAGTGTCTAACCCCAAAGGAAGAACTGAGGCGTTGTCACAGACCCGCCCCTGTTATCTGCCTCACCTACAAGCTTCATCTAACTGAGAACAAGGGGCTGTAGAGCATAAGAGGGACGCAGCAGCTCCGGTGTTAGGTTTGGTGCCCCAGGCTCATCATATGTATTGTATGCGGCCTCTGATATGGGGGGGACATTGCCGCACCCTCCCTCTGTTATGGGGGGACATTGCTGCACCCTCCCTCTGTTATAGGGGGACATTGCCGCACCCTCCCTCTGTTATGGGGGGGACATTGCCGCACCTTCCCTCTGGTATGGGGGGGACATTGCCGCACCCTCCCTCTGTTATAGGGGGACATTGCCGCACCCTCCCTCTGTTATGGGGGGGACATTGCCGCACCTTCCCTCTGGTATGGGGGGGACATTGCCGCACCCTCCCTCTGTTATGGGGGGGGCATTGCCGCACCTTCCCTCTGGTATGGGGGGGACATTGCCGCACCCTCCCTCTGTTATGGGGGGGACATTGCCGCACCCTCCCTCTGTTATAGGGGGACATTGCTGCACCCTCCCTCTGTTATAGGGGGACATTGCTGCACCCTCCCTCTGTTATAGAGGGAAATTGCTGCACCCTCCCTCTGTTATAGGGGGACATTGCCGCACCCTCCCTCTGTTATGGGGGGGACATTGCCGCACCCTCCCTCTGTAATAATAATAATAATAATAGTCCTTTAATAGTCCCACAATGGGGAAATTCAGTGTGTTACAGCAGCAAAGATAAGCAGATACAAATACAAATACAACATGTACAGGAATGTTCCAAGGTGAGAGGCATTACATTAATAGCAGACAGACAGATAGGACGTAGCAGAGGAGGGGGGGGGGATATAACAGGCAGAGAGATATTTCAGTTCTCTGTGTGTAATGATCTCCGCTTAGGTCGGTGTTGGTTGTACAGCCTAACCGCGGTGGGGAGGAAAGACTTCCGATAGCTCTCCTTCTCACACCTAGGGTGGAGCAGTCGGTCACTGACAGTACTGCCCAGCGCAATCACAGTCTCATGCATGGGATGGGACTTCTTCTTCTGCATGGAGCTCACCACGGACAGTATCCTTCTGTCACCCACCACCTGCACTGGGTCCAGTGGGCTCCCCAGGACAGAGCTGGCCCTTCCTAATCAGCTTGTCAAGTTTATTTCTGTCCCTGGTTGATATACTGCTCCCCCAGCAGGCCACTCCGAAGAAGATGGCTGATGCCACTACCGAGTTGAAGAAACAACCCCATTCAGATGAATGAAACTGATTCTCATTTCGGCAGTAAATCTTAGATGTGTGAACTCGGCCTAGGATCTACTACATGTGTCAGAGCTTATATTGCTGCGGTGTCAGTCTGGTTATTATATATATATATATATATATATAATTATAATGAGTATACGGTGTCACCTGATGTCACTATATGACAGGTCTCTTTGGTTTTATTGGATTATGTGACTTACTGGCTTCCCGCACTGTTGTTATGTCAGTTTTATGTGAGTGACGGGTGAAGATCTACGCTCTCGCGTCTTAGGGGATCGCTATAAACTTTCCCTAAATTCTCTCTGTACCTACAGTCTTCCTGTGTATCCTCTGGATGAGTAAGCTGAGGCTGGCAGCATTTGTGAACTTTTTACACTAAGCCACACCCCTTCATATAACACAAAGCAAAAAGTGCCTGAATCACTTAAAGGGATTTTCCAGGCTTTGTAATTGGTGACCTATTCTTAAGGTAGGTTTTCAGCTGAAGATTAACGGGGGTCTGACACTGCAGCTCTCACTTCCCTCTTCACAGAAAACCAAACACAGCGCTGTACATTGTATAGTGGCTGTGCTTGGTTTTGCAGCTCAGCCCCATTAACTTGAATGGGACTGAACTGCAATCAGGCCATGTGACTGATGAATGTGGCATCACATGACCTGTGAAGTGAAAGCTGCCTCTTCAAATAGCTGATCTGCAGGTGTCCTGGGTGTCAGACCCCCCACTGATCTTCAATTGATTTCCTGTCCTAAGGGTGTCGGATCACCCCGATCACATATTGATGATCGGTTTGTGATAGAGTATCATGGTGGGTTTTACCTCTTCCATGTATAGGGCTACAATCCACATTTGTTCGGTGTACAAACCCATTCAGTGTATGCAGTGGCAGCATCGCTGGTACATTCACTGAACCTGCACACGCAGCGTGGTGTGAATACCGTCCTAGTATAGGCTGCAGCTATACAACAGAGCCAGGGCCAGATCTTACTTCACATGGACCTAGATGAATTCTGATAATGCACACAGGTGTATGTGAGATCTTGTACCTTCGCCCCCCCATTTCATGGATATCCCATATAATAGAGGTATTCCCAGAGGCACCGTGTGGCGGCACATAGATCACTTACACGTCTGAATTGCGATATATAACACCATGGGAAAGATTTTGTAATACTAGCAAAATGGCTTGAAAGAAATATTTTAAAAAATTGCACACCACTTTTTTTTGGTGCAGCCTAAGCTAGAATTCTGGGGCACTGGCTTAGTAAATCTCCCCCGATGTCTTGTTGCCTTCCCTTCTATAATCTTCCAGGATGTCGCCTCCTGTACAGTAGAAGTTGGCAGCTCTCGCACGTTCTTGGCGGGTCTCGGGCTGTATTAGATCTCTGCTATTTTGAGCGGTGCAGTAAAATAAAGCTTGTGTTGTGTTAATGGAGGAGCGGCGGGGACGGCTGAGTCACTAAGTCCACTTTACACGTCTTCTTTTTGGTCTTACAGTACATGTATGTGAAGGTGGAGGACTGTTCAGCTGACGGCAGTCTACAAGTAAACCTCCAGTTCTCAGTAATTCTAATTGAAGGAATTATAGACACCGAGGAGCCATAACATTAAAACCTAATATTGTACAATTCTGACCCATTGAGGCCTGGGCTTTTGTTAGTTTTTTACAGGGGTCGGCAGAGGCACCCTAACCAGCCCTCGGCTACACAACTCCATTTTCTGGAAACAGTATAGAGTCAGTCCGGAGAACCAATGTGATTTTGTTCACGTCGGTTATTGTAGTTCAGTTATTACAATATATGTTCGGTTCCAGCTGCAGTTTCATTCGGACCGAACATGTACGAATCAGAACTGCTATTATTATACTCTGAGGTCTCTTCAGACCCCAGGTGACTGGAGGCCCAGGAGAGGGGATCAAACATCAAAAACAGTGTTACTCGCCTCTCCTGGGCTCCGACACAACTCCCTGTTACCGAATAACATCAGGGACCGCTGAGGCCTGCAATTGGGCCTAAGTGGTCGCGTAGCTTTGTGACTCAAACGTGACGACATCAGTCATACTTGCGTCTTTGCATCACAACGGCATGTACTGCCGTGTCCCAATCACAGGCCTAGCAGGACCAGGAGCAGCGCTGGAGCCCAGGGGAGGTGATCAAACATAAAAAACAGTGATACTCACCTCCGATCATTATACTCTGGGGGCTGAAAAGACCTCACAGTATATTAATAGCAGTTCTGGTTCGGTCGTGTCTGATCTGAATGAAACAAATCTCGCAAGGGCTTCCCACAAGACCTGCTGTGCTGGAGAAGCTCTGACTTAGTCATCTAGATATCGTATCTTGTCCTTTGTCAAAGTCACTCGCGTCCTTATGTTTGCTCATTTTTTGAGAGTGTAAGGAACACAAACCCTTCACTTGCTGCTTAATATGTCCCATCCCTGACAGGCGCCATTGTCTTGGGAATAATCCCAGTTAGACACTTCACCCATCAGTGGTTTTAATGTTATGGCTGATCATTGTATATACCCTGAGGGCTACACAATGAGTTTGGCCGCCACTAAAGATTACACTGCAGCTCCTTCACATTGTGGCCCCGAAGATCAGTGTTGGATTGGCTCACCAGATTACCAGAAGATCCTCTGTTAGGCCCAGTCTTTAACACAAAACAGAAGACATATAAATTTTAAGAACACTATTGTCTATTCCTAGGGGTTGTGGTAGGGGGAGCCTCCAGAATTATTTTATCTGGTGGGCCCAAGGAACCTCATTCCGACACTGCCAAGGTTGCTGTGACTGTGACTTCTAGTCGCAAAAAGATTGAGCACTGTGGGATTCTTTCACAACTAGAAGTCACAGTCGCACCATCAGGGTCTTTGTGCGACACCATTCACTTACACTGGTGAAGGAGTCACCGGACGACATGGCGATCTTTGGTCGCACTGTGAGAGTTGCTGTGTAGGCCTAGTCATACATGGTGGTTGCGCTATGGCTATTGCTTTTGCTCAGCAGCCAAAAATCGCGCAAGGTTATACCACAAATTCATACGGTTTTGGAGACTGTGAACCTTGGCCATTCACAGTTAAAAATGCATGTTGTTTTGTCTGCGCGGCAAATAATGCGGAAAAACTGCTCCGTCTGAATGTCCCTTTACAGTCAGGAGGTTGTATGTGAATAGAAAGCCTCTATAATGTGATTATTATTACGGATATTGGGCGCTGTCTGCTTTGCCTGTTCTCTCGCTGTACTATTTTCGGCACTCGATAAGTGCTGAGGAGAACTTTGGGCGACAAGTGTTTTATTGACGGCGCAGCGATCAGTGACAGATGGCCTGGAAAACACATATGGATTCTTCTAATGACTGCAACAAGACCAGCGAGACAAGTGAGCGAGATTGTCAGAGATTTACGTCGTCATATTCTTTCAGCCCTGACTGGAGACGTAACCTCTGACAGATGTCGGAGATGTAAGGCCTGAGGGGGACTTGTTTATGAATAGTCTTTGTTGCCCATAGCAACCAATCACAGCGCAGCTTTCATTTTTGAACTGCAGAACGCTGAATGAAAGCTGCGCTGTGATTGGTTGCTGGAGGCAGTTTCTCTTTCAGTCAGGCTCATAATTGTTTATTCAGATATAAGGACGATATTCTCTATCGGGGAGCCCCAAATGGCTCATTTTAGGGTGACCTGTAGTTTTTTTTTGGTATATATGAGTAAAACAGGAATTCCATGATACAGTGTTTAGCAATATTATCACCTTCCAGCCATATTACATTTTTTTGTGTGTTTTTTCCTCCGTCTTTGTGGTTTTTTTTTTTTTGCTTTTCCGTGGCCATGGCCATATTGCGGCTTGTTTTTTTTTTCCGGGCAAGTTGTATTTTCAATGGGAACCCTTTAATGTTCTATAAAATTAATTTGGAAATGGTTAAAACGTAATTTGTAGGGTGGAATAGGGAAAAAACACAACTACGCCATTGTTTTTTTTAGGGAAATTGACTAAACGGGTCATGACAGTTTTTTGGCACAAACAGGGTGTGTTTTTGGCATCTGGTTGTGGGCAACAAAAAAAAATAAAAAATTAGCCAAAAATAAATCACTTTGTCATTTTCTAACATCATGGACCCCTCAGCCTGACAGATTTTACTATAGCATAGGGCTGGACAATATTCGCCTCTCCTGGGCTCTGGTGCGACTCCCTGCCCTCTTCCGGTGTTCTGACTGACCTCAGGGACTGTCGAGCCCTGTGTTTGGGCCTTAGCTGGTCACGTAGTTTGGCATAGACACGAGTCACGATACTGCGTGACCACTAGAGGCGCAATCACAGGTCTCTGCAGTCCCAGGTGTCAGCAGGGAGTTGCGCTGGAGCCCAGGAGAGGTGAGTAACACTGTTATTTATGTTTGTTCACCTACCCCAGATCTCTTGGTCCCCAGAGTATAATAGCAGTTCTGGTTCGGCTGTGTTCGGTCCAAACGAAACCGCCAGGCAAACCTTGTGAGTCGAATCTCGCGAAGTTCAACCAACTCATGTTCATACTATAAAAAGGGTGTGGTTTAAAAGGGGCGTGACCTAAGTAATCACCATGAATCATAATTAAGGTAAAATGCCAATTAAACGCAATGTTGATTTTGGTCATAATCGCCCAGCCCTACTATAACTGACGCCACAAAACTGGCATGAGTTATACCTTCAATTCCGGCGCACGAGACATCCTGCGGTGTGCCAAAATTATGAAGGGCCAAAACCTCTTAATAATTCGAGCATATCTGCCATCGGGACTCACAATATTATGTCCGATGCCCGATGTACCAGTCTTAATATATCCCCCCACTGTGTGTTAAAAATGACATGTTAAAGGAGTTTTCTGGGATAAACTATGAATTAACCCCTAAACTAACCCCTCCCCCCCGCCTAACTTCTAATTTACTTCTATTTAAAAAAATGTATAATTACCCAGGGACACTTTCTGATAATCCGGTGACGTTCCGTTTCATCACTTCCGAAACGGAACATCACCGATTCTCAGTTGTCCCTGAGTCAGTGGATGAGGCGACCTTCCAATGGGAGGCAGAGATCGTAGCAGGATGCAGAAAAAAAATCAGCGTCCTGCTCGGTGTTGCCACGGATTCCACGGCTAATCCCGCACCTCGAGAGTCCCTTCTGATTAGGACTATTCATCTGGGACTAATCAGCAGAGGAAAGCCGCAACAGAATACTGATGTCCTGCATTGGCAATCCCACAGCCGAATATGGCGGTGGAAAATAAAGAGTAATTTCTCTTCATTTTCCGCCGTGTGAACCTAGCCTAGCCTTTCACTCAGTCAGAAGCCTCATCAGGAGAAAACGCGTTATAGAAAACTTACTATTATCTGCAGCAGTTTCTATCTGTGTCTATTTGCTTCTCTCTGACTCTGCTCCTAGACTTCTATGGGCAACTTTAACTCGATACTTCATTTTGCTTAAGTCAGTCTTGGGAGACCAAGACCGATTTTAGCAAAGATTTTAAAGTGAGTGTGTGTTTATTAGGGAGGATTTCTGGGGGCTTAGGTGACCTCTTCCTGACATGGGTGTTCGGGGTGTCCGCTGTGACCTGGATATATAATAAATGACGTTTGTTGCGTAATAGAAAATAGAATTCGTGGTATTTTGTGTTTTTCTGATTCTGCCTGTTTTGGCACCAATAAAGATGCGGTTCTAGGACAATAGGCCCTGTCTGATAACGCTCCATGTCTGCAGTTTTTCAAGGACATATCTTGTCTGTAAATTTCATTTAGATTGCTCAGTGTTTTTTAGACTCGTTGTACTGTCTGGTGGCATACAAGCTCTTTCAGTGCAGTTCATTCTCTTCATATTTTTTGAGAGAAATTTTTTTAACCCTTCCTGTGCTAGTACGACGCTGCGATGTAGCAGTCACAGCCTATTATACAGCTAGGACCGGTCTCGCGCTGCCTGAGTCAGAGGTAACTATGCTTGTGGGCCCCGCATGCTGTGATTGATGAGGTGTGTATTATGATCGCCGCGGGTGATTACGCTGAGGTGTGTATTATGATGTTCTGCAGCAGCTGAGGTGTGTATTATTATGGTCTGCAGCAGCTGAGGTGTGTATTATGAAGTTCTGCAGCAGCTGAGGTGTGTATTATGATGATCTTCAGCAGCTGAGGTATGTACTATGATGTTGTGCAGCAGCTGAGGGGTATGTACTATGATGTTGTGCAGCAGCTGAGGTGTGTATTATGAGGTTGTGCAGCAGCTGAGGTGTGTATTCTGATGTTCTGCAGCAGCTGAGGTGTGTATTATGATGTTCTGCAGCAGCTGAGGTGTGTATTATGATGTTCTGCGGCAGCTGAGGTGTGTATTATGATGTTCTGCAGCAGCTGAGGTGTGTATTATGATGTTCTGCAGCAGCTGAGGTGCTGGGGGGGGGGGGGGGGGTGAGGTGTGTATTATGAGGTTCTGCAGCAGCTGAGGTGTGTATTATGATGTTCTGCAGCAGCTCAGGTGTGTATTATGATGTCCTGCAGCAGCTGAGGTGTGTATTATGAGGCGCAGCGCTGAGGTGTGTTCTGCAGCAGCTGAGGTGTGTATTATGAGGTTCTGCAGCAGCTGAGGTGTGTATTATGATGTTCTGCAGCAGCTGAGGTGTGTATTATGATGTTCTGCAGCAGCTGAGGTGTGTATTATGAGGTTCTGCAGCAGCTGAGGTGTGTATTATGCTGTTCTGCAGCAGCTGAGGTGTGTATTATGATGTCTCTGCAGCAGCTGAGGTGTGTATTATGATGTTCTGCAGCAGCTGAGGTGTGTATTAAGGGCCGCCGGCGGGGGGTGTGTTATAAGGTGCCCCCCCAGCCGCGGGCGGTGTGCATGATAACGTTCTGTATATTTATTGTCTATACAGACATGTCTGTGGAAAATTGCCATTGATGTCCATTACAATGTAAGACTCCCAGCAGGGTAAATCCCGGGTCAGACGTAGGTTAGGTTTTTTTCTTTTCTATGATCTCTCTTTCGTGTTTCTTACTATTCGTGCATAACTATGAGGTCTAATTATTGGTCACAGTGGGACCGGCTTACTGCGACTTTAAGGTTATCATATTGTAACAGGATTTGTGGGCACGTAAATCTTAACCTTGTTGTAAATCACATAAGCTCAGACATCACAAGTCACTGGCGCTTGCATATAACCTGCTCGTGACGGGTCTGGGGTCTGCAGACTGGGATCATTCCCGCTGACTGACATGTTCTGCTATAAGGTACAGTATGTCTATTCATTTATGGAATCCTAGCAGTGCCTTGGAGCGGGCGTCAGATCTGACCCCCTTCATTATGAATATCTTTGCTGTTAGTTGGACTTAATATACAGGATTTTATCTATAGTAAGTACATTACACGCGTATGTTATATACCTGTAGACACAATCATGGCTGCCGAGTCGGAGTTAGGTTTTGGTGGAGTCAGAGTCGGTAGAAATGGACCCGCACATGGTCGTGTGTGGGTCCATGGAGAATAAAAATATACCGTAGTCGTGTGCGGGTGCATGGAAAATAATATACTGTAGACGTGTGTGGTTCCATGGATAATATACCGTAGTTGTGTGGTGGTCCATGGATAATAATATACCGTGGACGTGTGAGGATTTATGGACAATGAAAAAAATTGCAGCAGTGTCCATATTTTGGGGGTCCATAGAAAATAAAAATGTACCGTAGTCATATGCGGGTCTGGGGCAAATGGAACAGACGGCACTTGGGTGGTATCCATGTGCAGACCATGTTTTTCAGAAGACCCTATCATACAATAGTAGGACCGAGCCACAAAAATGAACAAGAATATGACCACTTCAATATTTTTGGGCTCGGTCCTACGGCCCCCACATGGATCCATAAAAAATATGACTGTGTCCATGAGGCCATAGAAATAAATAGGTCCATAGGCTATCCGTAATAACTGACTGGACGCGGACCAAAATTACGGTCATGTGTATGGGGTCTAACACAAGACATTTTTATTACCAATGACGATACATTAGGAAGGGGTTGGAGTCAAAGTGTGGAAAACTAGAGGACACAACGGTTTGGTCTACCGACTCTACAGCCATGGTAGTAATGAAAAGCCGGGATTAACATTAAGAGCTTAAAGGGGTATCCTCATCTCGCTGGGATATTCCATCACTTCCTGGTCGGTGGGATTCCTGCCGAAATGAGCATTGGAGGGGAAGAAGTTGTTTTCACTAACTGTGCAGGAAACAGTCAAGGGAAGGATTCAGTATTCAGGCTAGGCAGTGCTACTCAATGTCAGGCAGCAGCTGCGAAAGCCAGTAAGATATTAAGCTGTATAAAATGATCCCAGTGTAATATGAATGCGGGATTCAGTTTTGGGCTCCGTAGTGTAAAGGTTAGATTGGAGAACATCACATGGAATTGTGTAGATTGGAGACAACTGCAGCGACCACTCAGCTGTGATAAGTATTAGGGTCCTTTCAGACTGCCTGGACGTCCTACAGTAGCATCCATCGCCTATAGGGATCCATGTGCAAGGGCAGTTCCCACAAGTAGACGTAGTACCCCTACTGACCCACATCGATGGCCTCTCACCTGGTCAACCAGCCTCCTGCTAGTCAACCCCCGAAACAGCTGTCTGCAGATGGGCGTATCTTCCTTTTGGAAGGAATTGTTTGGTTTCTGGCTTCTTTAAAGTCGGGCGTTAACTTATAGGCTACCTTCCAATAGGTGGCGCTAGAGGAACATTATAAAGGAGAACTGATTTGCACATCCCCCCCCACCCCACCCCCAAAAAAAAACTGCATGGTATACAGTTTCCATACCATTAAAGGGGTTCTCCAGGGAGGGTTAAACACTTACTTCCTCCTTCATTTTATTTGGGACAAACCTTGGATTTCGATGCTGGTTCTGACCCTGAGTCATGTGATCAGAACCAGCACCCAAGTTCTTCTTCCCTCTTCTCCTCTGTTGACTGCTAGTTACCTGTAAGGAGGGAGAAAGATCTTGAGTGCCGTGCGCTGGTTCTGATCACGTGACCCAGGATCAAACCAGCCCGAGAACTGATCCTGGGTCACCAAAGAGGAAATTCTTTAAAGGGGTTCTCCAGGGAGTGTTTAAACACTTCCTCTCTGGTTCTATTTGGGACAAATGCTTTTTTGGGCTGGGTCATGTGATTGGAACCAGCATCCGGCACCAAGTTCTTCCTCATCTCCCACGTTTACAGCTGGTTATCTGTAAGGAGGAAGGTGGTGGTGGAACGACTTAGGTGCTGGTTCTGATCACATGACCCAGGGTCGGAATCAGCCCGAGAACCTGAGGTTTGTCCCAAGTAAAACCATGGAGGAGGTTGAACACTCCCTTGAGAACCCCCTTAAAGAACCTCCTTCATGGTCCTACTTGGGATGCAGCCCTGGTTTCCAGGCATATACAGTTTTCTTTATGGGATGCCGCCATATGGAATAGCGCACTCTTCTTCAGGGGTTCTCCAGGGAGGGTTAAACACTTTCTTAGGGATTCTATTTGGGACAACCCTTGGGTTTCCAGACTAGTCCCGACCCTGGGTCATGTGATTAGAACTAGCACTCAGCAGGTCAGTCGCTCCACCTCTTACAGGTAACTCGTAGTAAACATGTGATACAGAAGGAACTCGGGTGCGGGGTACTGGTTCAGATCACACAACCCATAATCGAAACCAAGGAAACCCAAGGATCTTCCCAAGTAGAAACATTTAAAAAGTAAGTGGTTAACCCTCCCTGGATAACCCCTTTACAGATAAGGAAACCCTGGCACATACTGCAGGAAGAGTGTTTTTTGTTTTTTTGGCATCCTATTTGTAAGGTGATGAACTTTTCGGCATAAAGTGATAAAACTTTGTCCATCGGGACATCCCGTGTCCATATGACCTGGTGGTGGTGACTTTTTAATAGTAAGCACTGACTGACCCCAGCATGAGGATGCTGTCAGGGAGAAATCTGCAAGGGGGCTTTATATGTCATAGGGTCTGTTGTCAATAAGTCGCAAAAAATGCTTAACGTTGGACCCCCCACTGGTCACTACAATAGGGGTTTGGTCATGTATATGCACTGCCCCGCCATTCAAAGTCTGTAGGATTGACAGCGACAGCCGAGTACAATGCTCAGGTGTTTCCGCTGGCCCTATAGACATTGGGTGAAGCTGCAGTGCACATACCTGACCGCCAAACCATTCAGACCCCTCCTCACTGTGGTTGTGAAATGGGGAGCTCAGGACGAGTATTTGCTGCTCAGCAGTGAACCCACCCTGTAAACTTTTCCACTCGGCGTGCCCATCAGTTCTATAAGCGTGTGTGCACCAAATGAGATCTTGGCACAAGTCCTATCACCGCTGCTGCCAATCTCTAAATTTGATTTACGGGATTACGGCAGAGCTTTACAGGAGACACAGCCTTCTGGGCGTTGGGTATAATTCGTTGTGTCATTAACTTCTTAGCTTGCTGTAATCTGCAAAAAGAGCTGTGCGTGCTTCACAGGGCCGGCGACAAAGGCTGATCTACCGCCCACCGTATGATCAGATGTGTTTAAGAGGAATATAGCCGAATATATCCTTGGTCTACGTCACAACTTTCACAATGGTTGGTGTGAGAAGTCCTTGTTTTGGGAGAGGAATATGATGTACAGTACAGCTAAACGTTTGGACACACCTTCTCATTCCAAGAGTTTTCTATATTTTCATGACTATAAAAATTGTAGATTCACACTTAAGGCATCAAAACTATGAATTAACACATGTGGAATTATATACTTAACAAAAAAGTGTGAAACAACTGAAAATATGTCTTATATTCTAGGTTCTTCAAAGTAGCCACCTTTTGCTTTGATTACTGCTTTGCACACTCTTGGCATTCTCTTGAGGAGCTTCAAGAGGTAGTCACCTGAAATGGTTTTCACTTCACAGGTGTGCCCTGTCAGGTTTAATAAGTGGGATTTCTTGCCTTATAAATGGGGTTGGGACCATCAGCTTGTGGTGTTCAGAAGTCAGGTGGCTACACAGCTGATAGTCCTACTGAATGAAGTGTTAGAATTTGTATTATGGCAAGAAAAAAGCAGCTAAGTAAAGAAAAACGATTGGCCATCATTACTTTAAGAAATGAAGGTCAGTCAGTCCGAAAAATTGGGAAAACTTTGAAAGTGTCCCCAAGTGCAGTGGCCAAAACCATCAAGCGCTACAAAGAAACTGGCTCACATGAGGACCGCCCCAGGAAAGGAAGACCAAGAGTCACCTCTGCTGCGGAGGATAAGTTCATCCGAGTCACCAGCCTCAGAAATCGCAGGTTAACAGCAGCTCAGATTAGAGACCAGGTCAATGCCACACAGAGTTCTAGCAGCAGACACATCTCTACAACAACTGTTAAGAGGAGACTGTGTGCAGCAGGCCTTCATGGTAAAATAGCTGCTAGGAAACCACTGCTAAGGACAGGCAACAAGCACAAGAGACTTCTTTGGGCTAAAGAACACAAGGAATGGACATTAGACCTGTGGAAATCTGGGCTTTGGTCTGATGAGTCCAAATTTGAGATCTTTGGTTCCAACCGCCGTGTCTTTGTGCGACGCAGAAAAGGTGAACGAATGGACTCTACATGCCTGGTTCCCACCGTGAAGCATGGAGGAGGAGGTGTGATGGTGTGGGGGTGCTTTGCTGGTGACACTGTTGGGGATTTATTCAAAATTGAAGGAATACTGAACCAGCATGGTTACCACAGCATCTTGCAGCGGCATGCTATTCCATCCGGTTTGCGTTTAGTTGGACCATCATTTATTTTTCAACAAGACAATGACCCCAAACACACCTCCAGACTGTGTAAGGGCTATTTGACCAAGAAGGAGAGTGATGGGGTGCTACGCCAGATGACCTGGCCTCCACAGTCACCAGACCTGAACCCAATCCAGATGGTTTGGGGTGAGCTGGACCGCAGAGTGAAGGCAAAAGGGCCAACAAGTGCTAAGCATCTCTGGGAACTCCTTCAAGACTGTTGGAAGACCATTTCAGGTGACTACCTCTTGAAGCTCATCAAGAGAATGCCAAGAGTGTGCAAAGCAGTAATCAAAGCAAAAGGTGGCTACTTTGAAGAACCTAGAATATAAGACAGATTTTCAGTTGTTTCACACTTTTTTGTTAAGTATATAATTCCACATGTGGTAATTCATAGTTTTGATGCCTTCAGTGTGAATCTACAATTTTTATAGTCATGAAAATACAGAAAACTCTTGGAATGAGAAGGTGTGTCCAAACTTTTGGTCTGTACTGTATGTGGAAGCTTGGTTCCTGAATATGGACCAATGTAAGCCTTCATAGATATTTTACATCCCTGCAGTGCCAGAATGGTCAAAGCAGCATCGAAAAACTTTGCCGTAAAGTGGCCAAATAATTTGAGAAGGTATTATTAGCATTCTTGGTGTTCTAGGGTGGAGAAGGGGTTAATGCCAGTGTTCCTGGGGATCAAAGGCAGAGAAGGGTTTAAGGTCTGTATAACTGGTGGTCTAGGGCAAAGAAGGGGTTATTATTAGTATCACTGGTGGTCTTGGGAGAAAGGGGTTAATGGTTGTATCACTGTGAAAATGGGTTTGTGCCACAAAGACACTTATACCCTTTCCACAGGATAGGGGTAAGTGTCAGATTGCTGGGACCCCTGGTGATCAGGAGAGCGGGGGATCCTGTGGATAGAGGATATGTATCTTTGGTGTACAACCCCGCTGATATTTCTGTCCCTGGTTGTCTAGTCTAGAGAAGGGGTTCTTGTTAGTATCCCTTTTGGTATAGGGTAGAGAAGAGGTTATTTCTGTACTGCTGGTGGTCTAGGGTCATTAAGGAGTTAATAACAGTATTCCTGGTTGTCTAGGGCAGAGATGGAAGTTTTCCTGGTGGTCTTGGGTTGGAGAAGGGGTTGATGTCTGTATTGGGCAGTGAAGGGTTAATATGTGAACTCCTGGAAAGGGTTAATTGTCTGTATTACTGGTCGACTGGGGTGTTGAAGGGGTAAATATAAATATCCCTGGTGGTCTAGGGCAGTTAAGGGGTTCATGTCTATGACCTAGAGCAGAGTAGTGGTTAATATCCGCTTCATCAGCCCAATCTCTAAGGGGGGAGCCTCTTAAAGGGGAAGTTTTTAGTATACATGTATGTCTTAAGATTGTATAATATTTAGTGTGCTTTTGATTAACACTTTGCTGCTTATACTACAGCACTCCCCAATGTGACTTTTTTGGTGATCTGTCCATGCACCTCTCATAAATACCAACAAGGAGCAAACCAAAATTGCAAGATTTTTCTTTCATCTGGGAAAATATATATATTATAATGTGTGTGTGTCAGTATGCAGATAAAATGATAGTAGCTAGCAGTGGCACTCTGACAACTGGGAAGGGGTCTAAGGACCATGGCGGCCCCATGACACTTTGGAAGGAGAGTTCGTGGTGTGGCAGTGGTATTCTGATTTGGTGGTCCCTGGGTATTGGTATTCTAACACTTTGTGAGCCCCAGGGCAGCAGCTGTACTCAGGCTCGAGGATGGGGGTCCCCGGGGATGCAGGAGCACCCTGATATCTCATAAGGTCCTGAGATGGTAACCTCTTGTAAAATGCTGCTTTAAATGTTGATGTACACAGTAGTAAGTAATAGCTCTAAATGGTACCCCTCACCCTGTCAATCCAGGTACCGAGCGTTGTCTTTCCTTATGTCTGATTTTTATTTTTCCACCCTCTTAGCTTGCTCAGTTCAGACAACGCAAGGGACAGACGGACAGCCAGAATACTGCCAAGAAGAACAAGAAGAAGAAGACTTCCTCCAGCTCCAAGCAGCGAGACAACAGTGAAGTAGTGTCAGAAGCCGGCTTATCCCAGAGCGATGACGCCCTCTCCCAAACTGCTCCTGGCGGGGCAGGTACCACTGCCGAGTTAACCATCATGAGAACCCTGCCCCAGGGGGAAATCATTCAGCACGACAAGACTTACACCATAGAGGTTAGTAGCGCTGTATGTCTCACCCTTCTGGATGTTGTCATCACATTGTAACGGATTGGATGCTGTGTAGTGCTCTCTGATGCCCCACACAATATAATTGCCCGCACACACAGTATAATGCCCCCTTATACCCCCACATAGTGTAATGCTCCTCCACATCATATAATGCTCACATAGACAACCCCCCGGCCCACATGTTAATGTTGGCAGGACCCCAGGGAGTGAGCAGTGAGTATGGATTTCTTAACTCCCTGAACTCTGCAGGTTTGGTGAGTTCAGACAGTATAAAAAAAAAATCCATATTCACCGCTGCCTCCCTAGCCTGTTACCAGTACAACAAGCACACTGCTGATGGTAGCGCACATTGTACCAGGGGCTGGTGCCAGCCTAATAATGATCAAGGACAGAACATAGGCAGGAAGTGTTGTCATGGGGACACGGGATTACAAAAGCTTTAGGCTTTGGGCCATTATATTAAAGGGGTTGTCCAGCCCTATACTGTGCATAGATCATCCCCGGACAACCCCTTTAAGATAACATACAAGTAGTTAGGTCAGAAGAGCAGGGCCGGAGATCCGAGCCTTCGTGTACATGGTTGTATGTTCCCTAGAAGAAACCTTATTCAAATAGGTTTTGTTTCCACCGCAGCCTGAGAGCGAAGTGTCCACCACGGCCGATGACTATAGCTCTGAGGTAAGCGAGGGGCCCGCATGCTGCATGCAGATCATTCATTGGGGCTGAATTGGCGCTCATTAACAGACGTGAGATTTCTCATGCTTTTTGTGTCGTCCTGTCCTGCTCCGCTCTCCAGAATTCATTGGAAATAAATTGCTGTACTTTTCACGCCATGTTTCTTTCCTTTCTCTTGTTCGCTGCCTCGTCTTTCACATCCAGATTGAATGGTTTGTTCTCCACGTGTTATTATTTATTCACTACAGGGATTTCTGGGACTTTGATTTCTTTTTTGCTTTTTTTTTTTTTTTTTACATTTTGTAATAAAGCGAATCTGTAGAAATAGTGGTATAAAATTCAGTGGTTTCCCATCGCGCCTGTATGGTAAGGTTGCCTCCAATTTGCGATGGTAATTATACGGTGAATAGTGAAATTTGTGAACCTGCCTTTAGTCTATTACCACAGTAAGAAATCTATAGGGAATGCATCAGCGGGTTAGAAAATCCCTTATGAAGAAAAGCGTATTAAAGGGTTTTCCCAGTAACATCACATCCCCTATCCTTGTGACTTAAAGGGAGTGTCCCCAGAACCCAGCATATCACCCCAGCCCTGCAGATAGATAGGTTAGTGTCACCAGAACCAGCATATCACTCCAGCCCTGCAGATAGATAGGTTAGTGTCACCAGACCCCAGCATATCACCCCAGCCCTGCAGATAGATAGGTTAGTGTTACCAGAACCAGCATATCACCCCAGCCCTGCAGATAGATAGGTTAGTGTCACCAGAACCAGCATATCACCCCAGCCCTGCAGATAGATAGGTTAGTGTCACCAGAACCAGCATATCACCCCAGCCCTGCAGATAGATAGGTTAGTGTCACCAGACCCCAGCATATCACCCCAGCCCTGCAGATAGATAGGTTAGTGTCACCAGACCCAGCATATCACCCCAGCCCTGCAGATAGATAGGTTAGTGTCACCAGACCCAGCATATCACCCCAGCCCTGCAGATAGATAGGTTAGTGTCACCAGAACCAGAATATCACCGCAGCCCTGCAGATAGATAGGTTAGTGTCACCAGAACCAGCATATCACCTCAGCCCTGCAGATAGATAGGTTAGTGTCACCAGAACCAGCATATCACCCCAGCCCTGCAGATAGATAGGTTAGTGTCACCAGACCCAGCATATCACCTCAGCCCTGCAGATAGATAGATTAGTGTCACCAGACCCCAGCATATCACCCCAGCCCTGCAGATAGATAGGTTAGTGTCACCAGAACCAGCATATCATCCCAGCACTGCAGATAGATAGGTTAGTGTCACCAGACCCCAGCATATCACCCCAGCCCTGCAGATAGATAGGTTAGTGTCACCAGAACCAGCATATCACCCCAGCCCTGCAGATAGATAGGTTAGTGTCACCAGACCCCTGTATATCATCCCAGCCCCGCAGATAAGATAGGTTAGTGTCACCAGACCCAGCATATCACCCCAGCCCTGCAGATAGATAGGTTAGTCTCACCAGACTCCAGCATGTCACACCAGCCCTGCAGATAGATAGGTTAGTGTCACCAGACCCAGCATATCACCCCAGTCCTGCAGATAGATAGGTTAGTGTCACCAGAACCAGCATATCACCCCAGCCCTGCAGATAGATAGGTTAGTGTCACCAGACCCAGCATATCACCCCAGCCCTGCAGATAGATAGGTTAGTGTCACCAGGACCAGCATATCACCCCAGTCCTGCAGATAGATAGGTTAGTGTCACCAGACCCAGCATATCACCCCAGCCCTGCAGATAGATAGGTTAGTGTCACCAGACCCCAGCATATCACCCCAGCCCTGCAGATAGATAGGTTAGTGTCACCAGACCCAGCATATCACCCAGCCCTGCAGATAGATAGGTTAGTGTCACCAGACCCCAGCATATCACCCCAGCCCTGCAGATAGATAGATTAGCGTCACCAGAACCAGCATATCACCCCAGCCCTGCAGATAGATAGGTTAGTGTCACCAGACCCCAGCATATCTCCCCAGCCCTGCAGATAGATAGGTTAGTGTCACCAGACCCCAGCATATCACCCCAGCCCTGCAGATAGATAGGTTAGTGTCACCAGACCATAGGATATCACCCCAGCCCTGCAGATAGATAGGTTAGTGTCACCAGACCCAGCATATCACCCCAGCCCTGCAGATAGATAGGTTAGTGTCACCAGACCCCGGCATATCACCCCAGCCCTGTAGATAGGTAGGTTAGTGTCACCAGACCCAGCATATCACCCCAGCCCTGCAGATAGATAGGTTAGTGTCACCAGACCCCAGCATATCACCCCAGCCCTGCAGATAGATAGGTTAGTGTTACCAGACCCAGCATATCACCCCAGCCCTGCAGATAGGTAGGTTAGTGTCACCAGACCCAGCATATCACCCCAGCCCTGCAGATAGATAGGTTAGTGTCACCAGACCCCAGCATATCACCCCAGCCCCGCAGATAGACAGGTTAGTGTCACCAGAACCAGCATATCACCCCAGCCCTGCAGATAGATAGGTTAGTGTCACCAGACCCCAGCATATCACCCCAGCCCTGCAGATAGATAGGTTAGGGTCACCAGACCCAGCATATCACCCCAGCCCTGCAGATAGATAGGTTAGTGTCACCAGACCCAGCATTTCACCTCAGCCCTGCAGATAGATAGATTAGTGTCACCAGACCCCAGCATATCACCCCAGCCCTGCAGATAGATAGGTTAGTGTCACCAGAACCAGCATATCATCCCAGCACTGCAGATAGATAGGTTAGTGTCACCAGACCCCAGCATATCACCCCAGCCCTGCAGATAGATAGGTTAGTGTCACCAGAACCAGCATATCACCCCAGCCCTGCAGATAGATAGGTTAGTGTCACCAGACCCCTGTATATCATCCCAGCCCCGCAGATAAGATAGGTTAGTGTCACCAGACCCAGCATATCACCCCAGCCCTGCAGATAGATAGGTTAGTCTCACCAGACCCAGCATGTCACACCAGCCCTGCAGATAGATAGGTTAGTGTCACCAGACCCAGCATATCACCCCAGTCCTGCAGATAGATAGGTTAGTGTCACCAGAACCAGCATATCACCCCAGCCCTGCAGATAGATAGGTTAGTGTCACCAGACCCAGCATATCACCCCAGCCCTGCAGATAGATAGGTTAGTGTCACCAGGACCAGCATATCACCCCAGTCCTGCAGATAGATAGGTTAGTGTCACCAGACCCGGGCATATCACCCCAGCCTTGCAGATAGATAGGTTAGTGTCACCAGAACCAGCATATCACCCCAGCCCTGCAGATAGATAGGTTAGTGTCACCAGACCCCGGCATATCACCCCAGCCCTGTAGATAGGTAGGTTAGTGTCACCAGACCCAGCATATCACCCCAGCCCTGCAGATAGATAGGTTAGTGTCACCAGACCCCAGCATATCACCCCAGCCCTGCAGATAGATAGGTTAGTGTCACCAGACCCAGCATATCACCCCAGCCCTGCAGATAGATAGGTTAGTGTCACCAGACCCCAGCATATCACCCCAGCCCTGCAGATAGATAGGTTAGTGTCACCAGACCCAGCATATCACCCAGCCCTGCAGATAGATAGGTTAGTGTCACCAGACCCCAGCATATCACCCCAGCCCTGCAGATAGATAGATTAGCGTCACCAGAACCAGCATATCACCCCAGCCCTGCAGATAGATAGGTTAGTGTCACCAGACCCCAGCATATCTCCCCAGCCCTGCAGATAGATAGGTTAGTGTCACCAGACCCCAGCATATCACCCCAGCCCTGCAGATAGATAGGTTAGTGTCACCAGACCATAGGATATCACCCCAGCCCTGCAGATAGATAGGTTAGTGTCACCAGACCCAGCATATCACCCCAGCCCTGCAGATAGATAGGTTAGTGTCACCAGACCCCGGCATATCACCCCAGCCCTGTAGATAGGTAGGTTAGTGTCACCAGACCCAGCATATCACCCCAGCCCTGCAGATAGATAGGTTAGTGTCACCAGACCCCAGCATATCACCCCAGCCCTGCAGATAGATAGGTTAGTGTTACCAGACCCAGCATATCACCCCAGCCCTGCAGATAGGTAGGTTAGTGTCACCAGACCCAGCATATCACCCCAGCCCTGCAGATAGATAGGTTAGTGTCACCAGACCCCAGCATATCACCCCAGCCCCGCAGATAGACAGGTTAGTGTCACCAGAACCAGCATATCACCCCAGCCCTGCAGATAGATAGGTTAGTGTCACCAGACCCCAGCATATCACCCCAGCCCTGCAGATAGATAGGTTAGGGTCACCAGACCCAGCATATCACCCCAGCCCTGCAGATAGATAGGTTAGTGTCACCAGACCCAGCATTTCACCTCAGCCCTGCAGATAGATAGGTTAGTGTCACCAGAATCAGTATTTTCCCCTTGTGATTTGCTGCCTCCATTGCTGAGATTTCAGCAATTTCAGTTTTTGTCAGTATGCAAATGAGCTCTTTGGAGCAATGAAGGTGCTTCTTGCTCCAAAGAACTCATTTACATATTGAGAAGAACAGTGGTAACTCTGCAACGGAGGCGGAAATTCACAAGAGGAAAATACCGATTCAGGTGACCTTAACCTATCTGCGGGGCTGGGGGTGATATGCTGGGCTTTGATAACAGAAAAGGGGTTCCTACTCCAGTCGTTGTCCATATTGATTGTAGGGGTTGACACCTGCCCCCGCACTAATCTGCTGATCTATGTGCTGGAATCTAATGCAATGGATGAAGCCAGAAGCGGCTCCTCCTATTCAGCCTATAGGATCAGATCTGCAGGCTCCATCCACTGTGTAGTGCTGGCGCTGTGTTACTATTACTTTACTTGTCCTTTACTGTTTCTTCTGACACCCGGAGGCAGCCAGATTAGCTTATTGTTTTTTTTGTGTAGGGGAAATTAGGGGAGAGAAGCAGAGATAATTCTAATGTGCTCCTTGTACTTCGGTGGTTTGGTTAGGAAGCCGTTCTCTGTTACTGCTGGCAGGGGACAGGGATGTGACAACTTCTGTGACCAAAATTGCTTAGAGCTAAATTGTCGCATTTTGGGTTTTGCACCAGAAAAACCTTTGAACTGTGTTGGTCCTTTATACTGAGCCAGTATACTCATCACAGACACCGCTGCAGGTCTATGGGCCAGGGAAGGCGGCAGCATGTCACAAGCATTGCACACCACTCTGGACTTGCACTCCTAACCTCCGTATGCTCACATAGAGACACCAGTATAATTTCGGGTGATCTGCTCCATTGCCTGGACTCCTGATCATGTCCTTTGCATGAAGTGCGTATATTTCGGAGGAGGTCGCCATAGAAATTTATTAATTACTTGTTCCTTTATTAGGCTGAGGGCAGGACAAGCCCTCGGAAGAGCCTCGAGCTGCACACTCGGTCATGTGCATGAGTGTATGCCACGACTGATACATTGTAGCAAACCGTCATGAACAGAGATAAATTTCTGCTGCTGCATATTCTGCTTTAGGATGTGTTAAAGGGGCACTTATGGGCCAAAAGCAAGTGCTGAATTATGCAAAAACAGATAAAAGGACGTTTAATGTATTTTAGTAAATTGCGTATTAAAGGGAGTTGAATATTATATGTATTGTACAGTTAATGAAAAAATGACAGTATTGCTATGTACATGTGAAAGATGACACATAATATAGCGCCTTCTGGTGTTCAGAGTGTAAGTCAGTGTGTGCGTCCACCCAGTGAGCTGAGTGCTGGTGGACGCACATGCTCAGTCACTCTCCCCACAGCCAGGTCCCTACACCGTGGTCCTCTGTTCACTGTGGAGTAGCCATTAGAAATAGCTTTCGGAGTCTGCAGTAGTGTAGGGGTGAGCAAGCACGATTTCTTTTCTCTACTTCAAGCCAGTAACTTATTATGTTACTATATGGAGAGTAACTGGGCTGCAGAGGTAGAAGACAATTATTAGGGACTGTATCTCTGTGTCAGGGGGAAATAGACTGACTAGGAATTTAGTGGAGACTAATAGCTGTCCGAGGGGAAGGAGACTGATTGGGAAAATTACTGAGCTGATACTTACAACTGCCAGAGGGGGGAGGAGACCGACTAGAGAAATTACTGGGGACTAAATTTGTTGCTGCCAGAAGGAGAAGGAGACTGACTAGAGAACTTATGACCAAGGGAACATGGAAACATTGTATATATAAAAAAAAAAGTTACAAAATGTGGTTAATAGCCTGTTAGGACTTTTTATATGAACTTGATTTGTCTGATAATCTCCTTAACACCGTCCTATTTAACTTTTTATAGGGGTACACTGAGCTGTAACCCTGAAAACTGTGTGTGTTCTTATATCTGAATATGATTTTTATATCCATATTTTTCTTATATTGATCTCATGCTAGATATTATTCATATATCTATATAAAACTGAATATTATTTTTATATCAATCTTATACTGAATATTTTTATATTGATCTCATATTGAATATATTTCTTACATTGATCTCATTCTAGATATTATTCTTGTATTGATCTCACACTGGCTATTATTCTTATATCTGTCTTATACTGGATATCATTCTTATATGGCTCTCATAGACTCCTGGGTGTTATTTTTGTCACAGGTAGCTGATGGCGGCTTTTTGTTACCAGCCAATGACATAGGACGTATAGTATGGGTACAGTATATCCTCTGCACTGTTATGTTGTATCACTAACACAGCATAACTAACACTCGGCCAGCATCTAAGTGGTTAATAAAGTGCGGTCACAAGGGGCCTATTAAATAACGCACTTCCTGCATTAACACCTAAATCCCTTCTGCCTTTATAGAATTTTTTGCTCTTTTGTTTTTCTCCTTTATATCTGTTGCGTAATAATAACAATACTGGAGATAAAAAAAAAAAATATATGTTAAAAAAAAAAGTGTGTTGCTCGCTCAGTTTTCACACATTACAGAATTTGGTTGAAATGTGTCGTTGCTCTCGAGGCACAAATTATCTCGACAACAAAGGAGGTTGCCGTGGTAATAAGCTGCCGCGGATATTTTTATACAGGGGGTCTCCTAGTGCTGGGGAACAGCCGTGTGTATGGGGGTGTGAGTGTGTGCGACTTTGTACACTTGTCCTGTTTTATTAACCAACTTGGATTTATCCAGGAGGAAGAATTTGGGGTCCGGGAGACTTTCCCCGAACGCGGCACCCAGAGCTCGCAGGCACGACTGGAGGTGATGGAGGACGAACTGGCCGGGAAGCAACAAGAGATCGATGAACTTAACAGAGAGCTGGAGGAGATGAGGGCAGCGTACGGCACTGAGGGGCTTCAGCAGGTACTTGGAGTTTATTTACAGCTTGGGGGCAGATTTTTTTGAATTAATTTAAAAAAATCTTGATCAAAAGTTTTTTTTTTTTGTGACACCTCTAACTTGTAACCAACAAGCACCAGCAGCACCATACATTGCATAGTGGCTTTGCTTGGTATTGCAGCTCAGCCCCATTCACTTGAATGAGACTGAGCTGGGCGCAGGCCACATGACGAATGACTGACGTCACTGGCCCGTGAAACAGAAGCAGTGCTCAATCAAATGCTTCGAGCAGCTGATCCGTGGAGTTCCCAACTGCTGGATGGGTGTCGTGGAGGTTCCACCTGGCATGAGTGACATGACATTTCATGTTAAAGTGCACCTCCAAATATAAAACAACCTTGTATAAATGAATAGTGCAGGTGAAAATAAGAAACTTTCTAATATATCTTATTAAAGTAATATCTTTTCTTCTCCACTTTTCAGGCAGTTACCTTCTCCATATTAGTCTATGAAGAGAGAAGATGCTCAAATAATTGCTGCTGTTACACTCTGCTGTTGTTTGCTTTCTTAACACTGCTAGGTTGTAGATAAGAGGCTACTAGTGCACATAATGAGGCAATAAGTCAATTAACCAGCTGGCAGGAGAATCCTACTCCACCTCTCACTTCTCCATAGAACTCCATGTGTGAGACTAAGATGGATATAATGTAAGCAAGCAGTCAGATTAAAGATGAGGAGGAGAACAGCTTAATAAGTGGGGAAGGAAACAGATCTCCTTAATAAGATCTATTACAAAGTTACTTATTTTCACATGCACTATTCATTTATGGAAAGTTGTTTAGAACTGGAGGTGCACTTTAATTAAAGGGGATGCCTGGTTTGTTAAACCCAAAGTCTAATGCTTTAGGATCCTGAACGAGATTACAGATATTGATAGGTCATCAATATGTAAGTCCTGGAAGAATTTATTAGAATACAGCTCAGCAGGTATAAAATAATATAAGAAGCAGTAGTTCCCTTTCTGATCCCCCGCTGGTCTCTGTTCCTCCTGATTCACTGATGATGCTTCACCACGGACATGTGATCGCTGCTGCCAGTCACTGACTGTAGCTTCAGGGGACACATGTATGTTTAGGTCTTCATAACAGAAACTAGGAGCCAGGCAATGTCAGAACAGAAGTGGCGGGGGGATCAGCAGGGTGACTATTTTGTCTTTTATAATTTCCTAATGTGTTAAGATGTCTTCTGGTCAATTTATTCAGGCTCAACATGTGGCACCCCATCAATCAGCTTTTCTCAGCCAGCTCCAGGCCTGTACAGTGGACGGAACCAGAATAACTCAGATAACTCAGTACACTATGTAGTCGTCGCGCCAAGTGAGCATGGGAGTTAAGCTGCAATAGCACGACGTGGCCACTATACAGTGTATGGAGTCACCTCTGTCCACTGTATAGGTTCAGCAACGGCAACTGCTGAGAGCTGCTGATCGGTGGGGGTGTCAGATGTCAGACACCCATGATCTGATATTGATGACCTATTCTAAAAATATGTTATCAATATCAAAACCCCTTTTAAAGAAGGTGTTCCAAGTAGTGAGAATGAGAGGACTTTTCCCCCGCTCCACATTCATCCTGACCGCAGGCAGACTGAACGGATTGGTGGCGGACGGTGTTCCCAATCACTTAAATGGGAGCAGCGAAGAGTAAAGCACTCGGATTTCTCCGGTGCTCCCATTGAAGTGAATGGGAATGCCGTCCTCCACCAGTCACAGCCCCATACATTCAGCCTGGCTGTGGTCAGTGTGCAGCGGGGGTAAGGTCCTCTCGTTCTCGCTTCTTGGGTTAACCCCCATTAACTATAAATCCCTTGATGTACGGGTTTAGGACGTGTGATTCTCACAGGCAGGCTGCTACATCCACGTAGCTGTGATGTGGTGCAATGTGACAACACTGCAGCTGGTACACAGCAGACATCCCTGTGTAGCCCCTGCTCTTCTTGTGCTGTGGGTTTTACGTATTGGATGTTATTACTTTTCTGAATGTTCTTTCTATTCTATAGAGAGCAATTGCAGAATATTAAAACAGTCCGCAGTGCTTTATTATATGGAGCTTGTTTGCCTCGCTGCTTTGTGTTATATGTGGGGCTGATGTCATTATTAAAGTCATTTAAAGTGGACCTGACACTTAAAAATGTTATTGATATTTTGTAGATGTCCTTTTTAAAGGAAAAGTCCACTTTTGTAGAACATATGGACATTATTCCACAATTTAGTTCCAAATTCCATTTTTTAATCCCTTAATATGGAATGTGCTTTGGGTCTCTGCTTTGGTTAGAAGGATCCCATGAAAATGCACAGATCACAAAATGTCCGTCTGCTGGGATCATAATCTGTAATCTGTTGGCAATAAGTGTTTGATTTCCCTGCAGCGCCACCACAGGAGAAATGAAGTATTACAAAGTGCTCATTCCAATCACTGAGTTCTTTGTGTAATACAGGACAGGACATGTCGGGTCCTCCAGAGCGAATGATCCACCATGTAGCCAATATTTTTTTCAAGAAATAGTATTATTTTTAAAGTGTAAGTAAACTTTTGGACAACATTCTGATTTTCTGGCAGTATTTGTGTCAGTAATACATTTTATAATATACTTTAATAACACATTTTGCCTCTTTTCTGTGACATCCTGCCCCTCTTTATTCTCCCCCTTGCTCCTCTACTGAGAGCTGTTCCTGCCTCTCACTGATGTTACTGTGTATGCAGTACGGGCTGTGTAGGGTCTGGTTGGGGTCAGGGGTGGGATTTCACTGGTTGAAAACACAGTCGGGATTGGGATATTTCTATCATACATATTATACAGCTGCAGATAAATATCTGATACAGCAAAAAAAAGGGCCTAAAACATAACTTTTATTCTAATATGATAATAAAATGGTGAAACACGCTAGAGCATTCTAGGGTCGGATTGTTTTAGGGCAAGTTTGGTTACTGCCCTTGTAAACCTGCAGCAATTTGTGTGTGTTCAAGGGCCAGATGACGAAGGGCCTTACAGGGTCAGTTCAGTGGCCGTACTCCATACACCGTAACATTCAGTGAGAGGCAGGAACAGCTCTCCGTACAGGAGCAAGGGGGAGAATAAGGAGGGGCAGGATGTCACAGAAAGGAGACAAATCTGTTAATAAATTATATTACACAGCCCGTACTCCATACACAGTAACATTCAGTGAGAGGCAGGAACAGCTCTCAGTACAGGAGCAAGGGGGAGAATAAAGAGGGGCAGGATTTCACAGAAAGGAGACAAATCTGTTAATAAAGTATATTACACAGCCCGTACTCCATACACCATAACATTCAGTGAGAGGCAGGAACAGCTCTCCGTACAGGAGCAAGGGGGAGAATAAAGAGAGGCAGGATGTCACAGAAAGGAGACAAATCTGTTAATAAAGTATATTACACAGCCCGTACTCCATACACAGTAACATTCAGTGAGAGGCAGGAACAGCTCTCAGTACAGGAGCAAGGGGGAGAATAAAGAGGGGCAGGATGTCACAAAAAGGAGACAAAATGTGTCAATAAAGTATATTACACAGCCCGTACTCCATACACAGTAACATTCAGTGAGAGGCAGGAACAGCTCTCAGTACAGGAGCAAGGAGAAGAATAAAGAGGGGCAGGATGTCACACAAAGGAGACAAATCTGTTAATAAAGTATATTACAGAATTTATTAACGACAAAAATACTGCCAGAAAATGAAACGTTGTCTGAAAGTTTAGTTACATTTTAAGTGTTTATTGAAACATTATTATTATTATTATTATTATTATTATTACTGGTTTCCTGTATCTTGTCCATAGTGATTGATCAGACAGGAAGATCCTACGTGAGATCACAGCTTAGGTATGGGAAAGCAGGCTGGTTAGATGCCCCTTAGGGATCCCATTATCTTATATATAGTTGATCCTCAGCAGGGCACCTGGGAGTTGTGTGCATATATACTGTATTGTACCTTCATGTAGCATAGGATGTAACATCTGACCGGTCTATCCACAGGATACAGGATAAAATTGTGCATCGATAGGGGTCAGACTACGGAGACCCACACTGATCCTGCGAATAGGGGTGTATTACTCCCGTAGTGCATTTATCCTGAATGTAGGTGTGCTGACTCTGCTATCTCTGGTGCTTTCATTGAATTCAATTGGAGCGTGGATACAGCCCGTCCAGGACACACACATCTGCACTCGAGCTAAATGCACGACCGGGGGTATAACACCCCTATTCTCAGGATCGGTAGGGATCTCATTGGTTAGATCCCATCAATCAGTATTTGTTGTGGCCAAGCATGAGGTACAGAATGGAATATGTAGAGCATAGAACAGCATTTCCTGCTATAGGAGCCAAATCACAGCTTTGTATAGAACAGCAATATGTCTGTGCATGTGCTTTTACTCGTGTGGTGTATACTGCTGCACCTCTGATACCTGCTCTGAACGTATTTCTGCCTCTGTCAAGTGGTTGCCATAGTGGAGATCGCTCAACCACTGCCCCCTATTGACATGAATGTGGATGTAAATGATTTCGAAAATTTTCCGATCTTGCTATAACCAATTAATAGCTAGCAGGGAAGACACAGAGAATTTAAAGGGAACCTGTCACCTCTCCTGACCTGTCTGTATGTATATTCCCCTTAAAATAACAGTTCTGAAAAACCATTTCTTATAACTCCATGTTGTGCTGTTCCTCTGTTATTCCTCCTAGAAATATGAGTAAGTTCATAGCTGGGTGTTACCATTTGGGGGCGTGTCTCTACGTGCACTGACACGTCCAATCAGTACTCACAGTGCAGGGACACACCCCTTTCACAAGAGGAATGGTGACAACCAGTTATCAAATTATCTATACATTTCTAGGAAGAATAACAGAGGAACAGTACAAAGCAGAGTTATAAGAATAGATACTCAAGAATTGTTCATATAAGTAATTACTAAATAGACCTGTCAGCAGAGGCGATGGTTCCCCTTTAAAGTGACCCTGGCTGCCTTGATATATTTGCAGGTCACTGCCACGTCTGATGGATTAGCTTTATATTATGCTGGAATTGTTATACAAGTCACTTTCTAATGTCATATCCTGAAGTTGGGGCTCCACTTTAATGTCCTGAGAAGACGCTCGTTTTATTACTCATTATTATTATTATTTTTATTAATTTGATCTATATTTTATTACCCATAAATTGCTTTCTCGTGAGAAGTTGCACATCAGAAAGACAGTGTGCCGGCTAACGTCTCAAAGGGCAGCCAGCTTCATGGTGAGCCAATGCGGTTGTGAACTGTACGGTGACAGCTGTTCTCTGTGTGTAGCTAGATTGGTACAGTGCAAGTTGTTTTTTTGCAGTCGTGACTTGTTTTGTTATAAGATTTATCATGCTGGTTTTTTTGCATTTGGCAATTTGCATCTTAATTTAAGAAGAACTTGTCACTATCGTAGACCTCTAAATTACCGCAATCATATGAGTAACTAGTATAATTCATCTGCCAAACAGTCTGCTGAAGTGGCCCCCCAGGGAAAGGCTGATAAGATAACACTTCCTGGTACTAGATGTCACACAGTGTATCACATGATCGCTTTCAGCCAGTCAGCAGCTCTGAATAGGATCATGTGGCACTCATTCCGTGACTCCTTCGCTGCTGACTAGAGGAGAGGGCTCATGTCCTGCTTCGTGACTGCTTAAAGGCAACATGTCAGGGCAAATTAGGAGGCCAAACCAACCACAAGTCTTTATGGATGGTTTTGTGTTCCAAATCGCCCTGTTATAACACAATCCATGACCACATTAAAAATAAAAAAAAACTTTATACTTTAACTAAGGATGAGTCTCATCGGACTCCTCGCTGGTGCTCCCTGCTCCTGCGCAGTTCTTCATTGAAGCTGGAAAATGATGTACACCCCGGGTTCACAGCGCATGTGCCGTAGGTCCGCCACAGGCTCATTGAAGCCAGCTGTAGATTGCGTTATAACAGGGCGATTTGGAACACTAAACCCCTACTCCATAAGGACCTGAGGGTGCTCTAGTATCCCAAATCGCCCTGACGGGTTCCCTTTTTAGGCTGAGGCCCCACACTGCGAAATCGCAGCTTTTTTTGTTGCAGATTTTGCTGAGCTTTTTTGTGCCAAGCCAAAAATGGCTACAATAGGAATGGGAAATATAGAGGAAGTTCTTATACTTCTACCTTCTGCTCAATCCACGCCTGACTTTGGCTCAAAAAACCGCAGCAAAATCTGCAACAAAAAAAAGCTGCATTTCCACAACGTGGGGCCTCAGCCTCAGGACTATATTGGAAGTCAGATACCTGACATCCCTGCCGATCAGCTGTTTGAAGAGGCTTCCTCTTCCCACGAAAATCTCTTCACTGGTCACATTGCCTTACTGCACCTTTAGTCCTGTTTAAAGGGTACCTGAGTTTTTCATGAAAAATTTAAATATGTGCAGGGTCTTGCTGGGCATTCTGTTCTCTGGCTGTATAAGCCTTCATACATGCCGTCCTATCAGTTCTTCTGCTACTAATAATCACATTATTGCTGAAACAATTTACATTTGTTTCTCAGCCAGGGGGCGTGTACAGTAAGGAGCAGTCTGCCCCCTCCCCCATCCATTGCTGATAATGTTCTGCCAGAAGTAACTGTACAATTGCAAACAAATAGCTGTGAAAAGCCCAAGTGATAGTATAGGAGATCCAGGAGCACTGGACTGAAAATACAGGGCAAACACAGGAAACCAAGCAGATAAAACACAGGAAAAAAAACTATCTATGAGCACAGCCTGTAAAGCTGCTTGTTGTCTATAAATAATATTCCATCTGTAACCACGCAAACAGCCAAAAGTAGATGCAAGTACATGGAAAACTTTTCTTATATTGTAAGCTATGAAATTTGCAGATTCCTCAGTCTTTTGCACACAGCAACAGTATGCAGACATGTCTGTGCCGGCTGTGAGGAGAATCAGCCCCTCCCCTCTCCATTCACTATGTGAAGAGACAAAAGGACTGACCCCTACACTCACTCAGATGAGCAAGATCCAATGGAATGTATCTAGGGACGTACTTCCTTAGTAACAAAAGCGTGAACAGCAAATTAGCTAGAAGGGAGACACCTAGTGGCAGGAACTTTTAGATAAGTTTTTCAGGCAGAAAGCAGACATATTTTTAATTAAAGTGTATTACATATTTGTCCAGAATCGCATAATCTATATAATGAGACTAAGTTGTCTGAAAAATTAGTAACCATTTAAAGTGAATAGGATTGAGCTGCAATACCAAGCATGGCCACTACACAATATACAATGCTTTGATTTGTATGCAGTGAAGAAGCTGGTGGGGGTGCTTAAAGCTTGGGCCCCCACTGTTCTCATATTGACCTGTCCTAAGGCTTTTCCCATCAGAAATGTTCACCATGAATTTGTCATAAGGGGCATGTGGATTAAGACCCATTCAGTTCACTTCAGTGAAGCTGAGCTGCAGTACTAGGCACAACCTGTGGACAGATGTGGTGCTATATCTTGAAGAATGATGCCTTCTTATCCTGAACAAGTCCTTTAAACGTTTGAAATCATGTGGAACAGGATGATGTGCTTACAAAAGGCTTAACAATTCCAAAGTATATCTCCGACACCCACCGTATACTACTTACACTAGGTTCACACCTGCGTTTGGGTTTCCGTTTGGGATGCCTGCTTGGGGACCCTCTGAGCAGAAACTTAATCCGCTCAAAAAGCGGTTACCCACGAAAACCCACGGACTGCATAGACTATAATGGGGTCCGCCCGGTTTCCTGCGGAAAAATGCGGAGAGAAAAGCGCTGCTTGCAGGACTTTTCTCTTTGCATTTTTAAAGCAGAATGGGGAACAGAATCCCCCAGTGGAGACCCAGCGCAGGTGTGAACATAGCCTTACCCAGGCAGTTTACATTGATATGCACTTGGTGGTGACTTCACTGTATGTCACCTAATGGACAACCTGCAGGGTCTCCTTCACTGTCTTTCATATAGTGTGATATTGTCATAGCGATATGTACAGTCTAAGTCTAAAATTGGAGCCATGGACTGGTTGGGGATCCCATGATGACATCATTCACACGACAAGTTATGTTGTGATATCATTAAATTAATCAGATCATTATCATGCTCGCGTTTGTGATGCTTAGTTTTAAGTGAAAACCCCCAAAATCTCCAATCCCTTTTGTTTGATTTATTTATTTATTTTCACTTTCCAGCTTCAGGAATTTGAGACGGCCATAAAGCAGAGAGACGGGATCATCACCCAGCTCACCACTAACCTGCAGCAGGCCCGGAAGGAGAAGGATGACATCATGAGAGAATTTCTGGAGCTAACAGAGCAAAGCCAGAAGCTGAAGATCCAGTTCCAGCATGTAAGATCCGTTTTATATTAGTAATATTAAAGGTGATGTATAGTTATCAGCAACATTTCGTGGCAGACTCTGTGTATGGCAAGACGTAGACATGCGTGCAAATGAGATGTAACACACTCACCTGGCTGTTTCCGTATATGCCATAGATAAGAGACTATGAGCCTTTACCAAGACAGTCTAAAATGGAAATTCTTGGACCAGATCAACAAACGCCCCGATGCTAGTGTGACCCTAGTGTGTACAGTGCCATATTCTACAGCACTTTTTCAATCACTGTCCAGTCCAAATTTCCTATCCATATGTCTTTGGCGTGTGGGAGGAAACTGGAGTACCCAGAGGAAACCCACACAAACACGGGGAGAACATACAAGGCTGTAATGAAACAATGTGCAATGTAAATAGTGAAGAGGTCGTGGTGCCATGGGTCATGCATGATCGCCGTAGCCCTTTCAACCAGCTGATCTCCTCCAGTGAACCCTGCAGAATAGGTCATTCATAAAAATCACCTGCGTAACACCTTTTTCAGTAAAAATGATGTGTTTTGTCCTATGTAGGCCTATGTGTCTCCATGGTAACAGACTACAAACAAATCCTGTGTAGTCTGATTCTGCATTCGAATTCCCTTCCATCTGTCTGTTGCTTCTTGCCTTTACATATTTGGTACTTTAGCAAGATGTAAGGGACAGATGGATGAAAGAATGTCTGAAGGATCAGCGCCCGCAGTTTATTTGTCGTCTGTTACCGTCAGACGCTGTATAATGTGTGTGTGTGTGTGTGTGTGTGTGTGTGTGTGTGTGTGTGTGTGTGTGTGTGTGTGTGTATATATGTGTACATATATATATATCTGGTCCAAGACCTATAGTAAAGTATGAGGAGCTGGATATAAGGAGACACACGTGGACTCCTTCCTGCTGTCTTGTGCCACCCCTGCCTTCCATTGGCAGTGATGTGTGAGGAATGGCCAAACATCAGATCGCAGTAAATTATACTGTTCTCAGTGAACACAGGAGTACGTTGGCTGCTGTGACCAAATAAATCGGCATCCTGCGGCTGCTTCATTTCATTTTCTATTTCAACACTCAAGGAAATAATAGACAACACACAAAATATAAAAGAGGTAGAAATGTATAAGAAGTGTTTGTCAGCAGGTATGATCCAACGCCAACGTCTCCTAGCAACTGATGACATCAGCACCGGGGACGTCTCAGATTTACATCATTAATCTGTACAGTTTAGTAAATTGCCAGTTTCCACCCTATAGTCCATAAGTCAACAATATACAGTCATAATCCGTATAATATGCTAAATTTAATTTAAAACAGAAAAAATCTTTAACCACTTCCGTACCGCCCATAGACTATATACGTCCAAGCAGTTTTCAGTAGGTTCACGAAATCGTGCAGCTATTAAAACGGGGAGCCGGCTGTAACTTCAGCCGGAGCTCCCAGATACAAGACAGGGAAGGTTTATTACCTTCCCTGCCATCCCGATCGCTGTGTATACAGCGCTCAATGAGCGGCTGCCCTCTGACCCTGAGGTCCCGTGATCCACTGGGATCAGAGTCTGTTAGAGCTGCTGGGTCCTACAGGACCCAGATCAGCTCTATAGTAACAGGCAGGATGCTGTATTCCTCCTGCAACTGGGGCTAAATGTACCTGCCCGATTTACAGGGGAAATCGGCCTCCCCCACAAAAAAATGTAAATAAAATAATTTAAAAAATAAATAAAATATGCCAATAAAACACCCATATTAAAGGTTCTAGCCCCACCCCCGATGACACCATACAAAATAAAAATTACTGTAACTGAGAGTAAAAACTATTTTAAAAGTTTTTTAGTAGCACTTTGTGTTATTAAATGAAAAAAAAAAATGAAAAGTGAAAAACAGACCCGTTTTCTCTCCTCTTTTTTGTTTAGATTTTCCCGGATATAAAAAAAATTAAAACACTTGCAAAAATAATAACAACATAAAAATAAAGCCCTATGTGTCACCGAAAAAATACGCAGAAATTAGTTGAATAACGCAAATGATAAAAATGTTACAGCCCTCAAAACCGCACATACAAAAAAACCCGAAAATGTGTCTGGTCTGGAAGGGGGGGTAAAGCATCTGGTATGGAAGGGGTTAAAAGAGTTTTCCAGGCTTTAAAATTGATGACCTATCCTTAAGATCAGTCTTCTGTTAAAGAACAGCAGGAGTCTGACACTTGGGGGGGCCCCTGACCGAATAGCTTTTTGAAAAGGCTGTATCATTCACCTGCAGTGCTGCAATTCCTTCAGTACTTACAAAACACAGCGCCGTACTTTGTATAGTGGCTGTGTCTGGTATGGCAGCTCATCCCATTCACTTGAATGGGATGAGCTGCAATCAGGCCATATGACAGATGAACGTGACGTGACATGGATTGGAAGCCGCACACGGGGAGTGCTGCAGCTGGTTGACTCAGACGATACATGGCGATCCCAAGTGATGGCCCTTAGGATAGGTCAATTTAAAATTCATGGAAAACCAGGGCTGCTTCACTTTAAACAATCCCTAAAGTAAGCGTTCAGTTTTCCTACAGCGCCACCGCAGGAGAAATAAAGCATTACACAGCGCACATTTACGTATATGTGTTGCTTGTGTAATACAAGACAGGGCAGGTCGTCCATGGAAAGAGACCATCTTTGTAACCAATCTTCTATCAGACAACCCGATGAGGGTTCCAGGGGGCCCCTTCTATTAACTTAGAATTATCTAACCTGAACAAACCCTTTAATGGACAATCCCATTGTGGTTTTATGGCCAGTAGAGGTCCCCGCACTGAGACCTCCCTCTAGATTCCTGTGTCCAACCAGGACCTATCCAGGGAACCGCGGCGTAGTTCTGGTTAAAGTTGCAATTTCTGCAGAGGGGTAAGAAGGGCCGTTGTTGGTATAGTCCTGTATACCTTTCATTTTAAGGATCTGAGTCCCAGAGGTCGGCCCCCTATCAGTCGGTTGAGTGAATAGCTGACACTTACCATGGTCAAAAAACTTACGTCTTGATTTATATCATTTCCTTTTTCCAGATTTTTTTTTCAGAGCTACATTATTCTAATGGTGGCTTGGCATGGAACCATCGGCCTGTAGACCCCTCTATATTATAGTCTTAGATTGCATTGCTTCTCCTTTAGACACTTGTACGATGTTGGGGATATATTGTAGGCATCTCAAAATACAGACCCTGAACCAGCAGGAGTTGGCATTCTTAATAGCATTTGCATCCCCTTTACAGTAGTATGTATGGATGGATTCATTCTCTAAATCTGCTGACTACAAACATAAAACAAAGCCACCCAGTATCCCAATATCTGTGTGTATTCTAGGTGTGTGGTCGACATCATTAAGATAAATACTATTTCTTGTTCTTGTTGTGCAGTTACAGGCCAGCGAGACCTTGAGAAACACCAGCCACTCGAGTACAGCGGCAGATCTCCTCCACTCAAAGCAACAAATACTCACCTATCAGCAGCAGCTGGAAGAACGGGAACACCACCTGAAGCGCTGCCAGGAGGAGAATGACGGCTTGAGGGCGCAGGTTATCTCTCTGCAGGATCAGATTCACGGAGTACAACAGGTCTGTATAAGATGTGTGCCAGGCTGGTTCAAAAGGATCCTAAAATAAAGGCTTTCTGGAACCTGACTGACCTTGTGCTTTCACCGAGTATGCATTTCTTGTTCTAAAGGATTTTATCTGTCTTAAAAGTCTTTAAAGGGAACCTGTCAGGCGATTTGGTACACTAAACCCCTGCCCTGAAAGATTCCCTTTAAGGGGTATTCTGCAGCTACCTCCCGGTGCTTTTGATGTCTCGTTCATGAGCCACATGGTTCAACAGCAGATCAGGCCCATTCAAATGAATGGGGCTGAGCTGCAATACCAAGCACAGCCTCTAGGCACTATACAGTGCTGTGTTCATGGTATTCAATGATGAGGTCACAGTGCACACCTGAACGCTGAAGTCTCCTCAACCAACTGATCTGTAGGGGTCCTGGGTTTTGGTCCACCACTGGTCACATATTGATTACCTCTCCTAAGGATATGTCATTAATATGTAAGTCCCGGAAATCCCCTTTAAGTTAGTAGATCTATACCTCACAGCCACAGTTATGCGGACCCCTGATCATCACATCTGTATGAGCTTGTTTCACATCCCATTCCAAAATTCTGGATGTTAATATTGGGTTGGGTGCCTTTTGGAACTATTACACCTCCAGTCTTGTGGGAAGACTTTTCTCAAGGTTTAGGATGTGTCTATGGGAATTTGTGGCCATTCAGCCTGCAAAGCATTTGCAGTGTCAGACACTGATGCTGGGGAGAAAGTCTGGTTCACAGGCGAGGTTTCAGTTCATACCAAAATGGGTTGGATTTAGTTGAGGTCAGATCTCTGTGCAGCCACTAATGTCCCTACATACCAAGCCCATCACACCATGTTTCTCGCCCTCCAAGTTTTAAAGTACTTTTACAGAGGTGCAACCTATCACCTGAACTTGGGACACCAAACTGCAAGGCTGTCCCTATTGACTGGTGGCTTATTGTCCCAGATATGCCTTTAGTGAGTCTGTCTGTGCTGGGGGTGTTTCATAAAAGACCCTTACCAAGAGATACTTAAGCAGCTTCATTTCACTGCGCATGTACCAGATACTGAGAGCACCACAGAGTCTGATGAGAGTATTAGAACTTCTTTATACCACCCACGACCTACATACTACAGGGATGTCTGTGACACTAAACCACTAGTCCATAAGGACCTATTGGTGGTTCAGTGACCCAACATTCACCTGACAGGCTCCCTTTAAAGCCCCTGCCCTTGCAGTCTACCTTGCGTAGGGTGGTTGCACGGCTATCAGAGACACAAGTGGTTACGCTGCTTAGTGAATAGAGCCAGCAACAACGCAGCCTCACGCACAAAACCACTAAAATGTATTTGGTTGTTTAGGACTGATACACTTTGGTGGTTATTAAGGGGTAAATGCAATTGCCCACTGGTCTTGCAAAAGGGTATTTCATACGTATGTGTACATCATTTTGACTTCCACCTTTTACCATGTGACATCACAATATTAAATTATCTCCATGTGTAATGGTGCACTATAAACTTCCTTGCTGGGGGACTCTTAGTTACTGTACCAACAAGTAATATAGGCACAATACTGATACTCTGGGCACATTTCTGATACTGTAGGCACATTGCCAATACTGTAGACATAATGCTGATACTCTAGGGCACGGTGATGATATTGTAGGCTTACTACTGATGCCCTAGGCACAATTCGGATACTGTGGGCACATTGGTTATACCTTGGCCATACTGCTGATACCCTGAGGATAGTTGTTGTTGGGGAGGGCCATTTGGAAAACATTTGCACTAACTGCACAGACCTCACATTAGGTTGAGATTCTCCTCTTAGAAAATGTCATTTAGTTAGTACACCTCCAGTTCTAAACAGCTTCTCATAAATGAATAGTGCGTTTGAATAGAAGAAACTATAAAGAAGAAAAAACAGCAGAACCGACCCCCCGGCGGCCGCGCACTCCCCCGGGGGAACCCCCCCATGGAGGGGGGGGGGGTGGTGTGGGATTTACAAGGAAAAAAAAAAAAAAAGGAGAAAAAAAAAAACCCACCCCCGGCCATCATCCCCCCCCCCCCCCCCCCGCTGCCACCACCACCCACCCACCCCCCCCCCCACCCCCCCCCCCCCGGGGGCCCACCACCCCCCCCCACCAACAACAACAACAAAACCCCCCCCCCCCCCCCCCCCCCCCCCCCCCCTTTTTTTTTTTTTTTTTTTTCTCCCCCTCCCCTTTATTGTACACAAAAACCACACAAAAAACCAACCAAAAAACCACCCCACACCAACAACACAAAAAACACAACCACCCCAAAGACCAAACTTGAATATTTCTTATTAAGGAAATCTGTTTCCTTCTCCACTTATTAAAAGGGTTTTCAGGAGCAAAACATCTTTTTTTTTAAAAAAAAAAAGATCTGTTAGTGCTATTAATGGGTTAATAAGTGCACCCAAATACCCCCTTTAGCAGTGTTTTGAGTGATTTCTGGGTTTCTCTGGGAGCTCCTGGCATCTTCTGCATTTGTTTACATGGTGTAGCTTCCTGCTGCTCTTACCTAATGCAATGCATTATGGTAGTTGTAGGCTCTCACACTATCTCCCTCTCACTCATCCCCCTCCCTCTCTAACACCCCTTCAATGTCTCCCTAGCTATCCTGCCCATCCATCCCCACCCCATTATACTTATCTGTCTTCTTCTTGTCCAGGCTTCCTTCTGCGGGTAACGGCTCCTCCTCTTTTGTGGGGAATGGGAACGGCTCCCATGCTTGCGCAACTAGAGATGGAGTGTCGATATCGCTGGGGGGGGGGGCCGGCCCCGCCCGGGGGGGGGGGGCGGGGCGGAGGCCCAGGGCGGCCGGGCGCGGGCAGCGGGGGGGGGGAAGGCGCACCAGCCGCCTGGGTCTGCCAGGGCCGGGCCCGGCCCCGCCCCCCCCCGGGATCCTCGGGGCCAGGGCTCCACCGTCCGGGCACGTCAGTACAAAGCCAGGACTCCGGCTATTTTGCGCACGCGCAGGAAGACGTCACAGAAGGAGGAGGAGCCATTCCCCGTAGAAGGAAGGAAGCCTGGACAGGAAGAAGATAGGTAAGTATCATGGGGTGGATGTGGGGGAGTAGTAGTAACGTTACGTTTCCGAAAATGGATCGGCACCGGATAAACAGAAAATGCAGATATGGGTAAATATACATGATTAATTATGTCATTCAGAAAGTAGGCCGGGAAGCCCCACCCCGCGCACCCCACCAACCCACCCCCCAAAGACGGCACCGGAAAACAGAAAATGTCAGATATGGGTAAATATACATTTTTGATTAATTATGTCATTTAGAAAGTAGGCCGGGGGAGGGTGTTTAGGTTAGTGTAGGGATTTTATTTTATCCCAGACAACCCCTTTAAGCTGTTCACCTGCTCATTATCTTCAATCTGACTGTGGTTTACAAAAGATTCCATCTCCGTCTCTGTACACAGCCTCACACATAGACCTCTATGGAGAAGGGAGGGGTGGAGTAGGAATCTCCTGCCACGTAGTTGATTCATTTATTTCCTCATTCTGTGCGCTAGAAGTTTCTTGTCTACAACCTAGCAGTGTTAAGAGTTGAGAACAGCAGAGTGTAACCGCAGAAATTATTTGAGTATGTTTTTTATTCCCCCTCCTCTCTTCATAGAATAATATGTAGAAAGTCGCTGTCTGGAAAGTGGAGACGTAAACAGATTTCTTTAATAAGATATATTACAGAGTTTCTTATATTAACTAGTACTATTCATTTATGAAACATTGTTACTTTAATGTTCATTAATGGTCATTTATTTTTGTCTCCCGGGTAAATGAGTGTACCGTATTAGTATATTGTATCTGTATGCAGGACAGCACATTTTTTGTCACCTTTTTATGGCATTTTTTTCTTATTAGTAACGGTATGTAAGTACATCTTCCTCCAGGACTAGATTTAGGCTCCTTCTCTGTATATAAAATAGGTCAGCCATACTAAGTGCAGCCAGACTCTATCACAAGAAGTCAGAGACAAAGCTGCCAAGGCCGTAACGTGCACATTATCTCATATATCTCATTGTACATATAAATGTAAATGCGCTCAAGAAAACTTGTCCAGTTTTGTTTGACTCTCAGTGACTGAATTAGAAACATCATTGATATAGGAGTTTAGAGTAGTCTTCAGTAAAAGCCCTATTAGACGGGCCGATATTCAGGACAAGTGAAGGCCCATTGGTCAGCTGATCGTAGATTGTCCTGTGTAGTCAGGACAGTGTTACTGATAAACCATGCAGCCGAATGGGGGAGGAACCATCGCAGCAGAGATCGCCTCTCCTCCATTCAGATTCCATTGGCCTGTGTAATAAGGCCAATGCAAATGATTGCCGATCAACGCGTTTCTCATTAATCGGCACTCGACCACAGGAGATCGGGCTGTCTGATATAGTCTTTAGCCAGGGAGGGCTCTGTCTATAGTGAGCATCCCGCACTCTCTGGAGGACCTGGTTCATGTATGCATTAGCCAGATTGTTACTTTCAGTGGGCTCTATGCAGTACTATATTTGCCCTGTAGGGGCACTGCAGGAAAATGAAACACTTGCTCCCAGGCTAATTGTTGGACATTTTTAGCTGGAGGACATCCTATGTTCAGCTTAATCCAGAGAGACCCTGGTAAGAAACAAGGATTGTCTAAAATGGACGTTAATTTAAATTTTTTTTTCTTTATAAAGCTAGAGACGGTGGTTTTTTTGGTACATGGGGTGTTATCCATTAAAATATGCACTATGGAAATGTATTTGGCAGCCAACTTTGGAGTCTTAGAGGCTCTAATATAACGTTTTATCTTTGGTCATACTAAACCAGCATTCCCACCATGTGCCCACATATCCCGGAGGTGACACGCCACCATCATTGCTTTCTTAACATACAATATTTGGTAGATTTTCAATCTATCAAATGGGAAATTATAAAGTAAGATTGCAGAATGACTTTACCATAGTTTCCTGTAAAATAATTACAATGGGGGAGATTTATTAAGTAAAATGCGCCAGAATTCTGGCCTAATTTATGGCAAAAAATTGTCTGACATGCCTTGAGCCACATTTATCAAGTTTTTTAGGCATTTGTACGACTTTTGGAAAAAGGGGATGTGGCTTCACTGTATAAGGGTGGGGCTTTGAAGAAAGTGGGTGTGGCTTAAGTTGCAACACTGTATTTATGTCAGATTTGCTAGTACTTTGTAAAAGTTATCAGACACTTGGATAAATCTGTCTCAAAAGGAGACAGATTTATCAAAGTGTCTGATGCTGGAGGATCATTTTTCTCTAAAATGCTTGATAAAAGTGGCGCAAGGCGTGTTAGTGTGTTTTTGTGAAACAGCAGAAGTGTGGGCTATTTTGCTTAGTAAATATCCCCAATTTTGTGGTGTATATAAAGAACTGATCTAGAGTATTGGTTATAGGCATTAATATATTGGGTACAGTATGTGTGAAGGTACATATAGTTGTGTATGGATGAGTTTATCAGCAGAAAGATTGGCAAGAGATATATGTGAGATAATAGATATCAGATAGATAGATTGATAGATATATGGATAATAGATACAAGATAGACGGATATAAATATGAGAGATGGATATGAAATAGATGGATATCAGATACATGGATATAAAGTAGATAGTTTTTACGTAGATGAATAAATATTGGGTAGATATATTTATATAATATAGATAGATATAAGGTAGAAATTAGATACACAGAGGATAGATGGATGGATTTTCTGATGGGCGATAGATAGATTGTCAGATAGATACAAATAGGTAGGAGATGGAGAATTGATGGATAGATATGGTAGATAAATAATAGTTCTGAGATGTATATTACCCAGGTGGATGGTAGATGGGAGAATATTAGTTAAATAAATAGATACAAATAGGTATGAGATGGAGGATCGATGGATAGATAAGGTAGATGGATAATCATTATGAGATGGATATTATCCGTATAGATGGGTGGATTTTTGATAGATAGCTTGTCAGATGGATGGATTGTCAGATAGGTACAAATAGGCGTGAGATGGAGGATTGACGGAGAGTTATGAGATGGATATCACTCGTATAGATAGATAGATAGATAGATGGCTAGAGGAATGGATGGATAGATTGTCAGATACAAATAGGTATGAGATGGTGGATTGATGGATAGATATGGTAGATATATAATCGTTATGGGATGGATATTATTCCTATAGATGAGTGAATCTTAGATAGTTGGATGGATAGATTGTTGGATACAAATAGGTATGCGATAATCGTTATCAGATGAATATCTGTATAGATGGGTAGATATTAGACAGACAGACAGACAGAAATGATAGATGTGATAGACAGACAGGCTTGATAAACATGTTAGATATTAGACTACCAGACTTTTGCCTATACTATGGCATATTTGTTTTCAAATATGAATCGTGGACCAGAAATGGGTGTGAATCCTGTCCGAGCACATGGCTTACATATGAATACCTTGTGTATTACTTTGTGCTGGCAGCCAGTAACATATTATAACGGTACTGGCTTATATTTGGGTCTGATAAGCATTTTTCAGTGCCTAGGATGTACCTGTACAAAACAAAGACCTCGGGACCCATATTTGAAGCCATCCTTCTAGGAGGGGGAATTCTCCACCTTACTGATCATGCTGTAGAACAAAAGCATAAACTGTAATTGTAGTTGTGCCGTCTATTATGTCTGCAGCACAATCTAAATCTCTCGGTTCTCTTCAAGGAACAGCACCGAGAACTTGAATCATCCTATGAACAAAAGCTGAATGAAAAGGATTTGGTGGTTGATAGCCTGAAATCAGCTTTACACAATGAAGAAATCAAGTGTACAGAACTGCAAGAGAGAATATATGCGGCGGAGAAATCTGTCGATGAACTGAGAGAACAATTAACCCAGAAGAGCCTGGAAATAAATAGTCTCTCCGAAGAGCTAAACACTTCCAAACAAAGAGAGAGGAGATCCTCAGACGAAATCAAGCAGTTAATGGGCGCTGTGGAAGACCTTCAGAAAAAGCATTATAAAGACAGTCAGTCGGAGGCAGACCTCGTTCAGCGAATGGAATCGGAGACACAAAGAAAACTGGAGCAGCTTCAGGCTGAGCTAGACGAGATGTACGGCCAGCAGATTGTGCAGATGAAGCAGGAGCTGGTCAAGCAGCATACGCTGGAGATTGAGAGGCTCGTTGACCAGCACAAGCAAGAGCTAGACCACATCTCCAGCCAGACCACCATCAACGTGACCAGCGAAAGAATCAATGAACTTAACGCCGTCATTAGTGAATTAAACGCCAAGCTGCTCGAGTCCGATGAACAGAGGAAAAAAATGAAAGAACAATTGTCCAAGGAACTTGAGGTTGTTTCATCGGAAAAATCCAACCTACAAAAGCAAATTGAGGATTTACTCCAGGACCTCGGTTTTGCCAGGGAACAGATCAATAGAGCCAAGCAGAGCCTTACCGAAAAGGAAACCAAACTCAACGAAGCCAACACTTTCTTGAGCACCATTGACAACCTCAAGGCGGATCTGGTTGCCGCTAAGGAATTTACCAAAGAATTAGAAACTAAACATGAAGCCGAAGTGACAAATTACAAAATTAAGTTAGAAATGTTAGAAAGAGAGAAAGATGCTGTGCTAGATAGGATGGCGGAGTCTCAAGAGGCGGAGCTGGAGAAACTTAGGACGTATTTCTTATTCAGCCAGGAAGAAGAACTCTCGAAACTCAGAGAAGAGTTGACTCGAGAGCACAAAACGAATATAGAGAACCTGAAGGATAACTTGGAAACACAATATAAAAACCAGATAGATCAGATGCAACGTGAAATGAATCAGACTGTCGCTACCATGGAGTCGGAGAGAGATAGCTTGATAACCAAACAGAATAATTTAATGCTTGAGATATCAAAGCTGAAGGACTCTTCGCAATCTGTCAACGATCCCAAGTCAGAAGAAATGATGATTCAGATTAATGAACTGCAGAAAGAGTTGGAGTGTTTGAGAAGAGAGGAAAAGGAGAAGGGAAGTATCGAACAAGAGGTTCAAGTCTTACAGCTTCGAATCGAGGTGCTTGAGAAAGAGGTGGAAGAGAAAGATACTCTCAAGGAAAAACTGGCCATTCTCGAGGCTGACAATAGGCTACTTAAGGATGAAAATGATGCCTTACACAATAGGACAAAAGATCGTAACACTGAAAACTATGAAAACTTTAGTGAAATAGCTAATTTAGACTTAAAAAATCAGATCGAAACTCTCTCTTCAGAAAATCTACGACTGAGGAACTTGGAGCTCCAGCTGAAAGAAGAGATCGAACGGCAGAAGAACACATTTTCTTTTGCCGAGAAGAACTTTGAGGTCAACTATCATGAACTTAAAGATGAGTATACCTTCCTGGTGAAGGAAAAGGAACAATTTGAAGACCGTAAATCAAAGCTGGAGGAAGAGTATAGGTTAAGCATCGAAGCTTTAAGTGATGAACTCACAAAGCTAAAAAGTGAGAAAATTGGAGAATCTCCGGTGAGTCCTTCTAAATCAATCAAAGCTGATAGACTTGATGTTGGAGAGGTTGTTGAGAAAGATACAACAGAATTGATGGAAAAACTGGAGATCGCTCAGCGGGATAAGCAAGAATTATCTCTGAAACTTTCCGAACTTTCGGAAGAGGTACAACTAAAGCAAAATGAAATTAACCAGTTAAAGGAAAAAGTGAAATCATTGACTTCAGAAAGAAATCTTGATACATTAGAGGATGCATCATGTATGAAACCCATCGAGAATGTCTCGAGAGATATCAATGACCATAGTCTAGTGTCTAGTGATGGTGGTGACTCTCATGTACTAGAAGAGCATATCCGTCCAAATGAAAGTCATCCCTTACATGTATCTCCTCAAGTTAGTCATTTGCAAAAGGGAGTTCAAGATTTGTTAATGGAAAAAGACTCCCTTTTACAAAAGTTGAAAGAGTTGACTGAGAAACTTGAAGCTGAAACTTCCCTGGTGGAAAGCACACGACTGGAAAAAGATGGACTTCAACAAAAAGTGGATACTGTTCTCCAGGAGCAGGTAGGTGGACTATGCAAAATTATACAATATGCCATTGTCCCTAATGTTACTGTTAATGGGAGTCTACAGTATATAGAGGCTGAGGAGAGCTTTGTAAACCTACCTGGGGTTTTAATCATGCAAGTTGCATGACCAAGACATTCACACCTTGGCAACGTGATCGGTAGTGATCAGGAAGTGTTGGTTTCATGTTCAGTGCTAGAGCTCTCTCTAAGGAGACCTCCGAGTCCCTCCATTCTCCTCTGGATGACTCTCTATTGCGTCTCCTGATAGCAGTCCAGAGCCACTTCTCGAGGAGAGGGGTCAAAGCAGAGACCTCAGGGCATTGAACATGAAGGAGCTGCATCCCAAACATGGGATCACGGATAGGGGGTAGCATGCTGTCTGCTGGGACCTGCACCGATCACAAGAACTTTGCAGGCAGGTAGGGCAGGACATGCCACTCCATTCATTTCAATGGGACCACCAGCGATAGCTCAGTGCTGTATTTAGGCTATCTCCGTTCTCAAGATCATGGAGTTAGGTAACTTGTTGTTACTGGCATCCCCCTAATGACATTGTTCAGTGATTGTTGTAATCTACGAATAAAGTTGGCCAAACCCACCAATTTCAACAAGGCCAGCAGCCTGTCTGATGTGTATGGGGATGTTCTGACTTTCCCCTGACAGATGAAGTTGCAAGAAGAAAAAGATCAGGCATGTTGGATTTTTTTATGCCCAACCCTTTAGGAGATAGGTCACTGCAGAGGTAACGGGTGACCACTTACTCCCCACTCAGAACTCATACACGCTTGGCCAAGTTCACTATGCATATGTGTAGGGTTGTATGGAGCAATAGCAATTGGCCAGATAAGCATTTGGCCAACAACTATTGAAGGTGTATGGCTGCCTTTGGTCAAACCGAGTTTGCGTGGACTAGTTCTGATTGGTGGGAAACAAGTGGCGAACGTTGACGGTCATGGGCTTTCAAGTCTTATCTTCTTCCCTACATGACTGTAGCGATATCATTCTCATCACAACTAAGATACGATAAAAACTAGAAATTAAAAATAATTAATGTCAAATTGTGATGAGAACCTTTTTTGCCCATTACGTGTGAGTCGGTGTCTTGGCTGATCCAGTTCTCTTTCCCATGGCTTCCCAGACAGATAGATTTCAGCTCCTGTGTATTCATTCATTGTGCCTCTGTAGTAGAGTGCGGTAATTGTTTCTCTGACTCAGACGATGCCATTTACATGCCCAATTTTTTTGTTCCTGCAAACTGAAATACAGGAAATGAAAATGACGCAAGAAAACCCAACATGCCAGATCATTTCTCTTTAAAATTCATACAGCAGATTTAGCAGGGCTGTAATTTAGCCACAATACCCCGATCTCACACCATAGGGCATAGACCTCCTTCCTGTATTGTCTGTATAGACAGTGCTGCAAAGTGGGCGCTTTATGGCAGCTGCAGTTGCAGTAATAGGAGTTAATTGTCAAAGCAAATGTCAGTGGACTAATGCAGTTTGCAGGAAAAGATGGAATAGAGCGCCCTCCTCAGGAGACCAGGAGGGAGCCGCATGTAGAGTCTTATCTGTTTGGATGGTTTTGCTCTCCTGCTATCTCTAGGCCTCCAGCAGTGAAATAGGCCTGCGGTGAAATTGAGGTATATAGCGGGTAAAAAAAAAAATTAAAGGCTTAGAATGGGTAAAAAAAAAAAAACAGTACTCACCTCACGGATCCCCCTGCCTATCCCATTCTGGCGCTGCCTGGGTCTCTACTTTCTATGCCCTCCCTTGTGTCATATACAAAATGCTGCTCCTCTGTTGGAGGTAAGTCACTGCTGCAGCCACGCATTGGCCAAGCCATCATTCCCTGTGTGAATAGGAACTAGGAAGTAGAGACCAACCGGGGAACTGGACAGCATCATAATGGGGGGACAGTGACATAAATAAAGCTTCTCTTATATGTTTTGCACTCTTTTTATTCTGTCCCGGCCTACTTGGCAAAGCTAAAAAGCGAGCTGCAGATAACAGAAAATGTCAGCTTACTGCATGATCCCTAGCGATCAACGTTAGTTAAGATTATTTTTTTTATATGCAAAGTTATGTAAAAATAATGTGGCCCCCACAAGTATCACCTGATACTTTTTGTCCTACTCCCAGCAAACAGCTGATTTTGCCAGGGGGCGCTGCCACTAGCCATATACATTGCCCTGTAGTGTCCATCTGTGCAATAAATGGGGGCCGTTCTGCAAATTGCTTCTCATCCTGGCTCATAAAGGAGTCTCTAGCAGTAATTTAATGATATATGTACAGTGGTTGCCTTTTAAAGGACAACTCTTTTTAAAGGGGTCACCTGACCCCTGAATCAAATGGTGTCACCTGTATCAAATGGCGTTCTCCCCTTGACAATCGCTGCCTCCATTGCTGATACATTACAGATGTCTCAATAGGCAAATGAGCTCTTTGGAGCAACGAGGGCGTTGCCATTGCTCTAAAGAGCTAAGCGCCAGCACCCTCATTGCTCCAAATTGCTCATTTGCATATTAACAAAAATGGTGATATCTCAGCCAAGAAAGCTGGAACTATCAAGGGAAAAACACTGTATGATTCAGGTGAACTTAACCTATCTATCTGCGGGGCTGGTCTAATGATAGACTCCTTTTAAGGGCATTTATAGGGGATGGTTTAGGGGGAATGATATGATGTAATGTATTGTGCAGCAGGTTTTATCTGTGATAATGAAGGAAAGTTCTATTATTTCTGTTACCTACATACATGTATTGTACAGGCTGATCTGATGCTACAACTAGAGGCGCAACGTATCAGCCTCACCCAAATCCACAAAGCTCATCTGGAGCTGATCGGTGAGAACTTGCGAGCTGAGAAAGAGCAGGAGCTGCGCAGCCTGAGAGATTCCCTGCTCACGTCTCAAGAACAAAAGATTCAAGAGCTGCGAGAGCTGCATCAGCAAGAACGACTGAGCTGTCAGCCGCAGCAGACAGGTAATGATGTGCACACTTGTCACTTTAGCTTGGGTTGACATATTACTGTATTTTTTGGAATAGAAGACCCTTCGGAATGTGACACACGCCCGACTTTAGACATCTGACAAAAAAAATAAATAATTGCTCCATAAAAGAGCGCCGCAAACTAGAGATGAATAAACCTGGGCAAATTCTTTTACACCCCTGTATATTCCATATAGAATGTAAAAATTCACTGACTCATTTAGGAGATCCCCAATTCAGCCTCCATTTACTTATATTAAGGAAATTCCCCCTGCTGCAAAACACGGGCAAAAAAATTTGAACCGATTTTTGCTCCTCTTTACTTGGTTTATATGTAGACAGACATCACTTGTAACATATTGTAATGAATTTCTTGTGCTCAATAGTACACAAAGGGTTAATGCTGCTTTCCCTGACGGTATAGGGTTCTGGAGGGGTTAATGTCAGCTTATTCAGTGGTCTGGTATAGTCCAGGGTTTAGTTCCAACCTCCCTGATAGTCCAGGGTGTCGGAGAAATTAATGCAAGCTTCCCTATTGGTTTAGCCTTGTTAGCTTTAATGCAAGATTCCCTGGTGGTCTAGGGTGGTGGAAGGGTTAATGCTAGTGGTTTAGGGTTGTGGAGTGGTTAATGCAATTTTCCTTGGTGATCTAAGGCAGTGTGTTGGTTAATTTGGGATTCACTGGTGGTCTTGGGTACTAGAGGAATTGATGCTAACTTTTTTGATGGTTTAGGGTAGTTGTAGGGGTTAATGCCAGTTTCCTGGATGGACTAAAATTGTAAAAGAGTTAATGGTAGTTTCTCTGGTGGTTTAGGGTTTTGGATGAGTTAATGATAGCCGCTTTGAAGGTCTAGGGTAGTTGAGGGGTTAATGAGATCTTCCATGACCGTCTAGAGCAGTGGATGGGATTACTTCTAGCTTCTGTGGTGGTCTAGGGTAGTAGAGGGATTCATTTCAACTGATGATTATCTAAGGCAAAGGAGGGGTTAATGTTAGCTCCCCAGATGGGGGCTGTAGTTGGGGTTAATGCTAATTCAAAAAGTTCTATTTATAATAATAATAATAAATTTTATTTAAATAGCGCCAACATATTCCGCAGCACTGTACAATTTGTAGGGTTCAAGTACAGACAAAAAAGATACATTACAAAGAAATCGTCAATTCACACACTGGGACTGAGGGCCCCGCCTCCAAAAGCTTAAACTTGGGGTGGGGTGACGCAAGAGCTTACAATCTATGGGGTAGAGGAGGTGACACAAGAGCTTACAATCTATGAGGTAGAGGGGGTGACACAAGAGCTTACAATCTATGAGGTAGAGGGGGTGACACAAGAGCTTACAATCTATGAGGTAGAGGTGACACAAGGCACAACTGAGGTGAGGGGGTGACACAGAGCACAACATGGAGAGGGGGTGACACAGGAGGTAGCAGGGGCGGCATCGGAGGTAGCATTGCTTGTACAATGGTCAGACAATTGTATAATAGAGGTTACTGTCATTACACATATATAAAGCTGTATGAGCCGTCACCAGTCGTGTCCTGTAACGTGCAGATGGTGCCTGGACATATAAAGTTAGTCTGATACGGCCTCATATCCTGTGAGGTAATGCGGGAGCGTGAACAGAGGGTACGATTTAGGGATTCTAACTACGGAAGGGTTTACATTAGGAGTTGTGATAGGCCTGTATGATAAGATATGTCTTTAGTTTATGCTTGAAGCTGTGGAAATTGGGGGTTAATCTGATAGTCTGGGATAGAGCATTCCAGAGAAGTAGTGCAACTCGGGAGAATTCTTGTATACGAGCGTGGGAGGTTCTGATAATAGAGGATGTTAGTCTTAGGTCATTGAGTGAATGGAGAGTACGGGTTGGGCGATAGACAGAGATGAGGGAGGAAATGTAGGGAGGTGCAGCATTATGGAGAGCCTTGTGGAGGAGGGGGAGAAGTTTATATTGTATTCTGTATTGAATAGGCAGCCAATGTAGTGACCGGCACAGACCGGAGGCCTCGCTGTAGCGTCTAGACTGATAGATGAGCCTGGCCGCCGCATTCAGAATAGATTGTAGAGGGGAGAGTTTAGTAAGGGGAAGACGGATTAGTAAGGAGTTACAGTAGTCAAGGCGAGAGTGAATCAGGGCAGCAATAAGTGTCTTTAGTGTATCTGTGGTAAGGAAAGGGCGGATTCTGGAGATGTTTTTGAGGTGGAGATGACATGAGCGTGCGAGTGATTGGATATGGGGGGTGAAGGAAAGGTCTGGGTCAAACCAAACCCCGAGGCAGCGGGCATACTGCCTAGGAGCTATGGTAAGGCCGGAGACTGCAATGGAGATATCAGGGACAGATCTATTAGATGGTGGAAACAGCAGTATTTCACTATTTTTTTTTTTTTTTTTTTTTTTTATTGCTCATGGTATAAAGATTATATTTTTCAGTGGTTTTAATTTTATGTTTGGATGTTTTATATAATGTGCCCAAATTCTGGTTTATGTTCAGAACAATTCTAAATTTATCCATATTAAATGTACACAGTTGGTAACGGTGAAACTTGCCAGGACCTTACACAAATGCTAATGAAGAGGATCCATGAAGAATGTGATCTTATTAATCAGGTTAGATTATGAAACTTGAACTAAGTAAATGTGAAGGCTTTCTGTATGAAGAATTTAACGTTTTTTTCAATCACATAACATAATTATCATAATACTACTGCCAATGTGCATGAATATAACTACTATATTACTGCCCTATATACAAGAATATAACTACTATAATACTGCTCCTATGTACAAGAATATAACTACTATAATACTGCTCCTATGTACAAGAATATAACTACTATAATACTGCTCCTATGTACAAGAATATAACTACTATAATACTGCCCCCTATGTACAAGAATATAACTACTATAATACTGCTCCTATGTACAAGAATATAACTACTATAATACTGCCCCTATGTACAAGAATATAACTACTATAATACTTCTCCTATGTACAAGAATATAACTACTATAATACTGCCCCTATGTACAAGAATATAACTACTATAATACTACCTCCTATGTACAAGAATATAACTACTATAATACTACCTCCTATGTACAAGAATATAACTACTATAATATTGCTCCTATGTGCAAGAATATAACTACTATAATACTGCTCCTATGTACAAGAATATAACTACTATAATACTACTCTTATGTACAAGAATATAACTACTATAATACTGCTCCTATGTACAAGAATATAACTACTATAATACTACCTCCTATGTACAAGAATATAACTACTATAATACTGCCCCTATGTACAAGAATATAACTACTATAATACTACTCCTATGTACAAGAATATAACTACTATAATACTGCTCCTATGTACAAGAATATAACTACTATAATACTACCTCCTATGTACAAGAATATAACTACTATAATACTGCTCCTATGTACAAGAATATAACTACTATATTACTGCCCTATATACAAGAATATAACTACTATATTACTGTCTCCTATGTACAAGAATATAACTACTATAATACTCCTCCTATGTACAAGAATATATAACTACTATAATACTGCTCCTATGTACAAGAATATAACTACTATAATACTGCTCCTATGTACAAGAATATAACTACTATAATACTGCTCCTATGTACAAGAATATAACTACTATAATACTGCTCCTATGTACAAGAATATAACTACTATAATACTGCTCCTATGTACAAGAATATAACTACTATAATACTGCTCCTATGTACAAGAATATAACTACTATAATACTGCTCCTATGTACAAGAATATAACTACTATAATACTGCTCCTATGTACAAGAATATAACTACTATAATACTGCTCCTATGTACAAGAATATAACTACTATAATACTACTCCTATGTACAAGAATATAACTACTATAATACTGCCCCTATGTACAAGAATATAACTACTATAATACTACCTCCTATGTACAAGAATATAACTACTATAATACTACTCCTATGTACAAGAATATAACTACTATAATACTGCCTCTATGTACAAGAATATAACTACTATAATACTGCCCCCTATGTACAAGAATATAACTACTATAATACTGCTCCTATGTACAAGAATATAACTACTATAATACTGCTCCTATGTACAAGAATATAACTACTATAATACTACTCCTATGTACAAGAATATAACTACTATAATACTGCCTCTATGTACAAGAATATAACTACTATAATACTGCCCCCTATGTACAAGAATATAACTACTATAATACTGCTTCTATGTACAAGAATATAACTACTATAATACTACTCCTATGTACAAGAATATAACTACTATAATACTGCTCCTATGTACAAGAATATAACTACTATAATACTGCTCCTATGTACAAGAATATAACTACTATAATACTGCCCCTATGTACAAGAATATAACTACTATAATACTACTCCTATGTACAAGAATATAACTACTATAATACTGCCTCCTATGTACAAGAATATAACTACTATAATACTGTCCCCTATGTACAAGAATATACCTACTATAATACTACTCCTATGTACAAGAATATAACTACTATAATACTGCTCCTATGTACAAGAATATAACTACTATAATACTACTCCTATGTACAAGAATATAACTACTATAATACTGCTCCTATATACAAGAATATAACTACTATAATACTGCTCCTATGTACAAGAATATAACTACTATAATACTGCCTCCTATGTACAAGAATATAACTACTATAATACTGTCCCCTATGTACAAGAATATACCTACTATAATACTGCTCCTATGTACAAGAATATAACTACTATAATACTGCCCCTATGTACAAGAATATAACTACTATAATACTGCTCCTATGTACAAGAATATAACTACTATAATACTGCCCCCTATGTACAAGAATATAACTACTATAATACTGCTCCTATGTACAAGAATATAACTACCTAGGATAAGTTCACATAACCAGTCTTCAGAGTCTGTTGCTCACCCGATGATAACAGTGGATTTAAATGGCGATAGAGTGGCTGATGGTGATAGAGCCCCCTAAGTCTGTATTCACTCCAGTGTAAAAACATTGCAGTATCTTTCTTTTGTCATGTTTGTTAACTTTTCAAACAGAAGAAAAAGTTGTGCACTTAGTGGATATGGTACAAAAAAAAAAAAAAATAGATCCTATTAATTGTTAAGCGTATTAGTAGTATGTGCTGCCATTTTTTACCAAATTAAGAAAAATTCTCTATATTATTTACCAGATGCTTGGTGAGAGGATGACCGATGAGGATACATCCCAGGAGGCAGAAATCTTAAACAATCTTACCAACTCCAGAGCGCTAGAACAACACCGAACAGCAGTGCAAAGTAATTCAAATAGGTTATAACCATCTAATATGTACAGTCATGTCTCCACTCATGCACATCCTAGTTCTCACTCATATAACCCTATATATCACAGAGCTCAGCTTCTCTCCCTCTATCATATAACCCTATATATCACAGAGCTCAGCTTCTCTCCCTCTATCATATAACCCTATATAACAGAGCTCAGCTTCTCTCCCTCTATCATATAACCCTATATATCACAGAGCTCAGCTTCTCTCCTCTATCATATAACCCTATATATCACAGAGCTCAGCTTCTCTCCTCTGTCATATAACCTATATATCACAGAGCTCAGCTTCTCTCCTCTATCATATAACCTATATATCACACAGCTCAGCTTCTCTCCTCTATCATATAACCCTATATATCACAGAGCTCAGCTTCTCTCCTCTGTCACATAACCCTATATATCACAGAGCTCAGCTTCTCTCCTCTATCATAGAGCCATATATATCACAGAGCTCAGCTTCTCTCCTCTATCATATAACCTATATATCACAGAGCTCAGCTTCTCTCCTCTATCATATAACCCTATATATCACAGAGCTCAGCTTCTCTCCTCTATCATATAACCCTATATATCACAGAGCTCAGCTTCTCTCCCTCTATCATAGAGCCCTATATATCACAGAGCTCAGCTTCTCTCCCTCTATCATATAACCTATATATCACAGAGCTCAGCTTCTCTCCTCTATCATATAACCTATATATCACAGAGCTCAGCTTCTCTCCTCTATCATATAACCCTATATATCACAGAGCTCAGCTTCTCTCCTCTATCATATAACCCTATATATCACAGAGCTCAGCTTCTCTCCTCTATCATATAACCCTATATATCACAGAGCTCAGCTTCTCTCCTCTATCATATAACCCTATATATCACAGAGCTCAGCTTCTCTCTTCTATCATATAACCCTATATATCACAGAGCTCAGCTTCTCTCCTCTATCATATAACCTATATATCACAGAGCTCAGCTTCTCTCCTCTATCATATAACCCTATATATCAGAGAGCTCAGCTTCTCTCCTCTATCATATAACCTATATATCACAGAGCTCAGCTTCTCTCCCCTATCATATAACCCTATATATCACAGAGCTCAGCTTCTCTCCTCTATCATATAACCCTATATATCACAGAGCTCAGCTTCTCTCCTCTATCATATACACCTATATATATCACAGAGCTCAGCTTCTCTCCTCTATCATATAACCCTATATATCACAGAGCTCAGCTTCTCTCCTCTCTCATATAATCCTATATATCACAGAGCTCAGCTTCTCTCCTCTATCATATAACCCTATATATCACAGAGCTCAGCTTCTCTCCTCTATCATATAACCCTATATATCAGAGAGCTCAGCTTCTCTCCTCTATCATATAACCTATATATCACAGAGCTCAGCTTCTCTCCTCTATCATATAACCCTATATATCACAGAGCTCAGCTTCTCTCCTCTATCTTATAACCCTATATATCACAGAGCTCAGCTTCTCTCCTCTCTATCATATACACCTATATATATCACAGAGCTCAACTAGCCCTCAGCTCTCTCCTCTATCATATAACCCTATATATCACAGAGCTCAGCTTCTCTCCTCTATCATATAACCCTATATATCACAGAGCTCAGCTTCTCTCCTCTATCATATAGCCCTATATATCACAGAGCTCAGCTTCTCTCCCTCTATCATATAACCTATATATCACAGAGCTCAGCTTCTCTCCTCTATCATATAACCCTATATATCACAGAGCTCAGCTTCTCTCCTCTATCATATAACCCTATATATCACAGAGCTCAGCTTCTCTCCCCTCTCATATAACCCTATATATCACACAGCTCAGCTTCTCTCCCCTATCATATAACCCTATATATCACAGAGCTCAGCTTCTCTCCTCTATCATATAACCCTATATATCACAGAGCTCAGCTTCTCTCCTCTATCATATAACCTATATATCACAGAGCTCAGCTTCTCTCCTCTATCATATAACCTATATATCACAGAGCTCAGCTTCTCTCCTCTATCATATAACCCTATATATCACAGAGCTCAGCTTCTCTCCTCTATCATATAACCCTATATATCACAGAGCTCAACTTCTCTCCTCTATCATATAACCTATATATCACAGAGCTCAGCTTCTCTCCTCTATCATATAACCCTATATATCACAGAGCTCAGCTTCTCTCCTCTATCATATAACCCTATATATCACAGAGCTCAGCTTCTCTCCTCTATCATATACACCTATATATATCACAGAGCTCAGCTTCTCTCCTCTATCATATAACCCTATATATCACAGAGCTCAGCTTCTCTCCTCTCTCATATAATCCTATATATCACAGAGCTCAGCTTCTCTCCTCTATCATATAACCCTATATATCACACAGCTCGGCTTCTCTCCTCTATCATATAACCTATATATCACAGAGCTCAGCTTCTCTCCACTATCATATAACACTATATATCACAGAGCTCAGCTTCTCTCCTCTATCATATAACCCTATATATCACAGAGCTCAGCTTCTCTCCTCTATCATATAACCCTATATATCACAGAGCTCAGCTTCTCTCCACTATCATATAACCCTATATATCACAGAGCTCAGCTTCTCTCCTCTATCATATAACCCTTATATCACAGAGCTCAGCCTCCCCCCTCTTTTATAAAACCTATATATCACAGAGCTCAGCTTCTCTCCTCTATCATATAACCCTATATATCACAGAGCTCAGCTTCTCTCCTCTATCATATAACCCTATATATCACAGAGCTCAGCTTCTCTCCACTATCATATAACCCTATATATCACAGAGCTCAGCTTCTCTCCTCTATCATATAACCCTATATATCACAGAGCTCAGCTTCTCTCCACTATCATATAACCCTATATATCACAGAGCTCAGCTTCTCTCCTCTATCATATAACCCTATATATCACAGAGCTCAGCTTCTCTCCTCTATCATATAACCCTATATATCACAGAGCTCAGCTTCTCTCCTCTATCATATAACCCTATATATCACAGAGCTCAGCTTCTCTCCTCTATCATATAACCCTATATATCACAGAGCTCAGCTTCTCTCCTCTATCATATACACCTATATCATATCACCAGACGCAGCTCAGCTTCTCTCCTCTATCATATAACCCTATATATCACAGAGCTCAGCTTCTCTCCTCTATCATATAACCCTATATATCACAGACCTCAGCTTCTCTCCACTATCATATAACCCTATATATCACAGAGCTCAGCTTCTCTCCTCTATCATATAACCCTATATATCACAGAGCTCAGCTTCTCTCCCTCTATCATATACACCTATATATATCACAGAGCTCAGCTTCTCTCCTCTATCATATCCTGCTCTCTGGCAGCAGTAATCACCTGGTGGGTTCACATTAATAATACCTATCCAGCTGAGGACATGGATGAGTTTCATGTTAGTCAGTGACTGATCACCTTACATTGGGGATCTCATACATGGTATAGAAGTTGTACACTACTACAATGTAACAGATTTTGCCTCTTCTCCTCTTTACCATGTATTATTTGCCTCCACAGCACTACATGCAAACTTAGAAACACTCCTGGAGAGGTTTTTGAAAGAATATAAGCAGATGAGGGATCTCTCCAGTTATATGGGGAAGGTAAGATTCACATTTTCTATACTGCCAGTCAATAGGCCATGTGTCTGTCCTGTACTGAGCATGTTAGACTTCAAAAATGAGGTGTCCATAGATTAGTGGTTAACTTGAGTTGAAAAAGTTGTCCTAGGATTTAGGCTGCATTCTCTATTTGTATTCAGACGCCCGATACTGCTTACTCCTAGTTTCAGACTTATCCTGTGGTTGTGTCAGTACCCACTAATACATACAGTATGTGAGGTCTGTGTATCCAGGATGCGGCTTCCTTTACTGGCTCTCGTGTATTAGCACATCTTATTTTTGGTCTGTTTTGTACAGCCCATGAGAAATGTGTTCTCTCTTGTGCTGAGAGATATTGAAGCTGTGGAGTGTGTGATCCCCTCCATCCCTGCTCCTCCATAATTTTCCTGGTGTCCTCTTCCCCCTATCTCCAGTCTGATACAGTACAGTCTATGTGATCTGCTCTCCCTGAAGACTTGACTATCTTCCTCCTTCTTCACACTGTGATCTGCGCTGTACAGCCTCCTCTTTCTGATATCTCTGACCCTGATAGAGGGGAGGTAGAGGGCAGAACCATTCCATGTGCTGTCACATGTATGTCAGCAGCACAGCCAACTATGTGAAGGAGTTGCACAGACTCAACAGCATCAAAATAGAAGGTTTTTTTTTTTTTTTGTAAATAATAACAATATAGAAAGTTGCTTAATTTTGCATTTAGGAAACAAATGAGTAATAAACAATTAGGTGTCTATAGTCTTTAAACAGCCACGTTGAGGTCAATAATTGTAGCCAATATTCCACTTGGCTCTTTGTCTTTATATAATTTGCGTCACAATAAACATTTATATGCAAACCAATCGAGCGATCTCCGTACAGCCGGTCACATTGTGTCCTGTACATGTTTACCAAGGAGGAAATTGATATTCAAATGTACATTGAGTTATTGGATGCGTCCTTGTTCTTCTCTTCTTGTGCAGCTCTCCTGATAAGCGGTGTAATACGGCCACATATCTGCTTATTCATTTTCGTCTATGTATTGTTTTTTAATAGACAGAAGATCTTCAGGCTACTAAAGAGGAGACCGAACTCGCTGTGGTGACTCCGATTGTAATTCATTTGCAAAATTCAGCTCCGAGCCAGCCAGGTAACTTCACAACACAGAAAACAATACCAGACTTTGACTTATGGAAGGTGTGACAGGGCCGAATGCTATAACATTTTTATATTGTTCCCATTTCGTGGCACATTATTTGGTTGTAAACTTTGCTTTATTGAGTTATATCTTGTCTTATAGTCCAGTCACTAAGAAAGAAAAGATAAAAATTTTGCTAGATGCTACTAGTCTGATGGTGGTTTATATACGTCACATATGCACCCCCATCAGCCATTATAAAATAGTGACATGTGAAGTGAAAGTAACATTTATTATCCCATTATAATGGTACTTGTCAGGAATAGAATATATAAGGGTCTGCTGTAATGCAGCCGCCAGTGATTGAGCTAATGTGCTGTGTAATTGTGAGATCATTGGCGACTGCACGTGCATGGCTATGGAGTCAGAGTCAGGGCTGGGTTTCGGTCTAGGCATAAGGATCTCAGCAACAGGGGGTCAAAGCATTTCTAAAACGGCAGGTCCTGTGGGTTGTTCCCAGAATGTAGTGATTAGTTCCTACCAAAAGTGGGTCAAGAATAGGCTACTGGTGAACCGACGAGGTTTATGGATGTCCAAGGCTCTTTAAGTCACATGTGGAGTAATGGCTAGCCTGTCGGCCCCAATCCCCAGAATAGCTACTGTAGCAAAAATTGCTGATTAATTTATTGCTAGTTATGATAGAAAGATGTCAGATCATACAGAGCTCCACAGCTTACAGACTATAGGGCTGTCACGACACCAGGCCTTGACGGTCACATGGTGTCGTGAAACATAGATGCAAGCGTCACTACACCTCATGATCTAATATCATTCAGGAGGCCAAAGAGGACATATTTAGGTTTTCTCACCTCCCCTGGACCTCCGCTGCTTATACTCTGGGGGCTGAAGAGACCCCAGAGTATAATAATAGACGTCCGGTTTGGACATGTTCAGTCCGAATGAAACCACCAAGCGAACCTCTGATGCCAATCCATTTGATTACAAGGTCAGGTTGTAATGGCACAAATGGGCAATTGCTTACCATTGGACCCTGGGCTGCAACTCATTTTGCCCTTAGTATAAGCCACCTGTGGGGGCATGGCCTAAAATAATCAATCATTAATTGTAAACGTAAAATGCCCACTTAATCACAATTTTGACTTAGGTCATAACCGCTCAGACCTAAGTTGAGTTTGTTGAAGGATCGGTGAAAACAGCTAAAATTGGACTGGATTTCTTTATCGACAGTCCGTTGAAACCGACCGTAAAAAAATCAGTCATGTGATTATCCCCCATTTACATATATTGAATATAATGCTGCCGTGTGATGGCGGCTTAGCCGTGCTCCTCGAGGAAGCAGTGATCTGCAATACATGCCCAATATCTATTCTTTAAGGACAGGTTATTACCATCACACCTGTCTACTGACCCGTATCGTGTAGAGCACAATGCTATTTCTCATTAACCCCCCAGATGCCACCCTACGGTAAATCTTATCCTTAATTGGTTTTCTTAGGTGTCCAAGAACTTTTTGTTTCCCCGGCATCTTCATCAGAAGAAGTGGAGAAACTTAAAATTGAGTTCAGTCAGCAAAGAGCTCAGCTAGAAGACAAGCACACGCAAGAAATTGGGCACCTGCGATCGTATTTCCAACAACAGCTGAAGGAAAATGAAGACAGATTCTCTACAGAGATAATCCATCTCCAAGAGCAGCTCCAGGATGTCACAGCGGGATCTCTGGAGTCTAGGTAAGGTGACGGGACTCATCCCTCATTAGTCGAAAGCACAGGGGCGAGGGCGAACTGGGTATTGAGCTCTATTGATGTAGTCTTCTTAACTGAGGGCACATCGCTCAATAGTAAGTTACATAGCTCTTTTGTATGCTAAAGCACTAAGGCGGTAACTATAGCTTGGATGTAGTGTGCGCCTGGGGAGGAAATTGCAATAAAACTCCTTTAATTGGTCATCAGCAGGACCTGATAGGTTCAGATTGTCAAATTGTAGTGATTGTGGCTGAGCTGCAGTACCAGACACAACCTGGGGATGTATGTGGCGCTGTTTTTTATAAGAAAGTAGCCATGTTATTCTAAATTTGTACAGTCCCTTTAAAGAGGTTTCCTATGAACATAGCCATATTTGATTTTGAAGACAATTAAAAGTTAAACATTTTTGAAAACATAAATAATTATAACCCTATATATAACAGAGCTCAGCTTCTCTCCTCTATCATATAACCCTATATATCACAGAGCTCAGCTTCTCTCCTCCATCATATAACCCTATATATCACAGAGCTCAGCTTCTCTCCCTCTATCATATAACCCTATATATCACAGAGCTCAGCTTCTCTCCTCCATCATATAACCTATATATCACAGAGCTCAGCTTCTCTCCTCTATCATATAACCCTATATATCACAGAGCTCAGCTTCTCTCCTCTATCATATAACCCTATATATCACAGAGCTCAGCTTCTCTCCTCTATCATATAACCTTATATATCACAGAGCTCAGCTTCTCTCCTCTATCATATAACCTATATATCACAGAGCTCAGCTTCTCTCCTCTATCATATATCCCTATATATCACAGAGCTCAGCTTCTCCTCCTCTATCATATAACCCTATATATCACAGAGCTCAGCTTCTCTCCTCTATCATATAACCCTATATATCACAGAGCTCAGCTTCTCTCCTCTATCATATAACCCTATATATCACAGAGCTCAGCTTCTCTCCCTCTATCATATAACCCTATATATAACAGAGCTCAGCTTCTCTCCTCTATCATATAACCCTATATATCAGAGCTCAGCTTCTCTCCTCTATGGTATAACCCTATATATCACAGAGCTCAGCTTCTCTCCTCTATCATATAACCCTATATATCACAGAGCTCAGCTTCTCTCCTCTATCATATAACCCTATATATCACAGAGCTCAGCTTCTCTCCTCTATCATATAACCCTATATAACACAGAGCTCAGCTTCTCTCCTCTATCATATAACCTATATATCACAGAGCTCAGCTTCTCTCCTCTATCATATAACCCTATATATCACAGAGCTCAGCTTCTCTCCTCTATCATATAACCCTATATATCACAGACCTCAGCTTCTCTCCTCTATCATATAACCCTATATATCACAGACCTCAGCTTCTCTCCTCTATCATATAACCCTATATATCACAGAGCTCAGCTTCTCTCTCCTCTATCATATAACCCTATATATAACAGAGCTCAGCTTCTCTCCTCTATCATATAACCTATATATCACAGAGCTCAGCTTCTCTCCTCTATCATATAACCTATATATCACAGAGCTCAGCTTCTCTCCTCTATCATATAACCCTATATATCACAGAGCTCAGCTTCTCTCCTCTATCATATAACCCTATATATCACAGAGCTCAGCTTCTCTCCTCTATCATATAACCCTATATATCACACAGCTCAGCTTCTCTCCTGTATCATATAACCCTATATATCACAGAGCTCAGCTTCTCTCCTCTATCATATAACCCTATATATCACAGAGCTCAGCTTCTCTCCTCTATCATATAACCCTATATATCACAGGCCAGCTCTCTCTCTATAGCTTTATCACAGAGCTCAGCTTCTCTCCTCTATCATATAACCCTATATATCACAGAGCTCAGCTTCTCTCCTCTATCATATAACCCTATATATCACAGAGCTCAGCTTCTCTCCTCTATCATATAACCTATATATCACAGAGCTCAGCTTCTCTCCTCTATCATATAACCCTATATATCACAGAGCTCAGCTTCTCTCCTCTATCATATAACCCTATATATCACAGAGCTCAGCTTCTCTCCCTCTATCATATAACCCTATATATCACAGAGCTCAGCTTCTCTCCTCTATCATATAACCCTATATATCACAGAGCTCAGCTTCTCTCCTCTATGGTATAACCCTATATATCACAGAGCTCAGCTTCTCTCCTCTATCATATAACCCTATATATCACAGAGCTCAGCTTCTCTCCTCTATCATATAACCCTATATATCACAGAGCTCAGCTTCTCTCCTCTGTCATATAACCTATATATCACAGAGCTCAGCTTCTCTCCTCTATCATATAACCCTATATATCACAGAGCTCAGCTTCTCTCCTCTATCATATAACCCTATATATCACAGAGCTCAGCTTCTCTCCTCTATCATATAACCCTATATATCACAGAGCTCAGCTTCTCTCCTCTATCATATAACCCTATATATCACAGAGCTCAGCTTCTCTCCCTCTATCATATACCTATATATAACCCCCCCCCTATATATCACAGAGCTCAGCTTCTCTCCTCTATCATATAACCCTATATATCACAGAGCTCAGCTTCTCTCCTCTATCATATAACCCTATATATCACAGAGCTCAGCTTCTCTCCTCTATCATATAACCCTATATATCACAGAGCTCAGCTTCTCTCCTCTATCATATAACCCTATATATCACACAGCTCAGCTTCTCTCCTCTATCATATAACCCTATATATCACAGAGCTCAGCTTCTCTCCTCTATCATATGAGCCTATATATCACAGAGCTCAGCTTCTCTCCTCTATCATATAGCCCTATATATCACAGAGCTCAGCTTCTCTCCTCTATCATATAACCCTATATATCACAGAGCTCAGCTTCTCTCCTCTATCATATAACCCTATATATCACAGAGCTCAGCTTCTCTCTGTCATATAACCTATATATCACAGAGCTCAGCTTCTCTCCTCTATCATATAACCCTATATATCACAGAGCTCAGCTTCTCTCCTCTATCATATAACCCTATATATCACAGAGCTCAGCTTCTCTCCCTCTATCATATAACCTATATATCACAGAGCTCAGCTTCTCTCCTCTATATATCACAGAGCTCAGCTTCTCTCCTCTATCATATAACCCTATATATCGCAGAGCTCAGCTTCTCTCCTCTATCATATAACCCTATATATCACAGAGCTCAGCTTCTCTCCTCTATCATATAACCCTATATATCACAGAGCTCAGCTTCTCTCCTCTATCATATAACTTATATATCACAGAGCTCAGCTTCTCTCCTCTATCATATAACCCTATATATCACACAGCTCAGCTTCTCGCCTCTATCATATAACCCTATGTATCACAGAGCTCAGCTTCTCTCCTCTATCATATAACCCTATATATCACAGAGCTCAGCTTCTCTCCTCTATCATATAACTTATATATCACAGAGCTCAGCTTCTCTCCTCTATCATATAACCCTATATATCACAGAGCTCAGCTTCTCTCCTCTATCATATAACCCTATATATCACACAGCTCAGCTTCTCGCCTCTATCATATAACCCTATATATCACAGAGCTCAGCTTCTCTCCTCTATCATATAAACCTATATATCACAGAGCTCAGCTTCTCTCCTCTATCATATAACACTATATATCACAGAGCTCAGCTTCTCTCCTCTATCATATAGCCCTATATATCACAGAGCTCAGCTTCTCTCCTCTATCATATAACCCTATATATCAGAGCTCAGCTTCTCTCCTCTATGGTATAACCCTATATATCACAGAGCTCAGCTTCTCTCCTCTATCGTATAACCCTATATATCACAGAGCTCAGCTTCTCTCCTCTATCATATAACCCTATATATCACAGAGCTCAGCTTCTCTCTCTCTATCATATAACCCTATATATCACAGAGCTCAGCTTCTCTCCTCTATCATATAACCCTATATATCACAGACCTCAGCTTCTCTCCTCTATCATATAACCCTATATATCACAGAGCTCAGCTTCTCTCCTCTATCATATAACCTATATATCACAGAGCTCAGCTTCTCTCCTGTATCATATAACCTATATATCACAGAGCTCAGCTTCTCTCCTCTATCATATAACCCTATATATCACAGAGCTCAGCTTCTCTCCTCTATCATATAACCCTATATATCACAGAGCTCAGCTTCTCTCCTCTATCATATAACCCTATATATCACAGAGTTCAGCTTCTCTCCTCTATCATATAACCTTATATATCACAGAGCTCAGCTTCTCTCCTCTATCATATAACCTATATATCACACAGCTCAGCTTCTCTCCTCTATCATATAACCCTATATATCACAGAGCTCAGCTTCTCTCCTCTATCATATAACCCTATATATCACAGAGCTCAGCTTCTCTCCCTCTATCATATAACCCTATATATAACAGAGCTCAGCTTCTCTCCTCTATCATATAACCCTATATATCAGAGCTCAGCTTCTCTCCTCTATGGTATAACCCTATATATCACAGAGCTCAGCTTCTCTCCTCTATCATATAACCCTATATATCACAGAGCTCAGCTTCTCTCCTCTATCATATAACCCTATATATCACAGAGCTCAGCTTCTCTCTGTCATATAACCTATATATCACAGAGCTCAGCTTCTCTCCTCTATCATATAACCCTATATATCACAGAGCTCAGCTTCTCTCCTCTATCATATAACCCTATATATCACAGAGCTCAGCTTCTCTCCTCTATCATATAACCCTATATATCACAGAGCTCAGCTTCTCTCCTCTATGGTATAACCCTATATATCACAGAGCTCAGCTTCTCTCCTCTATCATATAACCCTATATATCACAGAGCTCAGCTTCTCTCCTCTATCATATAACCCTATATATCACAGAGCTCAGCTTCTCTCCTCTATCATATAACCCTATATATCACAGAGCTCAGCTTCTCTCCTCTATCATATAACCCTATATATCACAGAGCTCAGCTTCTCTCCTCTATCATAGAGCCATACATATCACAGAGCTCAGCTTCTCTCCTCTATCATAGAGCCATATATATCACAGAGCTCAGCTTCTCTCCTCTATTATATATCCTATATATCACAGAGCTCAGCTTCTCTCCTCTATCATATAACCCTATATATCACAGAGCTCAGCTTCTCTCTGTCATATAACCTATATATCACAGAGCTCAGCTTCTCTCCTCTATCATATAACCCTATATATCACAGAGCTCAGCTTCTCTCCTCTATCATATAACCCTATATATCACAGAGCTCAGCTTCTCTCCCTCTATCATATAACCTATATATCACAGAGCTCAGCTTCTCTCCCTATATATCACAGAGCTCAGCTTCTCTCCTCTATCATATAACCCTATATATCACAGAGCTCAGCTTCTCTCCTCTATCATATAACTTATATATCACAGAGCTCAGCTTCTCTCCTCTATCATATAACCCTATATATCACAGAGCTCAGCTTCTCTCCTCTATCATATAACCCTATATATCACACAGCTCAGCTTCTCGCCTCTATCATATAACCCTATGTATCACAGAGCTCAGCTTCTCTCCTCTATCATATAACCCTATATATCACAGAGCTCAGCTTCTCTCCTCTATCATATAACTTATATATCACAGAGCTCAGCTTCTCTCCTCTATCATATAACCCTATATATCACAGAGCTCAGCTTCTCTCCTCTATCATATAACCCTATATATCACACAGCTCAGCTTCTCGCCTCTATCATATAACCCTATATATCACAGAGCTCAGCTTCTCTCCTCTATCATATAAACCTATATATCACAGAGCTCAGCTTCTCTCCTCTCTCATATAACACTATATATCACAGAGCTCAGCTTCTCTCCTCTATCATATAACCCTATATATCACAGAGCTCAGCTTCTCTCCTCTGTCATATAACCCTATATATCACAGAGCTCAGCTTCTCTCCTCTATCATATAACCCTATATATCACAGAGCTCAGCTTCTCTCCTCTATCATATAACCCTATATATCACAGAGCTCAGCTTCTCTCCCTCTATCATATAACCCTATATATCACAGAGCTCAGCTCTCCCTCTCCCTATATATCACAGAGCTCAGCTTCTCTCCTCTATCATATAACCCTATATATCACAGAGCTCAGCTTCTCTCCTCTATCATATAACTTATATATCACAGAGCTCAGCTTCTCTCCTCTATCATATAACCCTATATATCACAGAGCTCAGCTTCTCTCCTCTATCTAACCCTATATATCACAGAGCTCAGCTTCTCTCCTCTATCATATAACCCTATATATCACAGAGCTCAGCTTCTCTCCTCTATCATATAACCCTATATATCACAGAGCTCAGCTTCTCTCCTCTATCATATAACCCTATATATCACAGAGCTCAGCTTCTCTCTCTCTATCATATAACCCTATATATCACAGAGCTCAGCTTCTCTCCTCTATCATATAAACCTATATATCACAGAGCTCAGCTTCTCTCCTCTATCATATAACCCTATATATCACAGAGCTCAGCTTCTCTCCTCTATCATATAACCTATATATCACAGAGCTCAGCTTCTCTCCTCTATCATATAACCCTATATATCACAGAGCTCAGCTTCTCTCCCTCTATCATATAACCCTATATATCACAGAGCTCAGCTTCTCTCCTCTATCATATAACCCTATATATCACAGAGCTCAGCTTCTCTCCTCTATCATATAACCCTATATATCACAGAGCTCAGCTTCTCTCCCTCTATCATATAACACTATATATCACAGAGCTCAGCTTCTCTCCTCTATCATATAACCTATATATCACAGAGCTCAGCTTCTCTCCCTATATCATATAACACTATATATCACAGAGCTCCGCTTCTCTCCTCTATCATATAACCCTGCTATAGCAGTCGCCTGATGCCAAGTTGGTATCTTGCTCAGTTCCAGCCTAGTAATTGGGACTGCCACATGATACTGGTTATTGAACTGTTACCTTGGCAGCCTGACTGCCCACTGTGTGGTTACGTCACTCTAAGAATATGCCTGCACCACCTCTTTACATGTGTGAGTAGGATATGATCAGTAGAGCTTTTTGGGCCCTGTATATTATGTTTGTTTCTATTCACTGAAAGCAAGCTATGATTGATACAGAATGAATCCCATGTGCAGGCGCACTCTAGCTCTTCATTTGCCACTTGCTGTTTCTATATGTTAGGCACCTTGTAGTGTTCGTTTCTGGCGTTACATAAGTTCACGATTTCCTTGCTGTCACTTACACAGTTATTGTGTTTTGTTCACAGAGAACTCTGTAAATCTGAGAGTGCGGTGGAGCTGGGGTCAGAGGAGGCGGCCATATTCCAGAGTGTGATTGCTCCATCTAGCGACGTGTTAAAGGTAAACATCAGCGAGAAGGCACGTCGTGTTTGATATCAGTCTTTGTTTGCGTAACTCCATCTGCGTCCACTCCCCTGGTAACACAGCCCGCAGTGTATACAGGAAAATTACACCGCACTGGTAATGAACATGCTGAGTTATCATTGGGATCGGCGGGGTCTACAGGGGACACTATAAGTATTAGTAGCTGGTGGTAAGTGGTCGTGTGTATAGTATTACTTAGGAAGGCAATGAATGTGCTGTTTATGTCTTTGTGTCATCCTTTATATAGTATCATTCCTTTAAAGGGATTTTCCAGGCTTAATAATTGATGACCTATCCTTAGTGTATATCATGAAAATGTTGGTGGGGGACACCCGGGTCCCCAACAGATTAGATTGTGAAGAGGCCGCAGCGTTCAGGTGAGTGCTGCAGCCTCTTTACCATATACCAAGTACAGCGCCATGCATATCATAGGGGCTGTGCTTGGATTTACAGCTCAGCCCCATTCTATTAAATGGGTCTGAGCTGCTGCTGTACCATGTGACCAATAAACATGACATTAGCCCTGCCCTCAGAACTTGCACAATCCAAAACACCGTGTTTACGTCTCGCGAAGAATATTCCTCTAACCTCACCTAAAAGATGCCAGATTGTTAAATATTCCAGATTATAGGTCAATTTTAGGGAACTTTTTTGGGATTTTTAAAGTCTAAGTTCTAAGGTTTTTTTATTTTGCTGCGTTCATTTTTTTTTTTTTCTGGTGTTTTAGATACCGTATAGGGAAACCACCTTAAAAAAACGGCAAAAACTGAAAACATTGGTTGAACGCTGCGTGTGAATCCAGTCTTATAAAGCTTTTACAAATTAGAGGGATTTTCTGAGAATGAAGTATTGGTGACCTATCCTTAGGTGATACATTGCAGTCTTGGTAAACCCCTTTATATATTTAGAGGTTGCAGCCAAGTGTAAGCGTAGGCTCGGACGACATCTGCATTTATTCTGTAGTTTAGATATTTTTTCTACTTTGCTTTTTACTTGTACCTTCTCTTACATTACACTACAATAGACTTGTATTGTCTCTTTTTGCATTTTGCTGATGGTTTAGGTTAGTTTGTAATTCTTAACAAAGTCTTTAGGAGATAAAAAGTGACATGTGCTGCGTCCTTGGGGTTTGTCATGTCCGTTCCTCTTTACAGCACTGTCTGTCAGAATCATTACCGCCATGTTCACACAGTACCTTACATTAGAAGACCCGGCCCCGTCACTCACCCTGCAGCGTATCCTACCCCCATTCAGCTCCTTACAGTGTAAACATTGCAGAGAGATGCACAGTTAGTTGTTCCTTTAATATAATAGGATTATAATATAGCTAGCTCCAAAAGGTGGCGCTAGAGAGGCAACTTTCTTCCTACTGGATTGGATATCATTAACATAATCTTTTTCCCAGGGTGCATTGCCTCGCTCATATGACTGCCTATAGTAGCAGATGGTCTCCACAAGGAGAGACGGTACCCTCCAAGACATTACAAATTTCTTATATATGTAATATTTTTGGCTGGGCCCCATGTTTATTTTGTGTACCCTATTAAAGTTAGGTTAGTATCTGTTTCTGTCAGTGGGTCACCAGGCCATTATAGAGGGATAAAGAACCCCTTTGTGCGACGTGTTAATCTACATGGTGGTAGGTCATGAGCATCCGGTGTACTAGGCAACCCTAGTAGGTTACTGGAGGCCACCTCATTGAAACTGTGGGCCAAGAAGTGCCCCAAGAGTGGTGACCCTGCAGTGCCCTTACACACTGGGGGTGGGCTAAAGGGGTACAGAGATACCAGTCCCTGGACCCTGAGGTGGTCACAAAAGTCCCTCTGACACACTATCTACAGTATATAGTTGTTCTGAATGGCACAAGGTAGGTAGGGGCCCCGTTACAAATTTTGCAGGAGTCTTAACTTATGCCTCTGGGCTGGATCCCACCGTCGGATCGCACATTGGCCACACATATTTCACAATCCTTTTTTGTCTGACCCTCTGGCTGATTCAATGAGGAATTTCTCTGTTACGGATCTCCAAAACCTCTATTTGAGCCATAATTATGCATGATAAAAGCAGCCGCCACTAGAGGGAGCTCCATGCATATAGTTATAGCTCCATCAGACTCCATAGTAAGCGTGCAAGCAGTGAGCTCCCCCTATTGGTGGCTGTGGGCTCATAGAATTCTGTTGTTTAATTCTGTATCAATGCAGGGAATTTGGAGCTCTGTGTCAGAATATAGAACTGTAGAAATATAATAAGAATTGAATTGTAAAATTGTCTTAGAATGGGGATATTCGCTTGAAACGTGATTTATAAATCCACTTTCTTTTGCTTCTTACCAAACAGTTTGATGACGCCGCACAAATGGGGGATCATTCTTTACGTCAGTCCTTCGGTCCAATTTATCAGCAGTTGCAGACACTGAGACAGGCGCTTTACGCTAAGTACGTAGAAGAAGTAAATGCAGTAAAGAAGCAGCATGAAGCGGAACTGGATCAGCTCAGAGCCAAACTGACAGAGGAGCACAACAAAGAGAGCGCCGCTTTGAAACAGGAGATCATCCACCTGACAAAAGCCAAGCAAGAAATCCTCAATGGCAGCTTCCAGCAGCCGGCATTGTATCCGATCCCGGAGGAGAAGGATCCGGATGACTTAAATCAGCTGGTAGAGGAACGTTTCCATGAGAAGATTGAGGAGGAGGTTGCTCGGGTAAGTGCAGTCTTTTCCCTGGGCAGATTACATGCCTGGTCTCTTCTAGTAAGACTGGTTTTGTAAAAAATGGGACCCACAGTGCCAAGCAATACAGCACTAACCTCATAATTTTACAGTACCTGGTGGTTCTTGGGATTAGTGGACCTAGCCGACCCCAATTCAAAAGCATCCAAGGTATCTTGGAGGGCAAATCCCACAGATAGTAGATAGGGATGAATCACATAGGCTATATATAAATGTAGAGAGCAGAGAGCACCTGCAGCTTGAGGTAGGGGGGATCATACACTCCTCAGCATCAGTGTCTGTCTGTACAGAACCATCCCTGGTGGTAAATGGTTCTGGGGCACATGCAGCTCTATTTCTCTAGACAAGATGAGAGACATCTTGGTAGAACCTGACAATCATCCAATTGAAAGCATCCATATCTGGGATGGGAGATCATACATATTGTAGATAGGGGACAAAAGCACACAAAACCTTTTCCAGAAGGAGGAGCGTAAATCACATGGACACTGTATAAGACCCTATGCACACGACATAAGGTAGGGGAAAACATACACTCCTCAGCATCGGGGAGAAGGACTGTAATAGAAGAAATCAGTCCAGGAATGAAGCTCTGCTGATACGTGAGAACTACTGACGCTGGCGCCATCCTGGACACACTGACCTCACCTTTAGCGTGTATCACTGGGGGGACACATAAGCAAAATCTGACTCTAGGAGCAGGTTAGAAAGTGCATATCAGGTCTGAAAATAAACGAAGGGAGATTGCAGCCTGAAACTTATGCAACGTATAACTGAAGGTCACCACTAACATAGAGTATACAGTACAAATCATGTTTTACAAGTGTTTCCATAGCTTTTAAGGAGCGTTCACCCTTCTTCAACCTTGTATAGAAGCGTTCCTGCCTGTACAGTGAATGGGGCCTATAAAAGATACTGTCTAGAAGAGATTTACCATGGCACTTCATAATGAATAACATCATTAACCGAGCCTATAGCTATTACATTGCGCTTCAGTCGGCTTTCCCATCTGCTCCGCTGTCCTTCATTGCCTCTGCCAAGCAAGGTCACAGTCCATTCAGGTAGAACCGAGCACTTTCTACAGCCCTTTATTTGCCACCAGGATCTGGTTTCATTGTCTCAGGAGCAGCTCTTACTGAGGATTGAGTTTCCCGGGTCAGCTATCAGGTCTCTTTCTAATACGGCATAACACATAATAAGTAAGGACTTTCCGCTTCACTGACTAGTAAAAGTTTTTCTGCAGGACTGGCCGATCATCTAATGTGATAAGATAAGGATCGGGCAATGGGATTTCAGCATTGCCCGATCTTTATGTACACATTGTGCATGGGTTCTGAACAGGGGATGGTGCCTTACCTTCAATCAGGCAAGCATGCATGTGTATGATTGAGTCTGAGGGAATAGCTGCTGGTTGACTTTTTTTTTTTTTTTTTTTTTTACACTGATGACCACTCCACAAGATAGCCCACCAGTATCGGACCCTGCACCGATCAGCTGGTCCAGCCAGAAGCTAATGCATTGGACAGGACCGGATTTAGCTCTGTTCCTATTCAAGTAATTGACATAGAGCTGCAGCCCCATCCACTGTATAGGGTTATTGCCGGGACTATTACTTTAAAAGTAGCAGAGCTGCTTCCAGCCCCATCCACTACAGCACCCAGAGGTAGCCGGATCGGCTGATCAGTGCGGGGTCCGGGTGTTGGACACCTATTGATCAGATACTGATGGTGTATCCTTTTTTGCTCAGAAACCCCTTTAAAAAGGAGTTAAATGCACTCCATAAAGATAGCAGAAAAGTGTCTGATTTATGGGGGGTCTGACAACTGGGACCCCAACTGATCAAGAGAACATAAGGCTGCAACTTCCCCTAAGTGCTCCATGAGTGGCCTCGCTGCATTCACTTTTATGGATCTGCTGGACAAAGCCATCCTTGCAGCCCCATAGTAGTGAATGGGGCATTCAAGACAACTTGTAGGACCCCCTTTTTGTGATCTCTGGGTGTCCCAGCAGTCTGACCCCCAGTGATCAGACACTTATCCCCTATCCTGTGGATCCTAAGTGTATACAGTGGGAAAACCCCATGAAGGGTGTCACCCCATATGTCATGCACCAGTCCCTTTACTGTTTGCAGAGATTATGCCGACTTGTTCCATCGGTTCATTTACCCTTCACCACTGTGCTGGTGATGATATATGGCTTCTGCATGCTTTGTCGAGCAAGGGTTAAGATTCTAACCTTTCTTGCACTATAGGACACACTTTTCACTTTTGTGTAAAATCTTGTGGAAAGTGACACCTCCACCTAAAATAGCCGCAGTAGGCCGAGGAATGTCACTTTTCTTGTGTACACTTCAGGCTGGTTTGAGAAACTCTTCATAAAACTTTACATTATAAAAAATATTAAAATCTGCAGATTTGTGACCTGTACACTACAATAAAGAGGAGCGTGCTGTGGCTGTGTTAAAAATGGGAGAATGGGCGCAGACATTAGTGTCAGTAATGGGTCCCAAGGACTCGGAGACTTGCAGCGATCTTCCACCACATCATGGAAGGTATTTAGTGACCTGCAAAGGGCACAAATTCGCTATCCAAACCTCCGCACCCACTAGGGTTCCACGATGCCCTTTTGGTACTTTTAAGGGGCGGATGATTCCGGACCCTGTATTACTGTGTTTCAATGCTGCCCTATCCGGCTGCTGAGGTTCCTATAGAGCAATGACCAGCCTCGCCCAGCTCTTGGGACTCCTACAAAGCAGAATCCTCGCTCCCTATCGATTACATTTTTTTATTTTGCTGCTTTTTTTTGTATTTTTTATTATTATTACCTCTGTTCCCCGGTCTCGCACCCAGGACCTTTGGTGTGAAAAACAGAAACCCTAAATGGGAGGATTTTCTCAGACTAAAAGCCACAATAGTATTTCCAACACAATACAATATTTATAGTGGTCACTAAATGGTGTATATAGAAAGGGCACAATTGCCGGGTTGGCTCTAAACCAAAGTATCGTTTTGTTATCGAAAATTGTGGTACCGACTTAGTATCTACATCAAACTCAAAATTCTGGTATTGTGATGATTCCCCTGAACACACCACATAAAGTGCAGCTGAATAGTTTTTGCGACTTTCATAAATGGCACCAGGCACCGTGAGCACCAGGGGAGGATTAAAGGGGTTCTTCAGCTCTACAAAATGTACTTTCCTGTCCATTAATATCAGATTGGGAAGATGAGTTTGATTGTTGACCCTGTCAGTCAGCTGATTGAAGGGGTGGCAGCAAAAGTGTTGCATCTGCCTCATTGTTTACCTGGAACAGCGCCCTACTTCTGGAAGTGGTAGTGTCTGGTACTACAGCTGACTGCAACATTTTCTATTAAAGTGAATGAGGTTGGTCTGCAATACCTGCACAGCCTCTACAAAAAGTATAGGGCTGTGCATAATAAATAATGAAGGGAACGCAGCGCTCACTGGAGGCCGCAGTCCCTTTAATCATATGATTGACATAGGGGCTGGGAGTTAGACTCCCTCCAGCTACCTAAGGAGAGGACATCATTTTGTATAGGTGATAGGAATAACCTTACAAGGAGGAGACAATATTCTCATTATTAGAGGATTATAAGGGGGTGCTCTAACCTTATTATTATCATTGTAAGCCATTGAGGTCCATTGTGCTCCGGTGGTGGCCATTGTATGACTGTTCTGGCTCTGCAGTCCCCATGCAAGCCACAACACAGATGTGAGCCTTAGCCCGGACTTAGACATTAGATAGCAGGCACCCAACAGCTATTCCTCCCAATGCTCCCCACCCTCATACACATGCACACTCAGATTGGCTAAGAGTGTATGTTTCTTCAGTGGTAAGATGGGAGTAAGACACTGACAGCTTATGTGGAGGTCCAGCTGCCTGTCATTCAGGTAGAGTCTGGAGGACCCCGCACATATATTAGATGGTCAGCTGATCTCAGTGGTTTCGGCCATCATTCATGTGGTGAAGGTCCCCGTGGTCAGGCGTTAAATGTTATTGTATTAGTGCTGGCACAATCTGGTAGTGTAACCTGCAGAAATGTATTTGCCTCATTTTTCTTACTTTCCCTTAGGTTATTGTTGAGATGACCATCGCATTTGCCCAGCAAACAGAGCTTGCACGACTGGCTTCCATGGAGAATAGAGATTTAGGCGATCAAAGGGAATCTTCTGGGGGACAGGGTGAGACCCCTGCAGAGGAGACTGACCCGGATTGTCCAAAACCTCAAGATGTCAAGTTGTTGGAGCGGTCATTGGTCAGTGACATTGGGGATTTAGCTGATGCACAGTCCTCAGATACGGCCCAGCAAAATGAAGATTGGATCTTAGAAGAGAATGATGAAAGCCGCATGGTCGATCCGCTTTCTAAAGAAAAGACCGTGGTCCTCAAAGAAGAGGTAAGAGTCTCCCTTTGTGGGATTTTTAAGGAAAAAAAAAACCTTGATAAAAATAAAATGGAAGAACTTTTCAGTATTTACTATTAAAGGAAGACTCAACCTAGAAATAGAAGGTGAAAGTAGGCAAGAAATACAGTTCAGAGACGTCGTACCTGACTACTGCACGTGACCGCTGAGGCCAGTGTTTGGCTGCGGCGGGAATAACGTAGGGGGTGACTGACATCATCATTGGTGCTAGAACCCATGAGCTGCCACTTCCCTGCCTTCCACTATTTTTTACTTGGGGTTGGTAAATCCCTTTAACAACCGGTTTGTCCTGCTGCAGTCGGGGGTGGGGGGGGGTGGGGGTGGTTGCTCCTGCTGCGTGTTGGGAGATATGGGTCTAGACTCCTGCTGCAGCCAGTTGCCAACGTAGAAGAGCTGGAATTTCTGTATAGACTTTTTTTTGACATTTTTAGTATTCCCAAGGGGCTGTCCATGATGGTCAATGCTGTTTCTGTAAGACATGGATGGGCTGAGTCCTACAGGTCATAATTATAATAATCCCTAGAGTGAAAGATTTGGTTGATGGGATTTCGGGTGCTGAGACCCAAACTAGAGACAGAAGTGGTTAGTTGAGCGCTGTGCCCCTTCCTTTCTGTTCGACTCTACTTGGAGAATGGAGCGATCGATGTACGGGCTCATAGAAAGTCTAGAACACATTGTAACATGATGTAATAGTCCCAACACTAGGCGTTCCCTGACACCAACTGGTCCATAACACTCACATGATGCTAGGAGAAAAATGACAGAGTTGTGATGGAAACTGCCCTGCCGGTTGAAGGAAGGCAAATATTTGTGCACCTAGTCAGGAGTGGTCAGAGAGGGTCAGTCCGGCAGTGAGGAGAGCGCTCCCAACGTACTA